>CM077168.1:28078141-29278141 GCA_039654105.1 Coreius guichenoti
GTGCTGCAAATACTCACAACACATGCAAATACACAAACGTGCTGCAAATACTCACAACACATGCAAATACAGAAACGCGCTGCAAATACTCACAACACATGCAAATACACAAACGTGCTGCAAATACTCACAACACATGCAAATACACAAACGTGCTGCAAATACTCACAACACATGCAAATACAGAAACGTGCTGCAAATACTCACAACACATGCAAATACAGAAACGTGCTGCAAATACTCACAACACATGCAAATACACAAACGTGCTGCAAATACTCACAACACATGCAAATAGAGAAACGCTCTGCAAATACTCACAACACATCCAAATAGAGAAACGCGCTGCAAAAGTCCACAACACATGCAAATACAAAAACGCGCTGCAAATAGCACATACCAGGCCCGGCGATCTCAAGCCCCTTCTGCGATGATCTGAATGATGATGATGATGATGATAATGATGATGATGATGAGGCTATTTTTAAAATTAAATTAATGTTTTAATTTGCCCTGCAATAATTTATACCGCATCACGCATAACCGAGGCGCTGTAATAAGAATATTAGCTAACTCCTCATTTAAAAAAAAAAAAAACACTTGTTTAACACCTACATCTCTTCTCATTTTTTTTTTTTTAACTATGGGCCACAAGGGAAATATTAAGAAATAAATTAAGGTTAAATAGTGTTATCAGAACATGTTGAAATAGAGCTCTCGTCTGAGTTTTTAATTGACTGGGATTTGAGACATAAAATATAGTAAATTATTAAAAAATATATTATTTATTATTAATAATTTATTAATATTTTTTTTACACAAAATAATACCCCCCCAAATCGTTTGTCCTGCCGCCGGGACTGGCACAGACCACAAAGAAAACTGTTATAAGGGAATACCAACAAGTGACGTACCTGGCTGGGATTGTTCAATGTTTACTCTTCAGTGGTGTGCACCTGAAAGTTTTTTTTTTTTTGATTTTTGTTTTTTTTGTTTCTTAACATTCTGATCATATGTGCATTATGAGCAGGCCTATTTGCAGCGCGTTTCTCTATTTGCATGTGTTGTGAGTATTTGCAGCGCGTTTTTGTATTTGCATGTGTTGTGGACTTTTGCAGCGCGTTTCTGTATATGCATGTGTTGTCAAACTGATGAAGATGTTTTCTTTATTTGCTGGTGTTTTTTTCTATTTGCACGTGTTTTCTTCAGTTGCAGCGCGTTGAGCTCTCTCGGCCACCGTAGTTTTGAGCGATGAGTGGATTCTGACTAGCTTAAACACCTCTGATCGGCCATTGCATTCAAGAAATCTGGTCCTCCTAAATATTTTTTTCACAGTCGCACGCAGTAATTTTCAGTCGCATTGTAGAGCCCTGCTCCCTACTGGGCAAAAAGATTCATTCTGATTGTCCCTCCCTAGCATTTTCGCCTCTTTCTTATTTTAAAAGGGTTAATGGATTTTTGTTATAGTTTTTGTCATCAAAACTGGTTTTTATTTAGTTAGCATCTCATTTTGTGCTATGACAAACTATGACAAATTATACCTCAGCAAAATTAACACTGAACGCAAGTACAGCCACCAACAGTGTTTCTGCCAAATAACAACTGCGATTTTATACAGTAAACTAGATTTAAAACAAAAACAAAAAAAACGCAGAAAAGTGATTGCTGGCTTGCTCCACTGAGTGTGTCTTTTAATAACTGCCAAAAGGTATAAAATGGTTATCAGGAGTTGGTCATCATTGGTATAGGCAGCATAGGGCGCTCACACTCACGTTCAGTGAAATGTGCACTCCAGTTCTGACTCAACTGCAGCCTTTTCATGGCATAGTGCCCGCTATCCGTTCTGCCCACGCCTCTCATTGAAGGAATTGTGATCTAGTTGGTAACTTGAGCAGCTTCCAGTGCTTCTCTGCCTCCTCTCATTTCACTTGCTATTTTTCTATATGGACTGCACCATTGAAGTGGTCTCTCTCTTAAATGAAAGTCTCTTAACCTGCTAGAAGCCAATACAGTTGATCTTTTCAAAAAAGTCAAGCCGTAAAAACATAGATAACAGAAATGGTCTGAAATGTTTATGGGGTCTTGAATTCATTGATGAAGGACAGGTGCACTCTTAACAGGTTAATTAGGCCCTAAGGTAAATGGGCAGAGCTAAATGTATGTAAATTACATCATTCCATCCGTGGCACTTTGTCCTTGTTATTCAGAGGTCGTTTTTGTCAGGTGGGCACAAGAATCAATAATCAACTTTTGAGCGTGTGCCATTTCATGGTATATGCTCTGATTCAGATTGTTTTGCCATTGCTATAGACCAGGATTGGGAGTCCAAGTTACAGTGTAGCTCATCCATATGGTACAGTGGGTGTTTTTAATGTTTGCCTGCACAGTTTTACAGCTGTGTGAGCTGATGGGGATAATCAAACATTTTCTTCTAATCTGACATTCATTCTGGTGAACCAGTTCTTTCTAAAAGGTCTGAAAATCACATTCATTCTAGCAAATCGGTTCAGCCTAAATAGCTCACCCTCTGAAATGTAGCATTGGAAAGCCTGATTACTTTTTATTTCATACGTTTGTTCATATAAATTATTCATTAAATATTGCTTTTTATTAATATGTATTGTTACTTGTTAATTTTATGTAATTCAATATTATTCTTCTGTGAAGTAATTTAATGAAAAACTCTATGCAAGAAACATAATTAATTATCATTTTATCTGCATTTTTTGTGTTATTTTATTTCCTGCATTCCTACATTTCTAACGGACCTTGCAACAGCTGCGGTTTGTTAATGGCTTAATCACTTTAATGAGCCTTCTGAGAATATTGAAAATTATCAAAAGAAATTCCTAAAAATGTATCAAGATTTAAAAGAAAACCTTGCCCCGCCCTAATCACCATTCATTTAGTTGATCTGAATGTAATGTGGTATTAACATTTTTTTTAAATGCATTAAAATGTCTTAGATTTCATTCCCTCTAAACATGCAGATACCTTGTTTAAGAATTATTACAAACTTACTACATCCAAATGGTAATTAATCTACACAGACAGAATTCAAAGACCAAAGTGTAGCTAAATAAACTGCTTAAATCATCTGAATTCAGTCAGACTCACAGAAGAAAGTGTTTGTGTGCTTGTTACTGTGGAGCTTGGCAGATGTTGACTTGCTTGTGTTGCAAAAGACTGTTCTGATAAATGCTGCATACAGTGTGAAACACACATCTTTTAGTGTACATGCTTTATGAGTACATCCATCATTTTATTATGAGGCTCAGTATTATTTGTTTTGAAGTTCTCTGATCTGGCCTCAAGTACCTTTTGTTATCTGTTTTTTTTTTTTTTTCTACTTTTTGTAGTCAGTGAATCATATTGCCTATTAACTTCTTTTCCAATCTCTCTCTGACTTCTCAGGTACCTGTTGATAACTGTTGGAGTTGTGTACGTTCGCTCTTTCCCCCAATCTCGCAAAGATATACTGAAGGACCTGGTGGAAATGTGTCGTGGGGTGCAGCATCCACTCCGGGGCCTGTTCCTCAGGAACTACCTGCTGCAGTGCACGCGCAACATCCTGCCTGATGATGGAGAGCAGGCTGAGTACGACACTCCGTATCTAATGGCTGTGATTGCACCTCAAGTACCTCTGAGTGTTGTGACTCACACTGAGCAATTTAAATGATACTGTAGCATAATCCTACGTGCTAAATTACAATTTAATCCATTGCTAGAAAAGGTTTATTTTCCCACATCCAGTGCTTACGGAGCATTTAGACAGCTTTTTACACAATGAATCACTACAAAATCTCATTATCTGCTAAGGACTGAATGGCTAACCAATGTGGTTTCCTGTTTGATTTAGGGAAGAGATGACCGGAGACATTAATGACTCCATTGACTTTGTCCTGCTGAATTTTGCCGAGATGAATAAACTGTGGGTGCGGATGCAACATCAGGGACACAGTAGGGACCGAGAAAAGAGAGAGAAGGAGAGGCAAGAGCTGCGTATCCTTGTAGGGACCAATCTGGTCCGACTGAGCCAGCTGGAAGGTGTCAATGTGGAAAAGTACAAACAGGTATGTTTCTGTTTCAGTGCTCTAGTGCAGATAAATTGACGGGGGGTTGACGGGGGCGGGCGTGTTTGTACTTTTATTTACTTCTGTTTTATAAAAAATATTCAATCAACTATCACAAACTATGCGTCATTTGAAAGCTAAAATGCTATTGTTTTTGCAATAAATACACCAGAGAGGAAAGGGTTAAATGAAATGCTGAAGGACCGGCAATGTAAACATGAACAAAATAAACGCAGTACTCATCTTTCATCTCCTATCGTGCAGATCAGATCGGACGAATCCAAGAAACACCAGCATACATTTCAGTGTAAGGGTCCACTCTTCAAAATGCATCCCACTTTTTAATCCAAAACAACGTAAAAATAGGAAAAAAAACTAAAAATCCTCCTTTGTTTTCATGAGCGTTTTGAGTTGGAGTAATCAATCATGTCCATTTTCAATGAAATATCGATTCTAATCAGTATTCTGATTCTTGCGCTGAAAATGAGCCATCCCTTGTCTTTCTCCTTCAATCACAGGCGTTTGGGTGACTCATCATATCCAGGAAGCGCATTACAGGCTTGGCGAGGTGTCAATCATAGCACCCATGGTTTTCATTGAATAAAGCCAGTCAATGCCTAGCCAATGCCTTGCCAGCAAAGTTTTGATGGATGGACGTAGTAATATGTAAGCAGCATTGGTGAATACTGCTAGTGCTGACGTTTCCATTCACACCGGCGCGCGTCTATCAGTTTACGCACACACCTTAGCGCAGCTCGCAGACTGTATGACAGACACTTCTTATCAATTAAATTAGTTTTTTACACTTTGTAAATTCTGTAAATAGTTGCTTAAGTTTTTCAGTAACTGTATATCCATTATAATTAGCAGTTTATTGCAGATTTATCTGAATGAAAAACTACTCTTTACAATTACAAATGTTCTGAAATAAATGGCCTTTTTGAAAGGATGCCTAGGCTTTTCTTGACATAAAAGCTTACAGAAGCTACATTTTTGAGCGTATCATCCTCAAATTTGAATCAAAACATGATCAGACATTCAGTTTTATATTTAGGTTATTTTCAGGCCTTTAACATTAAAATCTCATCCATTTTTCCCTAAGTAAATTTCAATTTTTAAAAAAAAAAACGTCACTTACATGTATATTTTACCTTGTTTTACTCTGTTCCTATACTATGAGTTAGTATGACTCTTGGGTAACAAAATTTCAAGTGTCTAGTTTAAAATAAGACCAGATTAATGAATATAGACCATAGGGTTTAAGAGCTGCAGACATTTTTATTTGGTTATGTCGTTTTCAGAAAATTCTCAAAAATAGGGGCGCAAGTTAAGAGGTTGAAGGTTTAAAAGGGTGCGTTGAAATTAGATTTGACCTTGATTTACCTGTTTATTTGTGGCTAACATTGGGAACCTCGAGCTAGCACTTAGCATAATCACTGGGTAAAAGAGCCATTGATGGCATGACAACTGCGTAAGAGGTTACAGCATCTTTTGATGGCCCTTTGAAAGCTGTTTGTTAAAGCTCTCTACATTCACGTTCATGAATTAACAATGTGATGGACTCAATATGGTCTCCTTTGATTTTTAAATTCAAGCACCCATACATATGCATCACACTGTGTCTGCAAAGCAGCTTGTTAGATGTACTTTAAGCTTTTTAATATGAGGTAAATGAACATTTTTAGCTTGATATGGCTAAATTAAAATTCTGTATTTCACCTTCATACTTATAGGTAATGGCTTACAGATTAATGTAGCTGGGTCATATTTCTCTTAAATCAGTGGTTGGGAATCTATGGCTCACAAGCCACATGTGGCTCTTTGACAAAAATCACATGGCTCACCAGTTGTCTCACCCTTTACCAGCATATGGTCATAAAAACTTGGACACATCACTAGAGATCAGTTTCCTGCAGAAAGCGCAAAGTCAATTTAAATTCCTTTGTTGTACAGCCTACCGAAGTTATTAAAATAGACAAATTTACAGTGATATTTCAAGCTATTTCAATTTGTGTATGCAGTGCTGTGCGCAACACCAATCACTGGCAAACCACTTGCTTTTCTATGCCTACGCTCACACCGTTTGGAAATGTACTTTTAAACCGCATTTACTTACAGATCTGATTCTCGATATGTTCTGCTCACACAGCAGCTTACAGTAGCGGCTTGAATACTCTCTGTATAAATGAACAACCAAAATCACAAGCCCGTATTCTATTCTCGTGCTTGACGTGAATATCACCCGTAAAGTAGTATCATAGTAAAGTAAATATCAAAGACGTCTATAAAACTACTATAAATTATTATCGCAGTCGATGGGTTCATTGCTCAAATCTTAATTAACCGACAGCAGCTTTTATACATACATTTTTAAATGATTGTTCCACAAAAATATTAAACTGCACACCTGCTTTTAACATTGATCATATAACGAAATGGAAAAAAAGTAAAGAAAAAGAAAACAAATCAGCATAATAGAATGATTTCTGAAGGATCATGTGACACTGAAGACTAGAGTAATGATGCTAAAAATTCAGCTTTGTCATCACGGGAATAAATTACATTTTATAATATATTAAAATATTTAGAGAAAAGAGTTTTTTTAAATTGTAATAATATTTCACAATATTCCAGTTTTTATTTTTTATTTTATCAAATAAATGTGGCCATGGTGAGCATAAGAGACTTATGAAAAATAAAATAGAAAAACAAAATACTTTTGTATTTTTACATTAACTATGTAATAATTAATGTTCTATTCATTAAAACAAGTATAAATCTCATCAAGTTAGTTTTTTAAGCATTATTCCAAAACAATAACTAAAGGCACAATTTAACAATTTAAACAATATATTTTATTTGTGAACTGATGTTCAGCTGTTCTTTTTAATAGTCAACTTATTTTCATCATTTTAAACACTGATAACAGATGAAGATTTGTTTTAATTTCACCACCGCACGCCACTGGTGTATGGTATACTGCAGATGTAGAATCCCCACCAACAAGAACTTTTCAACATATAGTGGCTTTAAAGCAGCATAATGCTGTAAACTGTAGGCAGACGTTTGTAGACTTGTGCTGTGATTTGCAGTTGTCTTGTTTGCAAAAGGATTTGGCAGCACTAACCAGGCATACAGTAAATATGTGTCAACTCCACACAGATCGTGCTGTCTGGGATCTTGGAGCAGGTGGTGAACTGTAGAGACTCTCTGGCACAGGAATACCTCATGGAGTGCATCATACAGGTACAGAAATACCAGACCATCACTCATCATCTTGTTGTACTCAACTGTAGGAGTCTGTTTTTGAACATGCTTTCAATGTCTTCAAGTAGTAGGTGCAGGCATGTCAAATTTAATGCACTCACAATTTTGTCTGCTCTTTATTTTTCTGCAGGTCTTTCCGGATGAGTTCCACCTACAGACTTTGAACCCTTTCCTTCGCTCCTGTGCCGAGCTGCACCAAAACGTGAACGTCAAGAACATCATCATTGCTCTTATTGACAGGTGGCTTGTTGTTCCACTCATTCACTGTTCAGCTCTGACAGATGCCTATTATTGACATACAGTGGTGGTCAGAATTATTGGCACCCCTGGTAAATATGATCAAATATGGCTGTAAAAAATAAATCTGCATTGTTTATCCTTTTGATCTTTTATTCAAAAAATTCACAAAAATCTAAACTTTCATTGAAGTAAAAGAATTGAGAGTGGGGGGTAAATCACATTATGAAATAAATGCTTTTCTCCAAAACATGTTGGCCATAATTATTGGCACCCTTTTATTAAATACTTTTTGCAACCTCCTTTTTCCAAGATAACAGCTCTGAGTCTTCTTCTATAACGCCTGAGTTTGGAGAACACCTGACAAGAGATCAGAGACCATTTCTCCGTACAGAATCTCTCCAGATCCTTCAGATTCCCAGATCCATGTTGGTGCTTCTTCTCTTCAGTTCACCCCACTCATTTTCTATAGTGTTCAGGTCAGGGAACTGCGACGGTCATGGCAAAAGCTTCATTTTGTGCTCAGTGACACATTTGTGTGTTGATTTTGATGTTTGTTTTGGATCGTTGTCCTGATGGAAGATCCAACCACGGCCCATTATAAGATTTCTAGCAGAGGCCGCCAGGTTTTGATTTTTTTTTTATCTGTTGATCAGCAAAAAAATAGGCCCACAACATTAAAGATCCAGTGGTATTTTTAACCGTGGGCATGGGGTACTTTTTATCCCTGTTTGCACCAAACTCATCTGGTGGATTTGCTGCCAAAAAGCTCTTTTTATAGTTTCATTTGACCACAGAACCAGGTCCCTTTTTAATTTCCAGTCGTGTCTGACAACTGAATATGCTGGAGTTTGTTTCTGGATGAGCAAGAAGGATTTTTCTTGAATCCCTCCCAAACAAATGAGGTGATGTAGGAGTTGTTTTTTTTTTTTTTTTCCTTAAAATAGGCTTTCTGACCCCAAGACTCAACTAATCTCTGCGATTCTCCATCTGTGATCATTGGAGAGTCTTTGGCCACTCAAACTTTCCTCCTCGCCGTGCATTAAGACAATATAGACACACGTCCTCTTTCAGGCAGATTCGTAACATCTTTAGTTGATTGGAACTTCTTAATTATTGCCCTGATGGTGGAAATGGGAATTTTCAATGCTTTAGCTATTTCCTTACAGCCACTTTCTATTTTGTGAAGCTCAACAATCTTTTGCTGCACATCAGAACTATATTCTTTGGCTTTACTCATTGTGACGAATGATTAAGGGAATTTGGCCTTTGTGTTTCCTCATATTTATACTCCTGTGGAACAATTTCATGTTCCTAGTCACCCTGGTGTGCTAAAAAATGTAAATATTAATGGGAATATACTTCAGAGATATTTTACTTATAAAAAATTCTAGGGGTGCCAATAATTGTGGCCAACATGTTTAGGAGAAAAGCATTTATTTCATAATGTGATTTACCCCCCCACTTTCAGTTATTTTACTTCAATGAAAGGTTAGATTTTTGTGAATTTTTTTAATAAAAGATTTATTTTTTATAGCCATATTTGATCATATTTACCAGGGGTGCCAATAATTCTGACCACCACTGTACATTATCTGTTCTTTCAAATAAATGCCACTTGGTTTGTTATGCAATGCAAAGAAATTCATTCATTTTAGCGTGGCTAAACTTTACAAACACGTTTTGAGCCCTCCGTATATAGTGTCTAATTTGACTCTTGTCCCACAGGTTGGCCTTGTTTGCTCACAGAGAAGATGGACCTGGAATCCCTGCTGAAATCAAGCTGTTTGATATCTTCTCACAGCAAGTGGCAACTGTCATACAGGTATGCTGTGGCTTTATTCAAATATTGAGTAATTCAGTAAAATCACTAGCTCAAATATAAATGTTTAGTGTTGCCATCTTAATTTTTTCCCCATCAGTCTCGTCAGGACATGCCATCTGAAGATGTTGTTTCACTCCAAGTGTCTCTCATCAATCTGGCCATGAAGTGCTATCCTGAGCGTGTGGACTATGTGGATAAAGTGTTGGAAAGTACTGTGGAGATTTTCAACAAACTCAACCTGGAACAGTGAGTATTAGTTACACTGTTTTTCTCACACCATTTGGCAGATCAGCACTTGGTCCAAGTAACACCCACTCTCTTTATCACAGCTAGTGTGTTGCTGGATGATTGTACTGCTTGATTTCTGTATTTAGTCTCATTTTGCAACTAAGGAACAGTTACTTGGGAACATGCCTATGAGACATAACTTTGCTGATCCTTTATTTATATTTCAGTTGTTGCATCCCTGCGCATAGTTATTGTGTAGGTGGTAATAAATGAATAAATATATGCAAGGAAGACAGGACCAATTGAAAATATTGCAATGACATTTTCGGTTACTGTTTTTATATTTAATGACTTTTTGACAAAGCTATCTCTTGTTTCTGGTCTAACATTTCAATCATATTTCTATCAATACTAACATTAAAAAAATAATATTAATCATAAAATAAATCCATTCTATTTCAGTGGATTTCCATAGGATAAATAATTATTCACCCATTTTCTCTTGAGTTAGTGAAAGGAACAGTCTCTGTTAGTGTTGCACGATATACCAGTACTAGAATGGAATCGCGATACCCTGCTATTAAAAACAGTGTGGTTCCACATTTTATCAGTACCGGTACTTTATTCTTAATAAGAGCTGTATTTCATGTTTTGTGTCAATGTGTGTGACAGCGGCACGTGTGTGCAGAGCTCTGCTTCCACTCCCAGCAGGTAGTAAAATATATCCGTGCAGCGCATGAAAAAATAAAGCGTGGGATGTGTTTGATGTTTAAAAGGGTTATCAATAAGCCTTAAAAAAAGAGCTCAAAGCGCTACTCGCGCTGCTGGGCTCAGACCTGAAGCGCTCGCACTGAAAGCTGCCTTTCAGACAGCATGCCATCGAGAATTCACGGATTATTGCGCTTGAATTGTCAAAAATATGTCAAAATGCACGTCCTGGCAAGTATACACGCAAAAACCAGTCGGGTATGTCTTAAGTGAATGTAAACAGTTAAGAAAGAAATCGGGTGTGTTCCAATGTATTGGATCTGTGAGTCAGCTCTTAAAGTGACAGCAGCCTAATAAACTAGGTCACCCACTGCTTGACTGAATAACTTAAGAATCAGTGTAAATTAATTTATAGAGTGAGGACTATTCAGTGCTTTTTTTTCTTTTCTTTTTTACATTAATGCTACCTTTAAATAGTGGTGCAGGTATGACATCACTTTGTAGGCCAACCGGCAGTTAGCATCGCACTGGTTCCCTTGACAAAAACACAATAGGATTTTCCCATAGGCGTTTGGATTATCGCAAAAAACAAGCTCTGTGATCAACAAAAGTTTATGATACTTACACGTTTTGTCCATCAAGATCATTTTCACAGATGAACACAACTTTTATGAATTTTGAAGCCTAAATGCAGTCGCCAGAAGTAAAAAGCTAAAGGTAGGCTATAAACGGACTACACCATGGTCGCTCAACTTCAATGTCACCATCACTAAGCTTCCGACAACTCTCTAAAAAAAACATTTTCCCAGAAAGTTTGAGTTAGAATAGTTTATAAGAGCACAATAATAAGCATAATGAGGCTGTAAAAGCGGACTGAGCTTGCCTGTTTGCCGTGATGACGTTTAATGTCCCGTACAGCCTCTGTTATGTCTTGAAAAAGTGGCTAAATGGGACTACAGATTAGAAAAATCATGAGTGGGGTAATACTGATGTATTTTAAGTCGTAGAATAAAACATGAACCTTATTTCAGCAATTTAATCAACCCATCCAAAAAAAAATATTGACTTTGGGACGATGGAACCAGAAGTGCTAAAATGCTAACTTGTTTCTGCGTTTTGGACTACAAATTTACTTCATACCTCCAATTTTAAAGCACTGTTCATTTCATTTGTATCTTACTTATATTGTTTTTGTCATTAATTGTAATTTGCATATTTGCTTATTTTAAAAAATACAATAATTAAAAATATATTTTAAGATAAAATCAAATTAAATAACTAATATTGTGATATAAAATTACATAAAAAAATGAATTACTCGTATCATGAAATAAGATTTTGGTCATATCACCCACCCCTATCCCAATCTGTTCAGAATTGTGAAAGGTTAGGGAATGTGATTGATTTTAATAATGTCATTGATAATGTGTTTTTTAAAAATGTATTTATAAAAGCAATGAATTTTAAGTTCTGTCATTATTAAATTACTTTTACTGTTGTTTTAGTTTTTGCCGTGGTATCGATTCAGTATTGGTAATGCGATTATTTTAGTCAGATATCGTATCAAAGTCATAATTTGTGTTAATCTGCGTAAGTGATCTTTCTGAGATGACGTGCAGCTTTGACGCTTGCAGTGTAGACAGACTCAAGCTGTTGCGACATGCCCACGTTTCAGTGTAGACAAGGTGCAAATTGTTGGAAGATTTTCAAATTTTACTCAAGTCTTTAAAATGTATAAAGCTTACAAATCCAAAATATAGCATACCTAAGGACATAACAAAGATTAAATAGGGTCTGCCCAGGCAGAAATAATTGCAGAAGTTTAATATTAGGGTTTTTGAGGAATATTAATAGACTACAATAACACACTATTACGGTGAGCACTTCAGGGTTTTTTTTGTAAAATGTCATGGACAGCAGTTAAAGCACCTTGATCAAAGAAGAACATGCAGATACTACATTTCAATGTCTCTAGTTTATTTGCTGTCTTTGTTTGCATTTTCTTTTTTCCCCCTAATATGTTAAAAAATAACTTGGCCAAATGCAATTGATTTTTTTAAAATGTTTTATTTTTGTTTGCTGACGTCCAAAATCTTATCAGATACCCAGCAATTCTGAGGGCGGATGGGAAGCCACATAGACATGATGACTCACTGTTTGCAATCACAGCACAGGTCAATCAAGCTAAAGGCTGGTATTTGTGCCTAGCTGCCACTTCAGCACACATCTGTTATGTTGTGATAATAATGTTCCAGGTTTCTGATGTATAGCTCAAATCTCCCTAATAAGTTCTGTAAATGCTGGATTTGTTTTTAAGGATGAATTGTTTCACCCTTTTCAACATCTTGGTGTAATTTTAGCACATACCGGTAGCTATACTATGTTGCTGGTTATACAAGCATAGGTGTATATATATATATATTTTTTTATTTATTTATTTATTTATTTATTTTTTCTTTTCTTTTCTTTAAACAAACCACCTGCCTTTAAAAATACAGATGGCCACAGTAGTATGTTCCCTTTTTACTCCATCAGTGTACCTGCTTCTGTTTATGACTGTTTGATGTCATTCATGTCTTTTTGTGCAGCATTGCCACCAGCAGCGCGGTGTCTAAAGAGCTGACCAGGCTCCTAAAGATCCCCGTGGACACGTACAATAACATCCTCACTGTGCTCCAGCTCAAGCACTTTCCACCGCTCTTCGAGTACTTTGATTATGAGTCACGCAAAAACATGAGCTGCTACGTGCTGAGCAACATTCTGGACTACAACACCACCATAGTGGCCCAAGATCAGGTTTATATCACATTCAGTACTTTTAGCAGACATGGTTGTTGGCTGATGGTTTTTGCATGTTTCAAACAAAATCCCTGTACAGTAATACTAGAAAGTCTGTGTGCCCTGCTAAGAATGTTTTGTATCTTTGCCCACAGTAAATTACATCGACTTATACTGCCGTACAAATGTTTGGGGTCTGTACGATTTTTTTTTTTTAAATTTTAAAATAAGTCTCATGCTCACCAAGAATGCATTTGTTTGATCAAAAACAGAGTAAAAAGAGCAATATTGTGAAATGTTATTACAGTTTAAAAGAACTGTTTACTATTTTAATATATTTTAAAATGTAATTTATTTTTGATACAAAGGTGAATTTTCAGCATCATTACTCCAGTCTTCAGTGTCACATGATCCTTCAGAAATCATTATATGCTGATTTGCTGCTCAAGAAACATTTTGTATTATTGTCAAGGTTGAAAACAGTTGTGCTGCTCAGTATTTTAGTGGAAACCATGATACATGTTTTTTTTTCAGGATTCTTTGATGAATAGAAATTTCAAAAGAACAGCAGCTTATTTGAAATAGACATAGTTTGTAACATAAATGTCTTTATTGTCACTTTTGGTAGATTTAATGCATCCTTGGTGAATACAAATAATTTCTTGGGGGAAAAAAACAAACTTACTGACCCCAAAGTTTTAAATAGTAGTGTACATTGAGATCCTCATCTAAGTCCTTTCACAACATTTCTGTTGGATTAATGTTGTTTAGTTTTCGCCAAATGTAACACTTCTCCAATCATTTAATCCGCTCAAACTCCTGCACTGCAAACTCCACTTTTGACTTTTGACACTGCCACATTTCAAAATCCAATCAACAGCTCCCTACATCTTTTCTTTTCGATACTCCGTTACATTAGGATGCATGTCACAAAACGGAAGAAAAGATCTGTTGCTACTTCTGTTTCATCGCAACTATAAAACTTTTCCAGCTTGGTAAGCATTAATAACATCAGTAATACAAATGACCAAGGCATGGCTGATTTCACAGCTGTGTGGTGCAGACCAGAGTTTGATAGAGAAGATCGAGGTTTATGTTCTTTCAGTAGGACAAGGCTGCTAAGCTCACATCTGATTTTTATCTCATTAGTTGAAGCACTTGAGTTCAATTATGTCTTTAACAGATGATACTTTATTCTATACTTCTCCAACAAAGATATTTACTCTTGGGTCTTTTTGATCAATAAAAAAGTGGAGAGAATACAAGAATTTCTGTATGATCATCAGATTGCCTTTGTCTTAGATGAAGTTTTAGATGTTGGTCAAATTTATGCAGATACACAGGAACGTCTTAAGGGTTCACAAACTTTCTAATGCCATTTGTAGTCCTTTTTGAGAATATGAATATGTAACTGATATTTGAGTCATTTGCTCCTCTAATAGTAAGTGACTGACAGGTTCAGGTGGTTTATTCTTGGTTTCTGTGGGTTTAGAGCACTGGAAAGGTTTTTGATTGCTTCTGACTTTAAATGCTAGCCCAGGGGTTTTCTCTGCCTGTTTTTCAAAGGTGCATTGTTAATTCTCCCTAAAATCTTAGACTCCTGAGGGTAAGGTCAGCTATGACTCAGACAGGTCTGGCCATAGTACCGAGGGAGGAATACATTGATTTTCCTGTATTGGAGAATGTTGGAGCTGCTCTGGCCTTTTCTGGGGACAGTGCTAAAAAAACACATTATTTTCACCCACTCATTTGGTGAAAAGAGAGCACAGATTTAAATGGCTTCAAAAAGTTATGTAGTCAGTTTGATTTAGAACACAAAATTGCAAAAAAAAGTAATGAATGAACTGGATGAAGCCAAAGATTGAATTATCCAGGTCAAAATTGAGAGTGGTATGATTTCAGTTGGACTGCATCTACATTTACTTGACATTTAACAAAAAAAAAAGACAAATTATTGCTTTAGTCTGACTGAAATCAAACTTAAAGTGCACTAAGTGTTTGCACTTTAGAGTGTCAGTAGCTTATAGCTTACTTATCTTTGCACATTAAGATGGATAGGAGAAAGTATTTTAAAAATCAAAAAATATGCTTGCCCTGTAATGCATCTAGACTTATTTACTTACTTTACCTGAATTCAGATCTCTCTCCAAATTCCAGTCACTTTTGGTGTATTTTAGGGCCACAAAATAGCATTCTGTTCTACATTGTTCATGTGGTTAAACAATTTGCATTTGAGGCATAATCTCATGGCTCTTTCCTTGCAGGTTGATGCAATCCTGAGCCTGGTGTCGACGCTGATCCAGGACCAGCCAGATCAGCCTGCTGAGGATCCTGACCCAGAGGACTTTGCAGAGGAACAGAGTTTAGTGGGCCGCTTCATTCATCTGCTGCATTCAGATGACCCTGACCAGCAGTATCTGGTACACTCTTTCCCCTCTTACCCTCTCCTTTCATCATATGACAGAGAAGAGCATTGTTAGACTCCATTCAAAGAAGTCTATAAAAATGCACTGCTGTCAAGTACTCCTTATTTGTGGGAAAAGTACAGCATGCTGCTTTGATAATTTCACCAGTGCTAGACCCTCACAAGATATAATC
The DNA here is from genome assembly GCA_039654105.1 of Coreius guichenoti. Taxonomy (NCBI): domain Eukaryota; kingdom Metazoa; phylum Chordata; class Actinopteri; order Cypriniformes; family Gobionidae; genus Coreius; species Coreius guichenoti. The sequence goes on from CM077168.1 coordinate 28,093,856, forward strand.
CCCTTGATGGAACATCATAAGCAAATGACTGACGATGTCATAATTGTTTGACATCAGCCAGAACTGGTCTAATTAGCTCCCAGTGAAAGTTGTTTCATTCTGCATTCAATCAGTTGATGAGGTCATCATGCTGCTTAATGAATTATTCAAATCAATTCATCTACTCATTCTTTCGTGCCTCCCACAGATTTTAAACACTGCCAGGAAACACTTTGGCGCTGGGGGGAACCAGAGAATTCGACACACTCTTCCCCCGCTGGTGTTCGCTGCTTATCATCTGGCCTTCCGTTACAAAGAGAACTCCTCCTCAGTATGTCCCACATTCAACCACAGAACATCCCATTCTGCCATGACAATACCTAAAACAAAGCGCTTTCTTCTGTCTACATAGCAACCTTTAGAGGCATCAAGACACATTTATATTATATTAATATAACAATATTAACCACGATAAGAAGTAATTAAGAGAATGTACTGTGATTCAATCAAATGAAATGGCTATGATTAATGTCATGATTTCTGACCTTAAAAAGTTATAAATTAGGTATTATGTAAAAAAAATTATTGCATTAAACATATTAAACCAATATCTAAAGTGAACAGCTCTAAGAAATGCATTTTGTAAAATCTTTTCTGTGGTCCCCCATGCATACTCTTTTGGGTCCCTGGACCTCAGTTTGAAATATTTTAGTGTTAGCATGTGGTGCATTAAAGGGATAGTTCACCCAAAAATGAAAATTTGATGTTTATCTGCTTACCCCCCGGGCATCCAAGATATAGGTGACTTTGTTTCTTCAGTAGAACACAAATGAAGATTTTTAACTCCAACCGTTGCAGTCTGTCAGTCGTATATTGCATGTGAATGGTAGCACATGAGAGTATGAGAACTATGAGAGTAAAAAAAACATGCACATACAAATCCATATTAAACCCTGCGGCTCGTGACGACACATTGATGTCTTAAGACACAAAACGATCGGTTTGTGTGAGAAACCGAACGGTATTTATATATATATATATATATATATATATATATATATATATATATATATATATATATATATATATATATATATATATATATATATATATTTTTATTATTATTATTATTATTATTATTATTATTATTATTATTATTTTTTTTTTTTTTTTTTTTTTATATATAAAAAACCTCTAATACGCCACTGTCCAACAGCCTTCATCGCGCGATCACTTCCGGTGAGTGAGGTCAATGTACACGATCTGGTGTAGAGATACGCGCGAGAGATCACTTCCTCCGCTTGCGCCAGATCGTGTACATTGTACATTGACCTCACTCACCGGAAGTGATCGCGTGGTGAAGGATGTTGGACATAGTGGCGTATTAGAGGTAAAAAAAAATGATATAAATACCGTTCGGTTTCTCACACAAACCGATCGTTTCGTGTCTTAAGACATCAATGTGTCGTCACGAGCCGCAGGGTTTAATATGGATTTGTCTGTGCATGTTTTTTACTCTCATAGTTCTCATACTCTCATGTGTTACCATTCACATGCATTATACGACTGACAGACTGCAACGGTTGGAGTTAAAAATCTTAATTTGTGTTCTACTGAAGAAACAAAGTCACCTATATCTTGGATGCCCTGGGGGTAAGCAGATAAACATCAAATTTTCATTTTTGGGTGAACTATCCCTTTAAGGCCCCGATATACTCACAGCAAAGTTCTTTTTTGTACTTCGCTGTGGGGTAAAATGAAGTTCGAAATACGCAAGTAGTGATATACTGTTAGCGAACATCAGATGCCGCCCACTCTGCTGAGAGCGAAATTTAGATCAATATGTAAATATGTGCTGCTAACTTTCCTTTTAATAAAATAAACACACAACAAAAATGATAGCGATAAAGAAAGCATCTGATCATATCAATGTGGATGTTTGTACGAGCTCTGCAATTCGGCACTCCAGTAAAGTCACTTTTTATTTACAGTGGGGAGAACAAGTATTTGATACACTGCCGATTTTGCAGGTTTTCCTACTTACAAAGCATGTAGAGGTCTGTCATTTTTATCATAGGGACACTTCAACTGTGAGAGACGGAATCTAAAACAAAAATCCAGAAAATCACATTGTATGATTTTTAAATAATTAATTTGCATTTTATTGCATGACATAAGTATTTGATCACCTACCAACCAGTAAGAATTCCAGCTCTCACAGACCTGTTAGTTTTTCTTAAAGAAGCCCTCCTGTTCTCCACTCATTACCTGTATTAACTGCACCTGTTTGAACTCGTTACCTGTATAAAAGACACCTGTCCACACACTCAATCAAACAGACTCCAACCTCTCCACAATGGCCAAGACCAGAAAGCTGTGTAAGGACATCAGGGATAAAATTGTAGACCTGCACAAGGCTGGGATGGGCTACAGGACAATAGGCAAGCAGCTTGGTGAGAAGGCAACAACTGTTGGCGCAATTATTAGAAAATGGAAGAAGTTCAAGATGACGGTCAATCTCCCTCGGTCTGGGGCACCATGCAAGATCTCACCTCGTGGGGCATCAATGATCATGAGGAAGGTGAGGGATCAGCCCAGAACTACACGGCAGGACCTGGTCAATGACCTGAAGAGAGCTGGGACCACAGTCTCAAAGAAAACCATTAGTAACACACTACGCCGTCATGGATTAAAATCCTGCAGCACACGCAAGGTCCCCCTGCTCAAGCCAGCGCATGTCCAGGCCCGTCTGAAGTTTGCCAATGACCATCTGGATGATCCAGAGGAGGAATGGGAGAAGGTCATGTGGTCTGATGAGACAAAAATAGAGCTTTTTGGTCTAAACTCCACTCACCGTGTTTGGAGGAAGAAGAAGGATGAGTACAACCCCAAGAACACCATCCCAACCGTGAAGCATGGAGGTGGAAACATCATTCTTTGGGGATGCTTTTCTGCAAAGGGGACAGGACGACTGCACCGTATTGAGGGGAGGATGGATGGGGCCATGTATCGCAAGATCTTGGCCAACAACCTCCTTCCCTCAGTAAGAGCATTGAAGATGGGTCGTGGCTGGGTCTTCCAGCATGACAACGACCCGAAACACACAGCCAGGGCAACTAAGGAGTGGCTCCGTAAGAAGCATCTCAAGGTCCTGGAGTGGCCTAGCCAGTCTCCAGACCTGAACCCAATAGAAAATCTTTGGAGGGAGCTGAAAGTCCGTATTGCCCAGCGACAGCCCTGAAACCTGAAGGATCTGGAGAAGGTCTGTATGGAGGAGTGGGCCAAAATCCCTGCTGCAGTGTGTGCAAACCTGGTCAAGAACTACAGGAAACATATGATCTCTGTAATTGCAAACAAAGGTTTCTGTACCAAATATTAAGTTCTGCTTTTCTGATGTATCAAATACTTATGTCATGCAATAAAATGCAAATTAATTACTTAAAAATCATACAATGTGATTTTCTGGATTTTTGTTTTAGATTCCGTCACTCACAGTTGAAGAGTACCTATGATAAAAATTACAGACTTCTACATGCTTTGTAAGTGGGCAAACCTGCAAAATCGGCAGTGTATCAAATACTTGTTCTCCCCACTGTATATACCACTTTATACAATAGATTGTTTTAAAGCAAGCACCTTTACAGTATACACATTTACTGTACACATACAGTATACAGTATGAACATGAAATCTTTCACTTAGAATTACAACTTCATTTTCTACTACAAAGCGGCTCTCTGGTGTGTTCATGTTTTTACTCCCGGACGTCTGACCTTGAGGGACTGAACAGAAGAAATTAGCCAGAGAAGATTTCCATGTCAAAGAAAGTGGAGCCTCAGAGCACACCTACCTGTTATGTAATTCTGGAAAGTTTGCTTTGGCAAGCTGGTCCGAACTCCCGAAACAAACACAAAATGAACTTCGTTTTGGCCTGATTTTGTTCAAAATTAGATCACACAAGTTCGTTCTTCAATTTTGCTTGAAGTATATATCAGGTCCTTTACTCTTATAGAAAAAAAATGAACAATTCAGTTTTGATTGGATGGGAATATTTTTATCAATATGATTCAGAATTAAACGTTTAGTTTTTCTGTTTTTAGTTTATTTTTATGTTCAGGTCGGCAGCTCACTAGATTTGGTAAGAAAGCCACTGTATAAAACAGAAAAGAGAATTTGAGTTTTTTTTTGTTTTTTTTCCTTCAATTTATTCATCTATAAATTAAACGCTTTAATCCACACAGTGAATGAAATAATAATTATCATTCAATTAATTAACTATAAATTAATTCACTGTAATTTATGGAAACTGACAAGCATCCCTTCTTAAATTTTTTAAAAACAAGAGAAATCATAAAGTCATTTAAGAAACATGAAGACAATACAGTTTAATTGCCTTAAATTGAAAGCCTTTAGAGGATTGCATTTGACATCCATTGTGAGGAAATGAAAGTGCACCTTTCCTTTCTCATGGAAGTATGGTTACACAAGCCTCATCTGTCATATTTTCACACTTAATGAAATGCACTCGCATTTGAATCACAGTTTATAATAAAATATATATTTTTTATATACATGTCAATCTTTCTCCTCCACAGGATGATAAATGGGAAAAGAAATGTCAGAAGATTTTCTCATTCGCCCATCAGACCATCAGCGCTCTGATCAAAGCAGAGCTGGCAGAGTTACCCCTGAGGCTCTTCCTCCAGGGGGCTCTGGCGGCTGGAGAGATCGGCTTCGAGAACCACGAAACCGTTGCCTACGAGTTCATGTCTCAGGTAGAGAAGCGTTTTGATTAAATGCCTGATAGGTCACTATCAAGATGGTTAACGTGCAAAGATTTCTTTATCCTTCTCTCTCATGTTCATTACCGTTCACAATACGGCAATAACCTGAGAGCAAGACTGGATTAAAAAAAAATATTGCTTTGCACCGACTCACACCCCAAAGCATTATTTATAGAAAGTGACTTTTCATTTTTGCGTGTCCCAAGGCATTCTCCCTGTATGAAGACGAGATCAGCGACTCAAAGGCTCAGCTGGCTGCCATCACTCTGATCATTGGCACGTTTGAGCGTACGCGCTGCTTCAGCGAAGAGAACCACGAGCCCCTGCGTACCCAGTGCGCTCTGGCTGCCTCCAAACTGCTGAAGAAACCCGACCAGTGCCGTGCAGTCAGCATTTGTGCCCACCTTTTCTGGTCAGGACGCAACACTGACAAAGGTGGAGAAGAGGTTGGTCTATGTCTTCCACATTTTAAAGGGCCAATGAAATCTGGTGTTCAGAAACTTTCATTTCTAATATTAGTCATTCTTTTGTGACTGTGAATTAAACTGACAGGTTTAAATAAACAGGTTATGTAAGTCTCATTGAATAGTCTTGAACAAAGTTATGACCTCACCACAAATTGGCACATAATGTTCATGCGCTTGTTTTTTTTCCAATGGTGCTATAATCGTGGCTGTAGTCAGTGTCTGATCATGAAAGAGGTTATTCTTACAAAACCTGTTAGATTTTTTTCAATTCAGTTCACATTTATTTGTATAGCGCTTTTCACAATACACCGGTACTTATATAACCGGTATATAACCGGACCGAATCAGAACGCAGATTTCGGTGCCTCATTTCGGTGCCACTTAAGTTCAAACGTGCTTTTGCGCTTTGGCTGGCGCCGAGCCAGAGACAGACACGCTCAGCGCTCATCACATATCACAACTATTCAATGTTTTCAACCACATAAAAAAAGGCAATAAAACCGATTAGGGATGTCACAAGTACCGGTACTTCGGTACCAAGTCAGTACTGAAATTTTAAAAATGTGACGATACCAGCATTCTGTAGTACTGACTCCCGAGTATATTCGGTACCCGCAGCTGCGTTCAGTCACTTCCGTGTTTATCTAAGCGCAGGGCTCCAGACTGTAGCCGAAAATATATAAATATATAAATATATATTATATATATATATACACTCACCTAAAGGATTATTAGGAACACCTGTTCAATTTCTCATTAATGCAATGATCTAATCAACCAATCACATGGCAGTTGCTTCAATGCATTTAGGGGTGTGGTCCTGGTCAAGACAATCTCCTGAACTCTAAACTGAATGTCAGAATGGGAAAGAAAGGTGATTTAAGCAATTTTGAGCGTGGCATGGTTGTTGGTGCCAGACGGGCCGGTCTGAGTATTTCACAATCTGCTCAGTTACTGGGATTTTCACGCACAACCATTTCTAGAGTTTACAAAGAATGGTGTGAAAAGGGAAAAACATCCAGTATGCGGCAGTCCTGTTGGCGAAAATGCCTTGTTGATGCTAGAGGTCAGAGGAGAATGGGCCGACTGATTCAAGCTGATAGAAGAGCAAGTTTGACTGAAATAACCACTCGTTACAACCGAGGTATGCAGCAAAGCATTTGTGAAGCCACAACACGCACAACCTTGAGGCGGATGGGCTACAACAGCAGAAGACCCCACCGGGTACCACTCATCTCCACTACAAATAGGAAAAAGAGGCTACAATTTGCACGAGCTCACCAAAATTGGACAGTTGAAGACTGGAAAAATGTTGCCTGGTCTGATGAGTCTCGATTTCTGTTGAGACATTCAGATGGTAGAGTCAGAATTTGGTGTAAACAGAATGAGAACATGGATCCATCATGCCTTGTTACCACTGTGCAGGCTGGTGGTGGTGGTGTAATGGTGTGGGGGATGTTTTCTTGGCACACTTTAGGCCCCTTAGTGCCAATTGGGCATCGTTTAAATGCCACGGCCTACCTGAGCATTGTTTCTGACCATGTCCTTCCCTTTATGACCACCATGTACCCATCCTCTGATGGCTACTTCCAGCAGGATAATGCACCATGTCACAAAGCTCGAATCATTTCAAATTGGTTTCTTGAACATGACAATGAGTTCACTGTACTAAAATGGCCCCCACAGTCACCAGATCTCAACCCAATAGAGCATCTTTGGGATGTGGTGGAACGGGAGCTTCGTGCCCTGGATGTGCATCCCACAAATCTCCATCAACTGCAAGATGCTATCCTATCAATATGGGCCAACATTTCTAAAGAATGCTTTCAGCACCTTGTTGAATCAATGCCACGTAGAATTAAGGCAGTTCTGAAGGCGAAAGGGGGTCAAACACAGTATTAGTATGGTGTTCCTAATAATCCTTTAGGTGAGTGTGTATGTATATATGTATATATATATATATATATATATATATATATATATATATATATATATATATATATATATATATATATATATATATATATATATATATACACATACACATACACGTACTAGTGTCTGTGAATATTAAACTGCAAAATACTATTTAAATATTACTCCTGCCTGCATGTTCTGCGTATCTGTGTGAATGACAGGCGCAGATGCGCGGTTTCATTTGCAGCTCACTCGCTGTCTTTTTAGCCTCTGCCATGTCACCGAGAACATGAACGCATAAACCGTCACTTCATGAGAATTTACCGTTTCATTTGAGAAAACTGTCCTATCATGAACACAGACACTCAAAGGTCTTAACGGCAACCCGTCAAAATAAAAGTTCGGTTTAACTTGAAGAAATTGACAGAAATATATTAGGTTACTGTTGTAGTAGATTTAGCTACGTCTCTATGTAATAATAATAGACTACTACTACTACTACTACTACTACTACTACTAATAATAATAATAATAATTATGCCTAGATGGTTGTTTATTTTTCACTTTTTTTATAAACAATGTTTACTTTTAAACAGCATGTAGCCTTTAAATCATCATAAATAATAAACTCATTGAGTTGAATTTTTTTTTTTTTTTTTAAATAGTTAAATAAAATAAAAAAAACATTTTGCTGTGGTACCGAAATTGGTACCTAGAACCGTAAAATTTTTATGCTATTGGTACGTACTACTGGAATTTTGGTATCGTGACATCCCTAAAACCGATACAGCTGAGCTGTCATACAGCACTATTGTGGCTGCTGTTTGTCATGTGAGAAGCATGACGCGTCGCCATGGAAACAATAAGGCGATGCGTTCTCAAATATTTAGCCAGAGAATATGGTCATATTTCTGCAAAATAATGCTGAACCTTGAAGCTGGTTTGTAGGATACCAAGAATACCGACTACTTTTTTTTTTTTTTTTTTTTTTTTTAAGTATCGGTTTAGGCACCGGTACCATTTCAAAAGTATCAGTTTGGCACCGGTATCGTAAAAACGATACCCAGCCCTAGTTATCAGAGGTGACTGTGTCAAGTTATGTATTTCAGAAATGTACAAATATACAAATCACGCAGTTAGCTAACAATGTATTAATTTAAGCAATGTATTAATTTAAAGGCAGAAACAGTGAGCTCATTGAGGTAATGAATAAATGTTAACAAATGATTATGATATATAGAAAATTTGCATTGGTGCATGTTGATTCAGAGTTTGCATTATCTGAGTCATTCTGTTCTGAGTCCTCTTGAGTCATCTCTTCACAGGTTTTGGGTCATCTGAAGTCTTCATAAGAGACTGGATACAAACTGTAGCTGACGGATGGGCATGATGGCGAGATAAAACAGAAAAGCAAATGGAAAATAATTAGCATAGCTGCTGTTCATAACATTAAGCAAAGATAATCATGCATTTGATCTGATATAACTGGAGTACAAGGTTATGAGATGCATTATGTGAATGCTTGGCTGAAGAGACGTGTCTTTAATCTAGATTTAAACTGGGAGAGTGAGACTGAGCCCCGAACATTATCAGGAAGGCTATTCCAGAGTTTAGGAGCCAAATGTGAAAACACTCTCCCTCCTTCAGCGGACTTAAATATCCTAGGTACTACCAAAAGCCCAGAGTTTTGTGACCTTAAAGAGCATGATGGATTGTATGGCGAATCAGTTAAATACACAGGAGCTAAACCGTTTAGGGCCTTATAGGTCAGTAGCAATACTTTATAACTGATACAGAACTTAATTGGTAACTAGTGTTGAGATGATAAAATTGGTGTTATATGATCCTATTTTCTTGACCTGGTAAGAACTCTAGCAGCTGCATTTTGGGCTAATTGTAACTTGTTTATTGAGGATGCAGGACAACTACCTAGTAATGCATTACAGTAATCCAGTCTAGAGGTCATGAATGAACTAACTTTTCTGCATCAGAAACGGATAACATGTTCTGCAGTTTAGCAATGTATCGCAGTATCGCCCATACCATCACATTATCATAGAGACAAAGGCACAGCTGTGCCTTGGGCTTGTCATACCAAATGGTCAGGAAGTGCATAAAGACAAAAGACTAATGTATGACCTGGGCTGCTAGAACGTCATCAAGTTTTACCTCAAAATGTAAAACACAATGTACATAACGTTTTCAGTTCATATACTATTATATTGGAACCTAGAAATAACAATTTATAAATTTGTAATACCACAGTGTCATTTTCAGTTTTTGAAGTGTCTTTCTGTGCGATCTCTAAGTTATTGTGGGTGTTTTGACAATGAAATGTGCTATTTTATGTATGAAAATGACAGTGTGAGTAGGATTGGATATTTGGGTGTATTTGCTGTTATTTCTGAAGCTTAAAGCTTTTCTAGAGTTTTTTTTCATTTTCAAGACTCTGTAGGTGGAAGATGTTCTTCTGGGTCATTTGTATTGAGATGAGAATTAAGGGTTAATTGCTCTGTAAACTGTAAATGAATCTGCCATGGATTTTAGTGAAACTCAGTGATTCATTGTAGACGCAGCATTTTGTGTAGGCTGTACACAGTTGGTTCAGAATGTGACGTCATATCTGCCTGTGCATCTTGACCCCTCTTATACAAGTGGGATTTTTTTCTGCAATTCAGCTCACTCTCAAAATTCAGGTGTAACTCTGAAAATGTAAGGTTGTCTGTTTAGTTATAGAAGATTGTCATTCCTGTTAATTCCCAAACTGTGTGACTGTTCACCGTATTTATCCAACCTGGTCTCATGAGAAAACGTTCAGAAAATTCATAGACACCAATTGGCCAAAATGTGTAAAAAAAGAAAATGTGAGGAATCATCATGAAGTGTCTTGTATTGATCACTCTAAAACAGGACTGATAATTATACTCTGCTGCTGTGTGAATGTAGCCAGTTGTTTCAGCTAAGAGGAATAGTAAAGTTTGCTACATTCATTAACTATGAAAATAGCATGAATCTGTAACAAAAGTTCTGGGGGTCCTTGTGTGTGGGCTGCTACTATGAATATATCACAGTGCGCAGTGGCTATGGGCATTTTTACTGTTTTCATTTACATGACATTCTCATTCTGTTTATATTCATTCAAGGTTTATTAATGTCTGCTCATGCTCACTTAATGGAGCAATACATTATGTAGCATTGACAACAAGCATTTAAAATGGGTACAGCAGTCCAAATGTGAAATTTTTGTTGTTTCCTCCTCCACCCCCTCCTCCCCAGACTCTAATCTAACATAGCTTGCCAGTTTGAGGATATGCAACATAAACGAGTGCACTTGACAGTGGCAAACAAACCAACAAGGTCAGATATTGAGGATTGTTAGGTCGGGTAGAATCTGCCATCTCCGATCCAGTTTGTTTGCTGCTTTCCATGGCTGCCACACACTGTGTTTGCCTGCCGTCTGGCAAACCTGGGTGTCGAACTAGTGAGATAATTGGCAGTTGTCAGGATCACAGAGGCCAAAATAAAAATTCCGGAAATTCCGGGCCAGTGCGGACATTTTTAATTAGAATATACTGCCTGTAGCACTGTTTTTGGATAAGCCACTTCAAGCCAGTATTTAAACTTAGCATGTTTTCTAAATATCTGAAAACATATTATGGTAATTTTTTACTTTAGCTCCTTTAAAGCAGCTACAGTGTTTAGTTACTCCTGTTACTCGGGATTTAGATGCTAATTTGTGTATGGCTGTAAATAAAACATATCTGCGGCTGTTGTAACTCACTACATGCCATCATTTATCTCATGCTACTAGTTTAACAATAGGGTGGTCTATTCCACTCATAGCACACACATCTATATAATGGACATTCTTGGATTTAATCCTAATGATTTTTTTGTGTGTGTGGTGTTGGTGATTCATGCTGATACGTGACTAGCTCCTGCATTGCACCAGTGTGCCGTTTTGCAGTGCAGTGCGGTGGCTGTGATTTGATCGTTCATCTTAATACTTTGCAGTATTTATCCTCCATTTAAAGTTCCCCTCTTAAGCTATTTTAAAGGTTCATAATTTTGTTCTGGAGGTCTCCTTCAATAGGTTTACATGCATCCAAAGTCAAAAACACTTTAATTTTCACATAATATACATTGCAGCATCACCTTCTTTCTTAGTGTCTGAAACGGTTCGTTCAAAGATTCAGTCTCTCTAAACCCCTCCTTTCCGAGAGCCTACTCTGCTCTGATTGGTCAGATGGCTCAGTATGTTGTGATTGGTTTACTGCTTACAGCGTGTCGGCAACAAAACAGCCATTACCATATCTCAGTTTCAGCTCCAGAGGCTTCTTCAGCACTTGATACACAATGAGATGAACGGTAACAGTGGCGTCGGTTTTGCTTGAGTCCTCATCCTTTTGGAAGTGCATGTAAAGTGGATTTGCTTTCGCAGCACAGAAAACAGCATCTTCTCGACATGTCAACAACATGAACCAAAGTCTTCCAGACTACAGTGTTTGAGAGCAGGTCAAATTAGACACTCTTCGCGGGCAGCCAATGAAGACCATAGGCTGGTATTATGCAGATGTGTTACAAACCTACGTAGGTTTGTGCAGGAAGTAAGACTGGAATTACTGACAACTTGTTTTAGGTAGTTCAGAATCGGTTCTTTCTTTTGGGAGACAATAACTAAATTTATTGTATACTTTGATCTTTGAAACTTTGCATACCTTTTACATTCACAAACTAGCTACATAAAACATAATATCCGAAAAAGCATAATAGCGGCACTTTAAAGGGTTAGTTCACCCAAATATGAAAATTCAGTCATTAATTACTCACCCTCATGTCGTTCCAAACCCGTAAGACCTTCGTTCATCATCGGAACACAAATTAAAATATTTTTGATGAAATCCAAGAGCTTTCTGACCTCCCCATAGACAGCAATGTTATTACCACTTTCAAGGCCCAGAAAGGTAGTAAAAACATCATTAAAATAGTCCATGTGACTACAGTGGTTCAACCTTAATTTTATGAAGCGGTGAGAATACTTTTTGTGTGCAAAAAACAAACAAAAATAATGACTTTATTCAACAATTTCTTCTCTTCCATGTCAGTCTCCTACGCTGTTCACGTAGTGTAAACAGTGCAGCACTTCCAGGTTCTTCGTCAGAAAGCTGGCTCAGTATTGGCTACCTCCTGTGTCAGCATCACACGCCTGCGTCGTGGTGCTCACGTGAAGGGCATCGGCCAATAGTGAGCCGGCGTTCTGACGTAGAACCCGGAAGCGCTGCACTGTCTGTTGGGGGTCAGAAAGCTAATATCTTAATTTCTGTTCCGAAGATGAACAAAGGTCTTACAGGTTTGGTACGACATGAGGGTGAGTAATTAATGACAGAATTTTCATTTTTGGGTGAACTAACCCTTTAAGAGAGTTGCAACTTGTTTGCCTTTCAATTATTAGACAGAACTCTTAACCAAAGACAGTAAACTAATGAAGATGGAGAATGGGTGCTCCTGTGCTTCAGCACTCAGCCACTGGGTTCTCAGCGCTGTCAAAATAAAAGTTCAGATTCTGATACTTATCGGCCAATGCGTTAAAAAAAAAAACTGGCAACTATCGGGCAATATATCGGCCTTAACGATATATCGGTTGACGACTTGTCAACATGGCTTTGCACATGAGGGTGCATTGTATGCATGAATAAAACACCCTTTTTTAGATTTTTTTTTTTTATGCAAATAAATGACAATTGAAGTTGTTTTTGAGGGACAACACTCTGAGTGTAATGAAATGCAACATAAAGTATATTTTACTTTGTAGAGAGGTAACAAAGTTAAGTTAAGAATCTGAATGTTTGTAACACTTATAGTTTTTTTTTTTTTTCTCTGTTGTTTGCACTTTTATGCAAACCAGTGTTTAAAATTAAAGCCCCTTTTGTATGACACCTTTCACCTCCCCTTGACTCATTCTGGTGTATATTATGACTGTATGACATGAGCAGGTTGTCAAGTGTATATTGTCAGTTAAGTGTAAAGTGCATTATAACTGACATTATTCTTGCAGTGATCAGTAATAATACATCAGCCCCCCTTGAAATGATGCTTAATGCAGGGAATCTGATGTGGCAGTTGTGCTTATTTTCTTTTAGCATAGATCAATAGAGAATGTTGGTGTGACTCATAAATGCATGTGGAGAGATAGGCTCATGCTGTTTTCCCTCTCTCTCGGTCTACAGCATGTTGTTGGGAGGTATGTGTTGCCCCTAACAACAGAGCTTCCCTAACCAATTTGTAACCCCATACGCTGAAGTGTGGTGCTTTTGCCAAGATAAAATGGAATAATTTGAGGATGTTCACCGCAGTCAGACCTGAAATCTTTTTTTTTTTTCTTCTGTTGTCAGATCCGTGATGGGCGGAGGGTGATGGAATGCTTGAAGAAGGCTCTGAAAATCGCTAACCAGTGCATGGACCCGTCCTTGCAAGTTCAGCTCTTCATCGAGATCCTCAACAGATACATCTGCTTCTATGAGCGAGAGAATGATGCGGTACGACCAGAGATGCCCTTTCACACTTGATCATTCTTCTTACCTCTTATTACTTGCTGTCTTTAAACCTGTTGCCTTTGCTCTGTCTCTCAGTCTCACTCATTCGCACTTTCCCTCTCCGTGCTCCACTTTTTTGTCTGGCGCAAGCAGCGTTAGATTATACCTAACTCTCACTCATCTGAGAGGAAGCATCTGTATCCATGTTCAATTTGGGGAGATTGAGTCAGGACTTGCCGGAGCACATCGGGGGCATAGGGCAGCTAGGGCTAAGAGGAAGCACAATCAAATACGCACGCAGTTAAAGTCAAGGTGTGCCTATCAGACAGCAGACTTATTACCAAGGTCGCTCTTGACATCTGAGCTTTGTCCAAGGATAAGGGCCTCTTTAAATGTGGAAATAAATGGGAGAGTCAAAACAAAAAAAAAAAACCATTTCCACGCTGCATTTCATTGACACATTACCTGTAAATGTTTGTTCCATCATTATTGTGTATAATGGAGAACAGCGTTGGGTACGGTTAAATGATTGTTGCGTGTTTGTGTGATAATGTACAATACAGCATCAGAAATCGAATGCTTCCTATAAATCCATAGACGTTGACACCAAAGTTATTTTTGTGTGTTTATGTGTCTCTCTCTGGCTGTGTGAGAATTTACCTGAGATGCACGTCTGGGTAAATTACTCTCAGTGCTTACAATAAGTGCCTTAGTGCTTGGAACAGTTTTTGCACCATGTCTGCGCTGAGAGCGAGATCGCTCACATTTATAGAAACAAGAAATGCATGGCCATTATAATCAACAGAACTGTCTATACTGCTAATTTGTTTATGTCCTTCAATTTTCTATAGATCTATCTATATACACTACCGTCAGTAATATTTTTGAAAGAAGTCTCTTGTGTTCACCAAGGCTGTGTTTATTTAATCAAAAATACTGTAAAAACAGTAATACTTTTGTTTAAATACATGCAGCCTTGGTGAACATAAAAGACTTCTTCTATTTTCATATATTTTAAAATGTAATTTATTCCTGTGATGGCAAAGCTGATTTTTCAGCATCATTACTCCAGTGTCACATGATCCTTCAGAAATCATTCTAATATGCTGATTTGATGCTCAAGATACATTTCTGATTATATCAATGTTAGAAACAGTTGTGCTGCTTAATATTTTTGTGGAAACTGTGATTAGAAATTTCAAAAGAACCACATTTATTTGAAATAGCAATCTTTTGTAAGACATCTTTCAAAAAAGATTAAAATCTTACTGACCCCAAACTTCGGAAGGGTAGTGCATCTTTAACAACACATTGTCGTCTTCATTTCGATAATGACATTGCTGAAAATAATTATAACTTGCTGTTTTGTGAGTCAGATGTTGATTCAGTTCAGTAGGATTTGTCAGACTGAATTAAACCAATGACTCCTCTTAACCTTCATTAAAAGAACTGATTCCTAAGAGTCATTTGTTAGTGAATCAGACAGCACTGATCCCGCTGCATGTTTTTAAATCAATATAAATAGAACCAACTCATAAGACTAATTTGTTCATTTGTTGAATTTGGACTACACTGGTTGCATTGTATATTGTTTTTTTTGTAGCCCATGAGGACAACTCAACAGAAAGACGATTCTTATAATTGTTTCATGGTACATATCAACCCATATGGTACTAATATATCCTGCCTCATTAATTCCACGCAAAAAAAAAAAAAAAAAAAAAACCTTTTAGAAACGTGTGCAAATTAAAGGATTAGTTCACTTCAAAATGAAAATTTCCTGATAATTTACTCACCCCCATCTCATCCAAGATGTTCATGTCTTTCTTTCTTCAGTCGAAAAGAAATTCAGTTTTTTGAGGAAAACATTCCAGGATTTTTCTCCACATAATGCACTTCTATGGCAATCAACGGGTTGAAGGTTCAAATCAATGCAGTTTCAAAGGGCTCTGCACGATCCCAGACGAGGGATCATTTTCAAAATAAAATTAAATGTATATACTTTTTAACCTAAATTGCCCATCTTGCGCTGCTCTGCGGCTCACCACGGATTATGTAATCACGTCGGAAAGGTCACGCTAGATGTAGAGTTAAGATCTCACACTTTGTTACCAAGAAAAACTCTTCACACTGTCTTTGTTCATCACTTTCTGTCTGTGATTTTTGTCTGCATAAATCCAGATCAGCCTGGATTTACACAGTCTGTTTGTGTGTGTTTGTTTTACAGGTGACAGTCCAAGTCCTGAATCAGCTGATCCAGAAGATCCGTGAGGATCTCCCAAACCTGGAGGCCAGTGAGGAGACGGA
This sequence comes from Coreius guichenoti, assembly GCA_039654105.1. Classification (NCBI taxonomy): domain Eukaryota; kingdom Metazoa; phylum Chordata; class Actinopteri; order Cypriniformes; family Gobionidae; genus Coreius; species Coreius guichenoti. The sequence goes on from CM077168.1 coordinate 28,109,843, forward strand.
GCAGATTAACAAACACTTCCACAATACACTGGAGCACCTGCGTCTGCAGAGAGAGTCGCCCGAGTCTGAAGGACCTGCTTACGAAGGGCTGGTGCTGTAGGAGCCTCACACATCTACATTTATATTTGTGTACACATGCATAGAGAGATATATGTATATGCCCACATGTGCACACCAGGGTATTCCAGCCAGGGGAAAAACAAAGCCAAACCCGCCTGCCTCTCTTAGCCATTCCTCTTACTGCTCATATTTTCTGTCTGTTGTTTTTGTCCTCTGCCTGTCTTATTCTCTCTCTCTCTCTCCCTCCTTTCTCTTTCTCATTTCGTGAGGCGTTTTCTTGTGAATTCCTTAGAGAACAGTGTATGCACTGCACTCCTACTCTGCGCTTCCTTCAGACTACCATTCCCTCTTGATACTATTGTTGCCATATAAATGAGCAAGAATAAAAACTGTATTTAAGAGAGAGAGTGAAAAAAAACAACTTTTAATGTTGCTACACCTCTTCTGTGCCCCGCCGGCCAAACTGGAGAAAAAAGGCAGAGCTTTGAGCCATGCATTGTTACGGTCTTTGTTTAGAGGACCTACACTTGATTCTACTTCGTTTTTTCAGCATTAATATTTTAAACGCCATGCTGAATTAAAGACATTTGTATAACTAATGAATAGTCTTGTTTCTCACCCTTTTACTTTACGGCAGACACTTTGGCGGAGTGGAACAGTGTGTTGACTAATACGTGGAATGGTTGAACATGTGTATAGACTCTATTAATGAATGAGTAGCTGTGGCTGTGAATCGAAACAATGTCAGAAGCCTTCTCTTGCATCTTGTCTACTTTTTTTTGAATTATGATTCCCCCTCCCTACATATATTGTATGTATAATCTAATTGTAAATCAGTTACAACAAAATATCATTGATTTCATGGCATTTGCACAAATAAAAAATATTAACCCCACAGGCCTGTAGAAGTACTATTTCATATAATTAAAGTCACTATGACAACAGAAATAGCGGCAGATGTTTTCGTATTTTGACATATCCGAATATAACGGAATTTCGAAAAAGTAGGATGGAGACTTAGTTCAACCCAACTGTTGGATTTTGAGATGTGGATGTTGCACTCAAAAATGAATGCAAGCTTCCAGTCGATTGTGGAAAGGCAGGGTTTAAGCAGACTAAATTATGAGATAAGTCCACCATACGTCACCAGATAGAAGTCTGTCGATTTAAAGTCCCCCTGTGGTGAAAATCAAGTTTTTAATGTTGTTTATATGTGTATGTGGTATTTTAAATATGCTTTAAGACAAACCATGTGCAAATTCAACACCATTGCTGAGTATTTTCTCCTTTAAACTGAAGTGATCTAAAGACAATCTCAAAAACACATTTTGAAATCGCCGGTGTTCCTCACGTCACAAACTACCTTAACTAATTCCGTCAACGTGCAGGCAAGCTTTAGCATATCATCATTACTATGCTGCGAAGCAGGGGAGTCTGAAGAGAAGCCAGGTTATCCTGGTATGTTTTTCTATAGATATGAAAAATCGTGTACATTTAGCAATATAGCGGGTGAACTATGTATATGATGTATAATGTATTATGATGAACTATATGCCTTTCTCCACTGACGTTCTGAGTTGTTCGAAGTGTTTCGGATGCTGATTTTTAGAAGGCAGACTGATTTGGCGAACAGGAACATGGTTTGTGTAACATTAGCAACACATTATTAGCTGTTTAATAACGTAGTCAAGCAAAAGGCTAATCATATTAATTACCGTTATGTGTCCGGCGTTGTAAAGAGCGATACCTTTGTGCAGCGTTTACTACAGTAACTTAAGCGAGTGGATCTCTGAGCTGGTGTGAGTGAGTGGAGGTGGGGATAATTTGCATATTCATGGATCCGCGTATACTAAATGAAGCAAGGGTGTAGAGTTACATTCAAGCTATTTTAAGGCATGAAGAAATTTTTTTCACAGGAAAAAACGTTTAAATATGTAATTTTGGTGATCAAAGATGAGTTTTAAAGGATAAAATTCTTGACTACAGGAAAATCCAGTTATGACATTTTGATTAAACATTACAGGGTCAAAAAACTTTTAAAAATGAAATAATCCAATAATAGATTAAAATATTCACAATAAGATCTATAACATGCATTTAGAAAATAGATGTAACTTTTAATTTCATGCTTTCTTCAGCTGTTCCTTTTATTGTTAATAAGCATAGCTTGGAGCCAGATTTTGCAGTGATGTTGGTACAGGTATTGGTTATGATTTAATACAGGCAAGTGTTAATAGTATTGTCTATTTGTTTCTGACTCCTTCTGAATCTCTGTTTAAACAGAGAATCTTAATCCATTGTACATCTTATTAGCATTGGTTAGAGACAAGTGTCCAGACTTTGCTAAAAGCCCTGAAATAATCCATAATAAATTGGTTACCTTGATATGATTATAAGAAAAGAGTCATGTTTCTCTGTATTTAGTCCGTCCCGCAGTTGCTAGGGGAACTACAGGCTTCGCCAGCAATTCCTGTACATCTGTCATGTACAATCACACTGTAAATTCTAACAAGTTCAGTTTACTTAAAAAAAAAAAAAAAAAAAAAAAGTTTTGGAAACCGATTGCCTTATTTTTGCAAAGCAAACTTAAAGGGAAAACTGAAGTTAATTTAATAATCAGCTAAAAGTAAAGAAAGCTAACACCTCCCAAGTAAATTAAGTTAGTTTAATGCCAATTGTAGTTAACATACTCTAGAATATTTACTAATCTTACTTAAGGTTTAATAGTAAGATTACTTGAGTAATTCCATTTAACTAAGTGTTATATTATGATCTGCAAACATCTTAAATACTATTATTCTCAACATAGTTTTACTCTGTCATTTTCAGCTATGGCGACTTAAAAAACTATGTGCAATCGGTTTCCACATTTTCAAGTGAACGTATTTTTAGTAGTTCAGCTAGCACTGAATGCACTTAACACTCAATTCAATAAGCTTAATTGCATCAAATTGTTCTTAAACCATTTAAGTTTTGTCAATTTAATTCTATCTGTGATCTAAGGAAGTGTACTCCCAGAATGCATTACGGCATGAATTAATTGCTTTGTTTTACTCATTTTGGCTTTATTTTACTATTTTATTTGCTGTCTTTTGTCAGTATAACCCCAATAACGACAGCAAATAAAATTGTAATGGTCTTAAGTAAAAAAAAAAAAAAAAAAAAAAAAATTGTTTTTTGTGTTTTGCATGCTGAATGTTGAAGTCTGTGTGTGACTCAAGCGTGGTCAGATGCAAGATATTGTCACAATTATAGAGGGATTATATCAACCCAATTAAAAGTAATAAGTGATAAGTCATAAGTGTTAGCAATAAAATGTTAAAAGATCATTATTTGACATGAAATGTAGTTGTTATATATCATTAATTCATTCATTTACAAATATATAAATAAATACATTTTATATATATATAATTAATAAATATTTAATTAATTTATTTATTCCCTTCCTTTGAAATCAAATCACTGTGATTTGCATCGCTGCATCAATAGGAAGAGAATTACAATAATATGAATGAAGTTCCAAGTGGCCAACCAACGGGAACACTGATCACCATAATGCTGAGAAATTTTAGGAAATCAACAGGAATTTATGAAGTCAACTTACGTGACGTTCTCCCAAAATGTTTTGTTGTATTGTCAATAACATTCAAGATGACTGGAAAATGAGTGAATGCAACTAAGGAGAATGATGACTGCAGAAGTGGAGGAAATTAGTGAAAAGTCTATTAAGATTTGCCCCGCCTCAAAAACCTTTTGGCCCGCCTGTTTTTTTGTTTTTTTTTGCTTTGGCAAAATGGTACTCAAACCAGTCAAGTAATGCTTACTTGGGTTTTCTGAGTAACGAAGGCATAGCATGCAAATAGTTCAGATTACTAAATTGTTTTAAGTAAGTTTAACAAATTATTGGACATTAAGTAAAGTTAACTAAAAAGGCTTAGTAAGAACAACTGTTGGATTTTACAGTGCAGTATACAATTATCATGGACAGTCTGGTCTATATCATCTCAATTGTTCTCATTGCAGACTGTGGTTTCAAGAGGTATATCAGTCCATTATGTTTGTAACATCACCAGTACGGTTGATTTTGAAATGTTTTTTTATTTATTTTAAAAAAATTTTATAACTTACAAAGGTAAACATGACACTTTCAGTCATTTGTACATAAATCAATAATTCATTAAATTGAAGAAATATAGCTATGCCACCATTTCATACAAAAATGTGATTTTAAATAAGTAGATAAAAGGTCTTTGTCTTTTCATTAACAATGTACATAAAGTAAATGTTGTGCTACTCTTCAGTACTGCTAGATACAAGCACTTTAAACGGGGTTAAAAAGATACCCCATTTGGAAATACTCATAAATTTAATACTTCTGGTCAATGTTCTGAGGTTGTATTTTTGTCTTGCTCGGACACAGTAATTTGCTGAAGGCTCTTTTAAAGCTGCTGTGGCACAGAGGATACAGGATTGGGTTGATGGATGAGTTTATCCACAGCAGCCAGAACGAGATCTCATAAAGGTAGTGCTGGACGCACTGACCGTGACATGCTGCCCGAATGATCATCAACAGTGTGTAGGGTGCCCAACAGAGTCCAAAAACACAAACTATTACAGCTAGAGACTTTGCCACCTTCTTATCTCTAGATAGGCGAAAGCGGCTGGCTAGACTGGCAACCATATCAGGACGGTGTCTGTGTGATCCAGCCGAATGATCCACATAATGAAACTGTGCCTCACTGGATGACAGGAGCCGGTCCCCAACCTGCAAAGGAGGCAAGTCTGCAATAGTGCTGTCTCTTCGTTTAGTCTGTCTGCCTTTGCCGAACTTGGCGGCAGACACTTTTGCAGTAGAAGCTAACCGACAGCACTGTGGCCTTGAAGGCAAATTTGCGACCCCACTTTCCTCTACAGGCCTCACAAAAAACACACGTGGTACATCTCCGGCTCTGAGTGGCTTCATCTTGAGGCTCCTAAGCCGAATGCAAGTCGGCTGTTCTTCTCTCACTGCGCATCTGTTGCGGATATTGATGTAAATGCTGAGGTTGAAATAAGTGACACTTATGAAAGGGGTGAAGAACTCGACAGTTGAGGCAGTCATCAGAAAATACCAGTTGAAGTAAAATTCGGCATAGCACTCTCCATCTGGCACTACGCTTCCTCCTGCGATGTGTTCCCAACTGATAATAGCTGGACCATAAAGAAGGAATGCGGCCAGCCACACGCAGAGCATCTTTAAAACAGCCTCTCTGGTGATCCCCTTCTGGCAACGGTAACTCACCTGGAATACAGATTTATAACTGAATTAAAAGGCATTACACGTAGGGCTCGACAGAACAAACAAAAGAACAACAGACAAATGGAATGAAAGATCGACAGACAGTGGAAGGATGGATGGCCAGACAGAGAGAGAATTTGTACTTGAAAATAAAATGTCATCTCGACTCTGGTTGCCAGATGAAATAATTAAATATGATTAAATGGATGTCTCAGCGCATTTACCTCAGAGGTAGATGTAAGAGGCTTCATGCTTTTGTGCACTGCTGCATACTGGGATATAAATGAATGCTGACAGATGATTAAGTGTAAAAGTGTACATGGCATTTGTAGGTCTGTCCAAATTGTATGTATGTGATGTAAAAAGGTATTTGTGTTGGATTGATTCATCTTTATGTGACCATGCAACTCCTGAATGAAACTGTCTATAAACAATGGAAATGTTTAGTGATATTTGTTTTATGTGGAAACCACATACAATCTGACATTTCTCATTTTCAGTGTTACCATGCTTTTTTTGTTTTATTTTCAAGGCATTAAAACATGCATCATTAGGCAATTATTTCCATCAATACTGTAATATTGTGGTCTGTTAAAATATTTGTAATTTACTTGTTAATCTGATGTAATTTAAAGACAACGTGTTTTTACACATTAAAAATGCACTCTACATTGAAAACGTTTACGTTGAAGCATGTTAAAGCACAAGTTCACCCAGAAATGAAAGCTCATCAGTAAATGTCATCCTTTTCGCCCTCAGGTCGTTCAAAACCTGTACCGATTCGATCAAAAGATCTATGAGGTCTAAAACATTGGCTTTTATTGTATGGATAAAAATACTGAGACATTTTTCAGAATATGTTTTCCACATAACCTACACGTTTGGACTGGAACGACATGCGGGAGAGGAAATTTTGGTGAGCTATCCTTGTAAATCATCCCCGTGTTATTGTTATGCTGCGCTCATCCTGTGAAAACTGTGGTAGCCTACATTTATTTTGCTGCCGTTTCTTGTCAGTGGTGGCTCAGACTCGTTAGTTGAATTACCATTCTCCAACACAGATTTTGACAAATTAGGAGTTGTATTTCCAGCACAATTCGTGCACTCTTATAAAGGTTCCAAAACTAGGGTTTCGCAGAGAAAGATTTTTAGTTCCTCAAAGAACCTTTTAATGAACAGTTCTTAAAAGAACTGTTTTTTGTGTGTGTGTGTGTGTGTGTGTGTTTGCGTTTGCGAAGCACTCACCGCTTTAGTGACGGACTGAAACCTGTCGAAACTGATGAGCACGATGTTGAAGACTGAGGCGGTGCACAACATATAATCCACTACCAGCCACAGTTTACACAGACCTCTGCCCAGCCTCCACTCACCCGTCAGGACATAGGGAATATACACGGGGATGCAAAACCCGCCTGAAAATCCATTAAAACACAGCTACATTTAAACACACTGCAGAGTTAAAACAAAAACTGACATGCAAACCGTCATCAATATCACTCACCGACAAGAAAGTCCGCTATAGCCAAATTTAAAAAGAAAAAGTTGCCTTGCGTGCGTAAACTTTTCTCAACCACAAAAGCTAAAATGACAAGCGCGTTCCCGAGTACCGTGGCGAACACCAGCAGTGTCATGAGAACAGTCAGGAATATTGAGGTGGATGGAGAAAACTGGCCATACTGTGCACGCCGGTTATCAAATGTGTCGCCGAGACTAGTCGCGTTTTCTCTCTCCATCCCCGTCCAGTTGGACTGTGGATTTCCTGATTTCCATATGAATGAAACAGCTGTAGGTATCCCGGAAGAGTGAGCCACGGACAATAAAGAGGACTGCATGGTGTTGCCGCCGCTTTCCTCCGTCAACAAGCAATTATGCATGACAGTCAGCGCGTAAAATCTGCCGCGCCATCCGCGCGCCCAACAGTGACTGTGAGCTGCTCATTCACACAGTTCGGCGAGGGCGGTCAGGTTTTTATACCGACGGGGCAACGCGTTCATTGGCTGCTTATTTAACGCTGCTCGGTCTGATGTCGATGCCTGCGTTAGAAGTGTTCATCCAGGATTACTTAAGAGTGTCAAATGTTCTGCATCTCTGTGATAATAGCCCAGTTTCACCACCTCCCACCACACGCCTAATTTTGCTAAATAATTTCACACAATTTGATGTAAAATCAGATTTGTCCTTCTCTTCTGAAAAAAAAAAAGGAATAGCTTAAACCGGCCTAAGATGGATTGTTGGTCTTAGCTGGTTTCCCAGCCTGGTGGTCAGATGGTTTAACTTGGCTCCTTGTCTGACCAAGCTGGTCTTAACTTGGTCTAGCTTACCTACCTCACTAAAAACCTCCCTAAAACCTGTACCATATAGGACCAGCATGCCAGATTGTTCTGTAGAATGTTATCACTGATAGTAAGCCTGTTTATGTCATGAATGTGGCACTGTATCTTAGAGATGATCCTCAAACACACAGGGAGGTAAAATCATACCATCTTATTTCAAATACAATTGCAGAGTAAATAGCAACTTTTCCAGTGAGTATTATTATTCACTTTGGGAGATTACCTTGCCATACCTTTGCCTAAAGCGGTCTGGAAAGCGGGTGACATTTAATTCTTACCGTCTCCCTAAAACACAAACCTAAAATATGATGTTTGACAGGTTGAGTTTTGTCTTAATTAAAAACACTGTGCCTGCAATGAACTGCAAAGAAAAATGAATACACAGGACGGTCAAATAAATTCATGGACATTTAAATGTCACATCTCTTGAGAACCTACTAAAGAGACATGAAAGCCACGACAGGACTAATGAGCAACTGCATGGGCGATACACAGCTGCTCCTGTAGTTAACTGTGGGCTTTTTTTTTTTTTTTTTTACAAAACACAACAGAAACTCTGTGTACTGTTGCCTATGTGCTTAATTATTTGTACTTTTTTAATGCAATATTACATAAAAAATTTAATGTGTAATAGAACATTTAGCTTTTGTATTGAAATAATGTACTTCTGACAATATATATATAAATATATATATATATATATATATAATTTTTTTCAGAATGTGTGTCTAAATAACAATCATTTCGTCTGAGTCCTGGAATTGAAGTCATATTACAGGCCAGAGAATAGCAGGCAGAGATAGGGTAATTATGGTCTGTGCATGGTGAATGAACCGACTGACCACTGGACTGAAATAGGGAGCATTTAATCTTTTGAGCATCTTATTTGTAGAGCTGGGTCATTGTGACTCGTCAGATTCGTTTCTGGATCTGTAGTTCCAATATTGTAGTTTTCGACAGCACAAAAGCATATCTGAAGAACAACACCCTGTGAACTTGTTTCAGTGACAGAGTAATGAGAGAGTGAGAGAGATTCATGCACAAAGCACATCTCTGTGTACAGATGTGCTGAGAGATGGCACACAAAAGAAACTGAAATGAACTGAAATGAACAATATGGGCAGCAGTGTGTCTGATGCAAAACTTAACATGTACAAAACTTTGTTAATAACTTCTGTCAGTCAGCTATTGGACAATGCTTGAGAAACATCTGGATATGAAGGGGATATAGACAATAACAAGATGGTACAAAACCTACTTGAATTCGCCAAAATAGAGATAATCATGGTGCTTGTGTTATGCCAAACAGTAACAGATGTGTTCTCTCTCTACCCACTAATATCATCATAGACTGACTGACTGACTGACTCTCTCTCTCTCTCTCTCTCTCTCTCTCTCTCTCTCTCTCTCTCTCTCTCTCTCTCTCTCTCTCTCTCTCTCTCTCTCTCTCTCTCTCTCTCTCTCTCTCTCTCTCTCTTCTCTCTCTCTCTGATCACCTCATTCACAAACACTCACTAATTCATGTTAATTGCAAGAAGTGGGGGCCATATGCATATCACATGAATGACGGTTTTGGAAGCAGCACATAATTATAGGCTGAAATTTTGGTCTTCCTGTTCATCAGTTTCTCTTAGCTTTCACATATTTCCTCATAGGAAGCAGGCGTCTTTTCCACAAAAGGAAGAAAGATGGCTTTGTCAGAAAAGAAAAACCCATACTCAAACTCTTGATTATTTTTTCACACATTTTTGTGTTTTCAAGTTTTTAATGTAAATGTAAATATAATAATAATAATAATAATAAGAAGAAGAAGAAGAAGAAGAAGAATAGTAATTTGTAAAAAAAAATATCCCATACTAGATTTTATACAAAGTATATCAACTTAAAGTTTATTTGTCAGATGCTCAACTGGGATGGAAGTGAAATAGAAGAGACCTACACGAAAATGTATGCATACACAGACACAAAAATACAGGAAGTTTTGAATACATATTACATTCAGAATGCGTCAAAATCAATGTTTTGCCTTTCTATGCAAAAATTGCATTCTTCTGATGCAAAAATCAGAAGAAAAAATTGACATTTCTTTTTTATAATCATTACAGAACATTGCTTCATGTTAACGCAGTACATTGGGCTCTTTTTTTTAATAACTTTTGTTATTTTTTAGTGTGCATACAATGAAAAATGTGTTGTTCAGTAGAAAGTGTTATTTCTATATGCTACCATTCTTTCATTTATGCTAATTTCACTTTCTTTATTGGAAACATATAATTTGCATAATAAATTGCTTGTGATATTCCTCATTTGTTAGTCACTTTGGATAAAAGCATCTGCTAAATGACTGAATGCAAATGTACATCATTCCCATGTATATTGGACCCTCTTCTTCCTGAAATCCACCACTAGTTCATTTGTTTATGGCATGATGATTCACTTTCCATTATTCCTCAAAAGTCCTCAGTACTCTGCCTTGACTGCAGATAACGGCATCATCCAGAAACTTGAGGTCGGTATGTTCAGCCTGGTTTGGGAGATGTTAGCGCTGATGGTGCTTATGGGGGAGGTGTTGGAGATTGACAGCTACAGTATGTGTGGGCCGAAGGACTGATTTGCTTTTAGGGGCAGTAGCTATAGGCAACCATGCTTCTGGGGAGATGGAGATATAAGGTAATTGCACCTGCAGGGGTGAATCACAAGAGGGCTCGGGCTGAATCTATTGTAATCTATGTTAGTCATTTCTACTCTCATACTACTCCATACTACACTTTATACTCTTGCCGCCGGTTCTTTACCCTTAACAAGTTTTGCTCTCCGTTATGTTTAATTCTCTTTGTGCATGCTTTACCCTCAAATGACCATTAAAGGCTTGATTGAGGTTTACATCTGCATAGTGGTTTTGCTGTTGTGTGCTTATGAATAGGCATAAGGTCAACATGAAAGCAAGTGTGCTTGTGTTCCAGTGCCCTTCAAATGCTTTGAATGATCCTGCAGGACATGCAACAGGTGCCTTTGTGGCCTAATTAGAGGACAAGACAAGTGACTCTTGAGTCAATCATAACTGAATAATGGATGACGAGTCTCAGAAAAAAAAGCCATCAAGCCATTCTGACCCAAAATTACCCAGTCACATTTTGCAAGAATGTTAGGTCACATTCTATATTAGTGATTAACTGCATACTTAAATACTGACTAATACCGCAACATACTTGATATCAGTGCTGGGCAGTAATGAATGAATGTAGCTACACTATCTTTTTATAGTATAACATAACACGATTGTAAATTAGCTCTAGTGTTTTTAGTCAACTCTAGCCTTTAATGAAGTAGCAGCTCCAGTAACAATACATTTCCAACGAGTCACAGCACATTTCTTACTGGACACTACAGTATCAACAACAATAATTATGTGTAATTATAAGCAACTTCCCAAAATAAATACATATTGAAATACAAATTTTAAGATAGCCAAACTACAGTTTCAAAGACGCTTTGTATTTATTTTGGGAAGTTGCATATAATTACACATAATTTATTTATTTTTTTTTTTGTAACACTTTACAATAAGGTTTCATTAGTTAACTACTTTTGTTAACATGAACTAAGAATTAACAACACGACAGCATTTATTAATCTTAGTTAATGTTCATTTCAACCTTTACTATTACATTATTAAAATCAAATGTTGTATTTGTTAGCATTAGTTAATGCACTATGAACTAACATGAACAAACAATGAACAGCTGAATTTTATTAACTAACATTAATAAAGATGAATAAATACTGTAACAAATGTATTGCTCATTGCTAGTTCATGTTAGTTAATACATTAATGTTAGCAAAATAGACCTTATTGTAAAGTGTTACCTTTTTACTGTATATTGTAGATAAAAATATAAGCATGTGGTGTATATGAGATGTAATTAGCATGGTCGGACATCGATTCATTACTGAATCTCTTTCAACATTTAATCCCCAGTCGGTGCTTTTAAAATCATTCTGACTGGCTTTTCAAAGGAGAAAGCATCCACTCTGCTCTTTTGCTGTGTTAAGCATCAGCACCTTCTTGGTCTGTGCCATAATGGGCTACATTTGGCAAGGAGAGAAAAGGCTAGTTATGTAAGTTTGTGCACTAGCTGTCTTAATCTTATTTATTCATTTTACACCTTATTTCTCGACTATCAACTACTATGACTATGTGGTGACTTTAAGCATAGTGATGGTAGATCATGAGATGTCAGATAGATCTAACATGTGTTCACTCTCTGACATGAAGGTGAGTTAATGACATTAGTATGAGTAAGTGATGACAGAATTTTGATTTTTGGGTGAACCATCCCAATAATTTGGTTGTTCTCTTTCATGTCTTTCTCATCAATGCCATCTTGTGGCTGTATAGAGAGACTCGAAAAAGGGTTGATACTTTAATGGTTTTTCAAGAGTGTAAAAATATTGGTGAAAGTCCAGAGTTGTTCAGATTGTCCAAATTAAGGAGCTGGATTGTGTTTAAATTAATACATTGTACAAACCCGATTCTAAAAAAGTTGGGACACTGTACAAATTGTGAATAAAAACAGAATGCAATGATGTGGAAGTTTCAAATTTCAATATTTTATTCAGAATACAACAGATGACATATCAAAATGTTTAAACTGAGAAAATGTATCATTTCAAGGGAAAAATAAGTTGATTTTAAATTTCATGGCATCAACACATCTCAAAAAAGTTGGGACAAGGCCATGTTTACCACTGTGTGGCATCCCCTCTTTTTATAATAGTCTGCAAACGTCTGGGGACTGAGGAGACAAGTTGCTCAAGTTTAGGAATAGGAATGTTGTCCCATTCTTGTCTAATACAGGCTTCTAGTTGCTCAACTGTCTTAGGTCTTCTTTGTCGCATCTTCCTCTTTATGATGCGCCAAATGTTTTCTATGGGTGAAAGATCTGGACTGCAGGCTGGCCATTTCAGTACCCGGATCCTTCTACGCAGCCATGATGTTGTAATTGATGCAGTATGTGGTCTGGCATTGTCATGTTGGAAAATGCAAGGTCTTCCCTGAAAGAGACGTCTGGATGGGAGCATATGTTGTTCTAGAACTTGGATATACCTTTCAGCATTGATGGTGCCTTTCCAGATGTGTAAGCTTCCCATGCCACATGCACTCATGCAACCCCATACCATCAGAGATGCAGGCTTCTGAACTGGGCGCTGATAACAGCTTGGGTTGTCCTTGTCCTCTTTAGTCCGGATGACATGGCGTCCCAGTTTTCCAAAAAGAACTTCAAATTGAGTCGTCTGACCACAGAACAGTTTTCCACTTTGCCACAGTCCATTTTAAATGAGCCTTGGCCCAGAGAAAACGCCTGCACTTCTGGATCATGTTTAGATATGGCTTCTTTTTTGACCTATAGAGTTTTAGCCGGCAACGGCGAATGGCACAGTGGATTGTGTTCACTGACAATGTTTTCTGGAAGTATTCCTGAGCCCATGTTGTGATTTCCATTACAGTATCATTCCTGTATGTGATGCAGTGCCATCTAAGGGCCCGAAGATCACGGGCATCCAGTATGGTTTTCCGGCCTTGACCCTTACGCACAGAGATTGTTTCAGATTCTCTGAATCTTTGGATAATATTATGCACTGTAGATGATGATAACTTCAAACTCTTTGCAATTTTTCTCTGAGAAACTCCTTTCTGATATTGCTCCACTATTTATCACCGTAGCATTGGGGGAATTGGTGATCCTCTGCCCATCTTGACTTCTGAGAGACACTGCCACTCTGAGAGGCTCTTTTTATACCCAATCATGTTGCCAATTGACCTAATAAGTTGCAAATTGGTCCTCCAGCTGTTCCTTATATGTACATTTAACTTTTCCGGCCTCTTATTGCTACCTGTCCCAACTTTTTTGGAATGTGTAGCTCTCATGAAATCCAAAATGAGCCAATATTTGGCATGACATTTCAAAATGTCTCACTTTCAACATTTGATATGTTATCTATATTCTATTGTGACTAAAATATAAGTTTATGAGATTTGTAAATTATTGTATTCCTTTTTTATTCACAATTTGTAGTGTCCCAACTTTTTTGGAATCGGGTTTGTATGCTGCTTTCAAAACTACCGCTAAAGTCAAGTGAAAATAATGATAATTGAAAGGTTACAGTTATGTCATATTTTACAATTGCTACATAATCTCTAGAACAGTTAATTACTAAAAATAGTATTATTCATCATTGTGCTTAGCCTACTACTGTTTTTTTTTTTAGTGTAGGCTATACAGCTCTAGTCTACACGCTCTACACAGAGCACGAGTTTGCTCATCTGAAATGGTGCTTCCTGTGCCACCTAGCGTTTGACAGCGAAAGAGCGAAAATTGTAGCGCCAACAAACAGAAGGTATGTACACAATAAATCTGTTCTACAATATTCTGCAGACATCCATAAATTAAATTCTATAAAGATGGAGAGTCAGGATTATGAATCATGTCCAGAAAATTAAGCCTATTTTGATTTGAGATTTTGAATTTTGGAAAAACACAGCAAAATGTCACCACTATTATCAAGTATTCAAGTATTATGCTTCGACTTTATTGCAAAGCCTTAGTTCTGCTAGATTTGAACTGAATTTGTATGTAAAAAACCCGGAATATTCCTTGAATATGTGTGACACACAGATTTCTGTGTGATTCTGATGAATGATACAGAAGTTAAGTGTTTGAAGGTCATATTATGGCATATCATTGGGTAATCTGAATCATCCTACCATTCAGTAATATGCCAAATCTGTACATGTTTGGATTATTTCATTTCTTATCTAGTTTTCTATTAGATTCTTAGCAGAAACAATACAGGCTCAATTTCAGTTTTTCTACAAGCTCTGCTGCAGGCAGGAAGGAACTTGTGGTTCAGGCAACACAAAGAAAAAAAAAAAGACAAATATAAGTAACCAGTAACCAGTTCCCTCTCAGTGGTCAAAATCAATGCAGAGTGCTGTGGTTTTTGGTCTAGCTTTGATTCAGGTGAGTAAAAGAATCAGTCTATCTATCTATCTGTCTATCTGTCTGTCTGTCTCTGTCTGTCTGTCTATAGAAATTCCCCTATATACGCACCTGACTTAAGCTAAACGGGACGCCTTCACTTCACCACCTACAAATTTATACTCCACTAGGCATCTTCACTTCAACACCTGCTTCGAGTCGGGCGATGTCTTGCCCCTTATGAACACTATCACTCAGAAATAAGATCTCTGTTCCTCTAACCTGCTGCGCAGCAGTAACCAGATTTCACAGAATCCCCCCCGACAAAGAGGGTACAACAGTTTTTTTTATATATGTCATGGCAAAGATGACATGATTCATTACATAATTTTTCTTCATATGTATAATTCTATGTTACAAATTTGGATTCCTTACTTCAGCTTGTTGTTATGTCATGGGGTTATATATTTAGACAGCTGTCTAGTTTTGTTTCCTCTTTTAATTCTCAGACACACTAACTTTGGCCAAGTGCTGGGGACATTTAGTTTTCAAAAGCATATAGGCCTAATTGTTACTCCTGCAAGAAAAATAAATGATAGCTATGATTAATTACAAAATTGATTAATACTATCTATCTATCTATCTGACTGCCTGCATGTCTACTGTACATACTAACAACTAGGCTACCTGTCTAGTGCCTGCCTGCCTATCTGTCTATTTAGGATATGTCCATGTCAATTTAAAAGTGTTCTAGTATGCTGTAGATTCAATGTTCAACATGGATTTTAATTAAATATAAAAAATGGTATGGATGTGACACTTGTGGGTTGGGTGTGTGCACGTCATGATCCTCACACGTGTAACAGTGATGGGGGATGGTGTGTTTTGTGTGTGTATGTGTACAACGAGAGAGAGAGCGCTTGTTTTTATCCAGCAGCAGCGGCGCACGCACACACGCGCTGCTGTGAACTCCGTGTGCCTCAAGTTTTACTCCCTTGAGTGCTTCCCGTGCACTTACACGTGTGTAGCCAAACAAAGGGTGCTGATGGGCGTTTTTTGTACTTGAGGAAAATGTGGATGAGGCCAGAGCGACCTGGGAAGTGAAGAGGCTTTTGTTTGGACAGCGATGTGTCCGTCGCGCTCGCATCTGTCGCACACTTGATCTGACCACACAAAAGAAGTGCTCGGGAGCTGCTCACCTGTGTGAACACGAGGGAGACGGAGGTATGTGCTGAATTATCGTATCTGCATGGCGCGAGCGGGTTTATGAAGACATAACGGCTTCACGGACAGCTGCTGTAGGCCTCTCGCGAAACCCGCACTCTCTGGACACGCTCTCTCACCCACCAGGAGAAATGGGTCTAATTTTCGCCAAACTGTGGAGCTTCTTTTGTAATCAAGGTAAGAGGTGGTGTTCTGACTGGTTTGTAGCGAGTGTTTTTGACTGTTGTCCGCCTCGGGCTGATATCCAACGGAACCGAGCTAATGTTAATGCTAGTGAGCTCGTTTTAAACCCGATGCGTTGTGCTAATGTTAACCTATCAAAACCATAGTCTTTCACTGTCACGTTTACTTGTGCTTATCGTATATTTTAAACAGGCCAGATCAAGGTGTTTTCACCTTGTAATTGTAACGGTTTGTTAGTCGGCTAGCTGGTCCGTTACCTTCTCCCGGTAGCTCAAACACATTAGATGATCTAGTTAGTGGTGAAGGTAACAGATGGGTCAGTTTTAAATGTCTCCTAAATTATCTGCACAGAAACGGAGTATTATCCACTTGTTGAACGATAACATGCTTTCTGAAGACTGTATGTAGTAACACACGTAGAGCACAAGCTTAAGAGATAAAGTCTACGTTAGCTCAAACCCTACCCATTTTTTTTTTCTACCAAAAAGTACTGTTGTTGTAGCCTACCGTGGTAAGTTACAGTGATGTTATCACCATGGTACTGAATGAATACCATAAGGCAAGACACCACAGGTGAAGAGGGTAATAAAATTAACTAATCTATAAAATTCCCCTATTGATTAATCACAGTACATTAAGACAATAGTTTGTATTACATTTTGTGAAATGTGTAAATATGTAAATAATGAATTATCTAATTACATTTACACACATTTGCTTAAATTTCCAGAACAGAAATCTGAACATTGGAAAAAGCCAGATTCAAAATTTGTTTCATTTTGTTGACATAGTTAGGTTTCTACATATAGGAGTATTGGATATCTTTTTATCACCCCATAGAAATTTAGAAAAAGTAACAAAGTTACTGAAGTGGAGATTTATAGTGCAGTACATTAGGAAAAAAACTTTGGCTTAAATGTATGTATTGAAATCTACACAGATAGATACTGCAATCAATTAAACACTTTGTATTGTAACTTAGCCCAAAATTTCAATTGACCAGTGCATGAAAAAAACAATGGTTTTGCCACAGTGGATTTGCTTACAACTAGCCTGTGATGAAACTCCAGCTCTTGGCTATATTTCATGGGTTTTTTCCTTTTTTTTTTATAGGGTTTACAAGCTGGTTTTTATTTTTTTACATCTGACATGTTTGTCTTTACTGATGCTGTGACAGATGTGTCTCTCATGATGTAGGTCCAGAGGACAGAGGGGTCAGATATCAGCTCCAACTTGTGCAGTGACAATAATAGCAACTGATTTGAATTGAAAATGCTTTTGTGTAGAGAAACAGACGCCACAAGCATCTGGCAAACAAAAGCAGCGCGAGAACCATTTTCCTCTCCCATTGTTAGCCTGTTTCAGCAGTCAGTTCAGCCTGCCCAGAGAGATCCACCCTCAGGACACACAATGATGGACATATGCACGGAAGCTCTAGAGATTTTAAGTTGCATACTAGATTGTCTCCAAATTACACTTCTAACTGTATTTTACCTTGAATACATATTTTTTTTTTACAATTGCAAACAACCAAATGGTATTTCCTGGCTAATTTTTTTTTTTTTTTTTTTTTTTTTTTTTTTTTTTTTTTTAAAAGCAGTTTTGTCCCATCATGACAAACATTCCTAACCAGATTGCTGTAATGTTGGACAGATCTTTCTTTAACACTGGAATGGACATTGTTGATATTGCGTGCACTTTCAATAATTTCTGACCAATTTATTTGCATTCATAGAAGTTTATACTTGATTTCTTGATTTAATATGATTTCTTGTGTGTGCCAGATATGTTTGTTACAAATGAACTAGCCTGTCCTAAATACCGGGTCTTGCTCTGGGTCCAAAAAGAGGTCCCAGGAAAAAGTAGGATAGCTCCTTGGCCTACTTCTCTAGACAAAAGGAATTCTGCCTGTTGGATTTGTAATCCCATTCTCTTTCCTAATTCCCTGGATTACTGTCCTGCAGAGGACCAGTCACTTCATTACACTGAGTGTTGCTCTCTAAAACATTCCTGCAGTCGTTAACAAAAATGACAGTTCCTGCAATTCATTGTAAATATTCATCAGTCTAATTGAAGCACTTCTTAAATAAGGACCTATTGGTCTTGTAAATCATTAACTGCTGACTTTAATGTTCATAGGTTTTGTCCTTCGGCTAAAGCCTAGAGCAGTAGCACTAGTAGTCTTGCATTAGAGCCAGGCTAAATTTGTCCTTGAGTTTATGAAAAGTTCCACTAAAACCTGTGTGAGGCGTTAACTGTAGTCTTGAGAAACAGTCTTTCTTCATGGCTTCAGCTTGTCCTTTGACATTTTTTTTTCTGGAGGCATACAGAAGTAAAATAGAGGCCGGTACTTCTGTAGGAAGTAATAGGCGTAAAATAGTCTGTCTGTGTCTTTGTGGAGCTGCCAGAGATAAGATGAGTTATCCAATCCTGCTTCCTGTATTTCACAGAGTTTAAAGGTGAAAAATATCAAACCCAAACAACAA
This sequence comes from Coreius guichenoti, assembly GCA_039654105.1. Taxonomy (NCBI): domain Eukaryota; kingdom Metazoa; phylum Chordata; class Actinopteri; order Cypriniformes; family Gobionidae; genus Coreius; species Coreius guichenoti. The sequence continues at coordinate 28,128,390 of CM077168.1, forward strand.
ACCCCCCCATTAATTTTCCTGTCATTTATTGAGATTAATTTGTTTCATTTGAAGTTTGTTTATTAAGGTCTCGTAATATTAATTTGACCATTCTTTTAATCAGTAATATATATTTTTTTTCTGTTATGCAGAACACAAGGTGATTATTGTGGGGCTGGACAATGCTGGAAAGACCACTATACTTTATCAATTGTGAGTAATAGATATTTTATTAACTTGATTAGAATCTTTATTGCTATTTATTTATATTAGTAGAGAGTCTAATTCATAAAAATAATAGAATGTGGTCTTTATTGCCACACGCCTGGGCCAGTCAAAATCACTTTTTTAGGTCATAAGACAGAGAGTGAGAATGAACATACACTAAACATTGCAATTTTTTTCATCGTATAATGTGCAGTATACAGTAAAACAATAGATTGAGATACTGTATGAACAGATAGGTAAAGGGTTCAATGTGGTAATTAATGTGAAGTATAGACTGCCGCTCCTGCTTTGCAGTTTGTTTTATCTGAACCTGTTTTGTTGTGCAGTTTAATGAATGAGGTGGTGCACACGTCTCCTACGATTGGCAGCAATGTGGAAGAAATAGTGGTGAAGAAAACCCACTTCCTGATGTGGGATATCGGTGGTCAGGAGAGTCTCCGTTCCTCTTGGAACACATACTACTCCAACACTGAGGTAATGCACTTACATACACTACACTGCTGGAGGCTGAACCCGTTTGGTGAGGGATGATTGTGCTAACAGAATTGAAAACCTTACACAAGAGGGGATTACATAATTGACTTTTTTTAAATGCTTGGCAGATGAAATTGAAACGTATGAAGGTCCCATGAGTGATTTTACAGGGTGTTGTCAGAAATTGTCAAGTCAACTTTATTCATATAGCGCTTTATACAATACAGATTGTTTCAAAGCAGCTTTACTGTGATAACAGGAAAATAATACATTTGATTTTGGCTGTTGTTAAGCTGAAGTCAGTTTAGTGTTGAATTGTAAATGTGACTTCACCAGTTGGAAGAGAGAAAACAAATGTGTAGGCCACTGTCTATGATAAACAGAGCGAGGATGAATTTCCTGCATCTTGATTTAGGCCTGTTTTTGTATTCACAGAGACCTCATAGAGTAGACAGGAAATCATTGGCAGAGAAAGATGTAATTGCTTGGCAACATGAGTGTGACTTGAAGCCGCATCTCTTCTTAAAGAAGTCTCTTATACTCAAGGCTGCATTTATTTGAACTGTAAATACAATATTGTGAAAATTTAAAATAACTGTTTTCTATTTGAATATATTTTAAAAAGCAATTTATTCCTGTGATGGCACAGCTTCATTACTCCAGTCTTCAGTGTCACATGATCCTTCAGAAATCATTCTAATATGCTGATTTGGTGCTAACAGTTTTTATTATTAACATTGTTGATAACAGTTGTGCTGCTGAATATTTTTGTGGAAACTTATACCCTTTTTTTAGGATTCTTTAATTAATAGAAGGTTCAAAAGACTTGAAATAGAAGTCTTTTGCAACATTATAAATGTATTTACTGTACTGGCTTTTGAATGTAATGCATTCTTGTGGAATAAATTATTCATTTCTTAACCTTACTGATCACAAACTTTTGAACTGTAAGTGTATGTGCTTCGCCACATCTACAATGTCGGGTCCTGCAACTCCCTATTTCAGTGGACAAACTTACTCTTTTGCAAAAAGTCTTGAATTATTGACACGTGAACTATTTTATTAACTAATAATGAACAATAATTGTAAATGTATTAATCTAGGTTAATGTTCATTTATAAATATATATTTTATTGCTGATTGTTCATAATACATTTGCTTATCTTAATTTATACAACCTGAAATGTCAGAAAGGTATTAGTATATGTAACAATACAAGTTTAATAAATGCATTAAATGTATTGTCCATGTTATTTCATGCATTTCGTACAACTTTTGACTATAATGTGCTCATACAGATACATCTTGAAATGTGTTTTTAGTTACTGGGACTAAAAATATCCATGCATAGTAACAAAACTAACAACATGCACAGATGCAATAGTATCTTTAAAGATAATATGGTGAGATGAACAGCTGTGTGTCCAGTGTGCTGTGATCAATAGTTTGGACAACAGTTGTGCGCAGCAGTAATTCCACTAGAATTACAGCAGCTGGTGTCTGACTCAGAGTTCAAAGTTCAGGGTTACACAAGGAGGTTTGAATAGCGAGACCCCTGCCTTTCATTCAGAAAGTTTGCATATGAGATTTGTGGTGGGGCCCTGCTGTCAAGCTTTATTCAGGAGCACTCGCTCTTACACGTACACTGAGCAACAAACAACTCTGGGGCCTTGCTAAACTTCGAAACCACCTCTGAATGCAAGTGCAATAGTATGCTGCCTGACATCTGATGATAATGCTTTGTGTGTGTTTTCTCTGGTAGTTCATTATACTGGTAGTGGACAGTACTGACAGAGAGAGACTAGCCATTTCTAAAGAAGAGCTCTACAGAATGCTAGCGCACGAGGTAATGCTTTAACATTTACACCACACAGATACAACTCTGGAGTATGAATATAACCCCCCCCCCCCCCCCCCCCCACTCTAGCCTGTTTTTCAGTTGTTTTTTCTTGTCATTCTCTCAGGATCTGCGCAAAGCTGCAGTGTTGATCTTTGCTAATAAGCAAGACATGAAGGGCTGTATGTCTGCAGCAGAGATTTCCAAATACCTGACCCTCAGCTCCATCAAGGATCATCCCTGGCATATCCAGTCCTGCTGTGCGCTCACTGGAGAAGGGTAAGACCTGCAGTACCTCTAAACATTTACTATTCTAGCCTATTGTTGTTGCTTGCCGTAATAGATTAATGTAAAAATGTGTTAATACAATAAGTCAACAAGTTAAAGTTAAATAATGTTTTACCCATAAATAAATAGGCTAATAGTTTTGAAAAATCTTCAAAAGGATGCACACTGACAGGAGTTCATATCAGTAGCTTAATAAATTGATTCCCCCCGAACCCTACCTCAGCTGATTTCATTGGTCAACTCAATCACGCAGTCACCTGTGATCAGGGTTTGCGCTTCAAGGGTACATAACACAGTTTCTCACAATCTCATGTTAATCTTGAGTACTTATAGAGTAGTATTGCATCCTTCATATCGCCAAAGAGTCTTTAGTTTTATCAGATTTATAAAAGACAGATACAGCTGTACCGCTTCTTTCCGAAAACAGTCAAGCTCCTGGAGGCGTGTCGTGTAAGACGAGCGAAGCACGTTGATGGGCGCACTCTTGCTCTCGCTCTGGTTGATGTGCGCGCACTCTCTTCCGGGAGAAGTGCCCATATAAGGAATTCTGCCCTTTATGGTGTCACACTGTCATAATAAAAAAAAAAAGCTTTCCGAAACTTACGAATACGAATCCTGAAGGAGTGTATTTGGCACAGAAATACGTTCAACTCGTTTTTTGAAACTTTGGCCATGTTTAGCATGAGATTCCAACTCTTTAACAGTGTAAATAAGGCAGAATGCATGAAATGGCATTAGACATCTGCTTTAACCCATTTAAGCCCACTGGCAACTATAGTTGCCACAGTGTATAGTTGTCATTTTCCTTTTGTAAGTATTTTTCTAGATGTTATCCATGTTTTATGTCTCAGTGACATGCAAGCAAATAAAGGATTTCAAGAAGGAAAAAAAAGGTATTCACTTCCTTCCTGTCACATGAGGCTGCCAACTTCCTACCCCTATTTCCAGGAAGCATGGCAAAGGCAAAACCTCCCAAAGAAAGGTCATTTTTATGTTACTAATAAGTATTTTTTGTTTTTATATATATATATATATATATATATATATATATATATATATATATATAGAATCATCCAAACAAAACAAATCTTACAAGAGATCTATAGTTTTTTGTATACTTAGTCAAAAGTCCAAGCGGCAACTATAGTTGCCGGTGGGCAAATGACTTGTAAGTACATATATCATGGGGAAATGGGGTAAAATCTGTCAAAAGGAGATAAGAGAGCAATCTTTCCACAGCTCTACTGTCCCATCCCCTGTGTTTGCTGTCCAGAGGTGGATGGGCCTTCTAGTTTTCAAGTGACAGCAGCAGTTTCCAAACTTCAGTCAGTCACACAAAAGGAAGAATGGAAAGATAAAGAGTTAAAGCATGGGATTAATTGCTGTAGATTATCTTTTTCTCCCTTGTGATATAAGGGGCAAAATACTGAGGCCCCTTCATCCAGTTTGGATGAGTTTCATTCTAATCGGTCAAGGACCCTAATTATTTTTATGACTAGTAGCTTATGATTCCATTATAATGTTGAAATTCAGACAAGTAATAAGTTTACATTTACGTTGTTAAATGAAATCATCTCCTACAGTCAGCCATTGAATACTATGGGCCTATTTTTGTTTTTTGTTATATGTAATTTTTTTCTTCATTCCATTTATTTTTATTTATTTATTTTCATTTAACTTTTTGATACACAATGCCCTGTTGGGGCAACTTAATGGCTGCACTTTGTTCTGCACTATGTTCCACCGCTTTAAGACAAATGTATTTGTTGTTTGTTGTGTTTTCATATTCAAAGATTATAAAATAGATGCAGCTTTTTTGACTTTGCATCGAATGTTCTTCGACTTTTATACATAATAAATTTGTTTATGAATAAAGATTTATCTCTTGAAAGCAGTTATTTTGAGTTAGATGCCAAATGTTCTCCTCCTATTCAAATTTGTCATTGAAGGGGTGCATACAACATATTTGCCCACCGGCAACTATAGTTGCCGCACATTAAAATATGATTTTCAAGAATAAAAACAAAAACTTGGGGAAAATAAATGCAGAACATGTTCACGTAGGACACTATTTACATGACTATATGCTTGAAACCATTCAGAAAAATGTGGGCACAAATGGGTTAACTAGTTTGCGCTTAACGCTCTTTGTCCCTTGCTTTGTCAGACACTTTTGCTGGTGGATTAAATTAATCATGGCATAAATCTCTCTCCAGAAATATCGTCTCTCTCCAGATGTATCAGTATTATAGTTTGACTAATATTACACATTTTTAAATTTGCAGTATCTATCAAAATTGGTCGAAAAATTTGTCCTGTATTTTGACGTTGAGATTGTCTCTGCCTTTATCTAACACTCACGGAATGTTAAGACTTTTAAACATATATTAACAACACTGTTAAATGTAATCTATGGCAAATCAAAAAATGAATATCCATTTTTCCATTGTAATTCTGAGATGCTTGTTCACTTGTAACATTTTTAACTTAAAATTGTATTTTTTAGTTTTGAATTTTATAGGCAATAGTTTAAAATGTCGTATTATGTGGTCGTAATATGAAAAAAAAAAAAAAAAAAAACATTGTATTATACAGAATTTTCTTATTAGTGCATCCTTATTTTCCACTTTTTGTTTGTTTCAGGCTGTGTCAGGGTTTAGAGTGGATGACCTCAAGGGCTGGGCTCAGATAGCCTCTGATTCTCCATGTTGGACTTATTGACGGTGATTCCCGCCTCCTTCGGTGGCATTGCAGATTGCTTTTGGCTGCTTATGTTTTATTTTAAATTTCTTAAATCTCAGAATTGACACATTGCAGCTGAACTTTCTGGACACCTACCTCAGCTGGGATTTAACGGTTATGTGAATCTGCTTTGACAGACTTGTCGATCAGTAATATATCAGGAGCAACTGTTTTTTTTTTTTTTTTTTTTTTTTTTTACTGGTGTATATCAGAAGATATTCAAAGCCTGAAGTATTTCAACTTAGAGTGGTACTACAGTGCTGGTATGTGTTTGTGAGGAGGGACTTTGTTTTTAGCACTCTGGCATTGGAAAATAAGTTCTTTGGATGGGTTTATTAAGCTAATCATGTATCTTTTTCTTTAAATCTACTGGAAAGAAATGTTTTGAATGGTCAATGTGTTACTTTTCAGATGGGGAATCTTTGGGTCAATTGTTGTCATTGGTCAACTGTGTTTTTGGCTAATCTTTTTGGGTATCAAGTGTTTAAAGTGCCATTGGTACCCACTATATCACCACTACATATCATGAAAACACCTGAGCATATCATATCACTTGGTACGCATTACCTCAATCATTAGTCACAGTAGAGGGTGCTGTTACTATTTCGAACGTGACCATTACAGCTTGAAACGCCATTTATGTGAGATGCAATTTAAAGGACACCAGGTATGATCACCGCTGTAAAAGAAGAGTGTTTAAAATTTGGTGTTTAATTTTTTTGTTGATGTGGCACATTAGAATGCAGCAGCTGGATTTATTGTAATGCTTGTTACAGGTGTGTGTGCGTGCTTTGAATGTGAGAATGTCCAACCAACATCACTGCAGGTGAACTAGCATGTTTTTGTCTGTGTGTTTGTTTTAAGTAGCCATGCTCCTCGCTTGAGTGTGGTTATAGCATAAAGGTCATTCAGTTATTATAAGAAAATAATGTTCAAAAGTCAGTCAGTATTATGATTTTATTTTTCATCCCAACTGCCGATGGTCTTCATAGGTCAACCAGCCATAATAGTTGTCTGTTGCTATATAAGTGATTGCTGTTTAATTCAGATTTGGTCAGCTCCGGACACTTCATAGTGTTTTTTTTTTTTGGGGGGTCATCTTCGCTGTTTTCAGGTTGTATGGTACATGAGCGCATGATCACTAGTGCTTATTTTTCACATGTTGATTTTGCCAATATGCTTTTTGGTTCAAGCTGAAACTGTTCTGTGTGCTTTCACATTTTTCCATCCTGTCTGTGCTCTGTTTTCGATTTAAGGGAAACTCTTGCAAGACTTTAATGCAGTGACTACAAATTGGTGCTCTCACTGACATTTCCCTGCCAGCAGTGAAATCTTTTTGCATAATTATTATTGGCTGCTGATCTAGGCAAATCAATCCCATGGATCTGTCTGTCTCTGTTTTGCAGGGGTTTTATATGGTGGCTCTTAGAGGTCATTATCTGACTGTTGCGGATGTGCTGTTTAACTTTCATGCCACAATAGTAACATTTCACATGGAGTCTTCTCTGATGGAAGAAAAAATTAATTTGGCTGTTATGACTATTGGCATAAAAGTCTTCATTGATCAGATATATGTAAAATATTTTCTTTTCACAGTCTAAATCTGTATGTGTATCAGTGTCTGTTCATATGTATCATTACAAACCTGATACGAGTTTGTTGTATTATACCATGTTGAATGGAGGTTTTTGGACAAAACTATTTAAAAGTGGAAATGTGGCTTACTTGTCAGAATTGGAGTGTAATATTCTGTTTCAGTGCTGAAGTACATTGGTCAAACCATGCGGTTCTCAGATGTGCCATTTCTGAATGAGCAGGTGAAATCTGTAGCAACTTTCCTAATTCTTATAGTTTTATAATAAAAACTTTTATTTTCAAATCTGATTTGTCATTGTTGCATTATTGGGTCATATTTTCCTATCTTCTCGTTTATTTATATATATATTTTTTAAAAAAATGCTGTTTTATTTGCATTTTTTTTTTAGTTTTACAAAGTGAGTTTTTCAGGTTATTAGAAGGAAAGAAACAGCCTCCACAACCTTGGATTAGTCTTGTGCATCCATTTGGAAATTGTTTATGCTTCCATTTTGTTGGACTATTTGCTTCTATTTGATGCTTTCAACTGTGAAATGTAAATTGTCCATATGTTAAGGCAAAAAAAAAAAACCTTGTGAGATAAAGGGGGCACTTTAATAAGCTAAATTAATGAATTACAGTTTTGTTATGGGGTCCTTAGTCTTTCATTTATAGAACTGTAAGAGTGTAGACAGGAATGTAGGTCTGAGACTGGCACATGACCCAGGTCATACTTGAAGCCATCAGCTCTTATGTCTTATGGTGTATATTTATTTTTAATTCTGTCCCCATGAAGCTTCAAAGCTGCTGGAGTTCCCCATTTGCTTACCTGTTTGTTTCTATTACAAGACATTTTATAATGTATAATTTGTGACTTCAGCTTTGTAGTTCTTTAATTGGCCATGTATAATTGACCTACATCACTTTACTGTGTGTTGATGTATTTTTACTCTTTAAAAAGAAATAACTAGTTGTTCTCCAATTCAGTGTCTACAACAGTAGTTCTCAACCTGGGGGCTGGGACCCTATTAAGTCTTAAAATAATTTAAATTTAGTTGTATTACAGTTTTTCTCAATTGCTGAAACACTAAACCCCATTCTCTGAACCAAATGCTCTGTGGTCTAAACATATTTGTCAAATAAATCACTTTTTTGGCAAAACCCTAAACAAGTTCAGGTAGTTAGACACCTGTGAAAATAACATTTGCAATTCTTGTGCATTATTATTTGCAAAACTCTAAACACATTCTCATTCATAAAAACACATCTCACACTGTGATGCACTTGTATTGGAAAACGGTAAACACAAGTGTGGGATAATCTATGTAGTGAAACTACATAATGTTTTACATGGTTTGAACCCTGAATACTGAATTCTGCCCATGAGGGGGCGTTGTTGAGTCAGTGGAATAAATGCAAGGCTAGATTAAGAGTTGTGGTGAACAGCACAGTTTATGGCCATGCCCCTCTCTGTCCGTAACAGTGGACAAAGGTTTGCAACATTTTGATTATATCTTGGTGGACTAGCACAAACCAACGCCATCAGATAAAGATGCTATGACAACAGCCAGACACCTCTTAGAGGGCAAGAAGAAGACCTCTGGGACCAAGCCCGGGAAGGACAGGACTTCTCATTGGTCCACATGCAGTTTCTGCCCTTCACCCATCTAGACACTAATTCCTGGTTGGCCTGTGACTGCCATAAAAATTCCTCAGGACCTCCGTAGCAGTGGGTGAAAAGAAAGACTACAATGATCCATCCAAATCCATTCATAACTATGTTTGGAAACCTTAAAACTGATGATTGTAAGCTATTGTGAGCTATTTGTAATGCAATATCTTACACAAGTTCAGCTGTTAATGTACAATTATGTACGGATTCCGGCTACTTTCCCCACTGCCATCGGACTGCTCACTCGATCACGTGGAACGTAAATATCACTTTACCAAACCTTTTTCCAGAGACCTTGGCATTGTTGTATATTACAAGTATATGATTTTCAAATTTACATAATTATATAACTGATGCTAGTTAATAATAACCTTTCATTTATTTGTTTGATGCATAAGGTTCTTCACCTTATTAGTTTCAGAGAAACAAAAAGTTTATCTTTCCATAATGCAATTGTGCCATAGCCACACCTAACTTAATCACTTGTATTTTATGCACCTTATAAACTTTGTTCCTTTATCATTCATTGTATTCATTTAGTAGTGTTAGTTCTTGTTTATCGTTTGTTAACAAAAATGTATTACACTTGTGTCTTCCTTGTGCTGATAATACAGAAAAGGCTCTACAAATTAGCAATCTCACCAGTCTTTCAGATAAATCAGCTGACCAACTCCCTCCACTTTACATTCATTCTAAATGATTGAACAGCCTGTTGGGAGTGTTCTTATACGGCCAAGGTAAAAGACCTTCACTGGTGCCCCAAACTAAGAGGTGGTCATCTGCTGTACTCATAACCACAAAAATCCAAAAATCACACGGTGACGTGAGTACAAATCACTACTACATTACTTAGCATCCTTAGATGGGCGAAAGTTAAAATCACTACAGAGTACACAGGTGTTTGTGTGCTACACCTACGACACAAGTGGCAAAAGTTACAACAACACAGTTGTCATCGTTTACACAACGGCTCAAAATTGTTCACACTTGTTTCTAATGATGTGATGGCTGGACCCAGCACGAAGATGTGATGCTGCAGAATGAATCTCTTCTTGACCTTGATTTTGCAGTTCTTTTGAGTGTACTGTAATGTGTTTTTCATTTAGAATTTTCTTTGACCTTTTGGGCTTTTGCAGTTGGACTACTGCATTGTATGCATGTGCTGAAGATACAGAAATTCAATACAAAATTCAAAACAATACTAATACTCTACTTTCAGTATACAGTTTACAATATATTCACCTTAGTGCATTGCAATTACAGTGCTTTTTTTAATGCAATTGCAAAATTTGTTTACTGTTTACTCTGTAACTTCATGCTCTGAATGTTGTGTTCTCTGTAGTGTCTAATGAATGCACTGTTTATATATTGACTGGTGTATGATCTGAAAGTTTTGTTTGGTTTTGAGAACAGGTGAAACGGTTTTGAGTCAATTGTTTTATTTTGCCAGAAGAGTCAGTGATTTTGTGAAGGTAGTTTGAAGATTTAGTTTTGTGTTTAAAGTTGTGAGAAAATGGGTGAAGGTTTCAAGAAATGTGTCTTTCTTCGCAATTGTGAAAAACTGTAATAGTATAATCTTACTTAAATGCTATTAAAAAAACTGTAAAAATGTACATTAATCTGACATACCAGAGGTGTATATCAGCTTGAATAAGACCTTCAAATATCAGACAAGGGGGACATTCAAATCAAAAAGGTTAAGAACCACTGATCTACTATCAAGACATGAAATTACGGGATCATTAGTTGATTAAATACTTTACATTTTTATAGATCAGATGGATGGGGAATTAGCCACACTGAACAGTTCACCAGATGATAATTGCAAGATAATTGTATGACAGATGCAGTGTGAAAACATGTGTCTGTGACTGTCTCCACCCCATCTGACTCTATTACTGACAAAATAACAGCCAGACACCCTCATTTTAAACGCACTCAAATGTTGTTATCTGAACGCTGAAGTACGAGACCTTTCTCTGTAATATAAACTGAATTATGAATGATTTTTTTTTCTGTTTCTTTGAAGTTGCTCAGGTTGTGAGCCATGTTAACTGTTAATCAGCAAGTTATCACACTGAGAGTGTGGATTTATGCATCTCCTCCTGAGACTCAGAAGAAAATTTAAATACTAAAAATGTATTTAGTATTTTTTCATGCCATTACTTTGTTTAGAGCATAAGAAACAAATGAAAAGCTATGTTGTCTGTAGTGGACACCAGGACCATGTTTAAAAAATAAAAATAAATGAAATTACATAGGCAAAAACAATGTGATTTTTTTTTTTTTTTTTTTTTTTTTTTTTTTTTTTCTCTCATTCAATCAATTTTTAGGTTTCAGGATTTTTTTTAAAAACCAAACTTTGTATAAAGGTGATTCTCAACTATGTTATGAAATATATAACGGAATGAATTGATATACCATTTTACTTCATGCAATATGTGGGTAAAATGGGTTAAATGTTAAAAGAATGCATTAATTTGTATATTAATGTATTCTTGGAGCAACATGTTATGAAAAAAAAAGTGTAATAATGGGCAACATTTTCATAATAATATCTAATATTTCATAGGAATATTGATGTATAATTTCTTTCCCACGTTGTCTCCCAGAATGCCTGATAATGAACATGATCTTCTACAGTGGACATGTATGAAATCAATGCCCTGTTTTGTAACAGAAAGTCATATTTTGATTACAAAGCCCATAACATTTTCCTGAGATGTTGATATGTGACAATTTGAAAATGAGTCAGATTTAAATGATAATTACAAAATATTATAATATATCCATAAGAGTGCTAAATTAGATCATTTTAGAATGTTAAATTCGATCATTAAAATTAATGTCAGTCATTTTTATAGTCCAAGCAGATGTTGTTGTCATGGTTGCACCTCCAAACATTTGATGTCTCTGAAAAGCACTGAATTTGCTTTTTACATGACATCCAGACTTAAAACTGTGACATGTATGGTGTCAGAGAAATTCACTCAAATATAATGCCCTGTCCACTACAGAGGACAACAAAAGTCTATTCCTGGGTCCCAGGAGGATATATAGGCAGGCATTCTTTTTCGCACGTCCAGGGTGGGCCCAATTCCAATGTGGAAAAATAATAATAATAATATCATTATTATTATTTCAATCTAATGATAAAAGTAAAACACTGTAAGACAATTACTATCTAAATTAACAAGATTTAGAAATATTAGGCTACTATTGGTCACCTTTTACGTCTGTCTGTGGGTTTTGCAAATATTTAGTCAATGAAACCACTGAAATGTATTAAAACGACCTTGTGACTAAACCTCTTAACTCCATTGGATCCTCAAACTGTCGATCAAATCTCATAACTCCACCCGCCTCTATCGTGAATGAAGTGCTGCACACAGTTTGGACCGTCTCTGCTGCCAATGTAAAGGTAAATTTGAATAAGTACAGCGTTTTTTTTTTTACTCAAGAAACACTATATGTATAAAGGCTAATGTTTTATGTAGGCCTATTTGAGGAGAAGCGAGTGTCTTGAGATAGTGTCATCGTCGAGTCATAGCCAATTCTGTCTTCAATAGATTATGTAGCACTTCATCTTTTATAACATGGACGTTTATTTTGTCTATTTCACAATATGAGGTAAATCTGGTGTTTAGATAATACGCCTTGTCAACATTCTCAAATGCTTAGGTTTTGCTGAAATTACAGAAGTTGCAATTGCACATTTTATCCACTAGGGTGTGGCATTGTCCTGTGTTAGAGCAGCACAAGTAAATGGTTCCCACAAACAGGTCATTTTAAAACTAAGACTGTAATCGTCCAGTACTGCTTCAGTCTTTTAGTGCAAATGTCTTATTTGATCTTTTTAAGCAGTATTTTATTTTAGTCCAAATGTTCTTTTGTCTGTTGTTTTTCCTCTCTGTGTCTAAAGCATATTTAGACAAAGCATATGCAATTTGTAAATGGTTTTTAGAGAATACAAATCTTCTGTACAATGAGACAATATTGTAATTTAGTCATTCAGAAACCACAGGTGAGACATCCATTTTGCGCTTCATCAGCCTTGCACACTGTGTATTTCATGCTTGCGCTCTAGCAAAATGCTTTACCTGCAGTTGCATGTTATTAATCAATCTACCAAGCCAATCACAGCCTGTCACTCTGTGTAATGAGCTATCAAGTATTCCAGTAATACTCCAATATAAGGTGCATGGCTTTCATCAGAGTATGGATAATCATTACAGTTCCAGACTGAGAAGATAATGCACACTTAGCCAACTGATGTAATGGCTTACATTGTATTAGGATCCAGTGGAAATCTATTTATCATACTGATGCTTTGTTCACAGGAGACTGGGTGATTAGGAAACTTGCACACCTACTCAAAATCTCACAGTCACAGAATTACTGGTATGGAAAGAAACTTGTTTTTCTCTTACACCAGCCATATTAAAGGGGTTATGAACTGCAGATCTACTCCCATAGCATGGAAGTCTAACAGTGCAAACACAATGTAAATAAGAGATTCGGTGCGTATAGACAGCGTCATAGATTATAACGGGAGTTTTGGCGAGAGTCCAGAACTCACTGTGCTGTGATTGACAGCTCCAGTGATTATAAAGGGAGCGTTCTAAACGCTTTCTGTATATAAATTAATCACAATTTAAATAACAGATTATTTTCATGCTACTAAGAGAAACAATTTGAAGTTGATCGTTTAGTCACTGGCTTGATTTACTGATGCATAAACAGCAATAAACGATTTTGAGACGAAGAAGAAGTCTGACTATACATGAATCACATATCAGAAATCACTGATCACAGATCAGGCATATTAACACGGTTACTTACATGTTGTGGCATTACTGTCGGGTCCATATCTTACAGTAAAAGTCTGTTTGCAAAGCCTGCGCCGAAATATGACTGATTTTCCAAAGAATCCACAGTGAAATGTACCGAACAAACAATTGCTGCTCTACTGAGACATTCACAAAGTTGAAAATAAATAACCACTTTCCTAACATTAGGAACCTTTGGAAGGTAATGCTATTTTTAGTCCAGTGATCCTGTGTCTTTTTTCTTTCCTTCTCATCTCACTAATGTGCCAGTGGGCGGGGCCAAAGATGCGATGATGTAGAAGTAGGCGTTGATCTGATCCTGCAGAGGAGGTCTTTTGTCGCACTATGATGTCATATTGTGACAAAATTCCCAACGAGTCGTTTTCTGAGCTTGGATTCATTAAAAGCTCTTTTTGGACTAACAAGGAAGTTGAGTTCTGAAACTAACAGGGTGTTTTAATAGTACAATGACCTCTTACATGTCAAAAGATCAAAGAAAATTAATTTTCCTTTAATCTGAACAACCTTATGTCACTGACCGAGATGGAATTATGTTTAATTTCCCCGCCATCAACAAAATTTTCGGTCATTTGTGAGACAACACTTACCCTTTCCATATTTTCACTGTAATACAGTAGGGGGCACTATTTTGCAACTTCTGAAAGAGTACCTAATCTCCGGATCAAAACGCATGCAGAAAAAGAAGCAGAAACAGGTAATAATTAAAGGAGTCATGAATTGAGAAATCAACTTTTCATTCAGCCTTTGATATATAAAAGTTCATCGTGATATAAGAATATCCTGTAAGTTTCGGAGCTGAAAACGTCCTTGTTAGTCAAAGAAAAGCTTTTATTGACACCAGGCCCAGCAAACGCGCGATCTCAGAATGTGCCAAGCTGTGACGTCAGAGTTCAGTGAAACACCGCCTGATTCTGTAGCCCCGCCCACCGACTCATGCATGGCATGTTATAGATAAATAACATAGGCCTACGTGGAGCTAAACCGGATCGAACTGCGAAGCAATAAACATGCTGCATAAGCTTCATTCGGATTCCAATATTATGAATGCATGGATGAACTTTATTTTTAATGAAGATCCAGCTCACGTGGGTAAGACATTGCGCGTTTGTTCCTTCATTTCACCGCGGATTCGTTTGTAAACAAGAGACTGGATTTGCAGACAGGATGAGATTACATGAATGAATGAAGCAACACACTTATGTGAGTAAAAAATGTTTTTTATATGTGACAGTATTGTATTGTTACAGATCGTTTGATATCTATTGATTATGTGTACGTGTGTAACTGAACATAACTTAGCACGCTGTCACAGGCTGGAGTATCCTTTATTTGAGGTGTTGTTGGTTCATTGTGCTGCGATTCGTGATCAGACTCGGACATGTAACGTTATGGGCCAGGGCTCGCAAAGCCCAACGTCCCGGGGCTTTGTGTTTTCCAGACGGGCTACCAAAACGTATCACCGCCCTGCCCAACGGGCTATCTTAAATAGTGAAATAACATTACTTTCTTAATGTGCATTGTTCACTCTCTTGACTTGATATTTGAAGGAAAAATACAATCGCGGAAGTTTTGATCATGCTGATTTGCCTGCAGTGAGGCTTGTGTGTGCGTGCGTGTGTGTGTGTTAGTGATGCACAGTTCGCGGTTATATCTACCGATCGGGTGGGCCAAGTAATAAAAAATAACATTCCAATTAATTGCGAGTGGATGAGAGATAAATCATTGTGTTTGTTTGATAAAGACATTTTGCGAGCCCTGTGGGTGAATCATTCCGGTTGCCATTTTCCCACACTCTTTCAAAACAATTCCTCTCGTGTACTCACGGGGGAGCCGAAGCTCATTGTAATATGCAAAGCTTATCCAATCATAGCAGTGGGGCGTTTACTTTCAAGTCTTCAGTGCGGCACGCCCATAAAAACCGAGCGTTCCATGAGAGAGGCTCAAAACCAGGGTAGAAAATAGCCTATTACTTATTCATTATGATGTTTTTGAATGTAAAAACCACGTGAACGTCATAAGTTGACCTCAGACAACACTATAAAAAAAAAAGAGCCAGTTCATGACCCCTTTAAGCATTGCTTATATATGTAGTAGTCTTTGAAAAAACTAAAAAACTTTTTTTTTAAATGAAACTTGTCTACGTTAAAGTGTTGATTTAAAAAATAAAGCTAGAATAATTTTTGTTTGTTTGTTTAAAAGAAGAGTCTCTGTTCTTTCTTTTGACATATTGCATGTTCAGATATTCATACAACAAAATATTCTGGGGGGCTATGAAAATTTTATGAAAATGATCAAAAATGCTGGTGGTGGCTGGCAAGGAAAGAGTTAAATATGAGAATAGGGATACAAGAAGCAAGATACACAGTAAGAGAAACAGACTAACAGAAGAAATACAATGACAATATTAAAATAAAATTATTCAGAATATTTATGCAAAATGGTGATATACCATGCAATCAACTTGCTGATGTTTGTATGGGTGATAATGATTGCTTGATTGCTTCCTCACACTTTGATCATCTCTGTTTTTTAGACTGGACTTGTCTTTTTATCGCCTTTTTTTCCCCCAGACAAGTTTAAACAAGATGTATAAACTTTAACAAGGGTGCACACAAACTGTTAGTATTAATTGCCTATATGTTTTATGTATGTGTTTTATATATTGGCTATATGTGTTTGCACAACAGGGTCCATCCATGGTAAGTCATACAATAAGAAAATAATCTCTCATCATGTGTTGTTTTCATATTTTCATCTAAGTGATGTTGATGTCTGAAAATGATATACAACCCCAATTCCAGAAAAGTTGGGATATTTTGTAAAATGCAGTAAAATGAAGAATCTGCGATTTGTTCATTCTCTTTCAACTTTATTGTAAATATATGGCACATCGTGAAAAGGAGAATCAGACAACGACAACCATGGACAGTTGAGCAGCTGTTTTATCAGGCGAGGTTGGGCAAACAATCCACTCGCAAAACTGCAACAATTAGTATCCTCAATTTCCAAATAATTAAAAGGAAAGGTGATGTGAGACAGTTGTAAACATGCCTCTGTCCCAACTTTTTTGGAGTGTGTAGCAGCCATCAAAATCAAAATTTGTTCATATTTACAAAATACAATTAAGTTGTTCCAGTGAAAACATTGGAAATCTTTTCTTTTTACTTTTGTCAGTTATAAAGTTGAAAGAGAATTAACAAATCACTGAGTCTTGATTTTATTGCATTTTGCAATGTCCCAACCTCACGTACATGACTTCAAGGTTGAATATAATGATAAACTCATCTGAATTCAAATGTCTGCTCAAGATTTGGATGACCTCTACACAAATTCTCAAAATGATCAGAAATGTTTGAGACAGTTGGGAAGTGTGTAACATAATTGGGTTTAGCAATAGATTTGTTTTTTTTTTTTTGTTTTTTTTTTTTTACAAATTGTCCACAAATTGCAAGTGCTCAATTTGAACTATGCAGAAATGTCCTTGTGTACAATGCTGAGGAATTGCAGGTCATATATAAAGTGAAATGAAAGTGTTAGAGAATTTAAGCCTGGAATATCCTTTACAGCATTAGTAATAAAATAAACAGCTAGAATTCAAAATGCCTTGTGGGTTTTTTAAAGTGTGTTTTTTTTTTTTCAATGCATTGGCTCTAATTACTTTAGCCAGAATTAAATTTGATTAAATTGAGCCTTGGACCATCTTATAGCAATAACCTAAAAGAGATTCATTAATGTTATTGATGTCACCAAAACTATGCAAATGAAAATGGACCTAAAATGGACCTAAAGTCACAGAAATGTATTGACAGGAATCAGGGGACAATATTCTGTCAGTTTATTCAACAACTGTATGCAGCACTGCCTTTACATCAGTTTCATCTAGGTACTTTAGGACAAAATAATCCCATCCTATTAATAGAGGCAATAAAATGATATTCCTGGCACTAGACCATGTGTCCTTATTGGCATACATCAATTCTACCTAGGGATCAAATGAAAAGGGTGCACTTTATCCAGTCGTTTCATCTTCAGATTCCCCTGTCCTTCATCCCCATTTCTTTATGTCTCTGACTCTCTTTTTCTTTGTTGGCAGAAATATTCTGTTTAATACAGAACTGCACCTAGGCCACAGAATAGGCTGCAGTGGGGTTACCATGGATACACATCATTATGACCCACTACTGATGATGACAAAAGACCCAAAGCCTCCTAAGTGATTTGTCAACTTCAGCAAACAGGTGTAGAGGATCTGTCCTCACAAAAGGTGAGTCGGAAGTGTAAACTGGACCTCTAGGGACCCTGCCATTAACAACAGACATCAGACAAAATGTAATTCTTATATGAGTAGTCAATGTATACACTGCAAGAAAAAAAATCCATGAAAGAATGGCAAAGGCACTGGTCATTTTCTGCCAGGACATTATCCGTTACCTCGAAACACCTAACTCTAAAACACAATGCAATGCTTAACTCAAAATATGAGTAAAACATTCCTTCATATTAACAGTACATTGGGTCCTATTTTTCATAGAGTGTACTTCTGTCATTCTTAAATGAATTGTTAAATTAAATGTTAAATTATATCAATTTGTATTAATTAATGTAACTGTTTGTGTAGGAGTTTGTAGGAGGAAAACTTATCTTTGTTTATCTTTCCTAAAGTACCATATTAATACCTTTTCAGACAGTAGGCAAACCACTTCATTTCTTTTTACTATGAATTTGATTAACTTTTCTTATTTGGCTTTAATTAAATAATTAATAAATCTATTTATAATTTAATCTAATGCACTCTAATTAAATAAATTGTCTTAAAAGGGACAATAATTTTTTACATTTGTTAAATAGGATTTTGTGTATTGTACAAGTAGTATTAATCTCTGGAAATGCATTTTAAATAAGTGTATATTTTAATTTACATTTGTTCTGTAAATTTTCTTCCACTTCAAATTGTTTACACTTTTAACATGGCTAGTCCTTCATCCAAAACCCACTCTTGAGTTTTACATGTTTTCTTTCATATATATATATATATATATATATATATATATACACATTTTTTTTTCTTTTTAAAACACACAAGATTATCATATAACATGCACTGAGTACATTTGATTTGGTGACTAAAACACAGCAGAATAATCCTCCTCTAATTTAGTCATTGAATCAATCTTTGGCACTAAACATGTTCTTTGAACCAATTTCTATCCTTCATTTTCTCCTCCGTGTCATTGTGTCCTCCATTCATTTTATTGTGGCCTCGTTTTACAGGCCATATGTAAAACCTCCCTTATAATAGTTCTATATTTCAAACCTAGGTATTTTTTTAGTCAGCTGATGAATGACTAGTCAATGAGCACTTCATGGGGCAATTTGAAATTGGAAAAGGAATGACCTAACTGAGCTGATCATCTTTAGTAGTTTGACAGATAACATAATTGTACCTTTACCTAAAGCACTAAGGTGAGAGGAGTGATCCATGTGTCAAACTTCACTAACTCTTCTATTATTCCTTTCTCAGAGGAATTAACACACTTTAGACCTAAAAGCTAAACTGGCAGCTGATAACACAGTGATTAGTGCTCATTTAAAAGCTGCACTGGCTTGAACAACCCTGGAAGACCTAAATTAGAAACTTGAGACAAATCATTTTGAACACTGAGCAGAGAACAAATAGTTATAGTCTCAACTATTACTCCAAAATAACTAGACAGGCCTGACAGTAAAAGACAAATATTGAGGTTACACCGCCACCAGAGAAACAAAGAAGAAGATCTGAGAGTGCCTGAAATAAATAGTGACAAATATTGTTTTGAAAGCAGGATTGAAGAGTGGAGATGGTCTGTGTTGCAGAAGACTGTGGGCTGGTGAGGAGGGAGAATGATGAAATGGGTGAATGACCTAAGGAGCAGCCAGGACAGGCAAATAGTTTAGCTCTGACAGGTAACATACGGGCCACAAAATGCAATTTTTCAATTTAAAAAGAGAATGAAGCTCTCGGGAGTTGACAACAGCTTTTGTGAGTCTGAGAATGAGATGAACACAACATCTTGAAGGAAAATTTGCAGTCAGAACTACAAAATCAGTGTACAAAAGAGATTTGCACAGTCATTAGATTGTAATCAGCATTAATGGGTTCACTGTAAACCCTAATGCTAAAATAATTAATTTGTTAGAGGTTAAACTTAAATTAAACAAATTAGTTCAATCAAATTAACTTTTATGAGTATATAGAACTTTCTTTTCCTTTTGAGTTCACAAAACTGACACATTTTAAGTTACAATGAATTGTTCCATTGTTTTGAGTTTTATGAATTTGTTTTAATTTAGACAAACTTAACTCAAACTGACACTCAAAATGGAGAGTAAATGTTAAAATGAAGTGTTACATAATGTTTAAAGTGTTATAATGTAAAATTCAAACGTCACAAAAGACCATTACAGCGCTGTTCCTTCACCTCTGCCTGTTCAGAGTTGAATTCAGACATGTGCCGCAAGTGTATGTTTCCACAGTAGCACAAAAGTGTTGTTTCATTTCCCCCACGATGCTGTCAGGGCTGGTGTTTAACTACCAACACATGGAAAATATGATGAGTTTACCAACACTCAGCACGGATTATAGATCATATAGGGACTGGAGTGAGCGTGTTTCAAGTTTTTATATTTCATATACTCTAGTGCTCTAAACATGAACCAGCACTGTGTATGCGCACATATTTAATCAAGTCTTCTTCAAATGAAATATACACCGATTAGGCATAACATTATGACAGGTGAAGTGAATAACACTGATTATCTCTTCATCACAGCACCTGTAAGTGGGTGGGATATATTAGGCAGCAAGTGAACATTTTGTCCTCAAAGTTGATGTGTTAGAAGCAGGAAAAGGGCCATTGTGATGGCTAGGCGACTGGGTCAGAGCATCTCCAAAACTGCAGCTCTTGTGGGATGTTCCCGGTCTGCAGTGGTCAGTATCTATCAAAAGTGGTCCAAGGAAGAAACAGTGGTGAACCGGCGACGGGGTCAAGGCTCATTGATGCACGTGGGGAGCGAAGGCTGGCCCATGTGGTCCGATCAAAAAGACGAGCTACTGTAGCTCAAATTGCTCAAGAAGTTAATGCTGGTTCTGATAGAAAGGTGTCAGAATACACAGTGCATCGCAGTTTGTTGCATATGGGGCTGCATAGCCGCAGACCAGTCAGGGTGCCCATGCTGACCCCTGTCCACCGCTGAAAGCACCAACAGTGGGCACGTGAGCATCAGAACTGGACCACGGAGCAATGGAAGAAGGCCTGGTTTGATGAATCACGTTTTCTTTTACATTACGTGGATGACCGGGTGCGTGTGCGTCGCTTACCTGGGGAACACATGGCACCAGGATGCACTATGGGAAGAAGGCAAGCCGGCGGAGGCAGTGTGATGCTTTGGGCAATGTTCTGCTGGGAAACCTTGGGTCCTACCATCCATGTGAATGTTACTTTGACACGTACCAACTACCTAAGCATTGTTGCAGACCATGTACACCCTTTCATGGAAACGGTATTCCCTGGTGTCTGTGGCCTCTTTCAGCAGGATAATGCACCCTGCCACAAAGCAAAAATGGTCCAGGAATGGTTTGAGGAGCACAACAACGAGTTTGAGGTGTTGATTTGGCCTCCAAATTCCCCAGACCTCAATCCAATGGAGCATTTGTGGGATGTGCTGAACAAAAAAGTCAGATCCATGGAGGCCCTCACCTCGCAACTTACAGGACTTAAAGGATCTGCTACTAACATCTTGGTGCCAGATACCACAGCACATCTTCAGGGGTCTAGTGGAGTCCATGCCTCGACGGGTCAGGGCAGCAAAAGGGGGACCAACACAATATTATGCCTGATCAGTGTATATGTGCAAATAAGGACACTGATACAGCCGTACGTCTGATCATGAACGCGATGACACAATGAATTATTCTGATACACAGAAGACGATGATGCATAGACCGCCAATTCAAGAACAATGGCCAACAACTTTCTGTGTTGCTGACGTGTCCTTTGTTCAGAGACTGTATTGCTCGTAAATGTAATGAAAATATTATTAGACCTTTTAAATGTTCTTCCGCGTTTCTCCCTCGTCCTTGGAAGTTTGTTGTCATATACAGTGGGGAGAGCAAGTATTTGATACACTGCCGATTTTGCAGGTTTGCCCACTTACAAAGCATGTAGAAGTCTGTAATTTTTATCATAGGTACTCTTCAACTGTGAGTGACGGAATCTAAAACAAAAATCCAGAAAATCACATTGTATGATTTTTAAGTAATTAATTTGCATTTTATTGCATGACATAAGTATTTGATACATCAGAAAAGCAGAACTTAATATTTGGTACAGAAACCTTTGTTTGCAATTACAGAGATCATACGTTTCCTGTAGTTCTTGACCAGGTTTGCACACACTGCAGCAGGGATTTTGGCCCACTCCTCCATACAGACCTTCTCCAGATCCTTCAGGTTTCGGGGCTGTCGCTGGGCAATACGGACTTTCAGCTCCCTCCAAAGATTTTCTATTGGGTTCAGGTCTGGAGACTGGCTAGGCCACTCCAGGACCTTGAGATGCTTCTTACGGAGCCACTCCTTAGTTGCCCTGGCTGTGTGTTTCAGGTCGTTGTCATGCTGGAAGACCCAGCCACGACCCATCTTCAATGCTCTTACTGAGGGAAGGAGGTTGCTGACCAAGATCTCGCGATACATGGCCCCACCAATCCTCCCCTCAATACGGTGCAGTCGTCCTGTCCCCTTTGCAGAAAAGCATCCCCAAAGAATGATGTTTCCACCTCCATGCTTCACGGTTGGGATGGTGTTCTTGGGGTTGTACTCATCCTTCTTCTTCCTCCAAACACGGCGAGTGAGTTTAGACCAAAAAGTTCTATTTTTGTCTCATCAGACCACATGACCTTCTCCCATTCCTCCTCTGGATCATCCAGATGGTCATTGGCAAACTTCAGACGGGCCTGGACATGCGCTGGCTTGAGCAGGGGGGCCTTGCGTGCGCTGCAGGATTTTAATCCATGACGGCGTAGTGTGTTACTAATGGTTTTCTTTGAGATGTGGTCCCAGCTCTCTTCAGGTCATTGACCAGGTCCTGCCGTGTAGTTCTGGGCTGATCCCTCACCTTCCTCATGATCATTGATGCCCCACGAGGTGAGATCTTGCATGGTGCCCCAGACCGAGGGAGATTGACCGTCATCTTGAACTTCTTCCATTTTCTAATAATTGCGCCAACAGTTGTTGCCTTCTCACCAAGCTGCTTGCCTATTGTCCTGTAGCCCATCCCAGCCTTGTGCAGGTCTACAATTTTATCCCTGATGTCCTTACACAGCTTTCTGGTCTTGGCCATTGTGGAGAGGTTGGAGTCTGTCTGATTGAGTGTGTGGACAGGTGTCTTTTATACAGGTAACGAGTTCAAACAGGTGCAGTTAATACAGGTAATGAGTGGAGAACAGGAGGGCTTCTTTAAGAAAAACTAACAGGTCTGTGAGAGCTGGAATTCTTACTGGTTGGTAGGTGATCAAATACTTATGTCATGCAATAAAATGCAAATTAATTATTTAAAAATCATACAATGTGATTTTCTGGATTTTTGTTTTAGATTCCGTCTCTCACAGTTGAAGTGTACCTATGATAAAAATTACAGACCT
This sequence comes from Coreius guichenoti, assembly GCA_039654105.1. Lineage (NCBI taxonomy): Eukaryota > Metazoa > Chordata > Actinopteri > Cypriniformes > Gobionidae > Coreius > Coreius guichenoti. Next base: position 28,151,710 of record CM077168.1, read on the forward strand.
CTACATGCTTTGTAAGTAGGAAAACCTGCAAAATCGGCAGTGTATCAAATACTTGTTCTCCCCACTGTAGGGTTACATTTTTAAAATGCACCAAGGTGCCCTCAACAACTGTTTTTTTTTTCTCTGTGGTCACATTTTAATATTCATGTGTCTGTATAATGAGTGTGTTGCAGATCTGTGTTTTATTGGTTGTTGTCTCCCCTTTTCCCACCTTCTACTCTCCCACTTTTCTACAGCTTTTTCTTGAGACTTTTTCAACTTTGAGGTGTTAACGACCAGGCTAAAACAGAGCGGTTTCATGACACTTTAAATTGAGATTACATGATAATTTTAAATTAAATGTATAGTTTAGTTTACTCAAATTTCAAGTTAAGAGCATGTTTTAAAATGTATGAGTACAAAATCTGCCAGTTCTGCTTACTTAAACTTTGAATTTAATTTGATGTAACTAATTACCTAAAAGATTTTTCGTTTTGCCAACTTTGTGTTTACAGTGTATATTTAATATTATTTTATGAACAAGTGAATAAATCCAATGGTTTTGTTGACCATTGGCTTCCGTTGTATGGACAAAAAAATCTCTTAAAACATTTCTCAAAATATCTCCTTTTGAACTGAAAATTGATCCTGAGCCATGTCTTTTGCTCCTCAAAGGGCACCTGTTATGCCCCTTTTTACAAGATGTAAAATAAGTCTCTGATGTCCCCAGAGTGTGTATGTGAAGTTTTAGCTCAAAATACCCCACAGCTCATTTTTTTATAGCATGTTAAAATTGCCACTTTTTGGGGGTGAGCAAAAAACACGCAATTTTAGTGTGTATCCCTTTAAATGCAAATGAGCTGCTGCTCCCGGCCCTTTCCAGAAGAGGGCGGAGCTTCAAGTGCTCATACTCCGGTGTCAGGACAATCTCGTGCACTGAGAATGTCAGAAACTGTACTAGCGGTGTTCAGTACAAACCGGAGTCAGACAATAATGCCAGTCAGACAGAGTCAGCGGCCATGGGCGGGGCATGAGAAATGTGACGTCACATTCCTCAGAAAATGAAAACGGCATGGATGATGAGTGAGCTTTGGTTTAATGGGGATTTTTTTTAAAAAAGGAGTGGGTGGATTTTTATCATTGTAGGGTGTTCACACACTGCCAACACACATTTACAGTGGGGAGAACAAGTATTTGATACACTGCCGATTTTGCAGGTTTTCCTACTTACAAAGCATGTAGAGGTCTGTAATTTTTATCATAGGTACACTTCAACTGTGAGAGACGGAATCTAAAACAAAAATCCAGAAAATCACATTGTATGATTTTTAAATAATTAATTAGCATTTTATTGCATGACGTAAGTATTTGATCACCTACCAACCAGTAAGAATTCCGGCTCTCACAGACCTGTTAGTTTTTCTTTAAGAAGCCCTCCTGTTCTCCACTCATTACCTGTATTAACTGCACCTGTTTGAACTCGTTACCTGTATAAAAGACACCTGTCCACACACTCAATCAAACAGACTCCAACCTCTCCACAATGGCCAAGACCAGAGAGCTGTGTAAGAAAATCAGGGATAAAATTGTAGACCTGCACAAGGCTGGGATGGGCTACAGGACAATAGGCAAGCAGCTTGGTGAGAAGGCAACAACTGTTGGCGCAATTATTAGAAAATGGAAGAAGTTCAAGATGACGGTCAGTCTCCCTCGGTCTGGGGCACCATGCAAGATCTCACCTCGTGGGGCATCAATGATCATGAGGAAGGTGAGGGATCAGCCCAGAACTACACGGCACGACCTGGTCAATGACCTGAAGAGAGCTGGGACCACATCTCAAAGAAAACCATTAGTAACACACTACGCCGTCATGGATTAAAATCCTGCAGCGCACACAAGGTCCCCCTGCTCAAGCCAGCGCATGTCCAGGCCCGTCTGAAGTTTGCCAATGACCATCTGGATGATCCAGAGGAGGAATGGGAGAAGGTCATGTGGTCTGATGAGACAAAAATAGAGCTTTTTGGTCTAAACTCCACTCGCCGTGTTTGGAGGAAGAAGAAGGATGAGTACAACCCCAAGAACACCATCCCAACCATGAAGCATGGAGGTGGAAACATCATTCTTTGGGGATGCTTTTCTGCAAAGGGGACAGGACGACTGCACCGTATTGAGGGGAGGATGGATGGGGCCATGTATCACGAGATCTTGGCCAACAACCTCCTTCCCTCAGTAAGAGCATTGAAGATGGGTCGTGGCTGGGTCTTCCAGCATGACAACGACCCGAAACACACAGCCAAGGCAACTAAGGAGTGGCTCCGTAAGAAGCATCTCAAGGTCCTGGAGTGGCCTAGCCAGTCTCCAGACCTGAACCCAATAGAAAATCTTTGGAGGGAGCTGAAAGTTCGTATTACCCAGCGACAGCCCCGAAACCTGAAGGATCTGGAGAAGGTCTGTATGGAGGAGTGGGCCAAAATCCCTGCTGCAGTGTGTGCAAACCTGAAACATATGATCTCTGTAATTGCAAACAAAGGTTTCTGTACCAAATATTAAGTTCTGTTTTTCTGATGTATCAAATACTTATGTCATGCAATAAAATGCAAATTAATTACTTAAAAATCATACAATGTGATTTTCTGGATTTTTGTTTTAGATTCCGTCACTCACAGTTGAAGAGTACCTATGATAAAAATTACAGACTTCTACATGCTTTGTAAGTGGGCAAACCTGCAAAATCGGCAGTGTATCAAATACTTGTTCTCCCCACTGTATGTCCAAACACCATGTAAAAGTGTTTTTTGCATAATAGGTGCCCTTTAATGATGACTCCTCTGTAACCCTGACTTTAAATCATCAAACTGACTTTCTTCTCGGGGTTAACAGCTGCAAAGAAAACTATCATTAGTTCTTGGATTCCTTATAACTCTTTGTCAAAACAGTCCTATTTTTATAGATATAGTTCATTTGGAGTGATCCGCTGCAAAGATTACAACTATTCTGCACTGGAACTGAGCTCATGACAGCTTGATTTCCATTCTTAAAACTTAAGTGATCTAAAGGTATAGGATAGGAGAGTATACTAAGATGTAAATGAAGGCAAATGGGACTGCAGGTTCTCTTGTTTGTTTGATCTGTTTCTTTTTTCTCTTCCTTTTATTTTAATAGACACCAAAATTATCTTTATTTCAAAAGACACTTTCTTCCTGCCAATCATTTATCTCTGACATTATGTATATAGTTCTTTTATTTTATTTATTCTTCTTTAAGTATGTGTATATGTTTCTCTCATATACAAACCCGATTCCAAAAAAGTTGGGACACTGTACAAATTGTGAATAAAAACAGAATGCAATGATGTGGAAGTTTCAAATTTCAATATTTTATTCAGAATACAACATAGATGACATATCAAATGTTTAAACTGAGAAAATTTATAATTTTAAGGGAAAAATAAGTTGATTTTAAATTTCATGGCATCAACACATCTCAAAAAAGTTGGGACAAGGCCATGTTTACCACTGTGTGGCATCCCCTCTTCTTTTTATAACAGTCTGCAAACGTCTGGGGACTGAGGAGACAAGTTGCTCAAGTTTAGGAATAGGAATGTTGTCCCATTCTTGTCTAATACAGGCTTCTAGTTGCTCAACTGTCTTAGGTCTTCTTTGTCGCATCTTCCTCTTTATGATGCGCCAAATGTTTTCTATGGGTGAAAGATCTGGACTGCAGGCTGGTCATTTCAGTACCCGGATCCTTCTTCTACACAGCCATGATGTTGTAATTGATGCAGTATGTGGTCTGGCATTGTCATGTTGGAAAATGCAAGGTCTTCCCTGAAAGAGACGACGTCTGGATGGGAGCATATGTTGTTCTAGAACTTGGATATACCTTTCAGCATTGATGGTGCCTTTCCAGATGTGTAAGCTGCCCATGCCACACGCACTCATGCAACCCCATACCATCAGAGGTGCAGGCTTCTGAACTGAGCGCTGAGAACAACTTGGGTTGTCCTTGTCCTCTTTAGTCCGGATGACATGGCGTCCCAGTTTTCCAAAAAGAACTTCAAATTTTGAGTTGTCTGACCACAGAACAGTTTTCCACTTTGCCACAGTCCATTTTAAATGAGCCTTGGCCCAGAGAAAATGCCTGCACTTCTGGATCATGTTTAGATATGGCTTCTTTTTTGACCTATAGAGTTTTACCCGGCAACGGCGAATGGCACGGTGGATTGTGTTCACCGACAATGTTTTCTGGAAGTATTCCTGAGCCCATGTTGTGATTTCCATTACAGTAGCATTCCTGTATGTGATGCAGTGCCGTCTAAGGGCCCGAAGATCACGGGCATCCAGTATGGTTTTCCGGCCTTGACCCTTACGCACAGAGATTGTTCCAGATTCTCTGAATCTTTGGATGATATTATGCACTGTAGATGATAACTTCAAACTCTTTGCAATTTTTCTCTGAGAAACTCCTTTCTGATATTGCATGTTGCCAATTGACCTAATAAGTTGCAAATTGGTCCTCCAGCTGTTCCTTATATGTACATTTAACTTTTCCGGCCTCTTATTGCTACCTGTCCCAACTTTTTTGGAATGTGTAGCTGTCATGAAATCCAAAATGAGCCAATATTTGGCATGACATTTCAAAATGTCTCACTTTCAACATTTGATATGTTATCTATATTCTATTGTGAATAAAATATAAGTTTATGAGATTTGTAAATTATTGCATTCCTTTTTTATTCACAATTTGTACAGTGTCCCAACTTTTTTGGAATCGGGTTTGTATATCTGTTTTATATTTGTTATCAGTTCTGTCCTCCACACTGAATTAAGTCAGTGAAAATTTGTTAGTGTAAATGCTGATAATGTTGTTCGTAAGAAAAGCACAATAAAGTATTGGTCAAAAAATTTTTCTTTTATTTTCCACAGAAAAAAAAAGACATACAGGTTTGGAAAGTAAATGGTTACAGAACTTAATTATTTTTTTAGGTGAACTATTCCTTTAATGGTGATGTTTGTAATTTTTTTCAGTTCAGTTAATATGTTCTCTTAACCTTAATATGCAGAGACAGTTATAGGTGAACCATTCACATGTTGATTTCTCCAAACACTATAAATATTGTCTCTCTGATGCATAACATTGAGAAATGTTTTTGAAACCTGAAAATAGTCTTTTTTTTAAAGGATGATAAACAATTTTCCTTGATATTAAGAAAACACTGGTAGAATAACATGCCACAGACATTATCGTTTTTACTGATATGATGTCCATACTGATATGATATTCTATTGAAATGCCTGAAAGCTTATTTAAAGACAGATTGATGAGCTTAATACTGTCTACACTGTCTGTGTTCTGTTGTGTTGTCTGTCTTGAAGACTGACATAATAATTAGTGTCTATTAAGTGAGAACAGAGGCACTTAAATCTCCCAGCGCTGACAATCAATAAACCCAACTAATCACAGAGACAGAAAGTGACATCCCTGGTGGCACAAGATTTGTACTTCAGTTGGACTATTAAGGATTTGTGTGTCTTAAGACACCATTATCACTATCCACAGTCTCTGGATCTTATCACTCACAGGAGGATTATTAGTATTGTCACCTTCTATTTGACCTGCTTTTCCTACCATAGCCCATTCCAACTAGGTAATTTCTATAATTTAGTGAGATGTCAAGTGCATCAGTAATGATGTGGGGCTGATATAAAAAAAAGAAAGAATCCTAAATGTGATGAACCAAGTTTTTGTCACATGTAATACAGAATCCATGCAGGTAAATTTACTTGCTATAAATATATAATATTTAAATATACACTGTATATATTGTATGTCACACATACACTACCATTCAAAAGTAATTTAAAATTAATATCTCTATTCAGCAAGGATGCAGTGAATTGTTTAGAAAGTAGCCTAACAGTTTACAATGTTACAATTTTTTTTATTTCGAATAAATAATGTTTTTTACTTTCTATTAATCAAAGAAAAAATGTGTCATGGTTTACATAAGAACATTATATAAGAATTATTTCATCATTAATAATAAGAAATGTTTCTTGAGCAGCAAATCAGCATATTAGAATGATTGAATGATTGAAATTCAGCTGTCATCGGAGGAATAGATTACATTTTAAAATATATTAAAATAGAACACAGTTATTTAATTTGTAATATTATTTCACAGTATTACTCTCTTACTGTATTTTTTAACAAACAAATGCAGCCTTGGTGAACACTTCCAAAAAACATAAACATATCTTACCTACTGCAAACTTCTGGAAGGCAGAGAGAGACTGCTGTTATACGGTTGTTCAGAGACTGGTAGTGCTGCTGTAAGTGAGAATGAGATATCAGTCATCCCTGAATATCAATCTATTCATCATTACATTAGACAGACTATAATACTGCATATACATGTACTACAACAAACCTGCTATAAATCAAGGTTAGACAATTGCAAATAAAAGATGTCTTTTACATTTGCGCAGCTGAATTTCAAAAATCATGACTTTACAGAGATCTTAGATTTGCCTGGAAGAGTTATGAATATAAAAGAAAAGAAAAAAAAGTATCAAAATTAAAAGCAAGACTTTGTTTGCTGTAGTTATAAATTCATTCATATCGCTGTGCTTGTGTGTGCTTGAAGGTTATTCGGATATTATTATGGCCAACAGAGCTTCTCTTCTAGCACAACTTGTGAAATATTTAAAATTTTAGTCATTAATTCATGAAAAACGAAATTATAGCTTTGTAAAGCCTGTGCAAGACAGAGGGTGGAACTAATGCATGACTGATTACTTTGCCACCTTATTGCTCATTCAGTCCTGTTTCTTCAAGCTAAAAATGAAGGTAAATTTAGGTAATGACAAATTTCTATTAATACTTGTTTCAGTTTCTTTACCTAATTTTTCTTAACCTAAATATGTTTGTTTAACTTGCTTGTAAACTTGTGTTCTTATTGCACAGTTGATTGTGTCTTAAAATAATATATTACATTTTATTGTCACTATCTCTAGCCAATTACAAGAAGTTTGATGCACACTTTGACATCAGGCACACACACTGACACGTAATGAAAGAAAGCAGGCCTGTTGTGTAACAGTCATAAAGTCATTTGAGATAGGGTTGGTGTGAGCACTGAGCAGACGTTCTTCTGTGAGACGCGACTGTCCGTAGCACAAAGTCGAGGTTATACGCTGTCTCTCTCTGGATTTTAAGGACTTTTTTTTGGATATTGAGTGTGTCTTCCTGTGTTTTTGCTGTACAGTAGATCTGAATGAGCTAGTGAACTGTCTATCGGAGAGCTCAATGAGGGTGTGCGTACGGGCCTCATTTCTGCTGTGTGTCCTGGCGAGTGTATCATCCACTCCATGTCTGCCTGAGCAGTTTACTTGTGCGAGAGGCGGCTGTGTGTCTGAGGAGCATGTATGTGATTTCAGAGAAAATTGTGAAGATGGCAGTGATGAGACTAACTGTATGTATTATTCTTAAACACTTCAGTTTCTTGCTCTTCGGTTTGTATGTTTTCTGTGCTTACGCAGGCAACTCTTTGACAGTAATGGCCTTTCTTTCCACTCACTGTTGACAGAATGATTTTAAATTCTCCTAAAGGCCTTATGTGTAAATAGTAAGATTTATGGCACACTCATAAAGTGGCGCACTGGAAGGTCTACATGAGAAGTGATTTTTTTTTAATATTGATTAAATCTCTCGTTGGGGCTTTTAGAAGGCAGAACATTACAGAACTGATGTTGATATATTAGGGTTGACCCTATTGCTTTTGTTTTGCACATTCATCCTTTTAATGATGATAAGAAAAGATCCATTAGCATTTTCATCATCGTTATAATTTTTTTTTTTTCCAACACAGAACATTTATTCTGTATACCTATTATATATTACATTATATTTCCTTATCGTGTATCCGCTCTCTTGAATCTATTTTATGATAACAGATTTTCAGTCAAGCACCTATTAAATGTGTTGTAATGGATGCCATGTTGAGTTTCATATTTTCAGTAGTGTCTCTGTTACAGATTTCAAATGATCAGAAGACACCAGTGTTTGATTTACTTCACTCTAATGGCCTGAAATAGCTGAGTTTCTTCTATTGTAGGCTCCCAGTTTGTGAGATGTGACTTTCAAGAAGGTTTCTGTGGTTTTCAACATCATGTTTGGATGAGAGGCTCAGGCTTGAGCCGGCCCAGTACTGAGGCAGACCATGGAGAAAATGTTACTGGTAAGTTAAACAGTTAATCTTATTATTCGTATGGATACTACTTAACCAGCCTATGGTATCATATTTGATACATGAATTTCTAAGGCCTCTAAATTATTGACATGATCAAAACTTTGCTCAAAAACCTGTTGCACACAAGACTTATAGATCATACTTTGTTTAGAAAGTATGATCTGTCATAGGATAATTCTAAAAATGTCCACCATCGGGTCATGGTACAGTACATGTGACTCTTTTTTTTTCGAAAAATCATGTTAAAATGTATTTATCAAATATGATACAACAGGCTTTTAAAGAATATTTATATGTACATCTCTTAATCATCAGTGTATTGCATTACATCATATGTTTCTGATAACAAAACAATGCATTTAAATATCATATATTATTGGGAGATATAGAGTAACAACTGGTATTTGTATGCATTTTATATAAGTAGTCTGTTACACTTGTCATTGATTTATATTACAGACTATCAGAATTTAATCTTTTTGGTATTATAAATAACATCTGCACCAAATTGCATATTTTTCTCAGTTCTCTGAATAAAGTTTTTCCTACTCGAGTGTGAGCTCCATATGATACAACATCCAATATATGATTCAAAACATAAAACACATATGCAAACCTTTTTTAGATTGTCTTTTATATTTTGTCTAAAGGTTCAAAAAACAGTTCCATTTAAAATTGTATTCTATTTTGAATTGTGTACTGTATTTCCTGACTACTCAGGACACTGTTTGTTCTCTTTTGTCAGGTCACTGCCTCTATATACGATCCAAAAATGGAGAAGGAGTCACTGCTGAAATATACAGTCCTCTTTTCCAGCCTTCACAGACATGCTGGGTACAGAAATCATTATCACTGTTTCTAACTAAACACCTTTTAGTGTCGTATTTCATTCTCTATCATTAAATTCACTGTAAATCCTGATGCCATATAAAAATAGTAGCTTATTTGCTAAACATCTGCTTTGAGCAAGCTATACATTGGGGAGAACAAGTATTTGATACACTGCCGATTTTGCAGGTTTGCCCACTTACAAAGCATGTAGAGGTCTGTAATTTTTATCATAGGTACTCTTCAACTGTGAGAGACGGAATCTAAAACAAAAATCCAGAAAATCACATTGTATGATTTTTAAATAATTAATTTGCATTTTATTGCATGACATAAGTATTTGATACATCAGAAAAGCAGAACTTAATATTTGGTACAGAAACCTTTGTTTGCAATTACAGAGATCATATGTTTCCTGTAGTTCTTGACCAGGTTTGCACACACTGCAGCAGGGATTTTGGCCCACTCCTCCATACAGACCTTCTCCAGATCCTTCAGGTTTCGGGGCTGTCGCTGGGCAATACGGACTTTCAGCTCCCTCCAAAGATTTTCTATTGGGTTCAGGTCTGGAGACTGGCTAGGCCACTCCAGGACCTTGAGATGCTTCTTACGGAGCCACTCCTTAGTTGCCCTGGCTGTGTGTTTCGGGTCGTTGTCATGCTGGAAGACCCAGCCACGACCCATCTTCAATGCTCTTACTGAGGGAAGGAGGTTGTTGACCAAGATCTCGCGATACATGGCCCCATCCATCCTCCCCTCAATACGGTGCAGTTGTCCTGTCCCCTTTGCAGAAAAGCATCCCCAAAGAATGATGTTTCCACCTCCATGCTTCACGGTTGGGATGGTGTTCTTGGGGTTGTACTCATCCTTCTTCTTCCTCCAAACACGGCGAGTGGAGTTTAGACCAAAAAGCTCTATTTTTGTCTCATCAGACCACATGACCTTCTCCCATTCCTCCACTGGATCATCCAGATGGTCATTGGCAAACTTCAGACGGGCCTGGACATGCGCTGGCTTGAACAGGGGGACCTTGCGTGTGCTGCAGGTTTTTAATCCATGACGGCGTAGTGTGTTACTAATGGTTTTCTTTGAGACTGTGGTCCCAGCTCTCTTCAGGTCATTGACCAGGTCCTGCCGTGTAGTTCTGGGCTGATCCCTCACCTTCCTCATGATCATTGATGCCTCACGAGGTGAGATCTTGCATGGTGCCCCAGACCGAGGGAGATTGACCGTCATCTTGAACTTCCATTTTCTAATAATTGCGCCAACAGTTGTTGCCTTCTCACCAAGCTGCTTGCCTATTGTCCTGTAGCCCATCCCAGCCTTGTGCAGGTCTACAATTTTATCCCTGATGTCCTTACACCACTCTCTGGTCTTGGCCATTGTGGAGAGGTTGGAGTCTGTTTGATTGAGTGTGTGGACAGGTGTCTTTTATACAGGTAACGAGTTCAAACAGGTGCAGTTAATACAGGTAATGAGTGGAGAACAGGAGGGCTTCTTAAAGAAAAACTAACAGGTCTGTGAGAGCCGGAATTCTTACTGGTTGGTAGGTGATCAAATACTTATGTTAAATGTTGTATGTTAAAATATGTTAAAACTTAAATTAATTATTTAAAAATCATACAATGTGATTTTCTGGATTTTTGTTTTAGATTCCATCTCTCACAGTTGAAGAGTACCTATGATAAAAATTACAGACTTCTACATGCTTTGTAAGTGGGCAAACCTGTGTATCAAATACTTGTTCTCCCCTTTCTAATTTCTAAATTCTAATTTCCATAACATTTAGTGTGTGATATTGCTTTTACTGTTCAATAATCAAGAAATTAATATTGACTTACATTTTAGATAATATTGCTAATTACTGTAGTGGTGTTTCGTTGCTGAATGAATCAGTGTTTATGAACAAATCGGTGGGATGAATGAGTGAGTGACTCACTCTGGTTTTTCGTTCCTGAATGTTGCGTCCCAATTCACATATCCATCCTAAATAGTGTTTGAAATTAGAATTAGTGTGTGTCCCAAATCGTAGTATGTTGAAATGAGTATTCCAAAGATACCCAGATGGTCTACTTTTTCCAGTTAGAATCTGAAGCGCAGATCCATGCACACACTAATGGCTAATATTCAATTAGAACTACATAGGCTACATGGCGGATGTGCAAGACCGACGGTTAAGTAGAGAGGTTTATGCCTTCACGTGCTATTGGAATTATCGTAAATACAAGTAATCCTAGTTAAAAATTGGACATGAGAAGTTTCATAAACAGTGCAATATGTTAATTTTTTTGATGAGAGAGAGACATTTTGGGTTTACCACAAACCATAGGCAGCATCTTGTTAAATGCTTTGCTCAAGCACCCGATTAAGTGTTTAGAGCACTTATCCACTGTCACGGCTACACACTCTTACTGACAGCAGAGAATTATACATAGACTGTCAGAGCCGTGACACTGTGGGTAGTGCATGCACTCATTGTGATCTATGGTTTTAGATCCACTGTTATTGGATATGGAGTAATTCACTTTGAGTGCTTCTCTGCTTTAATAAAAATAAGATGACATTGAACTTGGCAGGAAGATGCAATAACATAACCTCACTTTATAACAAAATAGCTTTGAGTATGAAATGCTTTCAGCCTTAATTTTGTCTTATTTGGCCAACCGCTGTTCAGCTTTAAGCTCAACGTGTATAATGAAGCAAGCAATGCACCTCTTGAATCCTTTGTTCACATAATATTTTCTTTTAAGGGAATTTATATTTTGTGTCCCTTTTGTTGTCCTTCCCTTTGAACAGCTAACTTTCTATCGTCATATCGGGGTGCTGACAGGGGCTTTGCAGGTTCTGATCCAGTTCAAATCTTCGGGAGAGATGGAGGAGGTTTGGTTTCAGTCCACCTCCAATCCTTATCCGCACACTCTTCCCTGGATGCGAACAGTGGTGGTGTTAAACAGCAGAGAGGAGTTTAAGGTTGGTGTGGATGTACTGATGGGTTTAATCTCATCACATTTAAGTACTGAGTATTATTAATTAACTGCATGCACTTACTTTAGGGTTAGGATTATGGTGTGGTTTGCATGTTATTATGCACAATTTATAGTAATTAATTACTATAGTAATGCGTAACAAGGACACCGTAAAATAAAGTTTTACAGAAGTATGTACAAATACGCTTGCCTATAGGCTAAACACATAATGCTTGCGTACATGCCGTCGCCGTTTTCACAGATTGACCTTTTTTGGGGTTTGCGCGGGGATGATGACTGTTGCCGTGCGGATGGGCGTCCGGAACGCATTGGGGGTTTTCTGTTTTAGCTGAGGATGGTGTTGTTTAAGTGCCGCCAAATTAAGTAACTAATCAGTTTTTACAACAGAAATTAATCAATCAAAAACATACTTTAGCTTTTTTTCTAAAGGAAAATGAATTTCCTATTATCACTGTAAAGCTGCTTTGAAGCAATCTGTGTTGTAAAAAGCGCTATATAAATGAAGGTGACTTGACCTGACTATAGTTGAATCAGTAAAAAATAATTGCTGTGAATTTACAGGTTGTGATTAGAGGATTGATATTCAACAGCAGTGACCCATATGAAGTTGTTGCGATTGATGATCTGTCCTTCAGCAGAGAATGTGTGGCAGCCGTAGGTGGGTGAACACTAATATGTCTTTTTATTAGTTTTTTTGCAAATCCAGTTAGGCTGTCTAAATCCAAAAAAGCAACTTCACTTCTGAAGTTTAACAGGATAGTTATTTTGAAGAGTGTTTCAACTGTTTTTGTCTTTACAGTGAAAGTCAATGAAATTGACTTTTCATTGTAAGGTAAAAAAAACAAAAAAAAAACACTTTTCTGTTCTGGTCTGATACAACATTAGGGTGGGTAACTGATGACAGAATGACTATTTTTGGGTGAACTTTTTCTTTTTATAATCTTATCAATACTTATGCTTTATTCAGTAAGTTATTCAGTATGTATGATTGCTCCGCCTTCAGATGTCCATGTTTGGGTCATGATGTAGCTGTTTGTAAAGGCACAAAGATGAAGTTATGTGATGGCTGTGCTCACTTTGATGCGATTTCTGAATGGTGTGAGGTGCAGAGAGCTCAAGAGATGCGGGAATATAAAGCTGTAAATAAGGTCTAATACATTTACAGCCCTTTGCTGGATGAACTGGGGCAACAGAGGGACAATGGTGATAGTCAGAAGGGAACCTTAGCAACTTTCTAATTTACAGTTCAGCCCAAGATAGAAGGCACAAGAGACATCAGTTACATTTAGAGTATATGCAAGTGCCATAATAAAATCATGGTGTGGTTTTTTTATCTTCTGAAGATTCTGAAGATTTTCTGCATTTTGAGATTTAATCTATGACACAAAAATATAGCTTTTCAGAAGTCATTTACTATATTTTATACATTTATCACAAAAAATGCTTAACTGTTTACGAGAAAACATAATCATGCTTTATTTTCCACCATAAATCCAGACAGAACAGAGCAAGGCTGACTGTATATATTTTCTATCACCAAGTGTCTCAAAGGTGTGTGTGTGTGTCTGTGTTACGGTACCACATTATTGTGAATTTTTTCAGCAGTACCCTGGACAGTCCAATTAATCATAATAATGTGGCCATGTTCAGACCTACATCACATGACATGGTTAACAAAGGTGATAATGTAGGAAGGAGCTTTCACTCCACTTCATGAGAGACTTCACTTCTCTTTTGCTTACCTTTTCTATAAAATATATACATTGTCTTTTTTGTTTTCTTCAGAGACTGACCTCAAGGCACCTCTTTCAACTCACTTTCACAGTGGGGCAAATGTCTGTGTGGATGGGGTGAAAGTGTGTGACTTTTCTTTAGACTGCCCCAATGGAGAGGATGAGGCCAACTGTTGTAAGTAAATATACTCGAGGATCAAAACCGCTTAAAGTTAACATTATTTCACTGGAATATGAGCCATGTCACTGTTTAAGAAACATTTACTTTTGATAGATATCAAACACTCTCTTTTTTCTGGTTTTACAATAAGCAATTGACAAAGTTTTTTGCATAGGCATTTGTTAAAAAATATTTTTTTTTAAAAATCCTTTCCTTATCCTTTCCATTATTATTATTATTATTATTATTATTATTATTTCATTATTCCTTCATAATGTTAATTTGACTTTCAGCGGCACAGTGTGATTTCGAGTCTGACTCATGCGGCTGGTATGAGCTCATCCAGGGTGATGGATTTGAATGGGTAAGAGGCTCAGCTGATGGAGTCTCCATAGATTATGTAGACCAAACACCACCCCAGGACCACTCGACTAATACAAGTGCAGGTGAGAGCATTCACATAAATACAAATGCCTTTGTCTCACATTTAAGTTACTCTGTCAGCCCCAAAAGATGCTAAATTGTAGATCTGACCTACAGTATAAACTGAATCCACTGATTTTATGTGTACATTTTTCAGTTTCCCCATTAAGAACCTACTTAGTTTGCAATAGCACTGAAATATCTTTTGTAATATCCCATTTAATTGATAATGTTTATCTACAAATCATTTGGGACTGTAAACTGTGTGAGAATTCGTCTAGTTTGTTTCAATTGTAGTGTTTTGCAAAAGGTAAAATAGTGCTGCTTTTCAAACTATGCTCCTGTACATAATTGTGGTCTGCCTCAGTGTGATGTTCAAATTAATGGTTGCAAATGCCATTTCCATTGTTAAATATCTGTTAATATTTATTTTACACAGCAAAAAGCATTCAAATAAACTGAATTCAAATGAATGATTTTTTAAATGGCACAAAATCTACTAATAATTTATGAGCAACATAATGTATAATATAATAATACAAGTTTGTATTTTACTCTCTCTTTTTCTCTCCCTTCAAGGCCACTTCATGTTTATTTTCAAGAAGAGCAGCAGGTTTTCCCAACAGGCTTTGCTGCGCAGTCCTACATTCCAGCAAGCAAGTTCAGATTGTGTCATGACCTTCTGGTAAGGGATGAAGAATTTGCCAAGTGACTTAAGGCTCGGACCTTACCTCTTTCTAAGCTTGGTGAAATATATGAATTAAAAATAAATCAAAATAATATTAGAATTTAAAAATGTTAATATTATGTCTGTAATAAAAGGTATGTTTATATATACATAACCCTGAATCAAACAATATACTTCACTGCGTTACATTATAATTTCTTACATTAAGTGTTCAGATTTCAATAGTAATGTTGATTGTTTTGCTTACAGGCACTATAATTCTGGCCATTCTGTTGGTGCTGCTGAAATGCACCTGCTGATAGATGGCTTAGACAGCATCACTTTACTTTGGCAAACACTTTACAACCAAGGTAACCAGTGGCACCCGGTAACTGTGCAGATTGGCAGGCAGATCAGGCCTTTCTACATCTCAGTTGCAAAACTGAGCCTGGCCGTGTATGAGGGAGTCTCTGCCCTAGATGATATAATGTTCCATAACTGCTCATTGCCCGAGGCTGTGGAGATGTGCCCTACTCCGTATCACCTTCACTGCCTCCGGACCAAAGCATGTGTGAACTATTCTCTGATCTGTGACCTGATCGATGACTGTGGAGATGGAACAGACGAGGAAAACTGCTGTCAGTATTAGTGGAGTTTTAAATGGTCATTGAAGCAGTTTATTGTTTGACGTTAGCTCTATTTGGTCAATCGGTTTACAATGATCTTTTCTTCTCCTATCAGCCCCAGAGCTAATGTGTAACTTTGAGGAAGGCCTGTGTAGTTGGACTCAGGAACACGAGGAGGATATGTTTGATTGGACCCATATCCAAGGACCCACTCCTACTTTCAACACAGGCCCATGGAAGGACCACACACATGCCAATGCGGATGGCCACTTCCTCTATATCGAATCTTCAGACCCACAGAAGTTCAAAGACACTGCTGTTCTTATCAGTCGGCCTTTTCTTCCAACTCCTCGCCGAGGTCCTGGACCTAAACCACCATGCATTTTCCGATTCCACTATCACATGTTTGGCCAGAATGTGTTCCGATTGGCTGTGTACATGCGCACACGTAACAGTGGGCGGGGAAACTTGTTGTGGGTTCGCTATGGTGACCAAGGCAACTTCTGGCACAGGAAAATACTGGCAATCAACAGCGCCCACCACTTTCAGGTGAGTTATTGATCAGAATTATGGGTACTGAAGAGGATGGGTCATACAGGGGCAATGGTGTCAGAATGTGTGTGTGCAGAATCCTTTGATTGAAAGTCTTTGGGATGTGCTGGAGGAGACTTTCCAGAGTGCTTGACTCTTGCATTGTCAATACAAGATCTGGACCAACAATTGATGCACCTCTTGATGGAAATAACATCACAGCATTTATTTTCATCAAGAGGTGCATTCATTTTTGGTCCAGATCTTGTATTGACAATGCAAGAGTCCATCACTCTGTAAAGTCTCCTCCAGCACATCCCAAAGACTTTCAATGAATTTAAGGTCTGGACTCAGAGGTGCCAATTCATGTGTGAAAATGATCCTTCATGCTCCCTTCCAACCATTCTTTCACAGTTTGAGCCTGATGAATCTTGACATTGTCATCCTGGAATATGGCCATGATGTGTCTTCCTACATGGTCCCTACAAGAAATGAAAAGCTACACACTCCATCAATTAGGGTTGGAAGAGCTGTTGCCAAACATATAACATGCTAGAAACATAAAAATCACTGCAATAATGATCCAATCATTGACTCTTAAGCATTTGCCAATTTAAATCCAAACAGCGACTTTTTATTTTGGCCGGGCAGTGTATGTATATATATATATATATATATATACACGCAGTCGACTCACCTATGTTCCTCGACAGTTTTCAGCACCCTGTCTCCTCACACTCGCCTGGTTAACCAGAAATATGGGGGAGTACTCTGGGTTCAGGCCTAAATACAGAGATCAGAGCCCTCTCCTGCAATATCAAATTGAATCATTATTGGTTATCCGGAAGAACCTCACATGCTCGTGGAAATTGTTAATTATAATGCACCTTATTATGAATGTTAAATATTAGATTCTATTTATACTTTTTTAAGTTATTATTGAGTGATCAGCTTGATTTTAATTTCTTTAACTTCCTTTTCTTTTACCATCCCGTGGTACATGATGCCAATTTTAAAGGTCTAATTTATGATCTCTTTGCAGAAAGAAATTAAATAGACAAGGAATAACGAAATCATATTATTGATGTTTCTACATTTGTCCACTTATTTTTTTGTTTGCTATCCAAACAATGCGCAGGCTGCAAAATAAAGATTGCCTCTTCTGTCTTCATTCTTGCTGCTACAGATCTTAGTGGAGGGGACTGTTGGTGATGACTTCAGAGGAGATATTGCCATAGATGATCTGTCTTTCCTTGGCTGTCAGCCATATGAAGGTGAAATAACAATGACATGCATTTACTGGATAGTGTGATCATGGATCCACGGTTACACATTTCATGGTTTTAAGGTAAAATACTGTGTTTGTAATTATATGTGTATATCCTTGTACAGGTGAATTGCCCTCAAAGGAGCCCAGCACCTCTACCCCTCTGCCGATCTTGTCAGCATCACCCCCTCATAGCTGCCCCCCTGACCAGTTTGTGTGTTCAACGACAAGAGAGTGTGTGAGCCTCAGTCAAGTGTGCGATTTCACCCCCGACTGCTCCGATAGCTCTGATGAAGAGCACTGTGGTAGGCATCTATCTGTCTGTTTATATGTCTATCTATCTGTCTATCTGTCTAAAAGTTTTGGGTCTTTGGGTTCTGAATGAAATTAACTCTCACAATTAGGGGTGCTCCGACTGAATCGGCTACCGATCGCTATCGGCCAATAATCGCTTTGGGAAGTTTGATCGGCGGTCTCTGTAAAGGACGATCTCATAAACCATTATCATGCTGACGACATAAAGACGCGTGCCTGCCGTGAGAGCTATGGGATGACATGCAGTGGTGCCAGTGTTTAAACCACTCAGCACTCGCACACTCTCCTAGAGACGGCGCACTCATGCACACTCAAAGCGCACACACATAAGGCTGCCTCACAAACAGCTCGCGAGTACCAAATTGCGTTTAAATGGTCAAATACACACAAATGTATGTACAAAATTACCGTCTTGACGAGTATGCACGTAAACACAGTCGGTTTTGTCTTAAGTGAGCGTAAACCGTTGAGAAAGTTCTATAACAGTATTTTGGATCCGTGCAGCTCTTAAAGTGACAGCAGCCTAATAATCCTTCTGCAGTCTTATTTTTTTCTTTGTCTTTTGTTGTTTGATGAACATTAATGACACTCACTGCTCTTGAATGACTAACTTTTGTAACCTTAATTGTAAGGATTAATCTGTATTTAATTTATCCAGGGAATACCATCCAGTACATTTGATTCCTTATTAAATTTCTTTAGTATTTCTTACCTCAATACTACTGTTAGACCTACCTGAAAAAAACTTAAAGCACTGTTTATTTTATTTGTATCTTTATTCTGTTTTATTTATTTGTGCTATTGCTTGTAAAAATATTATACAATAAAATGTAATATGAAATTTTTCTTGAGCAGCAAATCAGCATATTAGAATGATTTCTGAAGAATCATGTTAAACTGATGACTGTAATGAGTAATGATGCTGAAAATTCAGCTTTGTCATCACAGGAATAAATTACATTTTAAAGTATACATTTAAGTATAACGTATACATTTAAAACAATGTTACAATATTACTGTTTTTACTTTATTTTGGATCAAATCAATGCAGCCTTGGTGAGCATAATGTTGTAAAAACATTACAAAACTTACTGACCCCAAACTCTGTCCATTCATTTTTCTGATATTACTGTTCTCTGTTCTTAGTGAAGGAGTATTGTGATTTTGAAGGTGGCACGCTTTGTGGATGGAATTTAAGTGATCCAGCCACTCCTGTTCCTCCACATGCCTTTCGTTGGCAGACAGGACAAGGGGAGAGTATTCACCATGGAGAACAGTACCACAGACCTGCTAATGACCACACACTGTGAGCAAAGACAGAACACCACCATTTGCTGGAATGTGTTTGTGCTTTCATTTATAAATGCATGGTCAGGTTTGCATGTATGTCGGTATGTTTTCTGCTTTGTGTTTACTCATCTATACACATGTACTTTTTGCAGTGGTTCTTCACAGGGTTGGTATATATTTGCGGACAGCTCCAATGGAGGATATGGTCACACCACTGATCTCTTGACTGCTCCCATCAAAATAACAGGACCCCAGTGCACTCTGGTGTTCTGGTATCACATGAGTGGCTTCACTGTTGGAACTCTGCAGGTACAATTATCTAGAAATTATGAATATAATTATCATTTACTGCATTGGTAACCCAAGCTCAGAAAACATCAAAACATATTATTAATGTGACAGAATAAATTTCATGCTTCATTTAGTCTAAAATGTTTGTTATTAAGTTTTTTTCCAGAGAACAGTTTGCAGTTTGTCAAAACAATCTCAAACCTGTATGTGCAGGTCTTCATCAAATCAGGTACTGTCACACATGAAGTTTGGTCCCAAAATGGTAACCAAGGCAACAGCTGGAGGCGGGGTGAAGTCTTCATAGGAATCCGTCATAAAATCCAGGTCAGTGTTTCTGAAATAAATGAATGATTGGAATAAATGCTTTGAATTTTTCAAAAGCTAGTGTTTGAATATACAGTATTTTTCCCTTTGGTTCTCCAATTATTAAGAATTGAATACTTTTATTCAATAAAAACAGCATTGAACAGCATTATTCTTTTTTTATATAATGGAGATCGGAGAACTGTGTGTGTTTAGTATTCCTAAAATGTGCAGTAAAATGTTAACTGTCAGGCTGATGTTTGAATTCTTTGATCAGAAATATCATGACCTTTTCTCCATCTGGCCCTTGTATCATTAATATTTATCAACACTGTTTATATATAAACACTCTTACAAATATAGTTCTTCATTGTGCTAGATACTTCATGATACCCTAACTCGTTAGTGCTAAGTGCCCTTTTGCTGTGTACTATCAGGGGCCTTAGTGCCCTTTAACTTACGCAGCAGCCCTCAAGCACTTCTAATTTAACTCTTTACATATGTACACAGTGTATGTATATCACATTATCACATTATGAAAATCACATTATGCAATAAATGTTTTTCTCCAAAACACATTGGCCACAATTATTTGGCACCCTTTTTTATAAGTAAAATATCTCTGAATTATATTCCCATTAATATATACATTTTTAGCACACCAGGGTGACTAGGAACATGAAATTGTCCAGCTTGTCCAACTTCTTGTTTCACAGGAGTATAAATATGAGAAAACACAAAGGCCAAATTCCCTTAATCATTCATCACAATGAGTAAAGCCTAAGAATATAGTTCTGATGTGCAGCAAAAGATTGTTGAGCTTCACAAAATATAAAGTGGCTGTAAGGAAATAGCTAAAGCATTGAAAATTCCCATTTCCATCATCAGGGCAATAATTAAGACGTTCCAATCAACTAAAGATGTTACGAATCTGCCTGGAAGAGGACGTGTGTCTATATTGTCTTAATGCTTGGTGAGGAGGAGAGTTTGATTGGCCAAAGACTCTCCAAGGATCACAGCTGGAGAATTGCAGAGATTAGTTGTGTCTTGGGGTCAGAAAGCCTAAAAAAAATTAAACAGCCCCTACATCACCTCATGTTGTTTGGGAGGGTTTCAAGAAAAATCCTCCTCGCTCATCCAAAAACAAACTCCAGCATATTCAGTTGTAAAAAAGGGACTGGATTTTATGGTCAGATGAAACTAAAAAAAGAGCTTTTGGCAGCAAACCCACCAGATGAGTTTGGTGCAAACAGGGATAACAAGTACCCCATGCCATGCCCATGGTTAAATATACCTCTGGATCTTTAACGTTGTGGGGCTATTTTTTTGCTGGAGGTCCTGGACATCTTGTTCAGATAAATGGTATCATGGATTCTAACAAATACCAACAGATAAAAAATCAAAACCTGACGGCCTCTGCTAGAAATCTTAATGGGCCGTGGTTGGATCTTCCATCAGGACAACGATCCAAAAACAAAACACAGAATCAACACAGAAATGTGTCACTGAACACAAAATGAAGCTTCTTCCCTGACCTGAACCCTATAGAAAATTAGTGGGGTTAACTGAAGAGAAGCAGCACCAACATGGATCTGGGAATCTGAAGGATCTGGAGAGATTCTGTATGGAGGAATGGTCTCTGATCTCTTGTCAGGTGTTCTCCAAACTCATTATAGAAGAAGACTCAGAGCTGTTATCTTGGCAAAAGGAGGTTGCAAAAAGTATTTAATAAAAGGGTGACAATAATTATGGCCAACGTGTTTTGGAGAAAAGCATTTATTTCATAATGTGATTTACCCCCCACTCTCAATTCTTTTACTTCAATGAAAGGTTTGATTTTTGCACAAATCAAAGCGCAATTCTTTCTTTTAAGACAATCAATTGATTTGGAGTGATGTGTACAGTATGACAGCTTTTACATCAGTCTGTTTACCTGACATGTATAAATATGAATTTGCGCTTTGATTTGTGCATTTGACTATGCAGCCATATGAAAATATTGTGGAGCAGATGAAGTACATTAGTTTACTGCAGTTTAACAGCATGTGCGTTTTGCTTTATAAAATCAATAGGTAGTTCTTCAAGCCAAGCGGGGAATCAGCTACATGGGTGATGTTGTTGTTGATGATGTGACATTTGTGGACTGTGCCCCTCCAATAACGTCTGATCTTCCTTGTCATAACAACGAGTTCATCTGTGCCAATGGTCACTGTATCTCTGAGGACAACTTGTGTGACTTTATTGATCACTGTGGAGATGGCTCAGATGAGAATCATTACATATGCAGTGAGAAACAAATCTATCATCCTCTTTCCTGTCACTTTCTCCCAGATGTTTTTTTCAACTGTATGTCCGTTGTCAGTCACAAATGTTGTGTATGGAATAACTTTACATCTGACACACATACTGTATTAAATGTGCTTTGCTTGTGAAGTCGTGTTTGTTTTAAAGGGATGGTTCACCCAATTTTCATTTTTCACAATCCAGTATTAATGTTTCCTTTTCCAGAGGGATTTAGTGGTCGTTGCAATTTTGAATTTGACCTTTGCTCATGGAGACAGAGCCAAGATGATGACTTTGATTGGTTGATAAAACCAGGAAATATGCACACTCATGGGACTGGACCATCCACAGATCACACCCTCCGTAATCCATCAGGCCACTACTTGTATCTAGAAGGATCCTTCCCACAGACAACTGGACATACTGCCAAAATCCTTGGACCTCTTTTCCATCACCGCAACAAGAATTGCAAAGTAAGTGCTCACTGCTGTTTTTGTGTGATTTAATTCTCTGTTGTCCAAGATAGTTTGTACTTGCATTACGAACATTAAGAACAATTGCAATGGAAACAATCAACAAAGCAAAAAAGCAGTATATAGGAGTGAATGATAGTTGTGACACTTTCATAGACTTCCCCTTGTGCCTTTTGTTTTTCCTTGTCTCGTTCATATGTTGCTGCTTCCTTTTTTTATGGAAAACTGATATTCTTGCATAAGATCGGCATCTCTGATATCTTTGAGGCAGATGTCGCCATAGTCTTCTGCTAACTGCAGAAATGAACAGTTGGTAGTTTCCCATTTTCAAAAAGGATTTTTTGAAATGTGTTATTTAAACAAATGTACTGACTGCATTCAATCCCACTAATGGCTTAGAAAGAAAAGTAATATATTGTAATTTGTATAGATTATTTATTTATTTATTTATTTATTTATTTTGTTACAGTGAAGTTGAGTTGTCACATTATGTTTTATGGTACAATTAACTGAAAAGCAAAGGTAAATTTAATCTTGTGTTTACATATTGGTTCTCTAGAACTCAAATTTGAAATCCTGCTTGGTTCTTTTAAAGTTTCATAGTATTACACCTTCAAAACCGGTATACACACCATTGAAGGTAGAAGGATCCATAACCATCTGTAACTTCTCTGCCGTAAAATTTCTCTGCCGTGAAATTTGTTTAAAATCTCCCAGCACCTCATGAAACCTTGCAAAATGTATTTGCTGAACATCTACCAGCCCAAAAAAGCTTTACTTCTACAGTCATTTTACTACAAACACAACTGAGAACAGCAGCAACGTGGCTTCACAGCCCTGGACAATACAGACGAAATTCTTTGAATAATATTTATTAATGGATTGGTTTACCCAAAAATTTAAATTATCCTATAATTTAGGTGTATATTACTTTCTTTTTTCAGCCATACACAATTGGAGTTGTATTAAAAAATAACCTGGCTCTTCCAAGCTTTATAATAGGAGTGAATGGTACCTTAGATTTTGAAGCCCAAAAAAGCACAGCCATCCATCATAAAGTAATCCATATGGCTCTAGGGGTTTATAAAGGGCTTCTGAAGCGAAGTGATGCGTTTTTGTAAGAAAAATATCCATATTTATAACTTACGTGAGTCTAGTTCTGGCGGAAGAGTGACCTCTAATTTTGAGGTGAACTAACCCTTTAAGGAAGTCTTGATTTATTGATATTTCCAATTAGTTCATTTTCACAATGAAGATTTAATTCCTTAATTTTAAGAATATTTAATTCCCCCGCAATGTTGGATCCATAGATTTGACTGAATATAATGGGAGGAAGTGAATGTCAGGATTTGTCTCTGTTACAGTGAAGCACATAACTCAGTCATTGAGCCAGCCGGCAGTACTCCATCATCCTGTCGCACGCACGCACGCATGCATGCACGCACACACACACACACTACAGTGTGCACCAAGAGGAGCACCTTTCAAAGCTCACATCAGTTTGTGTGTGAAGACAATCATGTTCCTGGATCTCCTCTAACTTGACAGACTGTGTTCAATCTTTTTAGAGGTGTGTATGTGCGTGTGAGATAATTCGCTCGCAGAAACTCGTTTTCCCATTGTCCTCTCATTCAGCTTCCATCAATCAATCACAAGAAGTTTCTGTGTGTACTTGTCAGCCTTGGTTAGCCGTTTTTAGACATAAATGACAATTAGGAACATAAGTGTTTTGTTGTTGTTGTTTTTAGATTGTGTTATATGCTTAGTGAAATTAGCACATTTGTGCCTGTATGTGTACGTTCATCGGCGCATGTGCGTGGATGCATGATACAATCAAATGTCTGATCTTGAAAGGTCAGACACTTCCATTAATTCACCAGTCAGCCAGACACTGACAGGAGCCGTTTACGCATACATACAGAAACAGAAGAATATCAGTCGCCATAACAAGCAAAATCAATCAATAAAAGAGAAACCTTTTAAGGCTTTCTGCCAGTGAGACAACACAGTGGCAGAATATCTTAGCAAGTTTGCTAGTTTAAATGGTTAGAAGTACATGATTGGTACAGCCTGGAATTCCGTCTGGAATTCATCTGCCGATGGGTTGAATATGTTTTTGGATTGGAACATCATTTAGTCATTTAGATAATTTTTCATAATGTAATACTGTTTAAACGGAAACGTATTGTTTTGAGTGAGTCATTGAATCATTCACTCAACTTATTCGTTCAAAACACTGGTTTATTCAGAAATGAAACACCACTGTATGTTGCTTGGAGCTGTTTATGTTGACTGAGATAAAGCAATTGGGAAAATTGGAGGGCACAGCCCTGCAGAGTTTAATTCCATCCCTGCTTCAACACATATACCTGTAGTTTTCAAATAAGCCTTATGTCTGCTACAGACTGTGCGATTTCGGCAATCCTGTAAGATCATTACAAATCACACTGTATGACATGGATCTAATAAACTTGGGTACGACATGTGTGTAGACTGTACGATGATGACACCTATTGAATCATAGATTAAGGAGCAAGATAGCAGTGGTGTGTACAGGGGGGGTGGCAATTACCGGAGGCGATTTCTACTGAGGGGGACCTAGTATAGAAGAATAAAACATCATCAACACGCGCTAGTGGTAAGCAAATAGAGCAAGATGAAATGCACTTCTGGCAAATCTGGCAATTATGGACGCAGTCATGGCGAGGGAAAAGAGGCCAACTTGGCAAGCCAGTTTTGTAGATGGAGCTTGAGTTTAGTAGTTTTAACTTTTAGCGCCATGTCGCATTGATCAATACGCCATATCATGTTGAATTTTTATTGTCTAGTGACTAGTCAGTGGATGTAGGACACTGTGAGATGATCATGCAAAATTTCTGACACTGTCAGAAAATTATCGCAGGCTGTCTTTGGTCGCAACACTGTGAAAACGGCCTATGAGCACTGTACGACGTAGGTCCACCATTTAGGAGTCACAATTGGCCATCTTTCATCTGGGACAGCCCAAAATTGTACAATGTGTACCGGGCATTATGGACTTGATTAGGTGGATCAGGTGCATTTAATTAAGGTTGAAGCTAAACTCTGCATGGCTGTGGCTCTCCAGGAACTGAGTTTTGCACCTCTGATCTAAAATGTAAGTTAATTTGTATTAACTACTTCTTTGTTGAATGTTGTATAAAATATATTCCACTAGAAATCGTATTGTTGGTTGGAACATCAGCTCTGCTATGATTTACTGTGGCATATTTGGAACAACAGCATTCTTGCTAGTGTGATATTTTTATCTGATGTAAAAATTCTTTCTTTCTTGTCTGCTTTCCAAGATGGTCTTTTACATCCACATGTCAGGTGACGGTATTGGCACTCTGAACGTGTACATGTCTACAAACTCCAGCCACTCACTCTTACTCAGCCTCACTGGTAATCAAGGCAACTACTGGAGCAGACAGGAAGTGCCTCTCTCATCTTCTGACAACTTCCGCATTATGTTTGAAGGCAAGGTGGGACTCAATAATCGAGTTCACATCTGCCTGGATGACATCATCTTCTCATCAGGCTGTATTCTTAGCAGCAGATTTGAGACATTCACCACTCCCCGTTTACTTCCAGGTACACTTGTACTAATGATGCCATATATACCTTTAGTGCTATCAGTGTAAAGCTAACTGTGTAACGGTGCTCCTCAAATATATAATCAATCTATGAGCTAGACTATTCTATTGACAATGAACATCCTTTTTTATTATTTTTTATTTTTCAGCATATTTGTTTTACAATAGCATGTTCAGGACAATAAGACCAGAAAAAAAGCTGTTTCAGCTGTTTGAATAAAAACAAGTGAGCGAATTTGGACACTGAGGGCGCCGGAAGGGCAGCTGCTTTTGCATAGTTTGTGCTTGATGTTTAATAATCATTTGAAACTTAGCAAACTGGCAGCTCCAGTAGGAATGAAAAGATGTCTTGAACTCTGTCATGGAAACTAGAATGTATAAACCTTAATATATAAAAAATAATTTAATAATCATTTAAAAAGTGATTTATATCTGAATGATATTACGCTGTAGCCACATTGGACCAGCGGTTTGGAAAATGGATGGATGGATGATTCAGCTGCGGGCACCATCTTCTGGTCAGACTTGGGAATTCACTCGGCATGCGACTGTATTTTGGGTATTCTCTAGTCGTTGAGCATACATTGGTTGTACACTCATTGTTGCGGTGAATTGTGGGATTGAATGGCGGCACTCAATAACGTCCAATATGGTTTTGGACACCACTACAAATGGCTGTCCCCTCAAATAGTGCCCTATTTAAGGGTATAGGTGGCGGTTTCATACACAGCCAATGTGTCAGATAAGGAGGATGTCCACAGCAGTGGGTCCCCAGGAACAGAGTTCAGTATAGTTTATAGATTTATAATACTTAATATTTATAATTATTGACTATTAAGTAGTATAATAAAATTTTTCTATAATAATTGTATACACTAACATTTAAAACATGTTGGGTCAGCAAGATTTTTTAAAAATAAATTAATACTTTTATTCAGCAAGAATGCCTTAAATTGATCAAATGTGAGAGTAAAGACATTTATATTGTTACAAAAGATTTCTGTTTCAATTAAATACTGTTCTTTTGAACTCTTTATTTATCTTTTATTCAAGAATCCTGAAAAATGTATCCCAGTTTGCACAAAAATATTAAGCAGCACAATTGTTTTCAACAAAAATAATAAAAAATGTTTCTTGAGCAGCAAAAAAAATGTTTTCTGAAGGGTCATGTGACACTGAAGACTGGCGTAATGATGCTGAAAATTCAGCTTTGCCATTACAGGACTAATTTACATTTTAAAATATATTAAAAAAGAAAAACGTTATTTTACATTTTAATATTTCACAATATTACAGTTTTTATCAGTTTTTGGATCAAATAAATGCAGCCTTGATGAGCATAAGAGACTTCTTTCAAAAACAAAAAAATTCTGACTCCAAACTTTTGAACGATAGTGTATATTGTAAGAGAAACATTAAGTACTGGAAACATGAACCTATTTTGATGAGCAGAATAAAATAAACATCTTTTGTTTTTATGAAGTAGAATATTTATCTCTGTGTGTGTGTGTGTGTGTCTTTACAGGATCCTGTCCACCGGGTTCTCTACAGTGTAACAATGCCAATTGCTACAAGCAAGAGCAGAAATGTGACTTTACTGATGACTGTGGAGATGGAACTGATGAATTGGATTGTGGGACATCCTGCTCATTTGAACATGGGCGCTGTGGTTGGAAAAACAGCCTGGCAGACTCCTTTAGTTGGGCCCTTGGAGTTGGCTCCGTTCATATGATCATACCTCCTCATGATCATACACTTAAGAATGAAAGTGGTAAGACTTTACTGTATACCACTGCATATGTACAACCAAAATGCATGGATCTTATGTGGAGGCCTATCACAACTGCCACCCAAAGACCTTCACACTCACATTATTAAATAATGTGTTTACTGCTCATCTACCTGTTCAATAAGACTAAAGCAGATAGAAAGCAAACTTTTTTCAATCCTATGTAACTACATTATTTTGATATTTTAAAACTCTTGACTTCATAACTCACATAGCATTCAAAATGCTAATTGCAGCACATCCTGCACCTGCTGCTTAGATGATTGAAATAAAGAGAAACAGAAATGTATTTCTGTGGAAAGGTTTGCTCATCATCTGCATTTTTCTGGTAATTGCTGGTAGCATTGAGGGTTAAGATGTATTTATGAGACATCAGTACTTTGTAAATGTTTGGTTGCAGAGATGGGGTGATCCTTGAACTAACTGCCAGTCATTTAGTGAGAGAATTTGCTTTTGTTCATTTGATGACTGAGTTCACCTGCATTGCCTGTACAATCATAATGAATAATGGTAAACCAATTTGGCTTGCTTTCCTCGCCTTGGCTCGAGTTCCAAGCTAACCCCCGACAATGCTAGGTTATTGGATAAAATAAGGAAGGATATAAACAGGAAGAGGTGGGAAGGTAGAGGGGTGCTGGAAGAATGTTCACTGAGGCGGCTCGAAGTCTGCTACGCTTGTGTTAATGATTGAGACGACGAATGATTCGGCTCCTCCCGAACTTGCATTTAGAATTTTTTTTTTAAATAATGATACACCCAGTCTGGAATGAAAATGAATTTTCTAATTTCTCTTGTAAGCTGTAAAGACTTGCCAGTCTTAGACATGGTTTAAGATTTCAGAGCCCCTGTCTCTGTAATAAAGCCTCCTTTATTAATTTGGTGCCCTGCTTCACTTCATCTCAGCAAGATATCGTTATTATTCAAGTAGTTGTAAGCTTGCCATTGTCTTACCATGTCCTTCCATAAGCAAGGTTTTCTAGCATCAACAGAACTATAGAGTCCCATGATCTCATGAAAGCTACAGTAAGCTGGGAAAACCATTATTGATGATGTTCAGATGTCCTAGCCATGATCTATACGTCACCCCATTTGGCAGTCCTGTTTTTTCATGCACAATCACAGTTTTTCCTTATCCCTGATTGAGGTCATCTGTTTGTCATTTTCAGAAGTCCTAGACTTCCATTCAGTTGTATGCCAGATTAGGTTTAGTGCATCTAAAATTATATAGGTTACATTAAAAATACTGTCAAGGATAGTGTACTATTTCCAGCGTGTTGAAATACTCATGAATGCATGTTTTTTTAGGCTGATAATGTCCACAACCCCTTGTTCAGTTCAAGAGGTGGAGTTTGCACTATAATTCTGGAGTCTGAGCACGCAGAGTTTTATCAGTTTAATTAGTTACAAGGCTGCTAAAGCGAGTTCTGAAGTTGACCTACCAAAAGTTGCATAAGTGTGTAAAGTTTGTGCCATTAAATCTTGACACTAATGCTGGATGAAAGAATTTTGTTTATGATATGAATGCTTTCACATACTGTAGGTAGAGCAGCACAACATTATTAATGTCAGTCTCTCTCTCTACACAGGCCACTTTGTATATCTGGCAGCCACTCCTGTGGGATTGAAGGGTGATAAAGCTCACATGAGAAGTTCTGTGTGGAAGGAGTCTAGTGCCACATGTAAACTTGCCTTCTGGTACTATATTTCTGAGAAAGCCACTGGAATCATCCGTCTCTTTATTAAGGTACTTGACTAGATCTTAGAGGTAAGAAGAGTAATGCCGGCACACTGAGTTTGCTCCAAAAACATTTATTAATAAACAGCGCACTTGACTAGATCTTACCAGGTGGAGCAAACATACAGTGAAACTGGAATATATCACTTAAATCAGGGAATGTGTGGAGGTCTTTATATAGTAGCTCTATTGAAACTAGCTGAAACTTACAAGAGCAAGTTGCTGAAACATGTTCTTGCAAGACTTTTCAGTCCTGTGTTATGTGTGATTCTTAGCTGAGATAAGTTTGTTTCATAAGAATAATTTTTTTCTTTTTTTTAATTGCTTTTTACTATTTTCATAATATGATTTTTTTGTTAACGAATTTAGTAAAATGTCTGGATTTTTACAGTATATGGAATTGAATTAACACATGTTGTAAGTATTTTGCCTTTTCCGCATGTGTGATGGACAGACAGAAAATGAGCTGAGGGAGGTGTGGACCAAGCGGCAGATGCACAGGGAATGGAGAAGAGCAGAAGTGTCTTTGAGGAACCTCAGGAACTTTATTCTCATATTTGAAGTTGTTCGAACACAAGATGTGAGTGGTGGAGCGGCTCTGGATGACCTGCAGTTCATTGACTGTGCACCACGTAAGTGTTATTTTTTTTCCAGTCCAATCCGAAAAAATTCTAATCATTAAATAGCTTTGAACAAGTTGAAATTTGATATCTGACTAGCTGAGCTGATGCGAGCATGAATGTAGATGTACCAAAGCTTGTGGACGTCTTCTACGGACAGGCCCATAGCAAACAAGTGAAAGCTGCAGGCGAGTTTGACTAGTTTGAGCAGTGAAGCTCAGGGGAAGCAACAATGCCTCCAGTTCTCATCTTCACATTTATTTCCCATGTGTCACTTTTGCTTAACGTTCTTGCATAAGCTTGACCAAAACAGGGCTCAAAGGGTTGTCCTCATTGCCGTGTGATGGAACAGCAGTACCACCTTTTAATTGGATGAGAATTGATTTGCTAATTCTGACAAGCCATCAGGGAACAGCATGAAAGTCAGAATAAGTTCCTCTTTCGGTTTTCAGGCTTGACATGGAAAATGTCAGATTTAATTTGCATACTGACACTTCTGAATCACAGTAATTACACTTGAGCTTGTGGATCTTTTAGTGAGAAAGTGTGTAAAGCAGCGATATTAAACCCAATCTGTGTCCAGGCTACTTTCTAAATTTAGTTGAACGTCAATGGACCGAAGCATAATTAATTGTTTTTTAAACAAATACAGTGGTTTTTATTAGAAATTACCATTCATGGCTTTATCATCTAATTATGTGTAAACATGAGTTTTGCTGTTTTACAAAGGGACATGACCCTTTTGGAGTTGTGGTTCCTCTGGGCCTTCACTAAATCCCACCTTTTTTGCTTTTGAAATGTACAGCAATTCAACTAAACTGCACTTACTCATAGCAGTCTGTAATGTAATAGAGCTAATTTATTTACACTGTTATATTTTTAGCTCTATCAAATCATGAAGAGGAGCAGAGCAATAAAATCAATTTTGAACAAGCAATTTCTGTGTGAGAATGTACTTTGGAAGGAATTTCTTCACCCCATGGCATTGTAACTAAAAGTTTCTGAGAATTAAACGGCGCATATTTTATCCTGAATAATCTTACATTGCTGTCATTTTATGTTTCAAAGAATTTGAGGATATTCTTGCTAAAAAGTTCTAGATGGTGATGTTTTATTGCTTTTTTGAATTTGTTGAATACTGTTAAACCTGCGCATTATTTGGATTTCACATCTTTTCATTGTTAGATGTCTTATGTTTTCATTTTTGTTAGATGACCTTTTTTTGGATCAGTGAGACTGAAAGAGTTTCCTTGTGTTTCAGGGGCTGTCCATCCTGGCTCATGCCCCGCTGTCACAGATTTTGTGTGTAATAACGGAGACTGTATTGAGTATCATTTGGAGTGTGACGGTAAAGCTGACTGTTCGGATGAGTCCGATGAGTTAGACTGCAGTAAGTACATTAAGGTACTAACCTTAAAATTCTTGTCTATTTAATAACATTGTCTCTTGTATGAAGCTAACATCTCAACTCTTAATTTGGTCTGTTAGTGATTGCTCCAGGAGCTTGTAATTTTGATATGCCTGCTGGCCATTGGCAGGAGACCTGTCAGCTGTCACAGGATCCTCATGATGACTTTGACTGGGATATAGGCTATGGCAGAATGCATAATGGGACAGGACCATCAGCTGACCACAGCCCCAGTTAGTAAAACCTAAAATTTACAATGCCCTTAAATCAGTAGGGTAATACAAATAAGACTATTAAACACATGCATATCACCAATGAGTAACACAATAAAAGCTTTATTTTGCTTTAAATTATTAGAAAAAAACACCCCTAGAATTTCACATGTAACAACATTGAAGCCAGCCGTCTGAATCATCTAATGAATTGTTGCATGATTTAAAAACCAAAGGGTTGGAGCTCAGAAATATCCATCACCAAAAGCCATTTTCCAGCTACTTCATCAGTGAGTGTAATTAAGATCTGGATTTCTGCCCCTCATATACTCATTCACTGTTCTGCTGAAAGATCACTGTCTCTCAGTGAAAGTGTTAAGTGTACATTATTTTAATTGTGAAAATGAGTTTGCCCTCTAAAAGGTGATCGATTTACTGAACCTACTATTGATTTTTCATTCTAGACAAAGAGTCAAGGAAATTGCTGTACAGAGTGTCTCTCTGAGTAATATGGTGGAGTCCAGTGAAATCTAATGTTTGCTGTTACTGTCTCTACCAAAATACTATAATAATATAATCTCCTTTTTGACAAGATAAGAAATTGTTTCTAATATTTGTAGAGGTGTAGTGGTGTAAAAGTATTAAAGAATCTCAGAACTTGATCTTCTGGTAAAACGATAGATAGACTTCTTTCTGGTGACTTATGCTGGACTTCTCCAAACAATTAATCCGCTAAATCCTTTCTTACAATTGACTGCAAGCTCAGATCCAGATCTGCCTCCTACCTTTCAAAATCCAATCAACAACCAATGGATAGAACTAATCCCCATTACAATAATCCATTCCACTCGGATGTACATCACAATATGGAAGAAATCATCTGTCACTACTTGCATTTCATCGTGACATTAATGTGCAGTAGTAGAGTCATTATGTGAGACTCAGTAATGAGAAGTGTAATAGTGCCTATAATCAAAGGAATGTCATCCTGTTTGTATGTGACAACAAGCTAAACACCTGAGCAACCGAGCAAGTTGCTTAATTTAACATTTAAATTAAAAATACATTTATGTAACATTTGTGTATAAAAACGTAACCTATGCCACTGTGTTTTGCTCCGAATCATTTACATATTAAAGCTATTCTAGCATGCATCCTTAATAAAGTAGATATTTAATGCTGTGAAGACGACATTGGTTTACTCTTTCAGATGGAGGAGGGGGGTACCTGTTTGTGAACTCCAGTGCCCAGGCAGAAGGAGACATTGCCAGCTTAATAACCCAGCTGGAGTTTCCTGCCAGTGTCGGTATATGTCATTTGCGCTTTTGGTTCCATATGTACGGCTCACATCACATGGGTACGCTGAAGGTGAGAGAATAATGGCTTTAACAAAAAAAAGTTTTTGAAAGAGGTCTCTTATGTTCACCAAGGCTGCATTTATTTGATCCTTCAGAATTCTTTAATTAACGGAACAGTTCAAAAGAAAGAATTGCATGTGTTCTTGCTGAATAAGTGTAGGCTATTAATATAATCTTACTGACCCCATACTTGCAATGGTAGTGTATATTCACCTCTTCCTTTTGCATTATATGGCAGTATTTCACTTGCAAAGAGTTCAATGAATTTCCTTCCACTGCTTTTATTTTATATTGAAAACACTGAGCTTTGAAGGCTGTGTTATGAATTCTGGGTACTATATTGCAGGTGTATACAGTGGGCCTCAGTGGAACACCCTTGCTAATGTGGGCAACCTGTGGAAACCATGGAGACAGCTGGCAGTATGCTAATGTGATCTTATCAAATGCATCACCCTTCAGAGTGAGTATTCAGGCAGAAGTGGGAGCTGACCAGTGGACGGACATTGCTGTGGATGACTTCTCTTTCACTAGGCAATGTCTTGTTGGAGGTACAGAACTGCTGATTGCTTTTGATTCTCAGCTCTCAGCTCTTCCGAAATTGAAAACTGCGTTTACCATTTTGTTTCTGTGTATGTTCAGGTCCAGTGACCCCTATCCCACAAACATGCCACACGGAGCACTTCCAGTGTTTGTATCTGTTCGAGTGTATACCACTGAGTTGGCACTGTGATGGTGAGGTGGACTGTCTTGACCACTCGGATGAGGAGATGTGTGCGAGTGTGGTCCCTGGCACTATGCCTCCTCAAACAGGGTGTGAGACAGGAGAATACCGCTGCACAAACAACAGCTGTATTCCAGCACTGCTGCGCTGCGATACTGTTTTAGATTGCCCAAATGGAGAAGATGAATATGGATGCCGTAAGACCCAAGCACAAATCTGTTTAAAATACAATGTAGTACATCATAGCTGACAGATGAACATACATACAGATGAAATTCTCTCTCTGTGTCTCTGTAGCTGTTAAGATATGTGAAGAAGGAGAACTAGTGTGTGAGGCGACTGCAGAGTGTGTAGCGTATCAGAGTCGATGCGACAATGTTGTTGACTGCCATCCTTTTAACTCTGATGAGTCCAGCTGCTATGGTAACACAAACACATTAATTCATCTCACTTTTTTATTTAAAGGGGTCATATCATTCATGTATTTTTTAAAAAAAAAAGTTAATATTTCTTATTATATTCATTTTTTGCACTCAAAAATAGTTTTGCTGCTATACTTTAAGGCATTTCAAGTAGGGCTGTCACTAACGATTATTTTGGTAATCGAGTAATCTATCAATTATTCTGACGATTAATCGAGTAATCGGATATTTTTTGCGGTAATAAAAATAGACCTAAACAAACAATAGCTATTAAAATGACTTCAAAATACATATTATAACAACGAGGCAATAATATAAATAAAGTTTAAATAAAGTTTTAAAAGCAAATCATCTTATAGTTTTATAGAACAACATAGTTAAAATACATAATATAACATGCATTATAAACAATCATCTTATTTACATTATGTAGGCCTATTATAACAAATGCCTGCAGAGGGCACAAATGGTCTGGTGATTGTTGTTGTCCCACTTTACAGCAGATCAAATCCTTGTTCAATATTGGCCAAACGTCATTTAATTCAAGTGTTCACTTAATCTTTAATATTTGGCAACTTCTTTACAATGGAAATACTACAGCTGTTGTAATTTCTTGAACAAGAATATGTGGACAACAAAACATGCAAACTCAGAGCGAGCATTTAGACTTTATTTTGAAATAGCGATGAACAGTTTCTATATTTAGAAACATATAATGATGTATTCTTCTGTGTTGGCGTAGGTTTATAAA
This sequence comes from Coreius guichenoti, assembly GCA_039654105.1. Taxonomy (NCBI): domain Eukaryota; kingdom Metazoa; phylum Chordata; class Actinopteri; order Cypriniformes; family Gobionidae; genus Coreius; species Coreius guichenoti. Next base: position 28,186,747 of record CM077168.1, read on the forward strand.
TGATTTACCTTACAAATATGATGAAATGCATACATTGCGTTCCCAGACGAACGTTATAAGCAACCCAAACTCTCAGCATATGCAGAGATGGAGTTTGAGAGGCTCCACGCATGTAAATAATAACAGTTCATGTAGAGCAGAACGGAGCCGCTCTGAGACGCACATAACCGACACGCATGTAAATAAATATTAACCCGCAGCCGCAGGCCATATATTTATTTAATTGAATCGCAGCCTTTGTGAATTCACAACAGCGCCATGCTATAGTATGGTTTTAAATGGTTTTAATATATCGTGCGGCCTTAGAAAACGGTCTAATAATGCGGTTCATGGATTCTCATCCGTGGAATGCGCCACTTCCGGTATTTTGCCGGTTACTCGACACGGGTAAATTGCAATCGAGGATTTTTTTAAATCGATTACTCGAATTTAATCGAGGAATCGTTACAGCCCTAATTTCAAGTTATCAATAGTTTTTCTGGTGATCTGCTGGAAATAGAAATTTGTAAAGTTGTGGAAATTTTATCTCAGATGACCAAGGACAAGTTTAAAATCTCATGATATGATGCCTTTAAACTTGTATCTCATTTTCTTATAAAAGTTGATTGCTTTCTTAACAACTGCCAGTTGAAATTGTTAATAACAATGTAATGCTTGGCAACAAACAACCAACCAGTGGAGGTAAGTATGCACTACCGTTCAATAGCTTGGGGTCAACACTTAAAAACAGTGAAATATTATTACAATTTCTAATAACTGTTTTCTATTTTAATATACTTTATAATGTAATTTATTCCTGTGATGGTAAAGCTGAATTTTCAGCATCATTACTCCAGTTTTCAGTGTCACATAATCATTCTAATATGCTGATTTGCTGCTCAAGAAACATTTCTTATTATTATCAATGTTGTGTTGAAAACAGTTGTGCTGCTTAATTTTTTTATTTGTACAACAGTTCTTTCTAGTTCTGGAATCTGATTGGCTGAGAGCCTTTTCCAGCCGAGCAATATCCACACAGTATCGGCATTCAAACCGTTTCACCGTTTGTATCATTCCGCTTGCAGCGACTGTCATGGTGGTCGAGCAAATCCACCATAAGTTTTAAATATATATATATATTATATACTGCTGCTCATGTGATATTGCTCATATAGCCTACATATTTTTTTCCAGGATTCTTTGATGAATAGAAAGTTCATCAAAGAAAAGAACAGCATTTATTTGAAATGGAAATCTCATGTACCATTATAAATGTCTTTACTGTCCTTTTTGATCAATTGAATGTTTCCTTGCTGAAAAAAGTATTAATTTATTTCAAGTCAAAAGCCTTACTGACCCCAAACTTTTTGAATGGTATGTGATTTTATTATAATAGTTTTTTTTATACTCATCTGGGTGGAAAAATTATTGTGGTATGGAGTTACAAATCATTGTTCATCAGACAATGTGTAAGAAGATGGAAGAAAAATATCAGTAGTTGCTACTCTAGCTTAATTCCCTAAATGAAAGGTAAAATTTATAGCTTAAAAATGGATGAAACATAAAGCCGGTCAAATTAAAGTGACTTTTTAGCAGTTACATAATATATTACTTCTCATTAAGTGGGCACTTTCTTCAGGGGACTATCCCTGCAATCATCTGATTAAAGGAGCCGTGGCCCAGGAGCACCGTGGGGGTGAAGTGCCTCGGTCAAGGACACATCATTAATGGAGACTCTCTGTAACTCTCTTGTTAAGGGTTGCTCCCAACTGTGTTCGAACCTGCACCCTTAAGCTGCCAGACCATAACTTAAACCACAATGCACTCATCCCATATCTGCATTAATTAATAATGTGAAATGAGGTCCTTATAGGATTTGATAGTTCAGTATGATGATTACTGTTGTTTTATCATACGTCATCATTATATGTGGATGTGTTTTATTTTTCAGAGTGTCCCTTTGGGTACTGTCTCAATGGAGGGAGATGTGCAGTAAAGGAGAATGGACCAGTGTGCATGTGAGTTCCCCAAACACAATACACACGCATAAATAAATATATGCAACAGAAGTGTATTCCAAAAGATTATTAATCAAATACTGAATTTTTCAAAAGGAATAGAGTATTCAGTCCTACTTTATATTAAACGTCTTTAACTACTGTACTGACATTTAAATTATTAATTTGACACAATTCACTTGTAGTGTAAATGTACTGTATGTTTATACATTGTTCTTCTATTTAAAATGATACCTGCATGTAATTACAGCTGTAATTAGCTTTATTATTTACCCTTAAACCCAACCATGTCACCAAACCTGTCCCTAACTTTACATCCCACCTCAATAGCAGCTAATGTGTTTTGCAATACAAAACAATAAGTACATTGTACATTGTTTTATCTTAGTAATCGCTCCTTTTGTACTCATGTCTATTAACATTATATTGAAATGTATTATAGCTGGTAATACGAATTCATGAAACGTATAGGTTTGTTATGGAGGCCCAATACATTATGATTTTTGTTGGGTTACAGAAAGTGTTTGCTAAAAGTCTTTGTGATAATGGTTTAAAAAGACCTAAAATCTCCTTTGAGTTTGGGGGGAAAAAATCCTCACCTTCACCTGTCGGTCATGGTCAGGTAGATGACAAGACCCTGTTGAAGATCTTTCATTGAATTATTCATGCTGTTCTACAGTGCCAGCCGAATATCACATTGAAATGTGAGCGAGTTATACAAAGAGTATCAGCACCCTGGCCCTCAGTTTAAACATGTACTTTTCAGCGGACTGCCAAAGCATGCTTTCTGTAATTACTGTTCTCCTTGTGCCAAGAAACACAATCTTTCTCCGTTTGAATAAACCCCCCTAATCCTCAAATGTTTTCTCTCTCCTTGTCTTTCTCTTTGAAATGGTGTATGTCATCGCTAATAAATTACGAGAATTACTTAAGTCACTTGTTCGCAGACACTAGTGTATCTGTGTGCATGAGGTTGATTTCAGATCAGCTTAAGGACATTCTTTATGTGAAAAGATCTTCCCCACAGGCAAGAAAAGGAAAAGAAAACTCAGGGAGAAAGTAAAAGAAAGGAAGGGACAAAGAGAGAATGTGTGTCTTTTTTTCATTACAGGAGCCAAGGGAAGGCTGTTGCTGATATTAAGCTCATGTGGATGTCTCCAAGCTAATTTTCATGCAATTATTTATTTATTTCTCTTTTGGAAAGTTGAGGAGCCAGCATTCCCTTTTGAATTATCTCTGCCATTCAAAGTTTGTGTGTGCGTGTTTGTGCAATAATTATGTTTTTCTGTCTTTCTCTAGTTGTCCATCACAGTGGACTGGGAATCGTTGCCAAGAAAAATCATTAACTCCTACAACACCTGTGATACAGGATAGTAAACTAGGTAATTGGATGGGTGAGTATGCGTATGCAGTTTTTCCATGCAGATAAGCAACAATATGTTATATATATATAAAATATATACAATAATATGTGTCATTTTGAACTCTGCAGCTGTCAGTGTTGGATTAAGTGTAGCTGTGATTCTGGTAGTCATTGCAACTGGAGTCATTTTGTTCTGGCTATTTCAAAAGAGACATTCACAAAAGTAAGTCCATTCACATTCAGATGAAGTCTACATAATCAGTGTCTGTATATAAGTGTTGGTATTGACTGCTTTTTTCTTGACTGAACAGGGACTCCGGTCTTATTGCTAATGAAGAGTTGGATAGCTCAACCTTTGACGTGCCGAAAAAGGTCAGTCATATACCTCAATATATAAATGCCATGATCAAATGAGTTGATTTCTCTGACATGCTTATATTATGCAATTGTCTGTTTGTTTATTAATAGAGATCTTAATTTTCTCTGCCATGTTTTATATGTTGGATTTATCTCTTTACATTCCCTAGACACTCTTTTTCCTCCCACTCCATTTTCTTTTTTTTCCACTTACTGCCTGTTTTCCACTTTGGAGCGAACAGTGTTATTCAGTAATTTGAACCACTCTGCAGGTGTGAGAGAGAGATCTGTCACACTGCTGATAGGAAATATTGACCCGCAAGCCTAAGTTTGTGTGTTTGTGTTGGTGTGAGCGTTTGTGCATTTAACACTCAGTGCTAAACTCGCTGTATTCTGCATGCGGCATGCAGTCATTTTCACTCTCCTGTGCAGTGAGGGGTAGTTTTCAGTGAAGCCTGGCATATTTTAATGGCTAACTGAGATTTCTCCACATTTTGCTCAGTTAATTAATGTCAAAGAGCTGCTTCAGAAATGTAATTTAATGGAAGCCCTAGTGTTTTGAAAACAATTACTGATTTTCAAAATTGATTGTATTTGTCATTCTAGTCACTTATTACACTAATGTAATGTCATTCGAATTTACTTTGCTTGTAGTTTGACTATGAACTTTAGAAAAAGACGCTATATACTAATTAAACTATTATTATTGTTTTTCCTATAGCTGAAATTTTATTCAGTTAACGTTAAAGGCAATTAACGTGGTAATTCTTGTTTCAGCTACCCTACCTTGATGTTAGACCCAGGTGGCCTGTACATCCTCAACTAAACATCAGCGTTTACCCATGGAAAGAATATCCAAAGGTATGAAACTCCGGTTGTCATAATTAACACAGTGAATGTTCATTCAATTTCACCCCAAAAACACTTTAAAGACATACCGATGATGTACAATGCAGTCTGTGCACAATTTTATGGCTCTGCACTCAGTTTTACTGGCTGCAGTTATAGTTTTGATATGCCATGATATGAACAAGGTTTGGGATCGGAGGACCTAAGTAATACCTTTAATCTTCTGCTTGAGTAATAAATAAAAATAAGGTACCGGAGGAGAGAAGGCAGCTGACAAATCATGAGGGGAAAATGTACATCATAATGTCTCATCATAATGATGGGATACAATCGCTGGCTACTCAAATATTCTGTGTAAATGGAGTATAAGTATAATCAGTGCTTTTCATTTGTACATCTGGGCCTGTCTTTGCTTGTGTGTGCTATTCAGGTCTCCAGCTCAAAGGAAAGCAAGCTCTCTTTCTCCAACCCACTCTACAAGTGCCCAAACAGTTCTGAAGCTTGAAGAAAACACAGACACGCAAACACCTATAGGTCCCTATAGATTTAGAATGCTTTCCACTTTATTTGAGCCTCCCCGACAGCATGGCTGTACTTGCTTAGGGTTTAGAGGTTGTTTTTTTACACAAACTCGTGGGAGGAAAAAGTGCAAACACAAACAAGTTCCAATTAAGCAGAATGAAGCAGTTAAACTATATCAGTCATAAAAAAAAATTCTTATAAGAATCTGTGACATAACTCATTCCACAAGTTGTGAAGTCTCTCTGAGGCACTGAAATTATATTTTCATCTTATTTTACAAGAGCCAACACTTTGTCAATGCCTGCTTTAACATTTGCTGATTAGATGCCTATGTAGGTTCAACAGCAACAGATACATAACCATGGCGTAGGCAAATGTTCATATTCAGTTACAAAAAAAAAAATGTGTTTCTGTGATTTGGAAGGCAATTTATGTTTTTTTTTTCATTGAAAATGCCAAACAACGTATTTCAGAAAATAAAGGAAAAGTTAAGAAAATCATAGCTTTAGCTAATAAAATTAAATATTTAAGATGACCACAATATAACATTAATCCAGGAAGGTTTATCAAATCTAATATGGGCTCAGGGTGCCATTTCAGAAATTGTTTTGCTTTCATAGCCTGCTCTCCTTCCAGATCTCTGTGGGTTTGAGAACATTGTATTTTTATTACTTCAAATGTGCATTCAATCACCACTTGATCTCCTTTTTGGATTCAGGCAGACCACATTTTGACAGATAATAAAATTGAAAACTATAATGATACCAAAACATGAACAAAGTGAAATAGTTAACTGTGCTGTTGCAGTGTTTAAGTAAAAAAAGGAAAATTCTCTGGGTACCAGAACACTGTAAGAAAAGCTGTAAATGTACAATGATCTCGGTTGATATATGGAATTTTTCAGTGCTATAAACTGTCAGATTGTGGTGTTTTTAATCCTGCAATCTTTGTCCTTTTATTTCTGGTTCTCTTTTGCCAGAGGTCCAAACAAGTGCTTAGATTTATCATAGCAAGTACGAAGCATGAAATGAAACATGATAATTTGAAAAGGAGTGTACGGATATAAATTAATTATTTAGGAAATGAGGAAATCAGTCAAAGATGTTTTAGAATTGTGAATCCATTAAAAACATACAAAAGGGATTTCTGAAATGTGCTGCATATTACATGAGCACGCAGCAGTCACAAATTACAAATTTTTAGTGTCAGCTAATGGCACAACTGATCATTCTTTACAATCTACAAAACTTTGTCTTTTTCATAATCTGATTGGAGCTTACACTTTAGAAAAAGACTAATTATGATACTGAAAATATATGCAATTGGACTTCTATTGTTATTCAACATGTAGGACAATGTTGATGTCAGCATAACTACAGTCAATATAGAATCACTAGAGCACTTGTTTTAGCCTTACACTGCTTTCTACCACCAATTTGGTTACTGCAAATAAAAACTCCTTGTATCCTCTAAAACTACAGCTATTTTTCTTGATTTATTTGCATTTATCTTAGGTTTTTTTTATTAGTTTTGATAATGAAATTTCCAAACTGGAACTTCCCTGTCCTGCTTTGTATTTAGACAGCTAGGATTTTTCTATTAACAGTGTGTGAGGCAGGAAATTAACTTTCCTTGAAGACAGTGAAAATGTTTTGCCAGTATTGCTGAGGTGTAAAAACTAATAGAAAGAGACAGTATAATATTCATCAAGCATAGACACACACGCTCACATTTGCACAGAGGTGTTTCATTATTGTGCTTAAATGCGCAGTCAGTTCATCTGAATCTCAGTGGAATAAAAATATGCAGCCAGCGTAATCTGTTCCATTCATCAATTCCACACTTTCATTTTAATGTCTTTCTTTATCTCTCCATCTCTTTCAATGTTTCAGAGTCATTGCTTTTTTCTTACTCAGAAATTGAATGAGAAGCACCAGAAAAAAGATTGTAGTATTCTTATTATATTAGTACTAAACTGAATACATGATTGTTAATTGTATAATGCATTATAATGCAATATGGTTAATGAAGAAATCTTCATGTTTCTTTCTGACACATAGTAGACATACCACAGGCTTTTCCTTTTTTCTTTTCTTTTTTGATACATATAATGCTGTGGCAAGCAGGACAAGGCCGAGGGACTGTGAGAGAACGGCGCGAGGCCGGTGGCGTGATTGATAATGAGCGCCATCGGCCTCGCGCCGTTCTCTCATTCTTTTCAATCGAAATAGAAAAAAGTTGCACTGAACGATTAATTCGCGAATTGGACCGATCCAGTTGCATCTGTTCTCGAGTCAACAACTCACCGATTATGATCCTGTCAGATATCGAGTTAACAATTGGCCGTATTCACAAGTCTGACTCAAAATAAGCCAAGAATGGGAGATCCTCTGAGCTTGAGTGCAGGTGACTGATGGCTCAAAGTTACCAATGCCGAATTTTAGGATTTATTATTAGGTCACGACTGTCAGTTGTTTGTGAGCTAAATCTGCTGTAAAAGGGAGAACTGTTGAAGCTCATTGAATGAAATGCTTAAATGTCTGCATTTGTGTATCACTGTCTGAACGGGAAGGTTTTTAGGTAACTAAACATAATGTTAAAATAACGTAAATTAATGCCCATGCATACTGTCGTAGCAGTTTCAAATGATATCAAACTAGTATGTTTGCATAGCGTTCTTCTTAAATGTTAGTACATTTTGCCCTACATAACGCTTTTATATGTTATGTTTATAATTGTCAACACATTTACACATTTTTTTCTTCTCATTTTTATATACAGTTGTGCTCAAAAGTATATATACCCCTTGCAGAATCTGTGAAAATATTAATAATTTTAACAAAATAAGAGGGATCATACAAAATGCATGATATTTTTTATTTAGTACTGTCCTGAATAAGATATTCTACATATATTTTTCCAGAAAGAAAACACGATGCATTAAGAGCCTGGGGGTGAAAACTTTTGAATGGGATGAAGATGTCCAAATTTTTTTGTTTAAATATACATTTTTTTCATTTAGTCCTGCCCTTCGGAAGCAACAGGAGATACTTACATGTTTCCCGGAAGAGGAATTAAGTACAATTTACCTTGATTTTCAAAGGTTTTCACCCCCTGGCTCTTAATGCATTCTTAATGGAGAATCAGTGAATGTTTGAACCTTTTTTAATAGTTGTGTTTGAGTCCCTCAATTGTCCTCGGTGTGAAAAGATGGATCTCAAAATCATACAGTCACTGCTGGAAAGGGTTCATATATTCAAAAGATGCTGGAAAACTGTAGGATTTTTGGGACCTGAAGGGTTTTTCTGAAGAACATTGGGCAGTTTAACTGTTCAGGACAAACAAGGAACTCAAGAACAACCATCACAAAACAAAAAAACAGCCATGGGTTATCCAGGTAACGATACAGTATTAAGAATCAAGGGTTCATGAACTGGGTCATTTTTATAAATTCAGCTATTTTTTGTCTTGTGGACTATATGTTGACATCTTTTATGTAAAATATCTTATTCAGGACAGTACTAAATAAAAAAATAATGTGCATTTTGTATGATCCCTCTTATTTTGTTAAAATTATTAATATTTTCACAGATTCTGCAAGGGGTGTGTAAACTTTTGAGCACAACTGTACTATATGATATATTTTGTTATTTTCACTTGTTTGCACACTTGAAATGTTAGTATTAGTAATTATCAGTAGTAGCTATCAGTGTATAAAAAGTTTTGTAATAAAATAAAATGTTTTCTTACTTGCAGATCAATATATATTAAGTGTCTGCTGCATAGTGCATGGTCTTCCTTATTGACTAGTGCCGGCTACTTAATAATAATTCAGTCAGACTGAGCTGTTTTAAGCTCTATCTGTGTGTCTAGTACATTAACATTCATACTTTTTACCAGAGTAATTTTATTAGGGTATTTGTTTTCTGTCAGAAATGTATGTGAAAATGGTCAAACAATGCTACTATATTACTGATTCATGCATGCTGGGAAGAGGGCAAATGGGAAGCATTTAGGCAGGGAATGTCTGTAAATTTAAAACTACTTAATGTTGGATTGACTCAATAATCTTTACATGTGGTATTCATATAATATTCAAACACAATGATTATATCCTTGACACAAATTTTTCAAACAACTTAAAGTAAGAAAATATTTGTTAAATATTATATATGTATTATTTTTTTTTATCAGGGGTGTAACGATACCCTCATGTCACGATTCGATACATATCACAATACTGAACTCACGGTAATATATTATTGTGATACTCCAAGACATATGGTAAAAGGGTAACAAAAAATTTACTGTTGATTTAAAAATGTGGTATTACATTGGGGGTGGAAATGAATAGACTTGGACCTGGTGTTGGTAACACAATGCACAGGACAATGGTGACACCAGAATAAAAATATTTATGATTCTGAATCTGAAAATACAGAATTAAATATGCTTGCACTCTGTCACTGACTAGATATATTTAAAATAATGTAGGCCACTTTTTACTGGTAACATAAGACATTTGGCATCAGGACCCACAAATATTCCCCCATTGCATTATCATGCATTATATTCAACATTATAGTAGTTTAATGTACAAACCCGATTCCAAAAAAGTTGGGACACTGTACAAATTGTGAATAAAAACAGAATGCAATGATGTGGAAGTTTCAAATTTCAATATTTTATTCAGAATACAACAGATGACATATCAAATGTTTAAACTGAGAAAATGTATCATTTTAAGGGAAAAATAAGTTGATTTTAAATTTCATGGCATCAACACATCTCAAAAAAGTTGGGACAAGGCCATGTTTACCACTGTGTGGCATCCCCTCTTCTTTTTATAACAGTCTGCAAACGTCTGGGGACTGAGGAGACAAGTTGCTCAAGTTTAGGAATAGGAATGTTGTCCCATTCTTGTCTAATACAGGCTTCTAGTTGCTCAACTGTCTTAGGTCTTCTTTGTTGCATCTTCCTCTTTATGATGCGCCAAATGTTTTCTATGGGTGAAAGATCTGGACTGCAGGCTGGCCATTTCAGTACCCGGATCCTTCTTCTACGCAGCCATGATGTTGTAATTGATGCAGTATGTGGTCTGGCTTTGTCATGTTGGAAAATGCAAGGTCTTCCCTGAAACAGACGACATCTGGATGGGAGCATATGTTGTTCTAGAACTTGGATATACCTTTCAGCATTGATGGTGCCTTTCCAGATGTGTAAGCTGTCCATGCCACACGCACTCATGCAACCCCATACCATCAGAGATGCAGGCTTCTGAACTGAGCGCTGATAACAACTTGGGTTGTCCTTGTCCTCTTTAGTCCGGATGACATGGTGTCCCAGTTTTCCAAAAAGAACTTCAAATTTTGAGTCGTCTGACCACAGAACAGTTTTCCACTTTGCCACAGTCCATTTTAAATGAGCCTTGGCCCAGAGAAAACGCCTGCGCTTCTGGATCATGTTTAGATATGGCTTCTTTTTTGACCTATAGAGTTTTAGCCGGCAACGGCGAATGGCACGGTGGATTGTGTTCACCGACAATGTTTTCTGGAAGTATTCCTGAGCCCATGTTGTGATTTCCATTACAGTAGCATTCCTGTATGTGATGCAGTGCCATCTAAGGGCCCGAAGATCACGGGCATCCAGTATGGTTTTCCGACCTTGACCGTTACGCACAGAGATTGTTCCAGATTCTCTGAATCTTTGGATGATATTATGCACTGTAGATGATGGTAACTTCAAACTCTTTTTTTCAAAACAATTTTTCTCTGAGAAACTCCTTTCTGATATTGCTCCACTATTTTTCGCCGCAGCATTAGGGGAATTGGTGATCCTCTGCCCATCTTGACTTCTGAGAGACAATGCCACTCTGAGAGGCTCTTTTTATACCCAATCATGTTGCCAATTGACCTAATAAGTTGCAAATTGGTCCTCCAGCTGTTCCTTATATGTACATTTAACTTTTCCGGCCTCTTATTGCTACCTGTCCCAACTTTTTTGGAATGTGTAGCTCTCATGAAATCCAAAATGAGCCAATATTTGGCATGACATTTCAAAATGTCTCACTTTCAACATTTGATATGTTATCTATATTCTATTGTGAATAAAATATAAGTTTATGAGATTTGTAAATTATTGCATTCCTTTTTTATTCACAATTTGTACAGTGTCCCAACTTTTTTGGAATCGGGTTTGTAGTATACTGACACTAAAACTCTGTAACTTGAATTTTTCTTGAATTTTCTCACACAGTAATTTTCCTTTTGGGTGCACTATACACAATACTGTCACTATCCACGATACATGTTGCATTTTTGTATTGCGATATATTGTGACATCCTTATTAAATCTACAGAAGCACATAATTTACACACTGTTCCCAATCTGCTGTTTCTTTCTCTCACTTTCGTTTGATATCATCTGTTTTCATTTTCACACAAACAATTCTAATTAACACATGCAGTGGCTTAAATTGTTCTTATTAATACAGCTTGTATGAACACTAACACTTTTACACTTGCACATACTTAGTTTACAGTTACTTGTGGACTTAAAAGAGGATTATAGATAAAATCTTGGGAACTTGATTAGAATACATTACCTTGCAAATCCATACCAAAGAAATACTGTCATAAACATGAGCACAATAAATCAAGGTCCTCAGATCCGAGACCAAGGTCTTCAGTCAGCATTTCTACGTGTTTTGGCTCTTGATGCGACACTGTAAGGGTGTTTAAATTGGAATGCTAATGTGGCGGCTTTAGCATGCTTCATCCTTAAATGTTTTTGCTAGGCTGCTTGTCCTGATCTGAAGGAGCAGAGGGAGGTGGTTAGCGCTCAACCACAGCTCACTGCCTCTCAGTCCTCTAGAGGGACTCTGCTTGGCAGACGGTGTGGAAAAGCCTGCCAGTGCCATTCCCAAACATTAATGATCCCACTGTTCACCCCCTCCATTGCCTGTCTTGCCTCTGGGCTCTCAGGAGGAGACAACACAGGCAATCTTTACCAAATTTACTGTACTAACATCAAGGAAAATCAGTAGAGCGATCAAACACGGCCAGTTCTGATTCATAATTCTCATGCATAGGATATAAGTTAGTAATATATTAGGCTAAATGATGTAAATCACTAGTTCTTGACACATGGGTCAAAGAAACTACAGAACTGATATTTTTATACATTTTTGTAAGTATTATTTTTTATATATATCATTTTTTTTATACATTAATATGTATTCATTTATATATTATATTAATTATCTGTCTTCTCTTTTCAACCTGTTCATGTCTCAATTATTTATAGAAAAAAACAAGTTAAGTTACATTTACTGTACATTTGTTCTGGTTTGATTATTACGTGAGTTTTAAAACTAATGTCTAACGACCTGTGACCTGTATCTTTTTTAATGTTTTGTCACAGCACCCTGGAGCACAAAACCAGTCATAAGTCGCACGGGTATATTTGTGGCAATAGCCAACAATACATTGTATGGGTCAAAATTATAGATTTTTCTTTTATGCCAAAAATCATTAGGATATTAAGTAAAGATCATGTTCCATGAAGATATTTTGTAAATTTCCTACCGTAAATATATAAAAAATGTATTATTAGTAGTAATGTGCATTGCTAAGGACTTCATTTGGACAACTTTAAAGGCAATTTTCTCAATATTTTGATTTTTTTTGTACCCTCATATTCCAGATTTTCAGTAGTTGTATCTCGGTCAAATATTGTCCTATCCTAACAAACCATACATCAATGGAAAGCTAATTTATTCAGCTTTCATGTGATGTATGAAATGTATGTTTCATGTGACCCTTTTGACTGGTTTTGTGGTCAAGGGTCACATATTATAATGTTTATATTTTATTTAATATATATATATATATATATATATATTTTTTTTTATTTTATTTTTTTTATTTATTTTTTTTTTATTATTATATATATTTATACTTTAATAGCCTATAATATATACTGTGTATATATATTATATATTATTTTGATAAAATAAAGAGAAAAACTAATGAAATGGTGTATTTGTGTTAAAAAATATTCTCATCTCTGGTTAATTTTAAAAGTGGAACTGTTGCTATTTAAAAAAAAAAAAAACTAAAACTAATGGCAGATAAATTTGTGCGACATGTTTTGTCTTATGTCTTAAGAGTCAGTGGAACCGTCTAATTCCAAATCCACTTCATTTCTGTGAAGCCCCCATGCAAGTCAGAGTCAGGACACTATTGGTGGTACATGTGTGACGCCATCTACACCTCCTGGTTTCGTGGTGAATGCAATGATAAGAGGCGAGCTAGACCTGTCTTTTTTTCTAGACTTGAACTCTGCTAGGATTTGTTTGGGTCTGGAGTCTCAAGGAAGCGCGTTATCGGGAGCGCGAGCCCTCGCATGACAGGAGCGGTGAGGCAGTAGCTTCAGCAGCGCGCGCGACACACAAGAGTGCAGGAGCGCGGAATGCTCGGCGACTGACCAGACGCTGTTTGTCTTTATTTTACATTTTCTTTGGCGACGGCAGACTGCAAAAGAAACTGAGGACATCAGCCTCAGTGGAGATCTGATATGGCTGGTTCAAGCACGCTCAATGTGTTTGTGGGAATTGTTCTAGTTTTACACACTTTGGGAAGTGTTTTCCAGATCACCCGAGGAGAATTAACGCCGGAAGGTGAGTGCTCGTGGACTCAAGTATAATCTATATTGATGACAGGAGTTTGTTTTGGCTATAGGGATGTGGAATCAGGTATTCACGCCGTGACCTAAAGCGATAAGTTGCCTATGTCTATTTTTCTTATGTAGGCTATATCTTTGTTATAGAGGACTTTTAAACAATGGCATTATGAGAAAACAGAATGCATGTTCATTAAAAGTTGATGTTACTTGTACATCTTATCTAAAAGCGTATAATAAGCTGTGTATATTCTTTACTTTTTTGAGGTTTTCTAAACATTAGGCGCGTGCTGTATTGATTTTTTTATGTATAATAATAGCGATGCATAACAATGAATAAGCTAATGTGCGGGTTGAGCATGTGCTTTTGCTGTGCTGTTTGTATGCCAGAGGCGATGTTTATCAACAGCTGTTTTCAAGCGGTATGTGAATGTATTCGCTTCCTGCAGAAAGAATATGAGTGGGAAAATCTTGTACCTTCAGCTTTTGTTATGTGGAGCGGGATTGTTTTCGTTGACATATAACCTGTTCATCACTAGAACAGCTATAGGGTTTCTAATCGCCTTCTACTGTGTCGTTTCACACTGCGCAAGGTTATTTAACATGAGACGCAGGGGGATTCAACAGACTGTACTGAAACTGTTAGTCTTGTACACATTTAAGAGTAGATTGCAGTAATTTACTCTTCCTCAAGTCATAAGTTCCAAGGTGATTCCATGTTCCGACCGACTTGAGCTCACTGTGACTGCCTTTGTCTATGTGTCTCGGAGAGACGCATTCTCGTATAGAGATTATATCTAACCAATATTAAACGGAGAGAGCAGTTGTGAATATCAGCACGATTTTCAGAACAACAGCAAAATCAGCTGGTGTGATGTCGCTTTTATACAACAGTTCCATATAATAAAAATGTAATATCGGGTAAATTTACTTTACAGTTCGTATAGTTTTCTCTATGCGAATTTGTTCCAAACGAAACCAAAACATTTGACGTGTGTCAGCGAGTATTAGTGGAGCTGCAGCAAATTCCTCTTCACTTTCAAAGGATTATCACTCTGCTCCTGCTCCATTCCAGGTTTTTCATTTCCGCTAAGAGAAACCCTGCTCCAAGCAGAAATAATGCAGATGCCAGAACCTTGATAACCCCCCAAAAAACAATTTTGTTGTAGATAGTAATTAAGAATTTTGCTATTTATTTTAAATTTTTCAGTGCTGCATTTCTGTAATATGAAGGTGCTGTGTACAAATGAACTTTTAGACAACAAATGTTAGTCACCACAAAATTTAAAAAACACAATAATCCCTCACCTCCAAAACTCTGTCACTTACATATGATCGCAGCGATTAGCAATTGACAACAATCCAACAATCCAGTCCCGCCCTACATTTTTTTCTTGTTTGAGAATCCATTTCAGCCGGATACACGTCAGACGGTCGCATGCAGACGGTTATGCAAAATAAATGTTTTTGTTAAATACTACACTTAAATAAATGATATAAATGAAATATAAAAATAAATGTCACTTATTTGTACTAGTGAATGCTCAAATTGGAAGTAGGGGATTTCCAAGTGCACTAGATGGCAGCTTGGTCAGCACTCACACCACTTGGGCAATCAAACTGGAACTAACTGCTGCATAAATGGTGTTACGCCATTGGAGAAGTGGTTTAATGTTCTTGTTTTTGATAAAGTATTCAAAATTCTGAAACAGAAACAGAACTCTGTGACCTAGTTTGTAGCCTACTTTACAGGCATTGGCAGGATGGGAACTACATGTGAGTTTTGGACAAAAAAAGAAAAACATTACAGCCTAATGTCTCTCACGTGTGCCTTGAGTGTTATTGTTTATGTGTGTGTGTGTGTGTGTGTGTGTGTTTTGTATAATAGCGATCTTTCCTTTCTATTGATAGAGAAAAACAACAAAGTAGGCCAAGGGTAGTACAACATTACATAATCTTATATGTGAATCAGCCTTGTGTAGCTTGTGATAACCATTACTTTCCTGCCCCATACAGATACAGATCCTGAGGCTGAGTGAATGGTAAACGTGTTCAGACACTTCTGAATGCCAAAACACACAGTCAAATTCAAGTTGGTTGATAAAAACAGAGTCAACCCTCACAATGACTTTCAGTTTTTTCCCTAATACTTGATAGCTATTATAGATAAATTGAGCACCATACCTTCCACCAGAACCCACCTTTCTTTAGGTTAAGATAAGCCCCTTTCACACCGAGATTCCGGAAAATACACTGATAATGTGTCCCAGAATACAATAATTGATTTTGGTTCATTCACACTGCCAGTGATTTTCTGGAATCTGTGCGTGCGTTTACACACATCCTGTAAAGATCCCGTAATTAAAGACACATGACATCAGGATGTGACATGTAATGTTTCCGCAGTGTAGTTTGCTGATGATCTGCGATTTCTCCCTCGAGAAACCACGCTTGTGTATTTTTTTTTTTCTGATTAGATCATAAACTGGCGCATCGCTGTTCCATTAAGCTGGCGAACGATCTCAGCTTCAGTGTCATCACTACGATACACCCCTTACGGCATTGATCCTGCCTTTTATTTACACAGGGTGCGTTCCGGGACTGATCCCAGCAATGTTACTAGGTCACCATCCCTGGATCAATCCTGGGACGTGTTTGCGTTCACACAGAAGGCACTCTAGCAATTCTATGGCAATTTTCTGGGATCAACGCTCTGTGTGAAAGGGGCTATACAGTTGTTTTATGGGGTCAAGGGATTTTTGCTGGCTCTCTTGGCAAAAAAATGAAGAAAGTCCTTTACTTAACAAGCATGGTTTATGAATTATAGTTATTAATATTTATTAAAAGTAGCCCATCTGCTTTAGATGGTTCAGGAGAAACAGCTCTGAAACTGCACATAGGGACTCTCTGAGAAAAGGAGACATGTTGATAATGCAGGGCCCCCACAAGTCTTAAGTAGTTCATCCAATGGGAATCGGTTGGGTTTAGGTTTGTATTCAGTCTGTCTTTGTCACCCCCTCCCTTTGGCTTCTCTCCTTTTCTCCCTTTGGCCTCAATTTCTTCTTAAGGGTTATACTTTTTACCATAACATTTTTTTCTCATTAGCGTGCATGACAGTCGTGAAAAGGGCCTTTATTTAGACAAACAATAATTTTGAACCATACTAAATGTATTAGGAAGACTCCTTGCAATATTTGAATTTGTGCTTAGATCTCAATCCATGTAAAGTTAAAGTCTGAAGTCTTAAGTGTCTGTTTCTTGAAGGAAATCTGTTAGCTTCTTGAATTACAATGCATTACTGGAGATTTTTTTTTACCAGTTGCAAAGGTCAAATTAACCTTGTTTTCAATCCTTAGCACTGCATATATCACTGTGAAGTCTCTCAGGGAGCGATATAGAGTTATGATATCTTATCAGAACATTGAATCCAGAGCTGCCCCTGGGCTGTAGACCACCCCAGAGCTTGGGCGATGCCTTTGCCCCTGGATTATCAATCCATTATACCTTGGCAGCAATATAAAGCTACATCTTGGCAGCTCAGACCCATCACATTGAGCATCTCTATATTGTGTCTGCTTTTACCCAGTAATGTTTTTTCTCTTGCTTGTATCTTCACAGGCAGGTAGATTAATCTCTTCATGTCGTCGAGTTTAAGTGATGTGCATCTCTTGTACACATAGGGTCTCTCAGCTCGTGGCCCAGATAAAGCATTATTTATAGAGTGTGCTGGCCATCTGCAGTGCTGTGTCAGAAAATACTTTATTAATAGGAGTGAAGAGCTGGGTGTGTTTCTCTCGCTACCAATGCAACAAAATGAATAGTTTGTTGCTAAATTTGGTGGAGCGAAGTAAGAGGTCACAAGGAGCAATCTCCCATTTGTGGACCAGCTTTTTGTACGTAAACTAGTGCTTGCAGTAAAAGCTATTCAAAACATTCCGTTGAGACTCTATAATGAATACATGCACACTGAAATGTGCAGATACATTACAGGTACCATATGATATTCATGTTCTCACACAAACTTGAATAGTTTAATTAGCGATTTAAGAGTTTTATTACGTGATCACAAACCGCATGAGAAATGATTGTTGCAGGTTTCTGATCTCTTTTTCTGCCCACTTCTCAATAGAAAGTTAACATGTTAGCATGTCTGATTCTCGCAAGTCAAGCTTTAAAGAATATGGCAGATCTTTGTAAAGGTGTTAGAGCGACTATGTATATATCAGGTTCAGCTAGTATCAAACTCTCTGCTGTGATCCCATTGCATCGCTTCATAGGCAAAAGTGTTGCCAGTAGTTCATGTCATTTTTAACTTTATACTTCCAGAAGTCCATTTGTTTTAGTGTAGATTTTATTTACTTGTAATTTTAACCAAACATTAAAACGTTTTCCTTGAAAGGTCCTGTTATTATTTTATTCCTGCAACCCTTGAAGAATAAAGTAAGAATTTGTACTTTAAATTTATATATTGAGAATTTTTAAAATGGCAAGTGTTTACTTTTAGAGCTGTCCTTTAGTAACAGTTGTGGTTGTTCCATCTGGACGTCATTAGAACTGGACATCCTTCCTGCATATTTTCCATCCCTTTCTCCTTTTCTGTAAATCTTTCACCTAACAAGACTGTCTGTAGCTTCATTCTCACAAACCTGAGCCTGTTTGGACGGAGCATGGGTGTGACCAATATGTGCGTGTATGAGACAGTGAGATGATGGAAGACAGGGTGAGCTCATCGGGAACTTTTCCTTAACTTGGCCAAGTTGGATATGAAACCCGCTCTCTCTCTCTCTCTCTCTCTCACTCACTCACTCACTCACTCACTCACTCACTCACTCACTCACTCACTCTCACTCACACTCACACTCACACACACACACACACACACACACACACACACACACACACACACACACACACACACACACACACACACACAAAAAGACAGAATTAGGCCTCCTGGAATCAAGTAGGCATCAAGTTAACTGACCATAGCACTGATGCACAGCCTGTTTCTAATACACAGCCTGGTTCTAAGTTCATCATCCATCATAATGCCAAAAGCAGCAGCCTCCCACACACACAAACTCATACACACAAAAACATGAGCCCTGCAGAGGCAGCTAGTGGAACTTCCATTGACCTTCATGTCTCTCAGAAGTGACTGCTGTAGGGGGAGTTAGCCGTTTGAAGGAAGATTCTTGGAGCAAAGAAAGAGCATCCAAAAAGATTGAAAGCAGCAGTCAGATAATGTGAAAAAAATATATGGGAATGTGAAATTAGTGAGAGAAAACAGAAAATGAATACATGTTGGGCAAGACAGTCATTTGGAATGAATGAGTTGGTTTGAATGCTAGGTTCTGCAATTTTCCTTCCCTTCTTTCAGCATGGCGGATAAGTGAATGGATAGCTTGAGTCAGGCTTTATCCATCCTTGAATGAGTTCCTTAGAAAGGGTGAAAAGAGCTATGAAGAAAAGGATAGAGGGGGTCCTTCTGGGTAGGTATGCTTGCAGCGCCTGACCGTTGTTCCCAGGCGCACCACCATGCGTACATTAACAAAAACTAATATTACACTTTATGAATGAACAATCTCACTCAAAGTGGTATGAAGTTGTTCTGTTACATTTGCCACAAAAGAAGAGGAAGTTAAAATTACGCCTCAACCTTAACCAGACTAAATCCCATTTAAATGTGCACCGCTTGACCTCACTGAATACAGCTGTGAAAGAGAGAGGGGAGGAGAAAGAGAGAGTTTCTTGGTGAAAGTCACAGAGGTTTCCAGTAGTTGTCTATTGTTCTCTAAGGTTCTTGTGTGTTTCACATTTTCACAATGCTTTTCAAGCCTCCAGCGGTGCTTTTGTTTTCAATTCCTCCCTGGTTCTCTTTCCATCTTTCTCTGCCATTCGCTGTCTTTCTCTCCAGGGCTGCAATAATGGTACTCAGTATGAGGTCCTTTTCTTTATAACTTAGCTAATTACCTTTCAACAAAAGTTAATTACACCGCTCTGAAGTGTTTGTTATTCTTTCACAAACATATTCAATGCACTTTTCTAAAATATAGTTGGCTAATAGCAGATTATGTGTGCTATTAACCTCAGTTGTGCATTTACATGTTAAAAGAGTAGTCCAGATGCTTTTTTTCCTTCTTGAAAAAAAACAGAGGCTGGTTAGCTGCTATAATCTGCTTTTAGGACATCTAAAAAGATTTCTTGCACCTGTTCATGTGCACTGACCCAAATGTAAGTAGTGAATGCAGAGCAACTAGTGACTTTAGAACAGAGCCTCTAGTGTGAATGAGATGGAATGGGTGATGAGGCAGAGAGATTGGAATAGCAAGAAGTTGTAAACGTGTCCCTGAGGATGTGTGTGTGTGTGTGTGTGTGTGTGTGTGTGTGGAGTGTCACTGTGGGGGGTTAGCAGAGGTTGGCTCAAGGGTAATGAAAGTTTCAGTTCACTCAAGCAAACTCACAAGCACTTGAGTGTTGTTCAGCAAAGGACAATTAACCAGCACAACGTGTTTTCTCATGATGACTGTTTCTTTCTCTATTCCGTTTTCTTTTGGCAGGATGTTGTTGTTTTTGCTTGTATGTCTAGTTTTGCTGCTCACATTTATCATGCAGTGCTAAATGTCTAGTTATTTAAGTCAGTTCTAATAAAAGATTGTTCATTTCTTATGGACATCTGCCCTTAATTTCTGTTTATTCAGTATTTTTTTTTTTTTAATTTGACAAAAAATTAACAATGACAAGAGAATCCTGCTTTTTCTGTAAGCTTTCTAAAGCGATCAGGGTGATCTAGGGAGGGTGCAAGGGGGGCCACAGAAGAGTTCAGAGAAAAATGGTGTAAAAAATCTTAAATTGATCAAGAACAGTAAATACTTTTACATGGTTACAGAACATTTCTGTTTCAAATAAATGCTGTTCTTTTGAACTTTGTATTCATCAAAGAATCCTGGGGGGAAAAAGTTTCAGAATTTCTACAGAAATACAGCAAAACTGTTTTCAGCATATTCGGGGGTACTTGCGTCGAAAAGTTTCAAAAGCTCTGATCTAGAATGATGGAACATATTCTGGAATAATTCTTACCAAGTATAGTACCTAAGATATGACAGCGATGGCCAGAGTTAACCTGAATATAGATTATAGATTTATAAAGATACATTTTTATTCATGTTACTATGTGTACCCCTTTTTACAGCTAAATATGGTTGTCATTCCCCTTCTGAGTGTTTAAATCAGATGCAGTGTTAGTTCTCAAACGCATACATTACAGTCCAGAGAGACTTTAACAAGTATAAACAAAACGCCACACCCTTGTACCAGACATTAATGTGTCTCGTTGCTAATATTTCATCACAAATAGCTAACGCCAAATAACCCATGGCATCTTCAAAACATTGCTCTGTTTGTTTGACCATCCACACCCCACCAGTCCAACGCAGCAACACTGACTCGTCCAAAGGTGTGAGACTATCTGTTTGACCGACCA
Source organism: Coreius guichenoti (assembly GCA_039654105.1). NCBI lineage: Eukaryota > Metazoa > Chordata > Actinopteri > Cypriniformes > Gobionidae > Coreius > Coreius guichenoti. The sequence goes on from CM077168.1 coordinate 28,208,000, forward strand.
ATGTGTGCAAAACCAGTTTGAAAATCTGTTGTTGTTTTTGCAGTTTTTATTTAATACTAGTAGGGAAAAATCACCTTAAGGTTATTACATCTTTTTTTTCCCGCAAAACTTTTGTATTTTTTGCATTAACCATGAAGTCCACATTTTCAAATCTTTCTGCCTTTTGTTTATTGGTAGCACTTTATTTTACAGTCCTGTTCCGCATGTACATATGTACTTATTATAGCAATTACAATAACTAGGTACTAACCCTGAACCTACCCCTAAACCCAACCTTAACCCATGTAGTTACGTTATATTACCAGAACTTTCTTGGTTAAGTACACTGTAAGTGCACGTACTATAAAATAAGGTGTAACCTGTTTATTTGTTCATGAGATGTTTAAAGATGTTGCAATTTTTCCAAATATTATGTTCAGTTGCCCAGTAGCACACACAAACACTCGACTCATGTTCATGATGGTGTTTTCAGCTGCATGCAAGCCTTAACAGGACTGTGTGGGTTCTGACTAACTCAGAATTGAACAATAAAGCTTTGTGTGTGTGTTTTAGGGAGTGTATGTATGAGTGGTGGGTGTGTGTTATGTTGGGAAATTCACTTCAGCAGAAATGGACAAAAACAATCTGCAGAACTGTAAAGCATACACACATTATATTTCTTGTGTGTGTTTCTAAGGGAAACTCCCCTGAGCCTCATCCACTGTAAAACACCAATGTGTTAATGTTTTTGTAATTAAGTAATAAAGAATTGTGTAGTTGTACAGTTTATAGTATGCAGTATTTTATAATCAGTGTCCCATACATTGGAACTAGTGTTTTACACACTCAATTAATTAGATTTAAACTATTGTATAAAAGCAGCAAATTAATTGACCACCTCATGTTATGAAGATAGTTTGAGCACATTTGGAATATATGCTTTTTTTGATCCTTATAGTGAATTATTTATTAGTTTGTTGGTTTATTTTGTTATTTTGCTCAGTTCATTCTAATCTTAGCAAGTGCTCCCCACATCCATAACAAAAATCACTGATTTCAATAGTTTCATTAGTTATAGTTATAGCTACATTTATTGTGCACATGGTGCAATGCCAGGGTCATGGGTTTGGTCATGGGGTTTCACAGGAAATGCATAAACTTCTAGTGTTACTTAAGCAGCTGCCTGCCTTTAAATGCATAATGTAATGTAAATGTATTGATAAATGTGAGTTTATTTTTAATAAATGTAAATGTATGTTTTATTTACAAACAAATGAATTTGCACAATTATGCATTTAGTGACATTTGATCTGCAGCCCCATTTGCATGTCATTAGGAATTAATATAGTTTTGTGTCATCGTGACTTTTATTGCGATCTGAGGCTAATGCAAACTGCTCATCTACATGCTGATAGTTATTGCTTATAACTGAATGTCTTGTTGTACACAGTAATGGAGGTGGGAGATAAAAGAGAGATCCAGCTGTGCTGTCTCTGGATTTGTGGGCGAGTGTCTGAATTGCTTGATCTGAGAACAGCCCCAAGGATATTATGTTCCCATCATGCTTTTCCCAAGACAGTCAACAGCATCATTCATAAATAGTATTTCTAGGTTGTTACCTACAAAACCCTCTATTTTCAATAATAATAACATCTGTAAGATAACAACTAAATTTAGATTTTTTTTAATATCTCAGCACTCTTGTACTTTATTTTCATTGTATGCTCCTGCAGTATAATGATTTTTATCACCCTCTGTGATTAAAATCATTTTTCATATTAGAGCACCATTACAAGCTGTCAAACATTTTATATTATCTGGTCATATGTTCTTATTTTAAGATGAAACTAGTTGTGATCACTCACATATTTTATTATTCTTTTGAACTTAGAGCTAGCACATAGTTACAGGCTAATAGTCATGCGTGTTGTGGAGTGTTGTGGGTTTATGTTTCCAGGATAATTGAATCAGCAAAACCTAATTGAGCGTAATGAACATGTTTTTTTTGTGCTGTGCCCTGGGCTGGCTGACACTTTTTAAGCACAAAGAAATTAAGTCTGACATGTTAATTAGGAATAAATTATGCTCTCTATATAAATAGTATGCTCTCTGTCCTTGGCAGGGAGGTCAGGGTTCATGTTAGTGTGATGCTAACCAACTACGGTAGAAAATGCATACAGCCAAGATTGAAGGCTTGTGAAATGTTACATAACCTGGACGCTTGGTTATGTGGCTGAAGTAACAGAGAAAGCTACAGATGTGGGATCTTCTTTTGTGTGTATTATGCAGACCATTTAAAGGGATAGTCCACCCAAAAATGAAAAATCTGTCAGCTTTTACTCACCCTCATGTCATTACAAACGACTTTTGAAAAATCATTATGCACAACCAAGTCTCTTTAGACATCCAAACTGCTATCCAAACATCAGTGTATACATTTGAGTGAATGAATTGTCAGATTCATGAGTTTATGTTCAGGTATATTGTGTGTTTTGTTTGTGCATGTTCTTTTTTTGGGTGCATTGATTATTTCCTGTGGTGATGGTGTTTACTCCCCAGTCTCCTAAGATCCTTCGATCTTGAGCACATAAGTTTTAGTGTGTTAGAGAGCCAACATCCCTCTTTCACACAATCACACTCATTAATATATAGGTGGAGCCGAAATAAGTCACTGTCGGGTAAAACTGTCAGTTTTTATTTCGTATGGGCCTGAAAAACATCGGTCAAGTGCAGATTTGATATAGTCAGTGCAAAGTCCTGTGGTGACCCTTGACAAATGTACTTAATGAAATCATTTAGCTATATCCCTAGGAGTAAAACAAACACAAAGCTCAAAAAGAAAAGAGGCGAAACCAGACCGATACAGCAGCTCACAACAAGAGCAAAACAATTGGAGAACTTACAAGACTTGCTAACTAGGCCAAAATGTTTCATTTAAGCATTATGATGTGTGTCCAGATGTGATCGGTCACAAGAGATTGGGAAGCTTTCAGTGATATATGTGAGTATATGAGAGTTGGTCTCTGTCTGTGTTCAACAGCAGCTGGTGTTGAAGGCATTTCTTATTAATGTGTTTAACTGCAGATGTCAAGGGTGCCAAGCCAAAAACACATTTTTGGTGTGCATTTCATGAGTCAGTGTTTCCTACAGAATACTGTTTTTGCATCAGTTCAAACTGTTCAAACGCCCACGATTGATACAAGACAGTTTTGGACACTTTTTAATGTTTTAAATATTCGAATTCATAGTTTAATGTTGTTATAATTCAAATTCAAGTGTAATTTAATATAAAAACTGCAAATGTGCATCCTTAACTACGTTGTCATATAAACAACCAGTCAGTAATGGTCTCACAAAACTCGGGTGCACAAAACAGTTCCTAATTTCAAGTAGACTTGTAATTTAGTAAGTGCATCAGGTGGTGATTCAGTAACTACTTGGATGGACTCATTTAATTCAGTGAACGTTTCGTTTATAACAATTAGGATGATTTATTAGTGGTGGTGTGATTTTTACATTTTCTTTATAAATAACACCGACATTACCCTGAAGGAGTTTTAAATGTTTGAAGAAGCACTAAAAAGCTCTCAAGTTGTGTCACACGCATCATAAACTGAGATGTGGAAACATGCTTTAATAGGACCAGGCTGTGTGAGTGCAAATCTGGGCCATGTGTTGTGAGGTCTATCGGTTTCTCAGAGGAAATGAGCATGGCAACCAAGACATAGAAAATCCACTTTGAAGTGCTTTGAGCAGAAGTTGCTAGTTGGGGGGAGATCCTTGCAAATCAGATGTGCCTCGCATAAGGTACAGTGCTAACAAAACATAAAAATGTAAACAATATATGTGTGATTTTGCTTTGTTATTGCATATCTAGTAAACATCTCAGAAATGGCACAGTCTTTCCTCACTCCATGTTTTATTGTACAAAACTGGCTTTTAAGACATTTAAGATGTTTTTGGTATTCATGCCTTTATTATGATAGGACAGCAGAAGTGGGAACAGGGGGACTAGGCCGTTCAAAACACTGTTGCTTTATATGTTGGAGTGCTGCATACATGACTATGATTCCGACAAGGCTTTTTTAAATGTTTCTCCTTTTTTTTTATTAATTGTGTGATATTACTAGAGGATGAATACCAACTGTCTCTAATGGGTCTGAATGTTCAGTGTTTTGTAATGTTGTAATATAATAATTTATAACATTAAAATATTTTAATGTTAGAATAAGCATTAGATTAAATCATTAGAAGGAATAAGTGTGCTAATAATATAAAGTAGAAATAGTCATTTTGCTGCTCTGGTTGTATAGCCATGAGAGAAGAAGAAATGTTGGATGTTTCGAAGATTGTTTTTAAGTAGATGTAGACAAGGGCTTTTTTAAAAACAGATCAGTTCTTCCATCCCTTTATTAATATTTTTGTTTTTTTTTATTAAACCGCAACGTGATTTCATGGAAAATGCCATTAATGCATCAGTCTAACATTTTGGAATGTGAGTGTGCTCAGTTGTTTACTTGGGGAAAAAAAGTTAGAAACTTTCTTTAACTTGTCTTTTTATCCACAACCACTTCCATTAACGTTATTTACACACACACACACACACACACACACACATTCATTCCTTAAACATCAGACAGCATGTATGAAGACAATTTGACCTGGTTACAATGCCCTAAGGGAGATGAATGAGACATGCAGGGTGAGGTTGTTTTATCCCAGACCAGTCATCTTCCTTTTACAGCCCTAATAAGAGTGAGAGAGAGAGAGAGAGTGTGTGTGTGTGTGTGTGTGTGTGTGTGTGTGTGTGTGTGTGTGTGTGTGTGTGTGTGTGTGTGTGTGTGTTTGTCTGTGTGTGTGTGTGTGTGTGTGTGTAAGGGAGAGTAGAAATGTATGTTGGGTTTAACTCTTGTGCTGGATCAAAACAGGAAATGGCCACACACTTGTGTGTTCTTGTGGATTCCTTAAAAGGATTTTTGTACAACCTGCACAGTTAGCATTGCTTTTAGAGTACACTATAACACAAATAACAGGACAGGTTTTTTAACAAACTTTTTATCTGTAAAATCAATTAAATCACAACATATCTAAGAGCATTCTTTTTCAGTGGATGCTGGACTGTCAGATACTCATATATACTGTAGATATAAACACATTGAGAGTGGCTATGTTTATGAATCGATGACTCCCAAAATGGCACTAGTGCAATAACAGTCAGGAGATTTATGCAGTACAGCAATTATTATTCAACCTCTGCCTAATAATAAATTAAATGTAATCGCTGAATGAGATTTCTCACAGTCAAGAGAGGTATAGTTGGATTGTTCCAGCAATGCAATGTGTGATTGTAGCTTCCTGCGTGTCTGTGGGATGATAGTGAAGATAATTCCTAGATCTTCTTAGGGTAAACTTCTAAAGAAAACAGTTTGGAAAGAAAATATATTCTAAGCCATTGAATAGGGTTAAAACAGCACCTTACAAAGGGCTGGAATAAAAATATTGAACCACAACATGACAGACAAAGAGTTCTTACGTTCAGGTTTATATTGTAATCAAAGTTGTTTAAGAGAGTTTACTTTATGTGCAAATCTTGCAATTATGAATACAAGAATGAACACGTTTTCATGCAGCATTTTAATGTGAGACATTAGAATGTGTAGGCTATATGTGTGTGTGTGTGTGTGTATGTTATATTATAACTATCATTCTATCTGTATTATCCAGAATGTCCATATCAATTCATCTATAACTAAAGAATAGACAGAACGTTTTTAGTTTTATCAATGTTATTATGTCACATGACTAAACTTAAACACAAGTGGCGAAAAGAAAATTCTAAATAGTCACCAAAAATATAACAGTTCCACATCCTGTACTTTGTCATATTTGATCAAAAAATCTTGATGTACCTATAGGATCCTTAAGAAGCTAAAAAGGTACTAATAATTTGATATGCCAAGAACCGTGTGGAGCTGCAAAGAACCATTTTAGCTCACAGGGGGTCCTTTGAATGTTAATGGATCTATTTAGAAACATTTGTCATCCAAAGGACTGTTGAAGTACCTTTTTAAAAATGTAGGAACATTCATTCCCTCTGTGAAGCCATTGTAATGAGGTAGATATTAGAGCAGGAAAGCGGGGGTGGACAAACTGCATGCTCTGAGTTTAGAGAGCTATAGCAGCACAGCAGTCCATGCAGTAATGAACTCTCAAGCTGTTCATGTGTTTACCACAAATAACCTTTACTATGAGCCATCAGAGGACGTGACTTTAAAGGAATAATTTACCCAAACATAGTTCAGAATTGTAATGTTATGTAGGTGTGTCTTTGATTAATGTTACAAGGCGAGGTCACTAGTGCTTTATAGCTTAAAGACCTCAAGTCCACTGGACTAAATCTTCAGACTGGTGTGAATACAAAACATTTTTTCTATTGATTTTGCACTGCCGTTATATTATATACTATTATATTATAATATTGGCAACAAGTGACTTCAATATCGAGTATCTTGAATCTGTTATGTAAAAGAAAGTACTAACTGTAAAATCTGTAAAAGCTGGTAAACTACCTGATTCCCCTCAGGTAATATGAGGTAGTTAGTAGTAGGCATCAAATTTTTTGGTAACACTTTATAATAAGTATACAGTAACAAAGCACTTACGTATATAATATACAGTGGGGAGAACAAGTATTTGATACACTGCCGATTTTGCAGGTTTACAAAGTTACAAAGCATGTAGAGGTCTGTAATTTTTATCATAGGTACTCTTCAACTGTGAGAGACGGAATCTAAAACAAAAATCCAGAAAATCACATTGTATGATTTTTAAGTAATTAATTTGCATTTTATTGCATGACATAACTATTTGATACATCAGAAAAGCAGAACTTAATATTTGGTACAGAAACCTTTGTTTGCAATTACAGAGATCATACGTTTCCTGTAGTTCTTGACCAAGTTTGCACACACTGCAGCAGGGATTTTGGCCCACTCCTCCATACAGACCTTCTCCAGATCCTTCAGGTTTCGGGGCTGTCGCTGGGCAATACGGACTTTCAGCTCCCTCCAAAGATTTTCTATTGGGTTCAGGTCTGGAGACTGGCTAGGCCACTCCAGGACCTTGAGATGCTTCTTACGGAGCCACTCCTTAGTTGCCCTGGCTGTGTGTTTCGGGTCATTGTCATGCTGGAAGACCCAGCCACGACCCATCTTCAATGCTCTTACTGAGGGAAGGAGGTTGTTGGCCAAGATCTCGCGATACATGGCCCCATCCATCCTCCCCTCAATACGGTGCAGTCGTCCTGTCCCCTTTGCAGAAAAGCATCCCCAAGAATGATGTTTCCACCTCCATGCTTCACGGTTAGGATGGTGTTCTTGGGGTTGTACTCATCCTTCTTCTTCCTCCAAACACGGCGAGTGGAGTTTAGACCAAAAAGCTCTATTTTTGTCTCATCAGACCACATGACCTTCTCCCATTCCTCCTCTGGATCATCCAGATGGTCATTGGCAAACTTCAGACGGGCCTGGACATGCGCTGGCTTGAACAGGGGGACCTTGCGTGCACTGCAGGATTTTAATCCATGACGGCGTAGTGTGTTACTAATGGTTTTCTTTGAGACTGTGGTCCCAGCTCTCTTCAGGTCATTGACCAGGTCCTGCCGTGTAGTTCTGGGCTGATCCCTCACCTTCCTCATGATCATTGATGCCCCACGAGGTGAGATCTTGCATGGAGCCCTAGACCAAGGGAGATTGACCGTCATCTTGAACTTCTTACATTTTCTAATAATTGCGCCACCAGTTGTTGACTTCTCACCAAGCTGCTTGCCTATTGTCCTGTAGCCCATCCCAGCCTTGTGCAGGTCTACAATTTTATCCCTGGTGTCCTTACACAGCTCTCTGGTCTTGGCCATTGTGGAGAGGTTGGAGTCTGTTTGATTGAGTGTGTGGACAGGTGTCTTTTATACAGGTAACGAGTTCAAACAGGTGCAGTTAATACAGGTAATGAGTGGAGAACAGGAGGGCTTCTTAAAGAAAAACTAACAGGTCTGTGAGAGCTGGAATTCTTACTGGTTGGTAGGTGATCAAATACTTATGTCATGCAATAAAATGCAATGTGAATACAATGTGATTTTCTGGATTTTTGTTTTAGATTCCGTCTCTCACAGTTGAAGTGTACCTATGATAAAAATTACAGACTTCTACATGCTTTGTAAGTGGGCAAACCTGGAAAAACGGCAGTGTATCAAATACTTGTTCTCCCCACTGTATGTAGACAATATGTATTTGACTTTTTTTGCAAACTATTAGTTTATAGTTAATTAATAGTTTATAAACTGTAGTTAATACATTAATATACTATATACAAATAGTGAGTTCTTTGTCACTGTAATTAACAAAGTGTTATTGTTTAATTAGCTCATATGTAAAGAGTTAGATAATGCTTTAACAACTTATTAACCATAAATAGTTCTCACTTTAGATTAAGTCACAGAAAATGTCATTAATAAAGTTCTTTAATCCAGTCTTTATTGGACATTAATTGCATTGGTATTAAGTGCTACTTAAAATGTTTATAAATACATTAAGCACACACACACACATACACGTTTTATGGGGACTTTCCATAGAAATAATGATCTTTATACTGTACAAACTGTATATTCTATCCCCTAAACCTACCCCTAATCCTAACCAATGTATTTTAACAACGTGACCTAATGAGCATTTGTATGCATTTCATATTGACAGCATTATGTTATTTATTTTTATTTTATTTAAGTGGTTATGTTTAGCTTTAGAGATAGGCTTAAAGGGTTAGTTCACCCAAAAATGAAAATTCTGTCATCATTTACTCACCCTCATGTCGTTCCAAACCCGTAAGACTTTCGTTTATCTTCGGAACACAAATGAAGATATTTTTGATGAAATCGGAGAGCTTTCTGACCCTTCATTGACAGCTACGTAACTACCACTTTGACATTTCAAAAAGTTCATAAAGAGATTGTAAAACGAATCCAAATGAATTCAGTAGTTTAGTCCAATTTTTCTGAAGAGACACAATCGTTTTATACGCTGAACAGATATAATTTAGGCTTTTATTTACAAACCCAATTCCAAAAAAGTTGGGACACTGTACAAATTGTGAATAAAAAAGGAATGCAATAATTTACAAATCTCATAAACTTATATTTTATTCACAATAGAATATAGATAACATATCAAATGTTGAAAGTGAGACATTTTGAAATGTCATGCCAAATATTGGCTCATTTTGGATTTCATGAGAGCTACACATTCCAAAAAAGTTGGGACAGGTAGCAATAAGAGGCCGGAAAAGTTAAATGTACATATAAGGAACAGCTGGAGGACCAATTTGCAACTTATTAGGTCAATTGGCAACATGATTGGGTATAAAAAGAGCCTCTCAGAGTGGCATTGTCTCTCAGAAGTCAAGATGGGCAGAGGATCACCAATTCCCCCAATGCTGTGGCGAAAAATAGTGGAGCAATATCAGAAAGGAGTTTCTCAGAGAAAAATTGCAAAGAGTTTGAAGTTATCATCATCTACAGTGCATAATATCATCCAAAGATTCAGAGAATCTGGAACAATCTCTGTGCGTAAGGGTCAAGGCCGGAAAACCATACTGGATGCACTGCATCACATACAGGAATGATACTGTAATGGAAATCACAACATGGGCTCAGGAATATTTCCAGAAAACATTGTCGGTGAACACAATCCACCGTGCCATTCGCCGTTGCCGGCTAAAACTCTATAGGTCAAAAAAGAAGCCATATCTAAACATGATCCAGAAGCGCAGGCGTTTTCTCTGGGCCAAGGCTCATTTAAAATGGACTGTGACAAAGTGGAAAACTGCTCTGTGGTCAGACGAATCAAAATTTGAAGTTCTTTTTGGAAAACTGGGACGCCATGTCATCCGGACTAAAGAGGACAAGGACAACCCAAGCTGTTATCAGCGCTCAGTTCAGAAGCCTGCATCTCTGATGGTATGGGGTTGCATGAGTGCGTGTGGCATGGGCAGCTTACACATCTGGAAAGGCACCATCAATGCTGAAAGGTATATCCAAGTTCTAGAACAACATATGCTCCCATCCAGACGTCGTCTCTTTCAGGGAAGACCTTGCATTTTCCAACATGACAATGCCAGACCACATACTGCATCAATTACAACATCATGGCTGCGTAGAAGGATCCGGGTACTGAAATGGCCAGCCTGCAGTCCAGATCTTTCACCCATAGTAAACATTTGGCGCATCATAAAGAGGAAGATGTGACAAAGAAGACCTAAGACAGTTGAGCAACTAGAAGCCTGTATTAGACAAGAATGGGACAACATTCCTATTCCTAAACTTGAGCAACTTGTCTCCTCAGTCCCCAGACGTTTGCAGACTGTTATAAAAAGAAGAGGGGATGCCACACAGTGGTAAACATGGCCTTGTCCCAACTTTTTTGAGATGTGTTGATGCCATGAAATTTAAAATCAACTTATTTTTCCCTTAAAATGATACATTTTCTCAGTTTAAACATTTGATATGTCATCTATGTTGTATTTTGAATAAAATATTGAAATTTGAAACTTCCACATCATTGCATTCTGTTTTTATTCACAATTTGTACAGTGTCCCAACTTTTTTGGAATTGGGTTTGTAGTTTGTAAAGTTTAAATATGGATATTTTTCTTACACAAATGCATCGCTTCGCTTCAGAAGGCCTTTATTAACCCCCCGGAGCCGTGTGGAGCACTTTTATAATGGATACATTATGGGCTTCAAAACAGAAACAGCCATTCACTGCCATTATAAAGCTTGGAAGAGCCAGGACATTTTTTAATATAACTCCGATTGTCGTCTGAAAGAAGAATGTCATATACACCTAGGATGACTTGAGGGTGAGTAAATCATGGGCTAATTTTCATTTTTGGGTGAACTATCCCTTTAACCAGTGTACTGTCAGGTTTCCTGTAATGAAGGACCCAAAAGCAGAGAGATGCTCAACACAAGCTTTATTAATCAAACTCAAATAACTGGCGGCGAGCCGTCGAGCTCTGGGCCGGGCTCAACCAAATAGTAGAGAGAACTAGATAAAAAAGTTCGAGACAAACTTTAAGTTGGCTTGAGAAAGCTGGACCAGAAAGTTTGAAATAGTTTTAAAAGCTTGAAGTTTGAAATAGTTTAAGTTTTAGTTTAGTAGTTTTGATTGATTGATAGCTAGATAGATAGATAGATAGATAGATAAAGATTAAAGATAGATAGATAGATAGATACATATTAGATATAATGGAAGGTAAGTGAGTCTCAGTGGTTTAGAAATAGTACATAGAATGGCAGCTAATGGAGTCTAATGAGCCATTGATTCAGTGAGTATTGAATGAAAATTTGAATTTTGACAAAGACACTCACTCACTCACACACAATCACACACTCTCACACTCACTCACACACACACACTCACTCACGACACACTCACTCACACTCTCTCACACTCTCTCACACTCTCTCACACTCTCTCACACTCTCTCACACTCTCTCACACTCTCTCACACACTCTCACACACTCTCACACTCAGTGATAGATCGACAGATAGATTAGAAATATTAGATAGAATGGAAGGTAAGTGAGTCTCAGTCGATTAGAAATAGTACATAGAATGGCAGCTAATGTCAAAATTTGTCAACTGTCTTGGCTCATTTGAACATTCCGTCAATGAAAGTCTATGGGATTTTTCCGAGTTTTGATCGTCATTTTTAGGAAAACCGTGAGTCCGATCAGTCTTAAAAGACATAGCAACTAACTTCAGAACAGTCTGAATGTCTGAGCCGAGTTTGGTGGTTGTAGCTTTAAAGCTCTAGGAGGAGTAATGTTAGCAGTCAACTGTTTTAGTCAGAAGAATAATAATAAGTTAATATAGCATTTCAGTAAGTTGGCTCTCTCAAGCCAATTTAATAATCGCAAGCCAGGCAATAGTCAGAAACCAGGTCATCAGTCTGTGAAGCGTCTGGTCAAAGGGGAAAGCAAGGAGGAGAGTCAGGCAGGCGAGAAGTCAAAGCCCGGGTGAGCGGCGAGCAAACAGAGGATTAATCCAGGTCCGTGATTAGTGACAGGATTCAGTGGTCATTAATAAAGATCAGTCCAGACCGGCAACCGAAGCAGGGGGAATTCCAGAAGTATCGAGACCGGGATGGGCAGTTTACTGATCAAGGAGTTCAGACTAAAGAATCTAAAGGAATAACTGGGCAGATGACAGAGTCATGAGAGAGAAACACCAAACAACAAGATAAACTGGTTAACTGAACAGCGAAGGGTGCGTGTGAAGCGTATTGCATACAAAACGCACTGGCAAGGGAAAGAAAGAAAACAGTGGATTAAATAGTGGAGAAATCAGAGAGAAAATAATAAGAGATAGCTTGAGCGGCTGGATCAGCTGAGAGCGGCCGCCATGTGCAGAAGCAAAACAAAAACAGAGTTGTGCCGAAGAAAAAGGACAGATCAAACCTGACACGTCCTGATACGTGCTACCTAGAAAAAAGGAAATAAAAGGGAAAAAGCGCATCTAGTACAACATTAAGATTAAGTATTTGCATAATTTACTAGTGATGCACCAAATAACAGCTACAGTTTTCGTCGTCTGCTGCTTTGAATGCTCAAGCTCTTTAAAGCAGGATGGATTCTGATTGGCTGTCAATGTTTTTATTGTTCATCAGCTGGAAAAAAATTATTCTGAAGGTGATTGCAGCTATATCACTTCTCTGTGCCGTTATTATTATAGTTGTGGTGTGGTCCCTGCTATTATTTTATATTTAGAATGATTTTTAAAACTATATCTTTATTGCTATCGTTATCGTCATTGGTGTGAATGAGCCTTAAGGCCGAGATGTGATTTCCCATTGTCTTGTATTTAAGCCCTCATGTTTGCAATGCTTGTTGGTTGTGTCTTGGACTATGTTATGCTGTTCCATATTCCACGTGCCAGGTCAGTGTTTCAAGCCATGTTTATTGTTCATGTTTTATTTTACATGTTGGACCAAGTTTATAGTTCATATTTCAGGATTATTACCACTGTAAATAAACTTGGGTTCTCTACACCATCGTCCTCATCTGTTTCATGCCAAGCCAGCTAACAACTATAATTTACAGTATTAAGATGAAATTAAAAATGAATCGTTGAACTAAAAGTTGTAATCAAAAATTGCCAACCCTATATTACATTACGTTATGGGTATGGGTGCGGCTGAGCAGTGTGGATGACATGTCCTTCTGTCTGAGATAATGTAACGATGAGATCCACTGCAGGCAAGTTGATAGAACCCAAGTGCAGCTTTATTTACATGCAAACATAGAGCAAACATAGAGCAAACATAGAGCAAACATAGAGCAAACATAGAGCAAACATAGAGCAAACATAGAGCAAACATAGAGCAAACATAGAGCAAACATAGAGCAAACATAGAGCAAACATAGAGCAAACATAGAGCAAACAAAGACTTGACCATAGCTTGACAACTCACCAAACAGCAGTTACAGGAAACAATCACAATACTAGACAAAGACACATGGCAAACATGAGGGCTTAAATACATAGACTAATGACTAACAAGACACACCTGTGAACAATCAAGTCAATGATCCAATGACAGAACTGATCTGAGAACCCACATGACTAAATCAACCAATGACAACATGACACAAGAGACTAGGGAAGCACATGACATGATCACATGAGGGCATGGGAATCACATAACAAACCAGGAAACATGACAGTGAACATGACAAAATAAGAACATGAAACATGAACATGAAACAAACCGTGACAGATAAACACACCTTTATAGCTCTGCACTCATTTAGTTAATTGCATTTGCCTTTCAGCTGAAGCTTTTATGTGAAGAGGGGATTACAGAAATTACTTCACTGATATACATGGTGTGTCGGGTCAATACTGAGGTCATCTTTTGACATTTCTAAATATCCAAGTGCTTGTCCCTGTGAATTAAATGCTTGTGGCAAAAGAATCAACCAGTGGCCTAAGCTATTCATTGCACATACACATAATTAATTCGCTTGTTGGGAAAAGTGTTAACGGCAGCATGAACTGACGCCGATATCTGGACAGATACACTTTACATTGTACTGACTCTGAGTAATATTAACTAACTACATGTACTTACTATAGAGTTACAGTTAGGGTTTAGTTTAGGGTTAGTTACTTTTAATTATGCATAGTTTACTGTTATTACTGTAGTAAGTACATGTAGTAATGTGTAACTACATCACCTTAAAATAAGTGTATGGGCTTTTAAGGTAATCAGCTAACCTAGCTAGTTCTTTTTATTGTTGGTGTTTTATTCAAATTAAATATCTAAATAGTGAGAAGAAGACAAACACATTTTTTTTGTCAAATGTCAATCTGCATATGTGATGCACATCGGTTATGCTCATCTTTGCTCGCTCCTTTGAAGGTATCTTGAGTGAAACGGCTCTATATTTAACGAAGCACATACAAAAGACATGAACCGCAAGCGATGCAACCTGTTATACAGAATACGGAAGTTTGTTGCGCTGCGCATAACCCCTATTGCTGGTGTGAGTGAGCAATGCAAGAGAATGGCACCTGTGAAAGAGCAGAAGATGGATGAGGTTAGACGGTGAGGAACACATTAATTAAAAGCCGTTGAGCACAGGATGAGTACTCTTAATTATACATGCGCCATGCACACAAACAAACTGGTTTATAAATGAATGCGACTGCTTCATATGCACTGTGATTGATATAATTAGTGTTTATTAGAAGATTCACAGCTCTGTTTTAAGATTAAACCAAGGAATCACACTGTGGTTTATAAAACAGGTCCAAATAATTTTGGTGTCAGTGCAAAGTCAAAAAAGCATAACTTGCAGAATTATCAATGCACTGTGAAGGGGGTGTTCACATCACGTTTTAAATTTACATTTGGCAGTACATTCAAGCTACATACACCGTATGTGTTCCCTGGCAGCCTTGCAATTGCTAGTGCCATCCTTTAACAGTTGAGATACATGAACAGATGTGAAGTTAAACATGTCTTTATTCTGTCCATCATACCATTGAACTAAAAGTTATGGTCTGAAGCTGTGTGTGTGGTTTGAGCATGGGTTTGGAGGCCGGTGTTTAGCTGGGTTAAGTATACATCTCTGTGTGAATGGTTAGTAAACGAAACCTTATATCACCCTTTGGCAAAGCCAGCCGTCTGCATTCTGTCATTACTGTCAGCCACAGACCATATAATGTGCGCAAACTACAAACCCGATTCCAAAAAAGTTGGGACACTGTACATATTGTGAATAAAAAAGGAATGCAATAATTTACAAATCTCATAAATGTATATTTTATTCACAATAGAATATAGATAACATATCAAATGTTGAAAGTGAGACATTTTGAAATGTAGCATTCAATGTAGAAAAGGCATTTTTCCATGAAATTTATTTCTCCTGGTATGTATTCAGTGTCCATTTGTGTCCTGGTATTCCCTATGTTATGGGGACCAAATGTCCCCACAAGTAATACCTTGTGGGGACATTTTTTTGGTCCCCATGAGGAAACAAGCTTATAAATCATACAGAATTATCTTTTTTGAAAATCTAAAATAGCAGAAAGTTTTCTGTGATGGGTAGGTTTAGGTGTAAGGTTAGTGTAGGGGGATAGAATATACAGTTTGTACAGTGTATATATATATATATATATATACACCGATCAGGCATAACATTATGACCATTAGGTTTGATAAAGATGGATGGTGTGTGGTCATTGATTAGGCAGTGAACACTTCGTCTCTCTCACATTTAGATGTGTTTGTGTGTATCCTGAGTTCAGATGACCTGTTCCAGCATGCTTTACCTTTAATTACACACTCTAATATGTCTGCTTTGTGTAGTGGCTGGAGAGAGAGTGAGCCAATCAATCAAACTCCTCTAGCTAGTCGTGTGCACTATGTTAGAGTGTTCTGTAATGGTTTTGAACTTTTAACGTGCGCTGTGAATGGTTTTGAACCCCATAACCCCAAACCTCTTTCTTTCTTTAATACATTTGTATCCCGTGTTACATTTTTTTGCTCTATTGTTTTCTTTTGTTCCAGAGCAGTGACTCAAGATAAATGCACGTGGTCTATTAACTTTAGTTTTTTGCCTTTCTGCTCTTTTCTCTCCTTCCGACAGTCCTCCTCAGATTAATTAAGAGTAATATATCAGTCATTTTAGACATGACTGGAGGGAAATTCACATTAGTGGGTTTCTCTCCCGCTTTTTCTGTCTTTCCTCTCTCTTTCTGTCTTTCCTCTCTCTTTCTTTTACACACAAAGACACATTCTTACTTCAAATGAATAAAACACACACCAGTTCCTCTTTCTCTCCTTCTATTAGAATATGAATATTTAGATTATATTAATAACATTTACCTTCAATACATATAAATATACTTACAGTTGTTTCCAAGTAGTTTTTATGATTAATTTCATAGTGTTTTTAAGAACATTTTTGTAGTAAAAAGTTTTTGTAGCAGCATCTGTATGTATAGCTTGATATTTATTTATTCATTCATGGACATCTTAAGAGCTGAAATGAAAGGCATACCTTCCACTCAGAAGATGAAGAACGAGAGAAAGAGAGGGAAATGTGGGACTGGATTTAGTCTCGCAGCAGTAAGAAAGCACAAGCACGAGAGAAAGAGATCCTGTCCCTGCTGCGGTGGCTTTTCAAAGCGTGTCACAAGCAGACACTGATTTCCACTCAGCGACAATAAAAGTCAATGACAGCCGTCTCTCTAAATCCTCATTGACCTGTTATGTATAATGGGCTTTACAGACGGACTTGGCTCTGAGGATCTTTTCTCACATTGAGGGTTTAAAGGAGGAACAGTAGACCATGATGACATGGAAACAAAACTGTGTTCTGTAAGTTGTGCAGTTTTCCTTCTTTCATTCTCACTTGGGTTGTTTGGCAGTACAGAGAATAGATTAGACGCTCACATGAATTAAGAGATGTGTGCTGGGATTATCAGAGCAACACATATAAATAAGATTGAGTACTGGAAATAGGATATGGTGTTCAGTAGGATTTTTTGAATTCTAAATGAGATCCCAATAGAGGAGTATTGCATTCTTGAGTATTGTGTTGAGCACTGCACAAATTGTGAACTAGACTATGTAAATCTGTAAAACTGACTGAGAATGCTTCCTTTTATAGAAGATATCTGCATTAAAGTTTTTCAAAGCAGGAACACAAAAGTCCTAGTTCATCATATGTGCCAGTCAGACACTCTTTGTAATGTATATGGTGCACAGGAACAGTGGTACAGTATGAGACAAACCCTGGTGATAAAGGAGAACGAGAACACTGAAATATGAAACATGAGATGGGTCTTTATTAAAATTATGCTGTTATGACCTCAGTAGACTATGCTATGGACGATGTTTAAATAATTAAAAAACCCTCTTTAGGTATTGTCTCACCAGTGAGCCTAACATTTATTAGGCACATACACTACCGTTCAAACATTTGGAGTCAAGATTGTTTTTCTTTTGTTTGGTTTTTTTAAAGAGATTAATATTTTTGTTCAGCAAAGATGCATTAAATTGATCAGAATTGACAGTGAAGACTTTTATAATGTTACAAAGATTTCTATTTCAAATAAAGCAAATAAATGCTGCTTTTGAACTATCTATTCATCAGAGAGTCATGTATAATGGTTTCTACAAAGATATTAAGCAGCACAACTGTTTTCAAGCATATTTACATTGTCAGATAAGTTTTTAGTACAGTTGGTTCAATCTTTGTCTCAAATGTTTCATTACCTTAAATGCGTGTCTTATAAGATAAGGAACTAATTAAATTTTGTGTCTCTGGAACAAGAGCACAAAGCAAGTAAATGAGGAAGAGTGTGAGATCTGGTTCAGGCGAGAGGAGCTGCTGCATGCTAATCAGAAGTGTTTGATGGGTAGACAGAGAATTGAGAATAATTCTGGGGTGCGTTTCCCAAAGCCAGTTATGGTCACAAGTTCTGTCGTTACCAATAGAATTTAATGGAACTTGCAACCATAGTTGGCTAATGATGCTTTTGGGAAACGTACCTCTGTCAGGGTTCTGTCACTTCTGTGTAGCGTATTCTTGGGTTTGTGATAGAACTCTGACACTCCCGGTTTGGTCTTGTTTTTGTGTGAGCACATGGCTGGTATTTGTCTTTGCTGGCCATGTGCTTGTGTAGCACATGGTTTGTCACGTGTTCCTTGTGCCATGTGCTCTCATGTCTATTGTCTTGACCCCGCCCCTCTTGTTACCTGATTATTGATTCATTTGCCCCACCTGTTCTCCCTCATCACCTACCTTGTTTGTTCCCTATTTATTCTCCTTGTGTTTGCAGTCCTGTGCTGGATCGTTGTCTCCTGTTCCCTGCCCTGCTTCATGTTCCTGACCCTTGTGTTTTGTCCTAGTTAAGTCTGGTTTTCCCCCTTTGTGGGTGTTTGTTTTTGTTTTATTTCATTTAATAAATCTTATCCTCATGCAATTGAGTCCTCGCTCCTTTCTATTGTACCCTACCATGACAACCTCTGGCTAGTTTTTGTTTCTGCCGTTTCTCTTAATGCTACAGAGCACATAAGTCTGTGCATGCATATTCTCCAGGATTTTTTTTCTGTATTTAAGCGTTCATTGTCTCATAAGCATTAGACAAAGATTAGTCATCTCTGTATGCGATCTGATGAAATCAATACAAGTTGTTGAGGCCTAAGCTTATTCTCCCGCTCTCCTCTCTCGACCTCAGCTACTAAAAATACAGAGATTTTGACTAAACTTGAACAGACAACTGCATTGAACTTTTAGTTTAGATTAGGCTGGTGTTCACAGGACACTAACCGACATTCCAGGGTGATTCATTGGTCTCTCCTTTTTGTTTCTTCTTTTTCCCCTTTTTTTTGTTTAGTCTGCTTAATCACATTATGAAGTGTTTTTGATGATTACCATTTTGGCTATTCAGTCGTCCTCAGTCCCAGCTCACATACTCCCATCATTTCTCACATCTTTATTTCCAGTGAGATGATTAGAGAGCAAAGTAAATAGAAGGTTTAATTAAACTCTGATCACATGAGTCTTGATTTGCATAAGAATTTGGCCCTGAGTATGTGGTTGTGGGTGGATAAAAGAAAGAGATTAGGCACATAATGATATACAGACAACAGAAGAAGAAAAGCAGACCGGGATGGGCTGAGTCTCTTGACTCGCAGTTGAAACCATTTCTTCACCTTTAAACTTTGGCTCTCACAGAAGCCATTTGGTGTAACATTATAACACCATCCCTCAGTTTAACAATAAACCAAGTGTCAGGAGTACACTGGACCATCTGCTTTATTACAGTTAAACAGGCTCATCTGAAAAAAAAGATGGCAGAGTGAGAGAGGGAGAATAAAGAAAAAGTGATGCTTTTTGTGTCCGTATAAATCATATAAAAATGCATAAATGTTTATGGGTGATGTTTTGATCATGAGAGCCAGTAATGAGACAAATTAAGTTTGTCTGGATTGGATTTAATGTAATTGAGCAATGATTCTCATGACCTTTGTGAACCTTTCTAGAAATAATGAGCTTTGAAGAGGAAATACAGATTTTTTTTTCTTCCCTTAAACAAAGCTTTGTTTATGTAATGTCAAAATTTGCTCATGTTTATACTGTTGATTGTTATTTTGTGTTGTTCCAGGAGCTGCTTATTCAATTCTTCAGGGATGGTCACAGGAGGTCACAGGGATGGTCACAGTAGAGCTGCTGAGGAGGAGACGTTGGCTTCTCCTGGAGCCACTTCCAATGGAAAGTAACAAAGCCAGTCAAGACAGCTTGAAGCCTGAGTCTCAGGATTTGCCTGGAATACTGGCTGATGACGACACAGACAACAGCTCCCAAATAATGGTAACCTTTAAACTGTAACATAATATGAATTTTCCCTCATATATCAGTCATACTGCGCTATTGTGGCCGCATTGTGTCACTTGAAAAGCTTGACGCATTGCCATTAAAATAATAAGGTGATATAATTAGGGCCCGAGCATCGATGGTGTGAGGACCCTATTGGAATTGCTCCGTTTATATATATTATAATTCTATAATAACAGTCATTTACTCACCCTCATGTCATTCCAAACCCGTAAGACTTTCGTTCATCTTCAGAACACAAATGAGGATCTTTTTAATGAAATCTGAGGGATTTCTTCCCCTTCATTGACAGTCCAAGCAACTACCACTTTGACACTTCAAAAAGTTCATAGAGAGATCATAAAACTAATCCATATGAATTTAGCCAATTAGTCCAAATTTCCTGAAGAGATATGATAGCTTTAAATGATTTAGAGATTTCATTTAGGCTTTTATTTACATATAAACTTTCATCAACTCACACATCAGTTATGATAAATGGAAACTCAATCATGTTTTCTTAACGTGCGAGAACCAATGAGGTTCATTCTTGTGTGTTACGCAGCACGCTTGAGCTTCTGCAAGAACCAATGAGGTTTGTTCTTATGCGTCAAGCAAGTAAGGTTGAGCTTCTGTTTATGTTTCCTGATTAATGTCTATGTGTATCTTCATTTGTGTTCCGAAGATGAATGAAAGTCTTGCGGATTTGGAAGGACATGAAGGTGAGTAAAAAAAAAACTTAACCTTTAAAAAAACTTAAAAACCTTTAAAAAAACTTAAAATAGAAAAAAAGAAAATGGTTATTTTTTATTTAAAATTGTAATAATATTTTACAATATTACTTAATTTTACTGTATTTTTGCTCAATATATGCAGCCATGGTGAGCATACGAGACTCCTTTTTAAATAGCTTTAAAAAATCTTACCTACCCCAAACTTTTAAAAATTGGACTAGGGAGGAACATTTGAGCTCTGAAATAGATGTCTGCTACGCAAGTGTGACGGGCATTTGGGTTTCGGTTTCGGGTCAGCTTGTCAAGCAGTAACTTCAGGTAATGCGTTATTATGAACATTTTAACTTGTTTTGCACACTGTTTCTCTCTCTCTCTCTCTCTCTCTCTCTCTCTCTCTCTCTCTCTCACACACACACACACACACACACACACAATCTCTGAGGGAGAACTCAGTTGAGTGAAAAAAGGTGTAGTTTATTTGCTGTGAGAGGGAATTAGAAAGAGAGTGCGCAATTTCGGGTCAGGTTCATCCCACTGAAAAGACCAGGATATCTTACACAGCAAGGCTTCCTTTGGTCAGGCACATTCACCAGGCATGATTTAAACCAGCCAGGACCAGCATGGAAGTTCAGCAGGGTGAGCATGAGAGACCATAAAAAGAGATAGAAAGGCTGTCAAGCTGCCTGCACAAAGTTACGGGCTGTCAGTTATTCAGCTCTGAGGTTTGACTTCCTCTTACGACAGTGTTCTTGGTTCATTGAGATTTGGTTTAACAGCTGGAGTGCTGGTTTCTGTCGTCATTTACTCACCCACATGTCGTTCCAAACTTGTATGACTTTTTTCTGCTGTGGAACATAAAAGAAGATATGTTTAAATAATGTTTAGTGTATTTTTTTTTTTTTACAATGCAAGTGAACAGTATCCAAAACAGTTACTGACATATTTCATGATACATTTTCCTTTATGTTCCACAAAAGAAAGTCATACAGGTTTGGAATGACATGAGGGTGAGTAAATTATGACAGAATTTTCATTTTTAAGTGAACTGTCTTTAACCAGCAAGACTTCATGTCAACCAGCTTTATCAGAAAGTCAACCCAAGTTTTGGCTACTGCACAGCATGCTGGTCCACAAGCTCGACCTGCACTAACCAGCATAGAAATTCTTGCTGGTCTTAGTGGCTGGGAATCTGGGATAATAATACTCTAATGTGCACAGAAAGACAGAGAGCAGTTGTACATCGATCAATGTGATCATTATATCCATATGAAAAACAACACAAGATGAATTATGTGCACATGTTTTCAGTATTGAATTAGTTTCCCACATGATGATTTCTTCAAAGCACTGCAAGTGTATACAGTATGTAGTTGCTCATTTTTATGTCCACTGGCTGTTTCCTTTGATGTTGTTTTACAAGGTCTGTGTGATGGAGTTTTAGTGTTTGAACTCCTACCAGCTCCTGTATACAAACGCATTCCTGTATTAACATGCATACATACATACACCCATACACCAGGTGCATCATTTATTTCACACACACTTTATTCTGTGTTTCGAAGGCCTGAATTTCTATTGCTTTTTTATGACATGGCCTCAGGCTTTAGTTTAGGCTTTTGGGTTTTAGTTTGTTTTAGTTTCAGCTCTACTTGTTTTGTACTGTACGAGATTAAACTGTCAGAGATTACATATCTTATATTCACCTCTCCTCATTTCTTTCTTTCTGAGAATTGTATTATTCATATAGTTCCATACTGAATTCCAGAGTAACAGGGTGTTTGATAAGATGCTGCAAACATCTATGGGTTTTATTAAGGGTTTTCTTCCTAGGGTTGCCTTGCTCAGTAAACAACAATAGATCAATTCAGGCTGATTCATTAACGCTTTAAGAGGGTCATGTCCAGTGGGTCTTTTTCTTTTTGATTATTAGTTCATCAAACATCATGTCTTGTAGTCACAAAGCACGTGTGTCTGCACAATATAAAAATATATGGTTACACTTTAACGCTCTCTCTTTTAAGGTGTCATTGTAACAGTGTAATTATATATTTAAGTACTGAGTAATATTAATTAACTACATGTACTTACTATAGGGTTATGGTAGGATTAGGATTTGGTTTAGGGTTAGTTGCGTGTAACTATGCATAATTAACTGTTATTACGACAGTAAGTACATGTAACATATGTAACAAGGACACTGTAAAATAAAGTGTTACCAAATGTATTTTTAGCCTTTTTGCCTTTATCATGACAGGAGAGTAGAGAAGGGAGCGGGACCATGGGTTGGGACTCAAGTCATCCGCAGTGCTGTCAGGAATGATCATGTCACACTCATGGCCTTGGTCATGTGAGCAAGGGTTTTTGTCATGCATTTTACTAATTGGTAGACAAAATATTAATTTTGGTTTGTTTTTAAAACCCACAAGTTTATAATAATAGGATCACTGATGACGGTCCTTGTAGAAAATTATTTGTAATGGTCAGTAAATTGAGGGATACAATTTCCATGAGTTGATTTTTTTTTTCGTGAGTTGATCGTTTTCTTCTATCCCAGTCCAAAGTGTTATGCTGTTGCTAATCAGCAGTGATGGGTTGTTTCTGCTGGCACTCAGATTTTTAATCCATTTGCTTGGCAGATGTAGCTGGCAGACCTGTTCATTTATTTAAAATGTCCACGTTTTTGGAGTGTCAGTTTTTTTTGCTTATATATTGATATCAGGTACATCTGATCGCAAGTATATGTACGTTCACACACAGTACATACATCCACACTTATCTAAACACGTATAAGCCTTGTGTCTCAATCACTTGTCTTCCTCTTTCTTGAGTCTTTCTATCACCCAGCTCTGTTGTGGTGAACGGAGAGGGAAAACTGGGCTAAAAGAACTCAGTTGACCTTTTCGCTGTTTTGATGTTGTCATATTATCCAGGCAGAGGCTGGAACACCTCTATAGACATGGCTGATCAACACCGAGCTCATTAAACCTCTCATGTCCCTCCTAAATATGTGGTCAGTACTGAAAATACATACAAACAAACAAACAAACAGAGATTGGCTCAGTCTGTTGTAAACATGCCTCTGTGTGCTCATATTTTCTTTGAGTGTTTGGTTTTGTTTTTAATACTGAAATGGTATTTGTTTGTGAATCAGAATGGGTTCATGGCCCCCTGATTGTAAAAAGCCTGGCATAAACAAATGTGGATTGTGTTAGGATGTTTATTGATAGTTTATTAAAGGAATAGTTCACTGAAAAGTGAAAATTTCTTTTGTTGCACACCATCATGCTGTTCCAGACCTGTATGAATTTCTTCTCAGAAAGTATTGTGTCCTTTTTCCTGACTGGCTGTCTGATATTTCCTTGTAGGAAGACACAGATCATAACTACTACACCTCAAAAACGTATGGCCCCAGTGACCCTATGAGCAAAGAGTTATGGGTAAATATCGATCAGATGGACAAGGAGAAGGTGAAGATTCATGGCATCCTGTCCAATACACACAGACAAGCAGCGGTGAGATTTAAACATTTATTTTTTATCTCATTTTATATGGCATCCACTAGATTATTAATATTCATTCATTCATTCATTACACTCAAACAGAAAGCATTGCCATTGTAGCTCCATTGACCAACATTCAAGTTCAGCAATAGCTGTTTTCCATCAGCCGTTTACATGTTCCTTACTAGAACAACACTTTGTATAGTGAGTTTTATACCTGTTTTTGTTGTTTCTGGACGAGTTATCTGCTCGTGTCGATTATGAAAGAAACAGACCAAGTGTCGATCCTCAAATGCCACATTTCTCTGAAATGGGATCAGGTTTTGGTGTGGCGCCATCCCATTACTGGAACAGTCTGCGATATCCTCACATTGCACATGCCAAACAAAAGAAACCACAGTGGACAAGCGTACCATAGATTTAGGACAGAAGTCAAATTTATTAGCAGAGTTATGTTTGCTTTAGCCGACCACAGAATGAGTCCACGGGGTCCATCTGGATGTACACTTGCTGTATGTTTTATTGTAATTATGGCCTTCTATCGTAATTTTATATTGATTAACCAATTAACTTATTGTTTAGATCTTTCTATAATTGCAAGCTAAATTTTGTCTTATTTTCATCCTCAGCGGGTCAATCTCTCCTTTGATTTTCCATTTTATGGACATTTGTTGCGAGAGATCACTGTTGCAACCGGCGGTAAGTGAACTGTCCTCCTCCACGTGATGTATGCAGCACAACCAATGATTTTCACTCAGGTTATAAGAGAGCGTCTGCCTGTCTCCATGCGATATGAGTATTATATGGCTGAAGCAGAACATATGATATATATGAGCTTGCAGAGGAATATATAATTGATTGGTTCTTGCTTGTAGGCATAAGAGCTTGACTGTGAGTCACAGTGTTCTAGAGGCTTGTGCTGTTTATCAGCTGTAAGAGGTTCTTCTTAATAACGGCTGACTGTACATGCTGTAGATATGAGGGCATGTGTGGGGATTTTTATTATGATCGTGGTTCATGTGACTCACTGGGTGCTGGAATGTTTCTGAGATGAAGCGAAGAGAGTGAAGAGAGTGAGGGAAAGATAGAGAGAGAAAACCGCCATATAATTTCTCCCTATAATTACATCAGTCATCTCTCTGTGGTTATAAACGGTGAAACACAAGAGATCTAAATTTCCCAGTGAAGCCATGTTCTCAGGAGCGAAAAATCATGCTCCTGTATCAAATGTACTTTTCCTGCCTAAATAATACATCATAAACAGCACTGGAAAATGTTTGCTAAATTATTAAAATCGGATTGTCTGTTTAAATAATTATGCAAATAGCCCATCTTTTTGACAATGGCTATTTGCACTAACTCCACCCACCATTGTCTGGTTGAGCCAGACACAATTACAAAAGAAACTCCTTTGGTAACTGGGACAGTGGTGCGGAGAGCAAGGACAGTGAATTTAGCTTTTGACGTAACAAACCCATTCAAATACACATTCTTCTCCCTATTCCCATCTCATATCAGCTGAAAAGGATGTTTTTATTGCATGATGTTTTATAGTGTACTACAATACACTGAGGGGCAAATAGTATCTGCCACTATTTGCGTTTGCTATTTATACTTATATTAATAAATGTTTTTGTAGTCTAATGATTGTTTAGTTGTCATTGAGGCAGTAATGAAACAATAAACCCAAGCCTCAAACTCAAGTGATCATTGTTACAGTTGTTTTAAAACCTTCCTTAGAAAAAAGTACTGTGACAGTACAATGGTACAGTCATGGAATTAGATGACAATACCAAACTGTTGTCACAATTGTAAAATTTCAGTAGTTTATAAAGTTATTAAATACTTTTTATTATTTTTATTAAGTGTGCGTATTGCTATAATATTCTTTTAATTATTTGTTTTTATTTTTTATCTTTGTGTTGTAAATAATAGTGAACCTGTTTTTGGTCTTATTTTTTTTTTTTTTTTTATTAAATTGAATTGAATGAGTTTTTAAGTGCTGTGTGTTTACAGAAAGTGGAGGTGGTCAGCATAGTCCAGGTTGGCTGAATTCCTGTGGAAAGATTTGCATTGATTTAAGCAGACAAATGCCGAAGACACATTTTAGATTATGTATGTGTGTTTGGAAGGTCCTCTCTCCTGTTTGTGAGTGGGATGGAAGGAGGCATTTATATGGCTAATTAGAGTATTAATCACTTTGGAGACAGGCCAGGGCTGTTTTCCAGGATGGATAGATGAGAAAGGAGGAGAGCACAGAGATTTAGAGGAGGAAAGAGGCGCACATGTTCATATATTGGTGCCAAAACATTTATTCATAAACAAATTGAGTGCCATTATCTTATTTTCATCTTGAAGATCAAATTTAAAATAATTTTTTTAATGCATGGATATGAATTGTAATGGTTTGGATTGTGTGTGTTTGTGTGTCTTTTCAGGGTTCATCTACACAGGAGATGTGGTTCACCGAATGTTGACAGCCACACAATATATTGCTCCACTTATGGCAAACTTTGACCCCAGCCTCTCCAGAAATTCAACTGTCATCTATTTTGACAATGGCAAGAGACAGAGGCACTGGAATGTGTGTGTGTGTGTGTGTGTGTGTGTGTGTGTTTGTGTTTGTGTATTTGTAAGAAACTGAGAGACAGAGAGTGCCCTATCCGTCAGAAATATATAGTGAAAATATATAATGGTACAGAAATGTCCAATATAAATCTGTCAGACCTACCAATCTTCAAATACACACACCCATCAAAAACATTGTGCCTTGACTTGCCATAAATCAAATGTGTCACATTATAGATCAGGCTATCTTTTCAAGATGCTATTGATTACAGAGCTTTACAGGCACAGAAAAAAAATGGCATTTTGAAAAGATAAGTAGAGAATATTTATATTAAATATACTTTTAAATATTAGTTGAATGTGTTTGTGTATGTTTTATAGGAACTGCTTTGGTTGTCCAGTGGGATCACGTCCATCTTCAGGATTCTTATAATCTAGGAAGTTTCACCTTCCAGGCCACATTACATAGCGATGGGCGAATTGTCTTTGCTTACAAAGAGGTCTGATGTATATTTTTTCGTTTCTTCCCCCATATGTCTTTCATCCTGTTTTCTATTTGTCTCTCTCACTCTGTGACTTGGCTCTTCTGTGATTACTTCCTGTTCCATCAGAGTTTGTGTGATTGTGTGTCACTTTTCAATTTGCCACTTACAAACATGGTCAGGTACCATGTAATGTCAAAGAGAAATGTAACCGATATGGTTAAGACTTTCCAGTTTTAGTACAGATCATGTGCAGTCAAATGTGACATACTTAAGATGCATGAATCACCTTTAGTCATTAAGTAAATAATATTTAAATTTGACAATATACATGAATATTTATAATTTTATGTATAATATAATAATAATAGTATGTGTAATCATTTTATGAATAAAGATTAAAATATGTATGGATAACTTTGCTGACAGAAATATATAAAGAGATATTGTAAGCCTCTAGTCAGAAGGCATTCTTGGAAATGCTGTTGAGATTTATTTGATTATTGTAAAGCTCATTCAGCCTGCAAACTTTCTGACTGAATTAAGCCTCTCCCTCTCTCCATGTCTGCTCTACTCACTCTGTATCTTCTTTCTCTTTCTTTCTTTCTTTCTTTCTTTCTTTCTTTCTAGCTGTCAAAATTCCCCTCTCAAGTCGATGATTGATGAGATAAATAAAATGTGCTTTTATTTCAGGTCCCAGTGCAGATAGCAAAGATCAGCTCTGTCAATCATCCAGTGAAGGTTGGGCTGTCTGATGCCTTTGTGGTGGTCCATAAGATCCAGCAGATCCCCAGTGAGTGAATGTGATGCATTCATCATAACATCAGTAAACCATCTGCATTCTGTATGACAGGTGCTATTCAGAAAATTGGGAGTATGTTTTTTCTGACAGTCAGTTACTTCTGGGATGATCTCAAAGCTCCAATCTCCTCCCTTCTCAAGCTGTCTGTTTGTTGTCTAGTGTGCCAAGCAGGAAAAGTCTTTGATGTTGTAGTAACAGTGAGCCCAGTGGGACCAAACCCGACTGTGCTGGAGAGACGAATTTAGCAGATAAATATGTCTGGTGTTGGGCAGTGAGCGAGTGTGGGAGAGAACAGGAGGAGAGGAGGGGTTTGCACTTTGCAGTCAGGACATCATGAATGGAAGCTCATGATTTTCCACGACAGCTTATTCTTTTCAAGTGTATGTGTGTTTGTTTGTGACTGTCTGCTGAGAAAGGGCAGGATTTGCATCATTCTGTCTGTCTATCTGTCTGTTACAATATGAGCAAGAGAGAGTCAACTCTGAGGGGAAGGAGAGAGTCTAGAATGAGATGAAGTGATTGAGAGTGGTAATAGCCTGCGTTGGTCTTGCCTCTCTTTCACTAATTAGTGTCTGGAGACTCATCAGGTCACACTGTTTAAGATGCATGCGCACACACATGCATATCTCCAGGCAATATCAGCATGCTACTAAGGAGTTTTGTGACACCCCATGGGCAAGAAATGTAATTACCCACAGGAAGAGAAAAATAGCCTTCACTGAACAAACTACAATTTCCTGTCTTAAAGTTTAGCCAATCTTTTATGTATTAATATACCAACGATGTAGGTTTGAGCAAGGTCAGACAGTTACTTCCTCAGCTGCAGACAGACACACACTCATGTTATCAGAGAGATTTTACCTTACCGTACACATTCAGCCAGAGGCTGACACATGAAAAGCCATATACACACACTAACAAATACACATTTTGGTTTTATTCTATTAGAGAGGACAGTGTTTTTATACAAAGGTGACCCAAACTCTTAACACAAACCTGTAGATATCAGTAAAGGTAAAACTAAACATGATTTGCATGATTTTTGAGTCTTTTTAAATAACAAGATTTTTTTTTGTTTCTCAAAATTTGCAGGGAGATTTTCGAATTTAAGTATAAATCTGTACACACATACATGTATAGAAATCTTGCTACAGTATCCAGCCTCTTCTCATTCTAATTCAATTTTCCATTTCACTGCTTTTAGGTAATTCAGCTACCAGTCACGTAGATGATGTTTTACTGAATGCATCTGTATGTGCAGTTATATCCATACATGGATTTGATCCAATGTGTGTGTGTCAATAATGGGTGGCTTAACTTTAACTCAAAAACTATTATATACTGAATTACCTTCAGATGAAGCACATCAAACTAATGTTATTCAGTACTCATACTCAGAGAGTGAGTATGAGTAGAATAACCAATGTATAGTGCACTCATTACATTTTTCATTCTGTTTTAAGAGTAATAAATGTTAGAGATGCCAAAGACAGGAATCTTTTTTCAAATGACTTAATTAGTTTAGTAAACACACAGCTCTTTTTTGGAAACTACTTTTGGAAAAAAAATTTTTTAAATATACTGTTTACAAACTATTTCACTACATTGAATCATACATCCCATTGAAAGAGCATTTGATACCTTTACATGCATTCAGTGCACTCTGCTGCCTCATGCAGTTGTCCTCTCAAATGTGAGTTTTTTCAGTTTCAGACTTGATACTGATCTCTACTGACCACAAACAATTTTACTAGTTCTTTTACAATTTTTTGTCAATGATCCACATCATTTGATATGAAATCAAACGTCTCCATCTATTTGTGGAATTAATGAATTGAGTGAATTCATGTCTTCTACAAAGAAAACAGACTAGGATAGTTACACAATTGTGGATAACGTCTTGTTTGAAAGAGCATGTGGCTCTAGAGGTATCCACCTCATGTGACACATTTCAGTAAAAAAAAACAACCAATACAATTCTATTTTGTTTCATTCTTTCATTCTTTCAAACTTCATTTATTCCAAAATAATAACCATACGAATGCAGTAACAAATTTTGTGTATATCTTATTTGTACTCATCTGTTCTTTTTAATAGTCTTTTTAACTTATTTTCAAATCTTCAGTCATCAAAGCTCGGTAAACACTGCGGGTGCCACAACAGTCACAGACACAGGATGTATCTAGGCTATTTTCATCAAGCTGATTGCTCACTAAAAATCAGATATTGTTTTCAAGTCATTTCAAGTTTGATTTTGACATGACATAAAGTGGTGATATCTAAGTCAGTTGTTTACTTTTTAAGTAGTCTTCCCATTAACACCATTGTTTATTAATTCAGGCCGAATTTCTGATACAGAATGTGCACGAAGAATCAGAGATGGGATTATTGTGTGAACAGCGCAATAACCAATAATAGTGCAATGGAGCCATTGCCTCCTCTCATGTAACTTTTCCCCATTCTTTCTTAATTTCACCCACCAAACCCACGGCACGCTTTATGTTGGGGATATGTTAAAACTCGATAGGCTTAGGGTAGGCAAGAGAGATGCTTCCCTTCCCTCTCCTTGTAACTTTAACCACTGCTGTCACTGTATAAGTCACTTCTTTTTCTAAAATGACACTGTCCAACACTTTTTAGTAAGATTTGCGTTGTTTATTTTTGTACTGTGGATGATTTTCCAATCCAATTTTTTTGACAAGGTGGACATTGGTAACATCAAGCAGCATAAAGGACTGTTTTTGTACAACTAAAATAACTGGAAGCGGCTGACACCTTTCCATTAAAAATGACCATGCCCACTCTTACAGTAAATATGAGGTGGATTAAACAAGTGAAAGTACTGTAAATGTGTTCAAGATGGCAATTAGGAGGCAGTGTACAAGAGAAGACCAAACTTCACAGGAAAAACACCATTATGCTGTCTCTATTTGCTTGTGCTACAGTAGTTTCAACAATCCAAATGATTCACATGCTAATTGTAATGTGTATTTGTGTGGCTCTAGATGTGCGGAGGAAGACTATCTATGAGTATCACAGAGTGGAGCTGTTAAAGACCAAAATTACCAACAGTACAGCTGTAGAAATGATGCCGCTACCCAGTAAGCCATTGAACACTCACACACACACATATAGGCTATACACATATTTAATCTTATTAACTACCATAAAAACATAAATATGAATTACCTTAGCTACAGTGGGGAGAACAAGTATTTGATACACTGCCGATTTTGCAGGTTTTCCCACTTACAAAGCATGTAGAGGTCTGTAATTTTTATCATAGGTACACTTCAACTGTGAGAGACGGAATCTAAAACAAAAATCCAGAAAATCACATTGTAGGATTTTTAAATAATTAATTTGCATTTTATTGCATGACATAAGTATTTGATCACCTACCAAACAGTAAGAATTCCGGCTCTCACATCCCTGTTAGTTTTTCTTTAAGAAGCTCTCCTGTTCTCCACTCATTACCTGTATTAACTGCACCTGTTTGAACTCGTTACCTGTATAAAAGACACCTGTCCACACACTCAATCAAACAGACTCCAACCTCTCCACAATGGCCAAGACCAGAGAGCTGTGTAAGGACATCAGGGATAAAATTGTAGACCTGCATAAGGCTGGAATGGGCTACAGGACAATAGGCAAGCAGCTTGGTGAGAAGGCAACAACTGTTGGCGCAATTATTAGAAAATGGAAGTTCAAGATGACGGTCAATCTCCCTCGGTCTGGGGCACCATGCAAGATCTCACCTCGTGGGGCATCAGTGATTATGAGGAAGGTGAGGGATCAGTCCAGAACTACACGGCAGGACTTGGTCAATGACCTGAAGAGAGCTGGGACCACAGTCTCAAAGAAAACCATTAGTAACACACTACGCCGTCATGGATTAAAATCCTGCAGCGCACGCAAGGTCCCCCTGCTCAAGCCAGCGCATGTCCAGACCCGTCTGAAGTTTGCCAATGACCATCTGGATGATCCAGAGGAGGAATGGGAGAAGGTCATGTGGTCTGAGGACTCCACTCGCCGTGTTTGGAGGAAGAAGAAGGATGAGTACAACCCCAAGAACACCATCCCAACCGTGAAGCATGGAGATGGAAACATCATTCTTTGGGGATGCTTTTCTGCAAAAGGGGACAGGACGACTGCGCCGTATTGAGGGGAGGATGGATGGGGCCATGTATCGCGAGATCTTGGCCAACAACCTCCTTCCCTCAGTAAGAGCATTGAAGATGGGTCGTGGCTGGGTCTTCCAGCATGACAACGACCCGAAACACACAGCCAGGGCAACTAAGGAGTGGCTCCATAAGAAGCATCTCAAGGTCCTGGAGTGGCCTAGCCAGTCTCCAGACCTGAACCCAATAGAAAATCTTTGGAGGGAGCTGAAAGTCCGTATTGCCCAGCGACAGCCCCGAAACCTGAAGGATCTGGAGAAGGTCTGTATGGAGGAGTGGGCCAAAATCCCTGCTGCAGTGTGTGCAAACCTGGTCAAGAACTACAGGAAACGTATGATCTCTGTAATTGCAAACAAAGGTTTCTGTACCAAATATTAAGTTCTGCTTTTCTGATGTATCAAATACTTATGTCATGCAATAAAATGCAAATTAATTACTTAAAAATCATACAATGTGATTTTCTGGATTTTTGTTTTAGATTCCGTCACTCACAGTTGAAGAGTACCTATGATAAAAATTACAGACTTCTACATGCTTTGTAAGTGGGCAAACCTGTAAAATCGGCAGTGTATCAAATACTTGTTCTCCCCACTGTAATAGAGGCTTATACTGTTGTGCTTCTATCTACAATATCAGATTTTATTTTAGACTGTTGTTGTCATATGAGGTCATATGAAAATCCACTTCATTGTCCTGTTAGCCTTTCGCTCTATTCTTCATTGATTCTGCGCTGATGCGTTTTCTATGTCTCTTTTTCTCTTTTGCAGCATGTCTTCAATTCACAAGCTGCACTTCTTGCATAGCATCACAGATTAACTTTAACTGCAGTTGGTGTCATCGGCTCAACAGGTGAGAAAACAAACCGCTCTTCATCCGTCTCTCTTTCCATTATTCTAACTTCATTTTACTGGAATTAAAGATGCGGTTCTCAGACCGCTTGCCTTGAGGTTGTGCAATGAATGAGGGGAGTAATTTACATTTTACAAGTTCTGTCAGCAGTTGCTGAAACAGAAGCACTCTCAACACAGACATTCACAAGATGTGTGGAGATAATTCACCACTTCTAATTCAGCAGTCACATTGACTTTGTATATAAAAATGGCCTAAAAATTGAAACGAATTGAAATCTCTCTTGCATCTTGCATTCCATTTTTCTAAGTAATATTGCTTCCAATGTGGCAGAGAATCTTTCATACCACAACTTTTTTCCCTTAATGTGAGAAAGAGGGAAAATAAAGTCACATTCCTGCTGATTCATGCCCGGGCTCTCACCTCCCGAACCCAGACAGCTTTTCTCTGTAGATCACATACCAAAGAACAGACGAGACCGAGACACCCAACCTCCTTCTGCTTTATTTTCCTGGCAATCCTTCCATCTGTCTACTCTTTCAATCCCTCGCACTTACTCTCAAGCACATACATACACACCCACACGCATGCATACACATACTCTGAGGGATTCAGGAATATAATATCCCAGTTGGCGTTTATTGTGAGATTTGGTTTTTGACTGGCAAAGAGAGAAAAAGGCCAGTTCGCTTGTGTTTAACTTTTTCCCTTTATCAAGTGCATATGTGCTGCACACATTTTTTGAGCCGTAGCATTTCTAGAGCTATTTGTTATTCTATGAATCATTACATACTAGGAAACCTGCTTCTAAACCAGCTGGATTGTAAATTAAATGGGAACACTGAGTGTTGAATCTTCTCCTGGTAGACAATGGAGTCAATTCAGACTTCTTCAATATGCATAACCATTTTTGTTTGGCTGAAGGTTATGGAAACAATGCAGAGTTAGAAATTGCTGCGGTAATTAAAGTAAGTTTTTTTGGCTTGATAAAGGCTGTGTGTGTGTGTGTGTGTGTGTGTGTGTGTGTGTGAGAGAGAGAGAGAGAGAGAGAGAGAGAGAGCAGGCTAATGATACAGTAAATGCAAGTAACTCAGTTGATTTAAGATAATAACTGACAGTCTGGTCCTCCCAATGCAATTTATCAACAATTTACCCCTTGTCTTTGGAGAGAGCAGATGAAGTCTGATGCAGTTGACTTACACATGCGCGCACACGCACGCACACACACACACACGTTGGTGCAACTACATTATGAGGACATTCCATAGACATAATGGTTTTTATACTGTACAAACTGTACATTCTATCCCCCTAAACTACCCATACCCCTAAACCTACCCATCACAGAAAACATTCTGCATTTTTACATTTTTAATAAAACATTGTTTAGTATGTTTTTTAAGCTATTTTTATTACGAGGACACAGGAAATGTCCTCATAAACCACGTTTACGTTGTAATACCAGTGTAATACCTATGTCATTATACAAATTTGTGTCCTCATAAATCACATAAACAAGCACACACACACACACACACACACACACACACACACAAAACAAGCTGTGACAGAACAGAATAGTGTCATACTGTAGCAGGGTGTTTCACCATAATATCTTTCATATTTTAAATAGTCTGAAGTAATGAAATTACTTTAACAGAATGTATTAGTAATAATTATGTGCATCAAAACCCTAGATTTGCATACTTGAAAAAGCATTCTTTCACCCTCAAGGTCAGATTATTACCGGATCAGAATAAATTTGAGCTGACTGCATTTACAGCCATTAACATGCAAATGAGATTATGAAAGGTTGGAGAAGTGCTGACGAAGGATGTGGCCGCCGCCATGGGCAACCTCAAATCCAGACAGATATATTTCACTTTCACTTGTCTTCCTTTCTTGATTCATCAGGGCTCGGGGTAAATGCTTGGGAGAGAAAAGAAAAGTAGACATAATGACCATGGCAAAGCTATAAAAGTAAATTACCCAAAATCAAATTTGTTTACTAAATAATTAAATCATTTGAAATCTAGTTTGTACATTTTGTACTTTGGTCAATTCTAAAGCTTTGTATTGTGTCACATGTCATGTTACTTTCTCCCTAGGGATTTAAGCATCACAACATCAAAATGTACAGTATGAAAATATTCATAATACTTTTAAAGATTACCTTTGAGCATTAGATAACAGCAAAAGTGAAAATAAGAGGAAATGAGCATATAAAATTAGATATCCAATATCGATATACAATATACTAATATAACAAAATATTATCAGTATAATAACTGATGATATACTGTGCACCCCTACTATATAGGATTAATAACTTTTTGTATTACTCAACAAGTTGTTTTGGGTAAAAGTGTAGATGAATGAATGAATAAATGCGAAGGTAATAAAGAAAAAAATTCTGTCACCACAAAAGAGCAACAATATAAATATAAATGCCTCACAAGGCCAGCGGTTGTATTCAGTGCCACATCTTTGGCCCATAGTGGCTCACCCACACCCACACTCTCACCCACACCATTACAAGAGCTGAGTAAAAAATGCTGTTCTGAGACACACAGTTTCCATAGGCTGTCGGTTTATATTATCTTATTGGATAGATGAAAGTATTTCTTCCATGTTTATTTAATTGTTTTGTCCATTTATATCAACTCTTGTATAAAATCATTAGTTCTGAAACCACAAAAAAGAAGGATTCTTTGATATTTTTTTTTTACAGTGACGAGCCATGACAAGCAAAATAAAAATCTCATACAACACGCATACATAAAACCGGTTGGTTTACCAACTGTGAAGTGACTGGGAAGCAAATGTGTGTCTGACCCCAATATATCAGCAAGAAAGAAGGAGAGAGCTGATATGAATGTGTATATGGTGAATGGTACTGAACTGAAAAGAGATAATATGTCCCAAAAAGATGAATGGAGAGTGGGGAATTGCTGAAAGATATGGAGTAAGGGTGACTGTATCTCATCATCAGGAATGCCAAGCAGCCAAGGCCCATTGTGCGCCATTCTGTGTACAAGAAAACGTGAAGGCAGGGGAGGAGGAAAAGAAATACTAGCTGTACTGCCTGATCCTGACTCTATAAGCCAGCATCTATCAGTGATATACTGCTGTAGACAGTCCTTGGTATATTTCACCGTTTGAATTTCCTGTTCTGGACCACAGTGAACAGAGTGTTTTTAATGGAAGTTTCATGGATGACTCGTAAATGAAAATTCATTTTTATGATTTACTCACCATTTTGTTGGTTTAACCCCATAAGAAGTATTTTTCGTGGAACACACACTTATAGTGTTTCTTAGAAGAGTTGAAGATTTCATAGGATTTCCCTGCAGTGGCCACCAATGGGATCTATAAAAGATGGAGATGATGTTTGCTTGTTTATTGGCCATCTTTAAAATACTAATGACCTTTTATAATTTTTCATGTCAGGTGTTCCAGCGGCTTTGATCGCCATCGGCAGGACTGGGTGGATAACAGTTGCCCAGATGAGGTGTGTATGTGGATGTGTGTTGTTTTCTATCCTAAATCTCTGTGCCTACATGATGGATGAACTCGTCTGCCATTTCCAGAGAGAAAAGGATACCCCATGCCATCTCTCTCTCTTTTTCTCGTTGTCCTTCTGCCTTTCTAAAATACTGCTTGTACAGTGAAACCCACTAGTTATTAGTAACATGTATGAAAATTTTAATGTTAAAATGTTTTAGCTTTTTGAGCTGTAAACATTTGATTTATTTATTTAGCTTTATTTTAGTTTGTATAGACTGGCATCTTTGGCTGTTGGAATTTGGATAAAAGAGCATGGATTGTGTGTGTGTGTGTGTGTGTTTATTTTTTTGGTAACACTTTATTTTGATGGTCCACTTTAGACATTCTACTAACTATAAGTAACTTTGCAACTACATGTCAACTAACTTTCATTAGAGTATTAGTAGACTGTCTGCTTAATACCTGCTAACACATTATTTTGATGTTCCCCCAACAGACATTCTGCTGACTATAAGTAACTTTGCAACTGCATGTCAACTTATTCTACTAACCCTAACCCTAACCTAACAGCCTACGAACAGTCTACTAATACTCTAATGAGAGTTAAGCCCAAAGCATACTTAAATATACAGTCGAACGCACAGCCTTGCAAAGTATACTTCATTTGACTTGTACGCGTACACAGCCGTTCAGCGCATGCGCAGTTTTGAGCAATCTCTCGCCACGAGTTACAACCCATGTACATACTGATAAAAAAAATTAAATGCGCATGTGCAACCTGAGCGTACAAAATACACGCGGTTACAAAAATCCGGGTGCGTACAGTACACGTGTACTCTTCTGATGACGAAATTCAGTGAATATAAAGTGAAGTATACTTTGGGCTTTAGTTGACATGTAGTTGCAAAGTTACTTATAGTTTGTAGAATGCCTAAAGTGAACCATCGAAATAAAATGTAACTGTTAATTTTTATAACATTTTTTTTTATTAATTGCACTAAATTAACGTTAAATTGATAGCCCTAGTTTTTAGATGGTACAATATTGCCATATTTAATGTTACAGCAGCAAAATCTATGCCTGCATTATAACTAAACCATACTATAGATTTTCAGATCATTTCACCTGTCTT
This sequence comes from Coreius guichenoti, assembly GCA_039654105.1. Lineage (NCBI taxonomy): Eukaryota > Metazoa > Chordata > Actinopteri > Cypriniformes > Gobionidae > Coreius > Coreius guichenoti. The sequence goes on from CM077168.1 coordinate 28,245,686, forward strand.
TTATTCGCAGACAAAGGATAACACTTGTGACATCATCAGCACTACCAATCTCACTCTACTTACCACTGCGTCAGCTGATAAGATGACTACAAGGAACAGAGGGACTACTGAGGGTCACTCTACTCAAGCCCCAGTGCATATGCCGACCAGCATACCAACAGAAGGTACTGTCATATCTGAATACCACTTCGATTGAAATATGGATCATGAAACTGATGTTACAATCCTCTGACGACAGGAAACCAACGGGTCAATGATCTAAACCATTAGTTACAAGTGACTGCTCATGGTAAAAATGCAGCAGGATAATGTTAAGAGGGCACCAATGGATTCTACATAAATCAATAGACACGGAAAAAGAAAGGCTTATTTGTGCTTTATGAGTCTAGGGAAAATCAATTCCTGGAGAAGAAGCGTTCTGTGTTGAAGAACATTTAGAATGTAGCTGAAGGTGTTTGCTCGTAAATGGCGTTCAATAGATAATCATGATGTTCATTCTCCTCCAGCGGCACACAAGAATCTCTCTTTAAATAAACACTGTCACTTACAATGAAGATACACTGAAAATAGACCCTCATCCATATACCAGTTAACTGTTATATAACCTTGACGGCATACTGTCTGCTTTCTGTTTTTCTTTGTGATAGGCACAAACACATTATCAGACAGTAAACAGCACAGCCTAAATTATCATTCTCATCTGTGAATTATGAATACACTTATAAATATTTAAAATGTAGAGGAGCAATAGCTGTACATAAACTTCACAAGTCAACATGAAAAAGTGATTTTTCCCCCCTTCTAATTATTACTTGGGCACTGAGCAGTTCAGCTGTCAATGTAACACTTATCCAAATATGCCCGGGGACAAGTATTTTATCTGTTTGTACTGAAAGCAAAAATACTGTGTGATGCCAATGAGAAAATATTTTAGGTTTAATGCACATTTAAGAGTAGCAGGACTTTATGAGGGCCAGTGAGATTTCACTGTGGGTGGAGCTACAGTGGGGAGAACACAGTGTATTTGATACACTGCCGATTTTGCAGGTTTTCCTACTTACAAAGCATGTAGAGGTCTGTAATTTTTATCATAGGTACACTTCAACTGTGAGAGACGGAATCTAAAATAAGAATCCAGAAAATCACATTGTATGATTTTTAAATAATTAATTTGCATTTTATTGCATGACATAAGTATTTGATCACCTACCAACCAGTAAGAATTCTGGCTCTCACAGACCTGTTAGTTTTTCTTAAAGAAGCCCTCCTGTTCTCCACTCATTACCTGTATTAACTGCACCTGTTTGAACTCGTTACCTGTATAAAAGACACCTGTCCACACACTCAATCAAACAGACTCCAACCTCTCCACAATGGCCAAGACCAGAAAGCTGTGTAAGGACACCAGGGATAAAATTGTAGACCTGCACAAGGCTGGAATGGGCTACAGGACAATAGGCAAGCAGCTTGGTGAGAAGGCAACAACTGTTGGCGCAATTATTAGAAAATGGAAGAAGTTCAAGATGACGGTCAATCTCCCTCGGTCTGGGGCACCATGCAAGATCTCACCTCGTGGGGCATCAATGATCATGAGGAAGGTGAGGGATCAGCCCAGAACTACACGGCAGGACCTGGTCAATGACCTGAAGAGAGCTGGGACCACAGTCTCAAAGAAAACCATTAGTAACACACTATGCAGTCATGGATTAAAATCCTGCAGCGCACGCAAGGTCCCCCTGCTCAAGCCAGCGCATGTCCAGGCCTGTCTGAAGTTTGCCAATGACCATCTGGATGATCCAGAGGAGGAATGGGAGAAGGTCATGTGGTCTGATGAGACAAAAATAGAGCTTTTTGGTCTAAACTCCACTCGCCGTGTTTGGAGGAAGAAAAAGGATGAGTACAACCCCAAGAACACCATCCCAACCGTGAAGCATGGAGGTGGAAACATCATTCTTTGGGGATGCTTTTCTGCAAAGGGGACAGGATGACTGCACCGTATTGAGGGGAGGATGGATGGGGCCATGTATCGCGAGATCTTGGCCAACAACCTCCTTCCCTCAGTAAGAGCATTGAAGATGGGTCGTGGCTGGGTCTTCCAGCATGACAACGACCTGAAACACACAGCCAGGGCAACTAAGGAGTGGCTCCGTAAGAAGCATCTCAAGGTCCTGGAGTGGCCTAGCCAGTCTCCAGACCTGAACCCAATAGAAAATCTTTGGAGGGAGCTGAAAGTCCGTATTGCCCAGCGACAGCCCGAAACCTGAAGGATCTGGAGAAGGTCTGTATGGAGGAGTGGGCCAAAATCCCTGCTGCAGTGTGTGCAAACCTGGTCAAGAACTACAGGAAACGTATGATCTCTGTAATTGCAAACAAAGGTTTCTGTACCAAATATTAAGTTCGGCTTTTCTGATGTATCAAATACTTATGTCATGCAATAAAATGCTAATTAATTACTTAAAAATCATACAATGTGATTTTCTGGATTTTAGATTCCGTCACTCACAGTTGAAGAGTACCTATGATAAAAATTACAGACTTCTACATGCTTTGTAAGTGGGCAAACCTGCAAAATCGGCAGTGTATCAAATACTTGTTCTCCCCACTGTATATAGGAAGCTGTATATAAAAGATGATGTTGGTATTTGATGTCTTAAATGAAAGGCAGGCTAGTGAATATGAATACTTGCTCTCTTCGCACAAGTCAGTGGCACTGCCGTTCTTTGTTTCTACAGGCAGGGAAAGATCTAACTACAAAGATTACATTAGTTCCAGGGTTGCCAGTAGTTCACTTAAAGTGATTAAGTACAGTACATGAAACAATCTGTTCATCATTAACAGTTTCTCAGAATGCGCAATAAGACAGTGAATTATGAGGTTATTGAAAAGGGTATATAACTCGTTTAGACACTCTTTTCTTCATACCTCATTCATTACTGAATGGTTATTTCATTAACTGCCCGCTTACGTTATTATGACAACAAAATTAAAAAGCTGACAGATCTATATTAAATAATCAAGAAATTCATGCTGCATCTAAAGTAGATTTACTATAAAACTGTGAAGTCTCACAAGTCCTGGAAGCTGAAAACATCTGAGTTCTTGCATGGCCAGCATACTCACCGGACATGTCAACCATTGAGCATGTTTGGGATGCTCTGGATCGGCGTATACGACAGCGTGTTCCAGTTCCTGGCAATATCCAGGAACTTCCCACAGCCATTGAAGAGGAGTGGACCAACATTCCACAGGACACAATCAACAACCTGATCAAGTCTATGCGAAGGAGGTGTGTTGCACTGCGTGAGGCAAATGGTGGTCACACCAGATATTGACCTTTTTTTTGGACCCCCCGGGAACCCCCCCCCCCCCCCCTTAATACGGTAAAACTGCACATTTTAGAGTGGCCTTTTATTGTGGCCAGCCTAAGGCACACCTGTGCAATAATCATGCTGTCTAATCAGCATCTTGATATGCCACACCTGTGAGATGGATGGATTATCTCGGCAAAGGAGAAGTGCTCACTAACACAGATTTAGATTTGTGAACAATATTTGAGAGAAATAGGCCTTTTGTGCACATAGAAAAAGTCTTAGATCTTTGAGTTCAGCTCATGAAAAATGGGGGCAAAAACAAAAGTGTTGCGTTTATAATTTTGTTCAGTGTATAATGCCACTGGCTATAGCGGATACTACAGCAGCATCAGGTCCCTCAGCATCAGCAGTATTTGTGCTACTGTATTCATTTCAGTTTTAGTTCTCATCAGAATTGCCTACAGCAGATGTTGACCTGTCTGTCTCAGACAGAATCTTTTCAGATCACCAGAAAGTGTATTCAAAAATCATGGAGTGGATTGCTCATTTTCATTACAAATTCCTAACTTGCTCTCCAATCACAAACATATTCTCCAGTCTCTTTGAAATGATCCTCACACACATGTGTGACCCATTTACAGTTGTTTATTAGATGTAAGTTTGTTTTTAGGGTCTATGATGTTACAGTTGAGAGAAACTGTCTAGATGTAAAATGAGCTTTATTTTTGTACTATTTTTTCTCTCCCTTCTGTCTCTTTTCTCATCTATTTTTATAGATGATACCAAGATTGCGCTACATCTCAAAGACAATGGAGGTAAGATCTTATCGTTGCTGCAGTGTATGTGGTTTCAAAGTGCGTCTGTGAACTACACAGCAACACGCTGCATCACTCTGATCTCACTTTTCTGACAAATAACATCCATATTTCCTGCTCATGTACAAATAAGGTCATAGTCAGTGTGTGTGTGTGTGTGTGTGTGGTTCAGGTAAACCCTACGTTATGGGAGCAAAATGTCCCCACATTCTTTTGGTCCCCGTGAGGAAAGCAGCTTGGAAAATGATTCTAAGTGATGTTTTTTGAAAATATAAAAATGCAGAAAGTTTTCTGTGATTTTTAGGTTTAGGGGATAGAATATACAGTTTGTACAGTATAAAAATCATTGTCAATGGAATGTGCCCATAAAACATGAAAACCCAACATATACTGTATATGTGCTTTCTCCCTCTCTCTCTCTCTCTCTCTCTCTCTCTCTCTCTCTCTCTCTCTCTCTCTCTCTCTCTCTCTCTCTCTCTCTCTCTCTCTCTCTCTCTCTCTCTCTCTCTCTCTCATCCTCACTCCTTTTCGTCTCTCCCCTTCTGTATTCCCAAAATTCTGTTAGTGTGATCCAGGTCATGTGTTTTTAATTTGGAGCAAGCTCAATATTTCTTTACCAGTCGGAAACGGCAGTCAGGGCTTCAACATTTCATCAGTAAAGCAGAAAACAGCACATGCAGCCAATGAAAACATGTAGCCAGGAGAAAGCACTACCTAACCTAATGTAGAATAATACGAATGTTGTAATTCCTGTAATTCCTGAAAAAGTGTGCATTAGCAATAGACCATTCAAGATACATATTAAATAGTCTGTTGAATAGTGTATTTTTTTTATTTAATTTATAACAATATTTATTAACAATTAACCTTTTTTATTTTTATTTAACAAGGACAATGGACAGTCAATGTATGCCCCAGAAATAGCTCCAGAGCTAAATTTCATCTACAGTCCCTCTGTCAGAAATAATATAGAAATCTGATTGTGCAAGGCCATCTTGACACAAAGAAAGAAAGATTTTGAAAAGATTTATTTGAAAGAATTTGAAAGATGTATTTGATTGAGGACAGGTCTGTTTTTAGTATGGTTCAGTTGCTAGCTGTCTGTGTATGTCAATCATTCATGACATCATGACTTCTCCAGCCCACATAATGTTTTCTCTATAATCTACAATAGCCAGTCGCTGCACTTCTGCTACTACAGTCAGTTGTAAATGTATAGAATTAAAATAACATTCACCTTCATGCTAAAAATATATAATATAATTATATAATAAAATCTTCATGCTAAAAATCCCACTTGTCACTCAAGAACAGCACTGTCTCTTGGGAATGTCTTAAGAGGAGACCTCTTGAAATTGTGTCCTTTTGTGACTGGAGGGGTGCTAATCTTACCATCTCTGTACACTGAAATGAAGGTGAATCGGGAATATTTTCTTAGGGGGAGATTTGGAGCTTGGGATCTGTGCCAATTAAACTAGTCAAGCCAAGGCTTTGATTTTAAAACTGATTTCAACAAAATGTCTCCATTAGCACTGCCGGCACTAAAGGAAAATGTCTCGATATGATTCAGATCCACTGAATTCTAAAATGGTATTTGAAGGTAAAGAGTGATGACTCATGAGTGACAAAATATTTGAGGGACCCACAAGTATCACAGTTTTCTGTATTTTGTTTCAGTATGACAGTCATCAAGCCAGGCTGTTTTTGGCTGCCAAGCTTCAGTCCCCCTCTTATTGAAAATAAATTACTTCCTATGCCTAAGTGGGCATGGGCACTTTTGGCTGTAATGAATAACAACAGAAACCTTGCCTCATGATTAGTTCTTCCCTGTAAGGTCTGTCAATCATTCTGGTGCCTTTTGGCTTAAAGAACTGTATAATACACTTTATATTTGGCTCTTTTTTTTTGATAGAGAAAAATTACTTTTTTTATCAGACATTTCTGGACCTAAGGAAATTAGTTCACATATTGACATAACAGATACAGAGCCAAAGCATTACATATAAATTAATATAATAATTTTTCAGTAAGGAGCAGCAATGAAAAAATAAAATAAAATATAACAATGTAGCATAAAGTTATTGACAGAAGAGCAATGACACTCTGTCAAGATACAGTATGTGCAGAGATGTTTTCACTGATCATGGAGGCACAGATATATTAAATGAAAGATAAAGTGCAGTTGGAACACAAAAGAAGATATTTCGAAAAAATCGAAAGTCTTCTTTTTTTTGTCCATAAAAGTCATTAGGGTCCGAAATGGACAAAAAACAGTTGAAACATTCATCAAAATATCTTCTTTTGTAGGTTTCATGTAACCTAATGTAGTCAGGTTAATCTGCTTATATTTGATATTTGAATATTTGAATAAAAGAAGTTCATTTAGATCTCACTACATAATGGTAGTGCATTTTTAGTGATAGACATACAGTTTATATGATTTACATTTAGATAAACAGATCCAATTGACATCTGTACATTTATAACCGACAGTGTAAGAAAAAGAATGAGGTTTTCCTAATCATTTGGTAGTCTCAAAGACACAGAGTCTGCTCAGCAGGTTTTTATAGGGACCTGGCTGTAGTGCAAAAACACAAGAACTGCAGACCACAGTAAATCTTTCTCACTGGGGCCGGTTGGAAATGTCCGTAATACAAAATTAAGATTTACGGCTTTGTCTCTCTTCCATCATTAATCTTTTTATCTGCATGTTGGACAGATACACAAGCCACAGAAACCCAAAGACCCAAACAAGCATACATTAGTTGTGGAGACAGTGCTCTCTTCTGTTCAAAAGAAGAACTACAAGATTCAACCTTTTACAGGTTTTTGAGGATGAGATTGTTGAGGGAAAAAAGAGCCTGCACTCTTGATTCATTCTCACTGAGAATATTACAAGCAGTTATGTGTGTACAAAGACAGACTGATTCGTTCTGACAGTATGAGTGAACTGAAATGCATCAGTGTTAAATACAGTATAATGTGTGTTTCAGCTGCTGCAGCAAAAAGCACAGCAGAGAACAGCACTCACCCTCTGCACATGGGGCTGATTCTTGGGATGCTCTTGCTTCTGCTCGTGATGGTGGCCGTCGTCCTGGTGACAGTTTATGTATACCACCACCCGAGCTCTGCTGCGGGACTCTTCTTCATTGAGGTGAGAGTGTGTAGGTTTTAGTTAAAGAAATAGTTCACCTAATAAAGAAATTGAAAAATGTCTAGCTTCCTTTCTTCCGTGGAACACAAAAGGTGAATTTGTAAAGTGTGCTGGTCTTTATTTTCCATGCACTTACAATTAATTGGTACCAAAGCTTTCAAGCTCTAAAAAAGGTTGCAAAAAAACAGCACCATAAAAGAAGTCAAGTTGGATTTGTGAACAAATAGTTCTATTTGATTCGTTTCACAGTATTTCTGTGAAACGAATCAAATAGAACTATTTGTTCACTATACCAGCTCTAACCAGCATAAACCAGCCTGGACCAACATGCTGGTTTATGCTGGTTAGAGCTGGTATAGTGCTGGTCTAACCAGGAACCAAAACATACCTTATGATGGTGACCAGCAATGCTGGATTTTTTCAGCAGGGAGGAACACATTTATGGTGCTTTTGCATTTTTGAAAGCTTCAGTCCTCATTCATTATAGTTAAAAATGTATTGTTTGCTCTGCAAAGGCAGGAAAGTCTGGAAAGGTCTGGAATGACATGAGGGTGAGCAAATGATGACAGAATTTTGTGTTTTTTTGTGCCATTTTGTGTGAACTATTACTTATTAAAGGCAAAAAGGGATGCAGAGATTTAATAACTGCAAACTGTAAAGTCAGGAATGTTTGTTGGCTTTAAAACAATGTATGCAAATGTTAATACATGTAGAACTATCTAGTAGAATATGTATATATTGACTTTGATGGGGAGTGCATTTAAAAAAAAAAATCTTTTATCAATATTAAATTCATACTTTTACAGAGACGTCCCAGCCGATGGCCAGCGATGAAATTTCGTCGAGGTTCTGGTCATCCAGCATACGCAGAGGTAGAGCCTATGGGTCAAGAAAAAGAAGGCTTTATTGAATCAGAGCAGTGCTGAGATTTGACCTTTGACTTCTTAAGTCACACACAGCCCAGCAACTTTCTTGATGTCTAGCTACAAATCCACACATCTCAAATCATAAAGCTCCACCAACCCCCGTGAACACTGAGGAAACTGAAAACAGTGAGGGTGTGGTGTTTGAATGGAAGAGGCATCCATAAAACAAATGCTTGGATCCAGCTTTTAACACTCAAAACAAAACAGTCTACATTCAGAGGAAGCTTCTGCTCAGTTCCTGTCATGACGTGGGGAGCAGCTCTGGAAACCTTGATTGTACTGGATGAGGCTTTGACCTTTCACCCTCAAAATCGGCATTGAACTGAAGGCAGTTACGTTTGATTCTCTGATTTGATGTGCCTCTCAGAGAGATCTTTCTTGTCATGACAGTTTTGGAACTGCACATTCATTATACAGACCTTTATATATCTTCAAATGGGTTTTGTAGGGTTTTTAGGTTTGTTTTCCAAATTATTTTTGTCATATTCGCTTATGATTTTATCTCATTGATTTGAACTGAATTTTTGGAGTATGTTATGACTTCAGTTATAGATACTGTGTCTCTTCCTCTTGTTTGGATACAATTAGAAAATGTTCTGTGAACAAATGTGTCGACAGTATTGATTAACATTTTTCATCCATATTCCAACCATTTAGGACATTTTGCACATATCCACTTAACGCACATATATTGCTTTTTTTTCAAGTTTAATTTTTCCTCGATTTATGTTACTAATGCATATTTACAAGACAGGCGCTTGTGAGATTGCGTGCGTGTGCGTCTTTGTTTTGATTTTTGATTGCTGTTGTTTTTATCATAATATTCCGGTACACAATGATCCCTTACACACATCATAGTTGAAATCAAGGATTTGGACCGATTTGCATTTGAAAGGCAAGACAGGAGGTATCTACTGACAGCTGTCAGTCCTTAGCTTGACAGAGACATTTGTTATGTTGTTATATAATATTTGATATAGAGCTCTCCTACTGCTGTCAAGGTCATCTCAAAGATTAGAAGCAGTGGAATTGAGAACTGCAATAATGAATTCATTTTGACTTCAAGAATGTGATTTATTACAACACATTACAACCTTGTATTATGAACATTCAGTATGTTCTAAATCATTTCCATTGTGTTCAGTAATAATGGGGATTTTGCTTTTGAAGGTTTACAATGTTTATCCTTATAAAACTGAATTAATTGTGGCACATTATATTACCTTCTCCTTTAAAAATGTATCCTAAAGACATTTAGAGTATTGTGACCAAAGAACTGTCATTACACAAACAGAATATAAAGAAAACAATTGGAAAATATTTCCCTAATACTGTACAACTTGAGATGGACAGTAGTAGAGATGTTTGTCTTCTGTTTGATTATTTCATTTTCAGCAAACCTATGCATTGGGACAGTTCTTGAAAGTTTATTTTTATTTTTTTTTATGTCTGTTAGGCGTTTTTATTAATGCATGCAAGGGATATATATTTGTCTCTTTTTTTAATCCTCATAACAGGGTGGCTCACCAAAAATCAAGGTCTAAATTCTATTTTTATCAACTTTCTTCACTGTAAGACCTGATTATTTTCAGCAGATTTAACCTGTGTGTGTGCGTGTGTGTGTGCGTGTGTGTGTGTGTGTGTGTGTGAGACATTGAATCTGAATGTATATGAGTACACACTAAATGTGAGGTCTGTAGTGGATGTTTATTTTGTAAAATAATCTCAAACAAAATGTTTGTTGAATGAGATCAGTTTTCTGTTCAGCAGTGATGTCTGCTATCAGAATTCGAGCAAACAAACATATTAGTGACCTGCATTTTTGATAATCATAATCGTCATGTTGTGCCACACATTGAGAGACAGTGAAATACACAATGCTGTAATCTGTGTACTCTTGTGTTACTACTGTCTATTTGATTACATAATAAAATTTGATTAAATAATAAAGTTGTTTAAACTGACAACTTAGCCTCATGCATCTGGTCGTCAAATGATTTAGCCTACTCTCCATTCCTGATTCTGTTTCAAATCTTTCCCCACCAGCGTTTTCTTTTTTAAATTTGCTATCCACTGCCTGCATTTTTTATCTTTTTTTACAAAATGTTCATGGTCCCCAGAATATTTTGTTGTATAAATATCGGAACATGCAATACATCAAAAAAAAAAAAAAAAAGAACTTGAGACTCTTCTATTTAAAAAAAAGTTTAATTTACATTTTGAACAAAAAACTACAATGTGCATAAGCAATGCTTTATTGCTTGTTTCTGCTGAATATGAATATTTGTATATTTATATATGAATAATGAATATTTATAGTAGTGACATCAAAGTAAATATGTTATGGCCAAATAAAGGCATGCAACTGTAGATCTCGGCAGCCATTGACTACCATAGTGGTGGAAAAAAATACTATGGTAGTCAATGGCTGCCAAGATCTGCTTGGTTACAAACATTCTTTCAAATATCTTCCTTTGTGTTCAGCAGAACAAAGAAATTTATACAGGTTTGGAACAACTTGAGGGTGATTAAATGATGACAGAATTTTCATTTTTGGGCCGTACAGGTATGGGACGTTGGGACATAGAAAGTGTTCATTTTTAATTGCAAAAAAAAGTGTTACTTTAATTGCAAAAACATTTGATAAAGTAAAGGTTCCAGGTACCAATGTCATTGTATAAATTCTCTATTTACAATCAGCAGTGATTACTTTATTCCACTAGCGAAAGAGTCATATAACAGGTGGGTAAAATGTTGCCCATATTATTCAAAATATCTTCTTTTGTGTTAAGCAGAAGAAAGAAAATCATATTGGTTTGGAACAACTTGAGGGTGAGTAAATGATGACAGAATTTTCATTTTTGGGTGAACTATCCTTTTAGGCTACCGATATTACTGGCGTAGGCCTATTTATCTCAAGTGAGTGCATGCTTTTCAGAACTACTACTCTTTTTTTATATGCATTTATAATGAGAAAAATACTGAATGCAACACGGTCTAATCTGTCTAATCTTGTTGAAGCATTAATACTGATTAACATTTTTCTGAAAATGACTTTTTATGTTTTTTTTTTTGTTAATTTTTTGTAATGTAACAGTACATATAACTAGGAGTGAAAAGCATACATTGTATACAAAAAAAAAATCATTTTACATCTCGCGATACATAGGGTGTGACGCTACAGTCACGTGTCTCTCTGTCAGCGACTTCTGTTCTCTGATTGGACGAGCAGTTTCAGTACAACTAGCACTAACTCAGTCAGTGTAGTTTATAATATATGCATGAACAGTTTCTCTTTTTATCGGTTTCTCAGTGTAATCATCATATACTCAGCAGTTCTGAGGAAATCTCGTCTAAACTGTGTTGAGTCCCGGCTGAATGGCTGAAGCCTCCGTTACAGGTAACGTTAAGCGGTTATGGCTACTCGCCTCATAACGGCTAGCTGTAGTGAAGTGTGTGTGTGTGTGTGTGTGTTCACGATTGTGATGGTGAACTCATCCTTTAATCTCAGCAATATCATCTCAGTATTTGAGAAAATAAAATAATGAAATGATTTGTGACGCGATTTATTTCACAGTTTAGAGAATAATATTTTACCAGTCATCGTCACGTCACGACCACAAGGAAGAAGTGGAAGGAAGTTGGTTAACAAGTTAAAAGCACGAAAGAGTGTCAGTAAATTTATGAACCATATTTCTGTCTGGTCGATATTCGACAGACCTTCTAACAGTAGAGAGAAAATCAGGCGACGTCCATTATTTGCATTGTGACGTTACAGCATGTTGCAAAAACGCTGTGTCAGTATCAGAGTGTAAGTTACATAATGTCCAGTGCCTACAAAGCATCCAGTCATGGCTATATAGATAATGATATAGCAATAAAGTCAAAAGGCAGAAAATTAACCTGTCAACCATTTGTCTTCACTTTTAGACACCTCAAAGTTGAATCCAGAGTCTGCTGAGTTTGTACCGCAAGCTAAACCCAAGCAGCCCCACTCTAGGAGAAGTTACAGGCAGCAGGACCACAGTCAGGACTGGAGGGCTCATCATGTTTGGCCTCATCATCACTTTAGACAGTTCAGTGCGACTGATCATGGTCAAAATGAGTTTGAAAACCCTGCCAACAATACATTACCCACTCCTGACTTTGCCATCAGAGGAGGCTTAAGAGGTAGAGGCAGAGGAGGAAGACAAAGAGGAGGACGAGTAGACTGTAGGCGCAACAATGATCGTCACCCCCAGAGTGAGAGATGGACAAAACCTGGAAGTGATAGCGACTGCTCAGGAAGGGACAGTGGAGCTGGTGGTCCTAAGCGACCCAACATGCCCACTTTTAACAGGTCGACAGAAGAGGAGAAGGAAAGAACATCCGTGGAAGCAGATGTAAGTAAGTCTTATCGAGACAGCCGACGGAAGAAGCCCAATAAAGTGAGAGCTGAGAGATTGATAAAGGAGCCTCTGCCCAGGGATAAGGAGGAGAACCAGGAAAACCAGGCTTCTAGAGGAGAAGCAAAGCCTGCAGCAGTTCATGAACATCCAGAGCCTGAGCAGAGGAACCATAAGGGATGGAGAGGTGGAGACCGCCGCATACAGCCCAGTTGCCGTGGGAAAGGACTGATCCCTAACCATGGGATTGAGGGTAACTGGAGAGAAAGAGAAGTTCAGATCAGAGAGGAGGGGAGGAGAGGTGCAGAAGATGACGGTGGAAGACATGAGGAGTTCAACAGGAACAGAGAAGGTGCGAGAGGGAAACGGCCACTACTGCAGAATCCAGGGCCGAAGAGAGGTGGAGGTCCTGAGCGAAGAACAGGACTGGTGAAATGCATGGAGCCTCCCAAAAGCAAAGAGACACAGACAGGTGATGTGCTTTAGGTCAGAACGTAAACACATATACGAGTGCTTGTTTTGTTGTTGCACCTTTACAAACGATTGTCACTTCTCTATAGTTACTGTACACCCTGTTTGTAAATGCTTGGTACGATAATTAAAGGACAAGTTCGCTGATTTTCAACCATCTTTGTATTGTTGCAAAGTTGCTGTTATATGTAAATTACCAATGTATACTCCTCCTCCATGTTACCTGTTGTCAGATCTACCAGTTTATTTGACACAAAACGTGTAATTTTGCATCATCCGGCAGACTTTTGACAGATCCCGGGGTTTTTTTTTAAAACTGAAGATTTATGCATTTTGACAGTCAGATGGACAGCGGGGAGGTACCCAATGCATTATGGGTGTTCAAGTTTACCTACCTTTCTGGCAAAAGGGAATGCAACAGCCCTTTTTTTTCTATTTTATCTAGTCATTGAGCACCAATTTAAAAAAATGCTTTATTAAAAGCCCATCTTGCCAGCTGTGAATTACCCCTTTACTAATGGACAAATTTCTGACAGTATTTCTGTGTCTCTCTTAATGACAAGCTTTTTAACATCTTCAACACTTTGTGTGTGTGTGTATATATTTATATAGGTTGTCTAATTGAGCAGCTGACAGAGGAAAAGTATGAGTGTATGGTCTGTTGTGAAGTTATTCGGGTCATGGCTCCGGTTTGGAATTGTCAGAGCTGTTTCCATGTATTCCACCTTAACTGCATCAAGAAATGGGCTCGATCACCTGCATCTCAAGCTGATGGTACGTTGACCGCCTCTCACATTTGATAGAGGACATTACCAAAGACTGTACAGCTGCCATTAGAAGAGTCCCACTTAGGACTGCATATGTGCATTGGCAGGACCAACCTAAAATATCCACTTTTTTAAGGCTATTTGAGTGTAAGAAGCAACATTTATGAAACAGTTTCTGTCAGATTTTATTGTTTATTTGAAATATGTGATTTTGGTGAGCAGTTTTTGAGATTTCAGTATTTCCCCATTTAATGTAGATAGGAGTTGGTCCTGCATGCCTATAGTTGCCTGGAGGTGTTGCAAATATTGCTGCCAAGTGAACTGACTCTCCTTGAAAGGGACTTTAACATTTATTATACTGGCAGACTACTGTATGATTTCTAAAAACAAATGCCAAATACAGTGGGCTAACCCTCAGCAGTGTCTGTTGTACTACAATAACCATAGTTTAATAACAAATTTAAATGGTTGAATATTTACAGATGGCACTGAAGGTTGGCGTTGTCCTGCATGCCAGCATGTGGCACTGAAAGCCCCAAATGTGTATACCTGTTTCTGTGGTAAGATTATTTTGTGTTCTGCACCTCACATGTGTTTTGTCTGAATCTTTGGAAATTTGTGAAATGATGGGCTTTATTTTTTTTTATGGATAATGCTGTAAAACTGAAGGTTCTCTAGATTTCTGTTCATTCACCTTTTATTTAATGAACAGGGAAGGTGACCAATCCTGAGTTTCAGCGCACTGAGATCCCTCATAGCTGTGGAGATATGTGTGGGAAAAAGAGGAGTGGAGCGGAATGCAATCACCCCTGTAACATGTAAGAGCCCAGCAGCACAAAACCATGTAAATCTGAAAAATAGACTAGTGGTTTGTTTTTTTAATGTAAAAAGTGTCATGGTAAAATCCCACTAAATGTACGGTCACATTTTTTGTTGATAATTGACAAATTTAAATCGGAATCCATCATGCTATTGGGAGTTTTTGTGTGAGGGTGAAAAAGTTCCCCGCACAGATTTTGCTTGGTCACACAAAAGTGCCGCATTGACCAATAGAAAACTGCTTGGTTTGAATGTGACTTCTGTGTTAGTGGTAATTTATTAATTTCTGTACTATTGACAATGAACAGTGGACCTTTTTTTGCCTGCGTATCTCACTAATGTGACCACAACTTAAAGGTGCACTGTGTAAATTTTAGCGCCATCTTGCAACCGGCCACCACTCCCCCCTCCCTTTCGAAGCACATAGAGAAGCTACGGTGGCCGACACAGGACAAAAATGACGTCGTCGGAGACAGCAGAGAGTAGCTAGAGCTCTATTGAACAGTTTGTCCGTTTAGGGCTACTGTAGAAACATGATGGCTCAAAATGGCGATTTCACTGTAAGGGGACCCGCGGTGTACGGAGATAGAAATGGCTCATTCTAAGGTAATAAAAACATAACGGTTCATTATGTAAGGTCTTTATAGACCACTGAAAACATAGTTATGTATATTATATGGCATTTCTGTTAATAGATCCTCATAAATACTACACACTGCACCTTTAAGAAACATGTCTAATGAACGTGAAACCAGCTTAATTAATATACATGGCTTTCTTACTGGGTTAGTTCACCCAAAAATGAAAATTCTGTCATTAATTACAGACCCTCATGTCATTCCAATCCCGTAAGACTTTCATTCGTCTTCGGAACACAAATTAAGATATTTTTGTTGAAATCTGAGAGCTTTCTGTACCTCCATTGACAGCTATGCAACTGAAAAGATATCTTAAAACTAATCCATATGAATTGAGCGGTTTAGTTCAAATTTTCTGAAGAGACCCGATATATATGTCGCTTTATATAATGAACAGATTTATTTTTACACTTTTATTCACATTTAAATATTGATGAGCAGACAAAAAGAAGCTTAACTGAACCTGCTTGACGCGCGAAAACAAACCTCATTGTGGAAACCAGATCTTGCGGAAGCTCAAACACAAGAATTAACCTCATTGGTTCCCGCACGTCAAGTGAACATGATTGAGCTTCCGTTTATCATAACTGATGTTTATATGTTAATAATGTTTGAATGTAATTTTTTTTTAATGTTGTGTGAATGTTTATATGTTAATAAAAGCCTAAATTAAATCTGTTCATCATATAAAGCGATCGTGTCTCTTTAGAAAATTTGGACTAAACTGCTCGATTTATATGGATTAGTTTTACAATCTCTTTATGAACTTTTTGAAGCATCAAAGTGGTAGTTGCGTAGTTGTCAATTGAGGGACAGAAAGCTCTCCGATTTCATTAAAAATATCCTCATTTGTGGTCCAAAGATTAACGAAAGTCTTACGGGGTTGGAATGATAAGAATTTTCATTTTCGGGTGAACTAACCCTTTAAGAGTGATTACTCAACTAGTCATCCAGGCAACTCACTTTCTTTTTAAATTGTTTGCACATGCGTAATTTTGTCTATATTTATGATAATTGAAATGACCTTGGTCAATCCAGTGTTGACATTCTTGCATAAGACTTTCTCTTGCGCTTTGTAGCTTGTGCCATCCTGGGCCCTGCCCACAATGCCCGGCTTTTATCACCAAGTCCTGCATTTGTGGGAGAATGAGGTAGTATTAACTATTTCTAATTAACTCTATATGCAATAATTTACCCAGATATATAGGGGCAAAACAAAAGCGTTTTCTTGTGTGCGCAGTAAGCAGGTGCGTTGCAGTCAGACGGGACCTTTGCTTTGTGAAAACGTCTGTGGGTCTCTTCTGAACTGCTCAGAGCATTCCTGTGCCCAGGTGTGCCACTCAGGGCCATGCCAACCCTGCCGACTTCGTGTCCAGCAAGGTAAGTACAGTAGTCCTTGTGTCATTTAATTGGTGTCAGAGTCTATTCAGTCATCTAATTTTATACGTTGTAATTTTCTAGCAATGTGTTTGTACCCTTTTAGCCTGCTTCTGTGGTGTGGTGTTCAGGGAGGTGGCATGTGGAACTGATCTTGAGAATTTTAAAGGATCAGGATATTTTTCCTGTTGCAAGCCCTGTGGAAAGTATGTACTAATGTAAAGTCTCCTCACTTTTACAAGTTTGCTATATGCAGAGCCTTGATATCAAACTTGCCTTGTGTTTTAGACTTTTTATTAAAGGCACAATATGTAAGATTAAAATATCCAAAAATCACTAGAACAATGTTATATATTTTGTTGACTTGTGTACTTAAATTATCCCGAATGTTTAAATCCAGAGAAATAAGCAATTTTAAACAGGACACGGACCATGTCCGTGCGTCGCCTATCAAGGACATCATACCCGTGTTACCCTTGATCTCCGTTTTATTTTGTAGAAACCATGGAAACACCAAAGACGCTTTAATATATTATGTGTTTTATTAGATAGGTGAGCAACTGTTTGGATACATTTATCGACAGATAACGAATCATTGTTATATAGCTCAACACAGTCAGTCTTATTGTTTAAATCTTGTTTTCTTGATTTACCGCGAGTACCATGTTTTACCATGCCTAATATTGATCTAGCTTACTGTAGTGTGCAACAAGTATCTCATAGTAGCCGCCGAGTGAACGCACAGAGTAGCATTATAACATAACTTTCAACACACTCAAATGTATCTAATATGATAAACAGTGCTGCGTTACCCCACATACACATGACCGGAGAAGCGGAAGAGGTCACCTGCAGCATAATAAAAGCTCCGCAAAGTCAAGGCGTCATCAAGCTACACCTTTTGTTTTGAATAAGCGACCTCTAGCGGCGAAAAATTACATATTGTGACTTTAATAATGTGTTCATTAATTATTTTTGGCCTGTTTGACCTTTTACTTTTGGTTATTTTAAGACATTTGGATTCATTAATTTTGCATGCATTTTCAGTAAATGTAAATGTGAGCTCTCATCTCTCAATCTGTTGCTCTAGGATGCTAGACTGCCAGTCTCATCGCTGTCAGCAGCCATGCCACCCTGGGCAGTGCCAGCCATGTGCACTCAGCCCCAAGCTGGTACGCAGTTGTTCGTGTGGACAGACTCCACTCTCTAAGCTTCTAGAGTTCGGCTACCCAGAGAGAAAGACCTGTACTGACCCCATCCCCTCCTGTGGCAAGACCTGCAACAAGCCTCTGCCATGTGGAGATGATGGTATGAGCCAAATTGTTTTGTACATAAACAACAGAAACAAGTTAGTTGTTAAAATTATTTTTTTCTGATCTCAAAGTCATCATGAAATCAAAATTGACAGCCTATTTTGTATGGAATATATCAGTGTTTATTATAAATGATCTTTGCATGTCATTATTTTTTTAATTAGGTGCCCTCGTAATCTACCCCAACAACGTCTCTTCTCTGATGATGTGCACCAATAATTCCTCCCTTCCAGCAACCTGTCACTCACATGAGATCGAAGCAATTAGCAAATGACAATGATCAAATCAATTCGATGGACAAAATCAAGTTCTGCCCTACATTTTTTTTTTCTCATGCCAGAAGTCGCTTTACTCGGATATACATCACAATAGGGAAGAAAAGGTTTTGAGAAACCTGTTTGGAAACAGCTAGCAGAGTATTCTTTAGTCACACACACACATTTATACAGTTTATGACTTAGTTATAAGTGAACAAAGTCTACATTTTATTGTCATCTTGTTACTATACATTGGCAGAATATTAAATATTTACTCATTCATTTCAAACTCAAGGAAAGAGTGTGTTTACAGTTCGAAGTAAATACTTGACATTTTCATTGTTTTCCATAAGCATAAAGTGTAACATTTTCAACACAAAACTGTTCAAAATTCATATATTTCTTTTGCACTTGTGTCTGCTCTGCTGTAGATTCTGTCCACTTGTGTGAAAAGCTCTGCCATGAGGACAGCTGTGGGCCATGCTCTTTGACATCTTCTATTAAATGCAGATGTGGCAGTAATAGCAAGGTTGGACAGCTATCATACAGCTGCACAAAAAGTAAGGGAAGTTCTGAAAACTGCAAATGTAAATCATACTCTGTTTTGTCTTTACAGGAAGTTCCTTGTGCAGCGATTCAGACTGAAGGTAAGGCTTTGGGTGATTGTGGGACAACAAGGTGGTAATTAATGTAACTAACACTTTATGTAACCCATTATATGTACTATTCCAGAGTAGCAGTTGTAATGCTAATGTACTGTCCTCTACAGAGGACATGGTGTTTACCTGTGAGAAACGCTGCATCAAGAAGCGCTCTTGCGGCAGGCACAAGTGTGGAGAGTTGTGTTGTGTGGTGAGTCTTTTATATTTTCATGAAAGTTTTATCTGGGTGCAATAATCACAAGAGAGTTTTAGTAAACATTCTCTCTCTTTATTAGGATATGGAGCATAAGTGCTCAATGATTTGTGGCTACAAGCTCAATTGCGGTCTACACCGATGTCAGGACCTTTGTCACCGTGGCAACTGCCAGCCTTGTTGGCAAACCAGTAAGCTTTACCACCAGGGTGATGCCCATGTATTGAATCTTTCTCTAAAGAGCCTGGTCTTCAAGAACATATTTGTGTACGTCCATCCCTTTTCTTCATATCAGCATTATGTGTGTTTATTCTAAGGTTTTGACGAGTTGGCTTGCTACTGTGGGGAGACGGTGCTCTTCCCACCCATCCCTTGTGGAACCAGGCCTCCTGAATGTAAAAACTTGTGTACCCGGAGTCATGATTGTGATCACCCAGGTACTCCTGCCTGCTCAGACAATCACAGACATACTCCGTAACAGATATATGTGAAGATAGATTTATACACACATATATGGTTGATTATGAAAGTTGGCAGTCTGTACGTTCCTACCCTTGACATTTTTCAGTTCGGATATAATTGCAAACATTGAAACATAATGAAGTACATGATGAACTGAATCGTAAACTTGAATTACACTACCGTTGCATAAGGCAGCATTTATTTGCTTAAAAATACTTATTGTAAAATATTTGTAAATTAAAATAAGTTTTCTATTGTAATATACTTTTATAATGTAATTTATTCCTATGATGGCAACACTGAATTTTCAGCATCATTACTCCAGTTTTTAGTGTCACATGATCCTTCAGAAATCATTCTAATATGCTGATTTGTTGATTTGAAACCATGATATATTTTGTTAGGATTCTTTGATGAATAGAAAGTTCAAAAGAACAGCATTTGAATTAGAAATCTTTTGTAACAATGTAAAATTCTTTAACGTCAACTTAATGCTTCCTTGCGTAATGAAAGTATTATTTTCCTACTGACCCTAAACTTTTGAAAAGTAATATGAATTATAAAGGTTGTGTAGCTGATGGTTTTGTTTATATGATTCCCCATAGTGTTCCATTCATGCCATAGTGAGGAGAGATGTCCTCCCTGTACCTACCTCACTAAAAAGTGGTGCATGGGTAATCATGAGGTAAAAAGACGTTTTTAAAACAAGCCAGTTTTCTTTTTTTTTTTTTAATTACAATTTAATCATTGCATTTGAAAAGTGGGTAGTTTCAAATGCAATAAATATCCCATCAAATCCTATTTGATTCACTCTATTCAAGGAAAGTTCCATATCTTTCAAATCATCTGCATTTTCACATTTCTCCCTAGCAAAGGAGTAATATCCCATGCCACCTGCAGGACATCTCGTGTGGTTTAGTGTGTAATAAGCTCTTACCCTGCGCTTCTCATCGGTGTAAGAGGATATGCCACCGCGGAGAATGCCAGGCAGAGGGAGAGTGTAAGCAGCCATGCACTCATCCTAAACCTGGCTGTGGGCACCCCTGTGCTGCTCCCTGCCATCCGGGAATCCCCTGTCCACCTAATATCTGCAGTGCCAAGGTACAGCCTTACCCTCTTCCTACATCTACTAAGTTGGTTATCAATGGAACATGCAGTTATTGGTCAAAGCATTCCTTTGTTTCCTCAGCTGTAGCCTGATGTTATTCCCTGATTCCTCAGCTGCAGGGTGCTTGTGGTCTGGCACATGCTCACAGACAAACTTTATAGGTTATGTAAAGTATTGGGATGAAGCAGTAAATTATGGTTTTCACATACATGTATTATAGTTGTTTGTTATAGCTTGTCACAATTAATCTTCAGATGATTTGTTGCTTTCAAGTGTAGGAAACAGATCAGAAGGGCAGAATATCTGATTCTCTTAGCACAAGCATTGCTCCACAGCTTGTATATTTGATTTTTGTAAATGCTTTCATTTTCTGTACAGATTTATTCTTTACCAAAAAAAAAAAAAAGAATCAAAATGGTGAGCCTTACATTATACTCACACTTATTTCCTGTTTTCAATCTGTAGGTGGCACTGCAGTGTGACTGTGGCCGCAAAAAAGAGACCATCCCCTGTGCTGATGCATCCAGTTCCTACCAAAGGTTAAAACATGGCATGCTATCATAGACATTCAGTGTAGTAGTGATACTGACTGAAGTTAGTTAAGCTTTGTTGATAATTTGGCTGAATCACCAGCAGGTTATTGTCTTTTTCCCCACTAAATACTAATTGTTGTGCAGTCACAGCAAGGCGATACATATAAAATAAAGGATATACATTTGCAAATTAGACACAATTTTCATCTCTATATTCTGCAGATACGCAGCTATTGCCGTGGCCAGTAAGCTGTCGGATATGCAGCTGGGAGA
Organism: Coreius guichenoti; assembly: GCA_039654105.1. Lineage (NCBI taxonomy): Eukaryota > Metazoa > Chordata > Actinopteri > Cypriniformes > Gobionidae > Coreius > Coreius guichenoti. The sequence continues at coordinate 28,267,150 of CM077168.1, forward strand.
GTCTGTTGACATTGGACAGCTCACAAAGAAGGAGCAGAAAAAGGCCAGGTATACTCACAAACTAAAGCTTGCACGACTGCTTGTTTTTATTAGTTGTCCAGAAGAGTAGTCTGTGGGTCAGTGTTTGCCTTGTGTAAATGACAGCATTAGTGATCTCTGCTGTTTCTGACAAGTTCAAAGTTGCATTGAAGGAGAGCAGGGAACTTGCACTCACCAAGCACAAAATGCAAGTAAAAATTGGTTTTGGTGATTAAATACATTTACAGTGGCTGGTAACTTCATAAGGAACTCCATTGTAATAACTTTTACCTCCAAAGCTTGAAGTATGCATTGTAATATGCTTCCGTTGTGGAGTAACCTTTTTATTTGGATGTTCTTATTCAGATTGGAGTGTGATCAAGAGTGCGCTACACTGGAGAGGAACAGGTGAACGGAAGATGGCAAAGGCTGATTTTATTTACATGTCATTTCCCTATATCTGTGCCTGTTTATATTACTAGATGTGTAGATTATATAGATGTGTCTATGCGGGTGCGCTGGTTTTGATGGTTTCTGTTTTGCCCCTAGACGGCTGGCTGAGGCCCTGCAGATTGATGAGTCAGTGGATCCCTTCAACAAGTCAGCGTCTTCCAAATTTACTGACTCTCTCAAAGAGGATGCCAGGTGGTTCAAATTCTAAAATAGTGCAAGAATGCATCAACAGCACATAAATCTATGGCATGGCAGTATGAGACATCACAATGAAGGCACCAACCATTTTACTGAAATACTTCTGTTGCATTCTTGAAAGTAACTGTGCACTAAAGCATTGGCAGTTGAGTTTAGGTTCTTGCACACATTTGTTTTGACAGTTTAAAGAAAAACTGACGTGTAGAATATACACACAAATGTTAAATGTTTAGTCTACTACAGAGCCAAGTGAAGGCCTGAACACTCACACTTAGGATTTTTTTTTTTTTTTAATACAGGAAAGATTTCAAGTTCGTCAGTGAAATTGAGGAAGAGATTAAAAATGTAGTTGAACTGGCTAATAAGGTACGATGTAGACTAATAATCACACCATAAATAGTTATTTTAAAATCGACTATCCAAACACAATTTTTCTGAGCTCTGTAATTTGTGTTTTTCCTCAGGGTAAACAATCTAAAAGGAGTCACTGTTTCCCACCTATGAAGCGTGAACACCGGAGAATTATCCATGAGCTATCTGAGGCATATGGTGTGGAAAGCGTCAGCTATGATAGCGAACCCAAGCGCAATGTAGTGGTCACTGCCATCAGGTCAGCAAAAGCTGTGAAATTTTAGATTAGGCTTTCTTCAACTGTAGTATTGAAAACTATTCTTTTGGTAAGCATAAAAGCAAACTTAACAAGTAAACTCTGAGGATGTCTCTCAGGTAAGCATATGCCCTGTCAGTAGCATTGGGTACTCTTGAACATGATTGTTTTATATGTTGTGTTTTCAGGGGAAAATCAGCATGTCCTAACACTAGTCTGGCTGCTTTGATTGAAAGGGAAACTGTTACCAGAGCCCCTCCTCCCATTGCCCACATCAAACAACACAACAGCAAGTATGTTCACACACATCTCACCACTACACTACTGTTCAAAAGTTTGGCATTTGTAAGAATTTTTTTTTTTTGTATGTTTTTGAAAGCGGTCTCTTATGTTCACCAAGGCTGCATTTATTTGATCGAAAATACAGTTAAAATAGTAATACTTTGAAATATTACTATTTAAAATAAGAGTTTTCTATTTGAATATATTTTAAAATGTAATTTATTAATTGTAATTTATTAAAATGTATTCATTGTCCTTCAGAAATCATTCTAATATGCTGATTTGGTGCTCAAGAAACATTTCTTATTATCAAAATTTAAAAACAGTGATCCTGCCTAATATTTTTTTGTTGAAATGTGATCTTTTCTTTTTCAGAATCTATGATGAATAGAAAGTTCAAAACAACAGAATTTATTTGAAATAAAAATTGTTTGTAACATTATAATGTCTTTACTGACCCATGTAATGCATCCTTGTTGAATAAAAGTATTACAAAAATCTTACTCGCCCCAAACATTTGAATGGTAGTTTATATGATTACTCTATAAGGCCTGATAATCGTAAATTATCAGTATGATTATTCACATGAGCTGCTGCTACTGATAAATCCATATACATAATACTTATTGGTATGGCTTGGACAGATGTTTTTTTTCCAATTCATTTTATTGATTAATGTGAACAGTTTTGTTGTGTAAAGTGTATCATAACTAATAAAGTTATTCATTCACATTTGTTTCAGGGCTGAAAATAGTAACGCTTGGATGAAACCATCTAAAGAGGAGGCCACAATTGATTATTTTGATGTGCAGGATTGATATGAAATTTTGAAGAGTCACTGTAATAATAATCACAAAATAAAATTGTCCAAAGTCTATAGACTTCTTTTCACAATAGCATCACAGTTCTGAACACAAAGAAAATGAGAATCTGCATCTGTGATTTGTGTACATGTTTGTTAGGTTTACCAAAGAGCAAACATCTGCGAGTTAAAATTAATGTGGTTTCTGTGCACATCCTAAGTTAAAAACATGTTAAAATACTGGATGTATTTGCAGTTTTGGGGGTAACTCATTACAAGTAATGCAAGTTACGTAATCAGATGTTTTTGTTCCATTGCTTAAGTAAGAGTGAACTTTTGCTGTGTCCTATTCTTCTGTGGTCCAGAATGGCAGCACAGCTGAAATGTTTGTTTGAGCTGTGAATTTGCTTTTCTTTCAGCCTGAGGCTTATTCATTTCACTTTTTGTGTTAAAGGGCCTTTACATTTGCTTTTTGTTTTATTATAACAAACATGCTGATCTAGCCCAGATGAGAAAAAGTAAAGCAAAAGTAACCTAACGCATTACTTTCCATAAAAAGTAACTAGTGCAATTAGTTACTTTTTTAGAGAACACAATTTTGTAATGCATTACTTTTAAAAGTAACTTTCCCCAACTCTGTGTATTTTGACCCTAGACTTTGACATAATCAGTGAACATTGACATCTGATAGACAGCTAAGTGTCAGGAGCAACTCTGTGAATGTTAATGGAGCAAAGTTGGACATCAGCATCATCAGGAAGATTGTTGGTAGGAATCGTATTTTACCTTACCTTGTTAAAGAAGGTGAAAATGATTGCATCTCAGCTGCAATAAATACTTCTGAAAGCACACATTTCTGCAGTTCATGTGACTTAAGTGTGAGATTGTGCACAACAGTAGCTGTGGCTCGAACCTGTCCATGTTCTGCTTTCCAGGCTTTGGGATTATGTAGCCTAGTTTTGCTTTCTTCTCACAACAGGAATGATATTGTGATGTTCCATCATAATTTAGTGACCCTGACGTCAACGTCCACATATATCAAAAAACATCTTTATGGACAGTTTCTCCTGAGGATGATATTGACATTAGTAAGGTGCTGGAAGACTGTTGGTAAGACTCGCATTGCTCAGTGAATGTGTAGCGGGACAAAATTAGACAATGAAGGGCCTCTGCTGCTAATTATAATCTTAAACAGTTAAATTTCTCAGAACGGTTCATTTTTGGGAGAACTAACCCTTTAAATTAGTGAAAATGCTACTTCACCCAGAGATGAACATTTTGTCATCATTCATTTACTCACAATCATGTCATTCCAAAACTGAATTAACTTTTTTCGCCGGCGGAACATACAAGATTTTCTGAACGATTCTGGTGTTGTGCCGAATATTAACTCCCTGCCAAATTATTCCAACAAGTAAATGATGACAGAATTTTCATTTTTGAGTTAATTAGTTATAATAATCCATTTTAAGAACTCTTGTCGTCGTCACACGATTATCAACGTCTGTTATTGTGAGGGGGAAAGAGTTTTTGGGTTCTTGTATGTGACACGCGGTCTTTGTAAATTTGTTTAATTTATACTGCCATCTCTTCTTCACTCTCATCTTGTGCAGAGATTTGGCGGACTTTTCATACGCATGTTGCTTAGTATATTAGGCCTGTTCGACAAAGTTCCGACTGTATTCTGTCAGCCCGTGAGAGTGACTGACTGTAACGGCGTGCAATTGCAAGGCGTGCAATTTGATGACGCTCCCTCTAAAAGCCCGAGTTTTATTCGAAGCAGCGGTGGACAGGACGCGCCTGCGCCTCAGCGCTCACCGTCTCTGGCTGCATCCCCTCCTCACTCCGCTGCCTCTCTCTCTCTACACTGACTGTCCAGTCACTCCAGCACTGAGCAACAGGGAGTGTGTTTGCTTCTGCTTTAAGCTATAAAGAACTTCATCTCCGTCGCTCCGGACACACATCCGCTTCTTCATCTGTCGTCCGCTGCCCTTTAGCGACCAACCGGCCACAGTAACCATCTGCCATGGAGAGGAAGGTAGGACATTTACAGCAACATCATAGAATGTCATCTGCTCTATTAAGCACTTATTAAACAACATTGTTTAGTATCTGCGGTCTGTTGCCGTCCTGATGGTGTATAATCCGCCCATCTCATCACAGGCAGTCAGATTAGTGCGCATGGGAGTTTTCCGACTGGATCTAGTTTATTTGGCAATGTAAAAAGCAGATAGAGACTAGTATATGAAGCCAGACAGTACACACGAACTGGTCCTGAAAGCGCGCGCACGCGCACACACACTGGTGCACGTGTTAATCCTGTCTTCTCCATCACTGGACTTAAGTACGGATGGAGGGTCCTTCATGTTCTTAATGCTGACTGGAGTGAGAGGTTCAAAGCAGCACTTAAGGCTGTAGTGGACATGTTATGAGACATCAGATGCCCCCTGTACTCTGTAAAGAGCCTAATTATCTCAGCTTCAGTTGTAGGGGTTGAAAGTGTTCCTAGCAACATAAAGATGCCTTACCTCAAGTTTTCTCTGTAAAGGTTCCTGCAGTGATGGGAAACCTGGAAATGTCAGGGACTTTAAAACTGTGATTTTCAGGCCTGGAAAAGTCATTGTTTTGGAAGGCATGGAGATATCTTTATTGAATATAACAACATTTTCTAGTAATATAAATAGCTCTATGTGAATGCAGTCTCTTTGTGTAGTAGTCACAAACAATTGGAGGAATCATGGAAAATTAATTATTTGGTGAAAAAAAAAGTGTTTTAGTGCTGGTTACAACCCTATGTAGTACATTGTTTCATTTATTTTATATTATATTATGCTCCTACACAGATTTGGAGTCTCTGAATCCTAATATTTGTAAATTTACCTCATGCAGTTACATACATGTCCTTACAGATATTAACCAAAGTGATGTGACACTGTCAAAAGATCAAATATTAACACTATGCTATATATTTCAATTGTGCAGAATGTGTGATAACGCCCATATGGACTTGGAACCCAATGGTTTCTCCCTATAAGTGATCTGAAAAATGCCCCCTTTTCTTGTGGTCCTATACATGCATGTACAGAACTGATTGATGTCACGCAGGATAAATTAGGTGTGAGAGTAAGATCCCTGTACATCTCAAAGAAGATAAACATGACTTGTGTGCCTCTGATTAAATAAATACTTGAAAGCAATTTTTATATTCTACAGCTTAAGATTTAAAAATAAGTATAAAAGCATATTCACACTGATGAACATAAATTGCTATGGAAGGTTCTTCCCTTCATTGCATTGAATGCATTCTGCTTTCCAGTCTTTGGTAACCTAGTTATTAAGATGTGCTGCTTTCCTCTTCCCCAACAGGACTGATATTATAATACTCCATCATAATTTAGTGGTTTCTTATGTGAGTGGAGTGACCCTGACGTCAATGTCTGTTCACTCATACCAAGAAAGGTTTATGGGCAGTTTCCTTTGGGGGTCATAATGCAAAGGAGTAATGCATAATGCAAGAACAACATATGGCACAGATTTATAAAAGGTCTGTTTTCCTGTAGCATATCTTATGTTCTGTTGCCTTCTTCAAAATAATATTGTGACAAAGCATTTGTGGTCTTAGCATCGAGTTGCCGTTCCCTCTCAAATTCGTCCTGCTTCTACAGTGGGGAGAACAAGTATTTGATACACTGCACATTTTGCAGGTTTTCCTACTTACAAAGCATGTAGAGGTCTGTAATTTTTATCATAGGTACACTTCAACTGTGAGAGACGGAATCTAAAAAATCCAGAAAATCACATTGTATGATTTTTAAATAATTAATTAGCATTTTATTGCATGACATAAGTATTTGATCACCTACCAACCAGTAAGAATTCCGGCTCTCACAGACCTGTTAGTTTTTCTTTAAGAAGCCCTCCTGTTCTCCACTCATTACCTGTATTAACTGCACCTGTTTGAACTCGTTACCTGTATAAAAGACACCTGTCCACACACTCAATCAAACAGATTCCAACCTCTCCACAATGGCCAAGACCAGAGAGCTGTGTAAGGACATCAGGGATAAAATTGTAGACCTGCACAAGGCTGGGATGGGCTACAGGACAATAGGCAAGCAGCTTGGTGAGAAGGCAACAACTGTTGGCGCAATTATTAGAAAATGGAAGAAGTTCAAGATGACGGTCAATCTCCCTCGGTCTGGGGCACCATGCAAGATCTCACCTCGTGGGGCATCAATGATCATGAGGAAGGTGAGGGATCAGCCCAGAACTACACGGCAGGACCTGGTCAATGACCTGAAGAGAGCTGGGACCACAGTCTCAAAGAAAACCATTAGTAACACACTACGCCGTCATGGATTAAAATCCTGCAGTGCACGCAAGGTCCCCCTGCTCAAGCCAGCGCATGTCCAGGCCCGTCTGAAGTTTGCCAATGACCATCTGGATGATCCAGAGGAGGAATGGGAGAAGGTCATGTGGTCTGATGAGACAAAAATAGAGCTTTTTGGTCTAAACGCCACTCGCTGTGTTTGGAGGAAGAAGAAGGATGAGTACAACCCCAAGAACACCATCCCAACCGTGAAGCATGGAGGTGGAAACATCATTCTTTGGGGATGCTTTTCTGCAAAGGGGACAGGACGACTGCACCATATTGAGGGGAGGATGGATGGGGCCATGTATTGCGAGATCTTGGCCAACAACCTCCTTCCCTCAGTAAGAGCATTGAAGATGGGTCGTGGCTGGGTCTTCCAGCATGACAACGACCTGAAACACACAGCCAGGGCAACTAAGGAGTGGCTCCGTAAGAAGCATCTCAAGGTCCTGGAGTGGCCTAGCCAGTCTCCAGACCTGAACCCAATAGAAAATCTTTGGAGGGAGCTGAAAGTCCGTATTGCCCAGTGACAGCCCCGAAACCTGAAGGATCTGGAGAAGGTCTGTATGGAGGAGTGGGCCAAAATCCCTGCTGCAGTGTGTGCAAACCTGGTCAAGAACTACAGGAAACGTATGATCTCTGTAATTGCAAACAAAGGTTTCTGTACCAAATATTAAGTTCTGCTTTTCTGATGTATCAAATACTTATGTCATGCAATAAAATGCAAATTAATTACTTAAAAATCATACAATGTGATTTTCTGGATTTTTGTTTTAGATTCCGTCACTCACAGTTGAAGAGTACCTATGATAAAAATTACAGACTTCTACATGCTTTGTAAGTGGGCAAACCTGCAAAATCAGCAGTGTATCAAATACTTGTTCTCCCCACTGTATCTGTCTCAGGTGGTTGCTGAGTGAATCACCAGAATAATTAATTAAGAGTATTCAGTAGTTGTGCTATACACAAGCTTTTTTATACAAAGCAGCTGGAATTTTCTGTAATTGCTGCATCCCTTCTGCTTGGGTGCATTGCTGGAACGTACACCGCCACTGACTGTAGAGACTGAACATGCAGGGTTACTCATGTTGACTAGTCTGGCTATGCTGTCCATGCTGGTTTTTTTATGAAAGCTGGGGCTGCGCCTTTTATGTTGATTGCCTTGTGTGCCTGTGTTAAATGTGAGTTTGAGTGGGTAACAGTGTGGTCTGTGGTCATATTTGATCCTCCACTTGTGTGCTTTGATGCCATTCAGACTTTAGGGAGACATTAGATTTCTGTGGCATCCTTGCAAAAATTTTTTGCTTTTGTTTTTATTTCAAATTCTAACTAGAGTGCATTCTAAGGGACAGATCAACCAGAAATAAAATTGTCAGTTTATTCACCCTTAAGTTGCTCAAACCCAATAGGCTTAGTTTTGTTTTTGTTTTCTTTCTTTCTTTTTTACCATAGAACATAAAAGGATGGAGTTTTGTAAAAATGGGCAAATGTTCTCAACCTCTTACCATTCAAAAGTTTGTGCTAGATAATGTTTTATTAATGTTTTTGAAAGAAGTCTCTTTTGCTCAACAAGGCATTTACTTGATCAAAAATACAGTAAAACAGTAATGTAAAATGTTGTTACAATCAACTGTTTGAATATATTTTAAAATGTAATTTATTCCTGTGATGGCAAAGGTTATTTTTCAGCAACCCTTTAGTCTTCAGTGTCACATGATCCTTCAGAAATCATTCTAATAGGCTGATTTGCTGATCAAGAAACATTTCTTTTTATTATCAATGTTGAAAACTGTTGTATTGCTTAATATTTTTGTGTAAACCATGGTACATTATTTCAGGATTCTTTGATGAATAGAATAAAAGATCAGCATTTCTTTCAAATATCTTTTTTGTAACATAAATGTCTTTACTGTCACGTTTGATCAATTGAATGCATCCTTACTGAAAGTATTAATTTATTTTAAAACAAATTAAAAGAGGCCATTTGTAATACACAAAACATTGTAATAATGGCTTGTCAAATAATAGCTTGTCTCATTTTTGGCCATATTGTACTTTTTTTTTTACCTTGTTCACCAGGGTAGGATTGCACCAGCCATTTGTAATTTCTTACTTAAATTGGAATGTAAAGTTCACACTAGAGGCTTAGTAACTACTAGTTTGTAACTAACTCAGTACTTTATTCGGTTGCACCATTAGGTCGTATGCTCTCCGTAAAGTAATGCATAGTCGCATTAAAATGGCGTCGATATCCTAATAGCAGCCTTCAAATCGTGAGCAGAAGTGTTGAGATGCTGTGAATTTCAGTTTATCCTTCATTCTAACTTTTGCCTTACGTAGCTAACATTAAAAATAAGTTAAATACGATTGTCACGTGTAGATCAAACACGCACGAGATAAAGAGAAATAACAAAGTTCTTTAATAATCCAAGAGTACACGCAGGAGTAAGGGAGCAAACACTACACAACAACATAAGCAATACCGGACAAAGAAACACAGGAAACTCAGGGTTTAAATAGACATGGTGATTGACTAAAACAGAACCGATGTAATGGGACTAATTACTAAACGAGGGAATTAACCTAAAGATTAGGGACACAGGCAAACAGAGCAAACAAAGAGCAAACTAGACTAAACTGATCATAATAGGTATTTTTATGTGTAGCATAAAAAACATTCAGAAACTGTATTTGAAATGAAAATGATTTAAAATTAAACAAAACAATTGATAATTATAAAATAGAATACCTGCTGTTTCTCAAATGTTTGGAACTGTTATTTCAGGCATTTATAAAAACCCAGCAGAGAAAGATGTCATGGTCAAACCTTAAACTTTTTGTATCTCTGAAAGCACAAATTGTTCTTTATAGAGGACAAAAATGAATGATCAGGAGTGAACCAGGAGGGATACCAGAAAAGTAGTCCATGACTTGTTTTCAAAAGCCGTGTATTAGCTTTGTGCGAGAAACAGGCTAAAATGTAAGTTAATTCCAATAATTTGTGCTATAGTATATTGTTAATATTTCAAATTAATTGCTTTTGTTGCTGTATAGTGTTGTAAAATGATTTGATACATTATGAGAAGTTTTCTTACTATCTACTGCTGTGTCTCTTAACGGAAACTTTCTTAGGCATCTGTTAAATGTTTTAACCTTTGAGGATTGAACGCCGTGTGGACAGATTAGCTTCAACATATTAAGTCAGTTGTTTCAAATGAGGACATTTTTGTAGTACCAGGTTGTGGTCTAAAGTACCAAGACGCAGGTGTGTCTTTGAGCTCGAAGCCTTGTATTCTCTCTGGAAACAATTCCAGCGGGGCCAGCAACACTTAGAATGGATCACAGAAGTTCGCTTCAGTGCCCAGCAGTCTTCTGAGAGTGAGAGAAATCCCATTAGTATTCAAGGACCCACTTTTTCTAGCTGTCACACCTCAAGAGCTTTAGGGAGAATTGGCTCTTTCACTAGTGAGAGTGCAGGCAGAGAGATGAAGGGGTGATTATTAAATACTCTCTTTCTTTCATTCTTTTCCTTTTCTTCTCCTCTGCTGCCTTTCTGCTGGTCTAAATGTAAAGAATTAGAATGATAGGATAGCTAGACTCTAGAAACGCCTCATGCCATGCTGCTCTTTGTTCAGCCCAACAATACGTCTTCTCATTTATTAGACACCTGCGGTATTTGCATCTCTGATTTAAATATGTATTTGTACTTAATCCAAGCCTGTTCATTTATTTAAATATTTTATTTATTTGGCACACACAGTGGACCCAAAAAGTATTTTAATATCATTACATAATATAATAAAATATTAAACCAAATGACATTTATTAAAAAAAAGACAGCACAAACACTTTTCAAGCAAAATGTTTAATGAAAGTAATTTTATGTTTTCAATTGTGAAATGATGATTGTTATAAAAAACGAAGACATTTTGTGAGTTTGTGAATTATTATTTCTTTTGTATATTATTATTATTATTATACATTGGAATCAGTTAGTTACCAGTACAAATGTCAAAAATAGCTTGGTTCTGCAAGAACTTTAATTGTCTGCTGATGCCACTTGGCTTGATATTTTGCAGTCTAAGGCCCTGTCCCAAATGGCACCCTAGACACTCGCAGTCTTCATACGAGTCCACACTTTCGTGACGTAACGCTAACGCCGCTTTGACTGTCGAGAAGAAGTCTGCTGTGGAACTCGCACCAGTGTGGGCGCATCGAGGGCGAATATTGACCGCAAAGGGGGCGCTCGCAAGCACCCTTCTGAAACCTAAAACTACAAATGGGACACCCTACGCAGGGCTCCAGACTAACTTTTTGCTCGGTTGGACTGGTGCGCCTAATTTTTTTATTTAGGTGCACCAGCACAAAATTTAGGTGCACCCAAATTTTTCCCCGGCTCGCGTCACCTTTAACGCCACAATTTCAAGGTCACCTTTTTATAACGCTCCATATACATTCATATATATTATGTAAATGACAACATATGCATTTACACAAGGATTAAAATCACATGAAACAATGCTTTGAACATTACTATCTTAAAACTACAGTTTTAACAAAGTGTTATAAATTAATTAAAAAAATAATGAAATAAAAAATAATGAAATACAACTCATAATAAATAAAAATACGGAATTTTTAATTTCCTCTGCCTGCTATATATATCACGCTTTGATGATTGTCATAATTATGTGGTAACGTTACTGATAGGCTATTGTAGGCTACGGTAGCCTATACTTGTTTATATTTCTTAATAAAATTGTGCCAGCTGGAACAAATGCTATAATGAAATTATGAATTATTACGGGTAGATCACCGCAGGATTAAAAGTGGTCGAAAGTTTTTTCAAAGAGCCAGAAAGTCACTTTGCAGCAGGCACAACAAATTAACAATGATACTAACGTTAGCGTTTCAGGTAGGACAGTAGATATATCAGCAAATATCGTTCTCAAAGAGATTATTTTTGGAATATAATATAACAATGCACAATCACAGTGACGGCGACTGGGTTAAGCATTTACTGTATCTGAGGGAAATGTTGCAGCGCGATCTGCCAGTCTCTTCAAAGCAAGATTACAAACGGCAAACGCCAATTGATTACACACGATGACTCTGTTATTTTGGTGGTTTGCTTGACGATGTGAGCACAGGACTGTTTTACTTTAATGATAGACATTTTTTTAATTTGCCTAAAACATATGGAGCTAATCCTGTTTTGTCTCCAGCTTCTTGATTCTCGCGCCACCTGAGCTGACACTGACAGGCGGTTGTCATGACAATGACGTAATTCAAGTGTGTGAGAGTGTGTGCGTGAGAGAGAATGAACGTGAACTTGAACGTTCATTCTCTCTCACACACACACTCTCACACACTTGCGCTCACACACACACTTTCAGTGAAATGGACTCACAAACCGTTTCAGCGTCGCCTTTGATACTAGGGGCTGAGGTGGGTCAGACCCGGCGTATTTTAAATCTGCTTTTATGCGGTATTGCGTCTTTACACAGGATTTTGAGCAGACACAGAGCCGCTTTAGATCAGCCTTAACTCGACTGTGTAAAGATGCCTTATGGGTCTATTTCTTTTCATTGTTCGTCTGTTTTCTTGCGTTTATTTTGCTGATGCTGATTGCCGTAACTGATTCTCTGGTGCTCCGGTCGCAATTTCAATCACACAGCACGGAGCAGTGTAGGCCTACAGGAATATCTGGACCACAGCCAATCAGAGGCAAAGACCCGCCCCATCTCTGTCTCTGATTGGTTTAGACCACGATATGATCCAACCATGCGTGTGAGTTCCGTCAAAGGAGAACAAACGCTTCGTTCGTGGAGAGGCAGCGATGCGAGGACTTTAGGTGCACCGGTGCGACCTAGGAAAAATTTTAGTCGCACCCTTACAAATTTTAGTCGCACTCTAGAGCCCTGCTACGGTCTCATGGACCTAACGGACACGTGCATGCGGCAGCCATTGTAAGTCCACAAAACCGAAAGTGCGTATGAAGTGTGCCATTTGGGACAGGGTCAAGTGTACCTGGGGCCACTGTTATTTTTTTCCTTAAAGTTTTTGTATAGTTTCCGTGTATTTTTTTTTTTATTCAATTAGCAGAAAATATTTCCCGTCCCCCCCAAAATACAGGTCACTGTTTTGAAAAGTCTATTGCTTTAATGTCCAAGGTTCCTTGCAGAGAGATATGGACAATTAAGGACTTCCTTATTTTGCTGGCCTGGAATGCTTTGGCAGCATTAAGGTAAAACCAGCTTTGCAGAAACTTCCTGCAAGCTCTTAGGAGGGGGTTTGATTTGCTTATGCAAGAAAACATGGATTGTGAATGCAACTAAAAGCAAAGTAATCAGCTTGCAAGGTTAACTTTTAACAAATAATTTGTATATATATTTATAAAAATTGTGTTTTGTAGCTCAGTAGAGTGCCTTATGTTGTTCATGACCCTTTGAATGAACATGATTTAACAGTGTTATGATGTTTTTATTGACCTGTGGGAGATGCCACCACGTGCCAGCTTGGACTTTCAGGTTTGGTTCTATAGTTTGGACATTTCAGGATATGATCTTGCACTGCTTTCGTCAGCAATTCATACATTTCTGGTTAGTTGACAAACCTAGAATTTATTTCATGATTCAGTTCAGACCACCCCTGTATTGATTAGTGATACCCTGATTACAGTGATCCTGATGCTTCACAACCAATGGCAGTGTTCAGGTCTTACAGGATATGTAATTACAGGTGATTTCCCTAACTCTAAATCTGCGGCTGCTGTGCGGTGGGCCTTGGGGTATGCCACAGTATTTTACACACATCTCTTTAAGGTCCTGGACTCAGAAGGGGCAAAATTGTGAGGCAGGGCAGTCTGATAGTTGGCTCACAGTGTGAGTCTGTAGTGCAGTGTGCCGCTCCGCCCGACTATGGTGCTTTTTGGTCGTCTCTGAGACAGACTGTCTGGCTTACAGAGAGCTGACCCAATTTTTACAGGGGAAAGGCTCAATATCTCATTTAGTGCTTCCCCCCCCAACTAAGTAAGCAAGGGGAAGCGAGAGAGAGTCTGGGTTGACTGAATGGCTTGTTATTGTAAATCCATATTGAACTGGCACTTTTGACACATGGAGCTGATGCCTTTAAAGCTGATTGGTTGCTTTTCGGATGTTCTGTGTGTTTGTTATACAATGAAAGGACATGAATGTTTGCCTTTGTGCTGTAATATGTAGATTTAAAAGGCATTCTTTATACCAGGCTCGATTAGACCCTTACTGTCTCTGGCCTCATTCTGTCCATCTCTGTCCACATACACGGAATGAGAATGAAGTATGTAGGTTAAAGAGACAGAGAAGTATTTGTTTATGTATATGGGTTGATGAGAGGAACAGATATCAGGAAAATAATAGAAACACAATATTTGTTCAGGGCTTAATGCTAAGGATTTTTTTCTACAGTGGTTCAAATTTTTACTTGCCCTGCCAAAATTTTCACTGGCTCTATCACAAAAAAAATAGTAAATAAATTAAATAGGCCCAGTTATTGTCTTTGTTGTTTTGTGAGACCAAAAACTACTAGCCTAACTCAAATATTGTTAAAGACAAGTAAGCTGTCAGTAATAAAATAATAACAAATAATCAAATTACGAGCAATAGCACAAATATAATAGAACAAACATACAAAAAAACACAGCTAAGTCTAAAAGTCATTTTCAGGTAGAGAAAATGAATAATCATATGTAAAATAGCATTGCATAGTCTTTACTGTATAAATTAAACATAGATTAATTCTTATTAAAGTTACAAAAGTTATTCAGTCAAAGTGTTGTGTAATTACCATTAAAACAAAGAGAACAGTAGGTTTATTAGGCTGCTGTCACTTTAAGAGCTGCACGGATGCAATATACTGTTACACATTTATTTTATTTCTCAACTGTTAATGTTCACTTAAGATATAACAGACTATGTTTACTAGGATACTCGCCAGGACGAAGTAATATGTCCCTCAAGCGCAAGAAGACCTGAAAGAGGGCTCAATTCAGCATTCGCACACTGTCTGAGAAACTGCTTTCTGGGTGCACGCTTCGGATGTGTGCACACAAAACTTCTCACACTATTGAATTCTCTCTTTCACGTCTTCTTGCGCTTGAATATTTAAATTGGCAAGGCCTAAAAGGCAAGACATTATTCCAGTCTTCAGTGTGACACGATCCTTCAGATATCATTCTAAACTGTAAACCCTAACAAGTTGGCATAACTCAAATTTAGGTAGTTTAAAGATTAAATTTAGATTTTTGTACTACACAATTAAATTGGAATATCAACTAAGGTTAAATGCTAGCTAACAATAGCACACTTGCATGTGCTAATATAACTAGCAAAGTAACACTATACATTTGCATGTTTATAGTTAAGCAACATAAATTACATATATAGGCTACATTCATAGTAGCAGCGGAATACGGTTGTCAGTCCAGCATTTGAGTCCATAGTATGGTTGTTCACACACAGTTCAGTTATTTAAGGGAGTGACAACCACATTCTATAACCCAGTGGTTCCCAAACTTTTTAGAGTGGCTTACCCCCTGG
This sequence comes from Coreius guichenoti, assembly GCA_039654105.1. Classification (NCBI taxonomy): domain Eukaryota; kingdom Metazoa; phylum Chordata; class Actinopteri; order Cypriniformes; family Gobionidae; genus Coreius; species Coreius guichenoti. Next base: position 28,282,458 of record CM077168.1, read on the forward strand.
GGCATTTAACATCCTTTCTTCCACTTAGACTGCAGTCACACATTTTCCATTAAGGGACAATATTTGCCCCCTTAAATTGATTTTTTTTTTTTTACCTTTATAAACTAACCCTATTAAATATACACTCACCTAAAGGATTATTAGGAACACCTGTTCAATTTCTCATTAATGCAATTATCTAATCAACCAATCACATGGCAGTTGCTTCAATGCATTTAGGGGTGTGGTCCTGGTCAAGACAATCTCCTGAACTCCAAACTGAATGTCAGAATGGGAAAGAAAGGTGATTTAAGCAATTTTGAGCGTGGCATGGTTGTTGGTGCCAGACGGGCCGGTCTGAGTATTTCACAATCTGCTCAGTTACTGGGATTTTCACGCACAACCATTTCTAGAGTTTACAAAGAATGGTGTGAAAAGGGAAAAACATCCAGTATGCGGCAGTCCTGTGGGCGAAAATGCCTTGTTGATGCTAGAGGTCAGAGGAGAATGGGCCGACTGATTCAAGCTGATAGAAGAGCAACTTTGACTGAAATAACCACTCGTTACAACCGAGGTATGCAGCAAAGCATTTGTGAAGCCACAACACGCACAACCTTGAGGCGGATGGGCTACAACAGCAGAAGACCCCACCGGGTACCACTCATCTCCACTACAAATAGGAAAAAGAGGCTACAATTTGCACAAGCTCACCAAAATTGGACAGTTGAAGACTGGAAAAATGTTGCCTGGTCTGATGAGTCTCGATTTCTGTTGAGACATTCAGATGGTAGAGTCAGAATTTGGCGTAAACAGAATGAGAACATGGATCCATCATGCCTTGTTACCACTGTGCAGGCTGGTGGTGGTGGTGTAATGGTGTGGGGGATGTTTTCTTGGCACACTTTAGGCCCCTTAGTGCCAATTGGGCATCGTTTAAATGCCACGGCCTACCTGAGCATTGTTTCTGACCATGTCCATCCCTTTATGACCACCATGTACCCATCCTCTGATGGCTACTTCCAGCAGGATAATGCACCATGTCACAAAGCTCGAATCATTTCAAATTGGTTTCTTGAACATGACAATGAGTTCACTGTACTAAAATGGCCCCCACAGTCACCAGATCTCAACCCAATAGAGCATCTTTGGGATGTGGTGGAACGGGAGCTTCGTGCCCTGGATGTGCATCCCACAAATCTCCATCAACTGCAAGATGCTATCCTATCAATATGGGCCAACATTTCTAAAGAATGCTTTCAGCACCTTGTTGAATCAATGCCACGTAGAATTAAGGCAGTTCTGAAGACGAAAGGGGGTCAAACACAGTATTAGTATGGTGTTCCTAATAATCCTTTAGGTGAGTGTATGTGTCATGTTTTATGCCAAATTCTTAAAATTCCATTAATATAATTATGAATATAATAAATAAAGCAATAAATTAAACTAAATCAATAATTCCAATCAAATGAAAGCCTTCTTTGCATTGCAGTGGTACAAGCTGCATCTAAGGGTGCTTTCACACTGGCAGTTCAAAATGGGGTATGGTTTGCATGAAAAATTTGTAATGTGAAAGATGTCATGCGGTCCGGGGAGCGCACCGGGGTACCGAACCCGAGACTGGTGTACATGGAATGAGCGTATTGAGGAAAATTCTCTTTCTAAGACAGTTGCTGTCCTTTCATCTAAAAAGTCAGAGTTAAAATGTCTTGTTCAGACGCTTCAGCCTGTGCTGCCCGTCTCACCTGTAACTATAACACAGGAGGATGAAGAGGGTTCAATTAAGAGAATGGAGGAAGAGCCTTTTAGTTCCTCTTCTCCTTCATGTCATGCTGAATTTGACGTGCTCTCTACAAGTGCTTCTGACAAGTGTTTTTTTTTTTTTTTTTTTTTTTTTTTTTTTTTTTTTTTTTTTTTTCTTCTGGTGGTGTCACCTGATGAGGCTCTACGAAGTAATGGGCGTTTCCCTAGAGCTCAATGCGGTCGCAGAGATTCATTACTGAAAAAGGCATATGAGCCAATTGCATATAACCCGCACAGGGAACACAATATGTCAATTACTCCTCACTGCTACCAGTACGTTGGAATCAGCAAATGTTGACCCTTCAGTTTCGCAATTCCTCCGAACTGCTCTTCTGACTATGGGCCATGTCACCCTTAGTAAACTGGGTACTCTTACCACCACTCTCCTGACAGCCCGGTGCCAAGTGTGGCTCACCCAGTTGAAACTGCCTGAGGATTGTAAGAAGAATCTACTAGATCTCCCAATTGTTCCTGGACACCTCTTTGGGCCTAATGTTCCAGAACGTCTGGAATTATCAGAAAATTATCTGAGGCCACTCGTCAACTGACTCAGCGCAATCCTGCTTTTAAGGTGCCAGTCAGGCTTGTCATCATTTTGCAATACCAGAGCAACGATTCCTGGCAGCGTTATATTCCACAGCCTCAGGGTTCACAGAGACCCTGTGCTGCTGAGAACACTTGAGGGTTTTAACCTCATCAGCGGCAGTTGCCAGGGGGTCCACGTCAACGCCCCCCCCCACTGCCACTAAAAGCTGCACACAAGTGGTTGGGCCGGTAGTCTATCTTTTTCTACACCTGCGGTACTGGAGGGAGACAACAGTAGATCTTTGGGTTTGGACTACACTGAACAAGGGGTATGCTCTGCAGGTTTGACTACTTCTTTCGGCTTCTATGTGCCCCCACAAGACAGCAAGCTGTCGACGACACCAGACTGATTTAGGAGCATGTGCAGAAGCTACAGTGGGGAGAACAAGTATTTGATACACTGCCGATTTTGCAGGTTTGCCCACTTACAAAGCATGTAGAAGTCTGTAATTTTTATCATAGGTACTCTTCAACTGTGAGTGACGGAATCTAAAACAAAAATCCAGAAAATCACATTGTATGATTAAGTAATTAATTTGCATTTTATTGCATGACATAAGTATTTGATACATCAGAAAAGCATAACTTAATATTTGGTACAGAAACCTTTGTTTGCAATTACAGAGATCATACATTTCCTGTAGTTCTTGACCAGGTTTGCACACACTGCAGCAGGGATTTTGGCCCACTCCTCCATACAGACCTTCTCCAGATCCTTCAGGTTTCGGGGCTGTTACTGGGCAATACGGACTTTCAGCTCCCTCCAAAGATTTTCTATTGGGTTCAGGTCTGGAGACTGGCTAGGCCACTCCAGGACCTTGAGATGCTTCTTACGGAGCCACTCCTTAGTTGCCCTGGCTGTGTGTTTCAGGTCGTTGTCATGCTGGAATACCCAGCCACGACCCATCTTCAATGCTCTTACTGAGGGAAGGAGGTTGTTGGCCAAGATCTCACGATACATGGCCCCATCCATCCTCCCCTCAATACGGTGCAGTCGTCCTGTCCACTTTGCAGAAAAGCATCCCCAAAGAATGATGTTTACACCTCCATGCTTCACGGTTGGGATGGTGCTCTTGGGGTTGTACTCATCCTTCTTCTTCCTCCAAACACAGCGAGTGGAGTTTAGACCAAAAAGCTCTATTTTTGTCTCATCAGACCACATGACCTTCTCCCATGGTCATTGGCAAACTTCAGACGGGCCTGGACATGCGCTGGCTTGAGCAGGGGGACCTTGCGTGCGCTGCAGGATTTTAATCCATGACGGCGTAGTGTGTTACTAATGGTTTTCTTTGAGACTGTGGTCCCAGCTCTCTTCAGGTCATTGACCAGGTCCTGCCGTGTAGTTCTGGGCTGATCCCTCACCTTCCTCATGATCATTGATGCCCCACGAGGTGAGATCTTGTATGATGCCCCAGACCGAGGGAGATTGACCGTCATCTTGAACTTCTTCCATTTTCTAATAATTGCGCCAACAGTTGTTGCCTTCTCACCAAGCTGCTTGCCTATTGTCCTGTAGCCCATCCCAGCCATGTGCAGGTCTACAATTTTATCCCTGATGTCCTTACACAGCTCTCTGGTCTTGGCCATTGTGGAGAGGTTGGAGTCTGTTTGATTGAGTGTATGGACAGGTGTCTTTTATACAGGTAACGAGTTCAAACAGGTGCAGTTAATACAGGTAATGAGTGGAGAACAGGAGGGCTTCTTAAAGAAAAACTAACAGGTCTGTGAGAGCCGGAATTCTTACTGGTTGGTAGATGATCAAATACTTATGTAATGCAATAAAATGCAAATTAATTATTTAAAAATCATACAATGTGATTTTCTGTATTTTTGTTTTAGATTCCGTCTCTCACAGTTGAAGTGTACCTATGATAAAAATTACAGACCTCTACATGCTTTGTAAGTAGGAAAACCTGCAAAATCGGCAGTGTATCAAATACTTGTTCTCCCCACTGTAGATCTTGTGGTAAACAAAGAGTTGCCTGATACCATTGCAAACAATTACTTGCATTGGATTGACTCTGGACTCCCTGTGCAATGTCTGCTACACTATGACATGCCCGAGCAGACAATATTCTACAGTTCCTCGCTCATTTCCAGTTGGGGGCAGGCTTGACAAACAGAGTGTTGTTACAACTCTTGGGGATGCTGACTACCGCCATTCCTGTGATTTCACTTAGATTGCTCCACGTCACTCCTCTCCAGCGGTGGAACAACAGTTTGCAGTTGAACCCTGCCAGACATTGTCATTGGTTGGTTATTGTCTCACACCGTTGTATTCAGACATTGACACTGTGGAATCCTGGGAGTTTCTGATGTCAGGTGTACCCCTAGGGGTCATTCCTTCTCAGCGAGAGCTTCTCTTCTCGGATGGGGGGCAACGTGGAATCACAGGGGTGTTTGTAGCCATTGGTCTCCAGTTCCGTCCAGGTACCACATCGACCTTTTGGAGTTGCGTGTGGTTTTCCTAGCCCTGCAGAATTTTTTGCCGGTTCTGTTAGGCTGCCATGTGCTCATTCGGTGCAACAACACATCGACAGTGTTTCATCTGAACTATCAAGGTGGCACAAAATTGCTCAAGTCCCTGCATCTCACTCACAAGATTCTCACTTGGTCTCTTCCTCGAATAGCATCGCTGAGGGCAGTTCACCTTCCGGGGTCAAGCAATCAGGTAGCAGATGCTCTTTCGAGGGATCTTCTGCATCCGGGAGAATGGAGGCTTCACCCAGATGTGGTGCAGGTTTATGGATATGGCAGCAGTTTGGGCAAAACAGATGTGGATCTTTTCACAATGGAGGCAACCACTCACTGTTGCTTTTGGTTTGCCCGTTGAGGCAGGATGCTCAGTCTCATGAGTGGCCAAACTGTCTACTTTATGCATTCCCTCCTTTTCCACTGTTGTGAAAAAAAGTTTTTTCCGAGCTCGGAATCCCCATCGCCCAGGAGAAACCCATGGGTCCCGCCACAGCCATTTAGTTCCTTGGCATTAATCTAGATTCAGTAAATTTCCAGGCTTCCCTGTCAAAAGAAAAAATCAATAGGATAATTCTCGTCTCATCTACCCTCCTAGATAACTCCCATTGTTCCAAACGCGAACTCCTATCTCTGCTCGGCCACTTAAACTTCGCAATGCGCATCATTCCGCAAGGCCGCCCTTTCATTTCGCATCTCCTCTCGCATCTTCAATTCACTCGTTGGAGGACCTAATTTCGATAACTAAGACGTGCCGCGACGAACTTAGGTTATGGATAACATTCCAAAATCAGTGGAACGGCCTGTCTTTTTTCTATAACAATCTCGTTTCTTCCCCCGTCGATATCCAACTTTTTACAGACGCAGCCCCCTCAGTCGGCTTCGGGGGATTTTATCAAGGACACTGGTTTTCGTCTCCATGGCCACCACAGCTCCAAGACATACCACAGTCCTCAGCACTGTTCAAGCTTTACCCTCTAGTAGTAGCGGCTTTTCTGTGGGGGAAAGAATGGACTGCTAACAGCATCTTAGTGCATTACGACAACGAGGCAACAGTTCAATGCATTAATAAAGGCCGCTCTCATTCACCCGCTCTGATGCCCCTTCTAAGACGTCTCATCTGGATCTCAGCTTGCGATCAATTTATCATAATTGCAAAACACGTCCCCAGGTCTGAAAGTCAAATTGCTGACTCTGTCTCGTTTTCTGTTTCAGAAATTCAGGACATTGGCTCCAGAGGCGGACCAATTCCCAACTCCAGTACCTCACTATTCAGAACTGATATTCCCATAACTCACCTGTTAATCTCCCACCATCGCACCGAAACCACCTGATTAACCACCTGTTAATCACCCACCATCGCTCGAAACCATCCTCCAAGCAGTTTCCCCCAGAACTGTCCAATCCTACGTGACAGCGTGGACCATAGACCATAGACAGCTTGATCCCCCTCGACAAATTCTCAAGTACCACGACATAGATCATGCAATCAATATGATAAAAATCGCAGGTCAGGGCGCTTGGCTTGCCAAAATCGTCATCACTTCTGCTTTCAAAGTGATGCCCATCCATCCACCTCACTATTCAGAACTGATATTCCCATAACCCACCTGTTAAAACCTCTCCTTGACGCATCGCTCGAAACCAAGCAGTTTCCCCCAGAATTGTCCAATCCTACGTGACAGCGTGGAGATGTTTTAAAGCTTTCCACTTCTCATATAACATGCAGTTCCCCGATTTTTCTCTCCTTTCGATTACCTCATTCATTTCATATCTCAACAGCATTAAGGGCCTCCAAGTCGGGTCCATCAAAGGCTACCTGAGTGGCATCCAATTTTTTCACAAGTTGATTCACGGCGCTCCCTCTCCAGAGATAAATAATTCACAAACCTCCCTCCTGATCAAAGGAATTCAACGATCCCAGCCTACCCGCCCTGACAGCAGACAACCCTTAACGCTTGACATTCTCACAAAATGTATTCATACCCTTCGCACAGGATACCAGCCCCTCAATACCGCCCTCACACTCAACGCCATGTTTATTTTAGCCTTTTTCGGTTTTCTTAGATGCTCGGAAATTGCAATCACCTCCAAATTTGACCCTAAAATCCACCCCACTATCTCAGACCTATCAGTACTCGATGGCAAAACAATCTCTTACTTAATCAAACTAAGCAAGACAGATCAAGCTAAAAAAGACCATTTTATCTATATTTTCAACCTCCCGTCTCCAATCCAACCATACCAAACCATCCTTGCGTACCTCAAATTTAGGAAATCTCAGGCTAAATCTCCTTCTGAACCCCTTTTCATAGACGCCTCCAACAAACCCGTTACACGCTTTTGGTTCCAAAAAAAGTCCATTCTCCAGCAGTCAGGCACCTCAGCGCAAACTTTTTCAAGTCACTCGTTTCGCATCGGGGCAGCAACATCAGCAGCCCAAAAAGGCCTCTCTCACCAGCAGATTCAAGCTCTCGGCAGATGGTCTTCAGATGCTTTCCAAAGCTACATCAGGACCAACCGGTTCCACATCAAAAAGGCCCATCAAACCCTTAAAAAAAAAAAAAAAAAAAAAAAAAAAAACTTTCTCCATTCGGCGAGGCTTACCCATCCGATGCCGTGAGTCTGGATCTCCTGTCGGATGCTGCGAGAGCCTTCCCGATCGTTCGTTCCAAATTATGGCTACTCCCCGTTCATTAGCCAGTAGGGTCTGTCTGCCCGACGCTGCGAGCTGCTCCCGTCAGAGGCAACACGGGCCCTCCTGGTCAAGCGACCAGGCTTCTTCTCAAAAAATGCCAGCCCACCAATTCTCTGCGTATTTTGGGGGGTTTTTAGTTTGGCGGCTGTCCTTTGCTCTTTTGCTTTTGGGGGAATACTCTGGGTTCGGGCCAAAATTCCGAGCTCGCAGCCCTCCCCCGGACAGCACGCCAAATACGCATAATCTTTACTCAATTTAATTTAATGTAATGATGTGAATGAAATTATGTTTTATTAACAAAGTTCAGGAGGAGCACGTTCAGATAATTAAACCTAATTAAATATGGGTGGAGCACATTCAGGTAATCAACCCAATCAACGAGACAAAAGGTACATACAATACATACAGACTTACCTCTGTTCGTTGACAGTTTATTAGCATCCCTCCACACCATCTCCTAGCTTTGATTTATAATCTCTGATTAGATGTCAACACAGTCCATAATACAATGCAATCTATTTCTAGACTATTTCTATCACATCGGGGGGGAATACTCTGAGTTCGGGCCAAAATTCAGAGCCCAGAGCCCTCCCCCGAACAGCACGCCAAATACACATAATCTTTACTCTATTTAATTTGATGTAAGTGTGAACTCATGAAAGCCCTTCGAAGCGCTTTGAAACTGCATTGATTTGGACCTTCAACCCGTTGGTTGCAATTGAAATACATTATATGGAGAAATATCCTGGAATGTTTTCCTCAAAAAACTTAATTTCTTTTCGACTGAAGAAAGAAAGACATTAACATCTTGGATGACATGGGGGTGAGTTAATTATCAGGAAATTTTCATTTTAAATTGAACTAATCCTTTAAATGGATATCTTTGAAATCTGACAAACATTTTTTTCTTCTTTTTTTTTGGCTATTGCTTCCGTTAAGCGTGTTCACAAATTACATGCTTTGTCTGTAAGTGGGTTATGCATTCTACCTAAAGTTCTGCTTCCTCAGTTTATAAATCAGTTGATCAGTTTGGCTCTTTTTGTGTCCTGTGCGAGCCTTGAGGTGCAATGTGGTTGCTACCATTAGGCTTAGACAAACAGATCAGGTTTTTGTTTGTTATGGTGGTGCCCGGCTGCTGTATCAAAGCAGAGATTGTCAAATTGGATAGTGGAGGTGATTACTATGGCATACAAGAAAGCCCAAAAGCCTCTGCCAGGAGATATTTCTTGTCATTCCACTAGGGCTAGTGTCTACATCTTGGACTGCTTTTAGAGGAGTCTCTATGGCGGATATCTGTGTAGCTGCTACTTGGGCTTCTCCCTTTACATTTGCTCGCTTCTACCTGCTCAACATTGCTACCCCTCATGCTGTCAGTTCAGCAGTTCTTCAGGAGTAACCTTAACTTTTTCAGGTGAGTGGCATTCCTCATGATTGTGTTGGTAGGAGTCATCCACTAGTGCTTAAAGGGTACATAAAATACAGTTTCTGCCAGTCTCATATTAATCTTGAGTACCTATAGAGTATTGCATCCTTCATATCTCTGAAGAGTTATGTTTTATCAGATTTATAAAAGACAGATACCCTATACCGATTCTTTCCGAAAACAGCCGAGCTTGTGGAGGCGTGCAGTGGGCAGAGCTAAAGAGTCACGCACAATACATCATCGCATTATCCCCAGATAACTTTTGATTCACTATGCGTTCGTGTTTACATTATATGCACTTACACGCCGATTGCCAACAAAACATAGACATTTGCTGCAGTTTTACTCACCGCCTACGGTTTCGACTCATGACCGTGATCTTTTATCACTGGGACTGTCCCATCTTTCAGTTTCAAACGATCTGCAAATTCAACGTCGAACTAGGCCTTGTTTATAAAACATTTGTCACCGAAATGCTGGGAACGAACAAACACACTTGCACAACTCCGTTGCTGCCGCGGAAAAACAACTTTCCTTAACGCTGGGTTCTTTGGGAAGCTGAACAAGGTTATCTTTCCCTCACAACCAAAAACACCCTTCTTTGGTGACATTGTTGATTTCGTGGTCTATAAACAAAATGACAGCGCTGTCGACGGCTTCCGTAGCCCAAACAAAGCTTGTTGATGGGTGTGCTCTTGCTTTCGCTCTGGTTGATGTGTGCACGCGTTCATCTGAGAGAAGTGCCCATACAAGAAATTCCGCTCTTTATGACGTCATACAGGGCCATACTCGAAAAAAACTTTCCGAAACTTATATGAATCTTGAAGGAGTGCATTTGGAACAGAAATACTCTCATACATTCAACTCATTTTTTGAAACTTTGGCCATGTTTAGCATGAGAATCCAACTCTTTAACAGTGTAAATAAGTCAGAATGCATGAAATAGCATTAGACATCCCCTTTAAGCACCACCTCTGGCCGTCAGAAGGAATGAAATAGAATGCTAGTTATGTAGGTAACTGTGGTTCAGTGAATTCCGGATGACTGGCAGAGTTATTTGTCACTATCTAGCTGGTGCTGCGATAATTCACTAATGCTTAAGCACCGCCTCTGGTGGACATCCGAAATTCACAGAACTACAGTTACAGTGGGGAGAACAAGTATTTGATACACTGCCGATTTTGCAGGTTTTCCTACTTACAAAGCATGTAGAGGTCTGTAATTTTTATCATAGGTACACTTCAACTGTGACAGAATCTAAAATCCAGAAAATCACATTGTATGATTTTTAAATAATGAATTTGCGTTTCATTGCATGACATAAGTATTTGATCACCTACCAACCAGTAAGAATTCCGGCTCTCACAGACCTGTTAGTTTTTCTTTAAGAAGCCCTCCTGTTCTCCACTCATTATCTGTATTAACTGCACCTGTTTGAACTCGTTACCTGTATAAAAGACACCTGTCCACACACTCAATCAAACAGACTCCAACCTCTCCACAATGGCCAAGACCAGAGAGCTGTGTAAGGACATCAGGGATAAAATTGTAGACCTGCACAAGGCTGGGATGGGCTACAGGACAATAGGCAAGCAGCTTGGTGAGAAGGCAACAACTGTTGGCGCAATTATTAGAAAATGGAAGAAGTTCAAGATGACGGTCAATCTCCCTCGGTCTGGGGCACCATACAAGATCTCACCTCGTGGGGCATCAATGATCATGAGGAAGGTGAGGGATCAGCCCAGAACTACACGGCAGGACCTGGTCAATGACCTGAAGAGAGCTGGGACCACAGTCTCAAAGAAAACCGTTAGTAACACACTACGCCGTCATGGATTAAAATCCTGCAGCGCACGCAAGGTCCCCCTGTTCAAGCCAGTGCATGTCCAGGCCCGTCTGAAGTTTGCCAATGACCATCTGGATGATCCAGAGGAGGAATGGGAGAAGGTCATGTGGTCTGATGAGACAAAAATAGAGCTTTTTGGTCTAAACTCCACTCGCTGTGTTTGGAGGAAGAAGAAGGATGAGTACAACCCCAAGAACACCATTCCAACCGTGAAGCATGGAGGTGGAAACATCATTCTTTGGGGATGCTTTTCTGCAAAGGGGACAGGACAACTGCACCGTATTAAGGGGAGGATGGATGGGGCCATGTATCGTGAGATCTTGGCCAACAACCTCCTTCCCTCAGTAAGAGCATTGAAGATGGGTCGTGGCTGGGTCTTCCAGCATGACAACGACCTGAAACACACAGCCAGGGCAACTAAGGAGTGGCTCCGTAAAAAGCATCTCAAGTTCCTGGAGTGGCCTAGCCAGTCTCCAGACCTGAACCCAATAGAAAATCTTTGGAGGGAGCTGAAAGTCCGTATTGCCCAGTGACAGCCCCGAAACCTGAAGGATCTGGAGAAGGTCTGTATGGAGGAGTGGGCCAAAATCCCTGCTGCAGTGTGTGCAAACCTGGTCAAGAACTACAGGAAACGTATGATCTCTGTAATTGCAAACAAAGGTTTCTGTACCAAATATTAAGTTCTGCTTTTCTGATGTATCAAATACTTATGTCATGCAATAAAATGCTAATTAATTACTTAAAAATCATACAATGTGATTTTCTGGATTTTTGTTTTAGATTCCGTCTCTCACAGTTGAAGTGTACCTATGATAAAAATTACAGACTTCTACATGCTTTGTAAGTGGGCAAACCTGCAAAATCGGCAGTGTATCAAATACTTGTTCTCCCCACTGTATCTATGTAACTAGCGCAAAAGATCAGGTAATTTGATTAAATGTCATGTATTTATCTTTTTATGGCACTACCATTTTCCTGTTTTTACACTAGAGGTGGTATTTTTCCAGTTAGAAATGCATGCTCGATTTTAACAATATTTTCTATTGAGGTAGAATTAAATGAACGGCAAATGAATGGTTTGTGAACCACTGCTATAACCAAACTCACACCTGTAAATCTTCAAGATTCACAACCACATTCTCAGAAAACCCGCACTGTGTGAACTGAACCGGACTAGGACAACTGAGTGCAAGAAGACCCACTTTGCACTGCACAAACGTGTGTCTACAGAGTGTTTTCTTGTGTCTTTTCGATAACTTACAGAGACATGAGCTGTGCGTCATCTGAAGGTTTTAGATCCAGTCACTGTTTCCCCACCAGAACTAATCCATACAGTTTTGTGTTCTACACGTAACTCAAATACTCCGTTCTCCACTCATATATAAAAGCTGCGGTTGGTTAATGAAGATTTGATGGAGGAACTTGTGGCTCGATTTATCACTTTTGACACTCTTCAGTTTTATGGTCATCACCATGTTTGATATTACTTTGGTCACTGTCTCTATGATTACTGAAAAGAGACTCCCGTTGCACGTTCATACAGACAGTATTCGAGGCGCTATACTGTAAGTTGCTGTTGTAAGTTCTGAACAGGACATTTCGAGACTCACACCTGTATGTAAAACTGTAAATGTAATATAAAATTTACTCTTTTTTTTTTTTTTTTTAATGTCAATTACTTTTCAGTTGCTTTAGCTTTTCTGTTTATCACATTTATATTCAGAAGTGGTTATAATAACTTTTATATAATAACATGATATTAATTAAAATATATGAGGAACAGTTTGTCCTGAAAACTATTGTGTGTGCCAATGAGACGTTTATTTATTTTTTTGTTAGAATTGTGAGATGGGACAGTTTTCCTCACAATTTTGTCAATTCTGAGAGACAGAGAAACTGGTCTTAGAAAACAGAGGATTCAGATGTTTAATCCTTCAAACTCAAAATCCTGTTGCCTTTAATATTTTCTGCTTTTCTCCATGAAAAAAAATCTTATAAATTAACAATGTCTTTGTAGCAAATCTCTAGTTTTGTTGTTTTAGATTTACTTGTGTTCTGTAATCTTTCTGGGATTTAAATATTATATTTGCCAGGTGCTTAAACTCAAGTGCATAGTTTGGAACATAAATTTAAACACCAATAATTTACTGCAGCAAATTTTGCAAATAACTGAGCTTGGCTGTTATTACATGCACTGTAATCCAGAATTGCATCAAATTTGCTTGGCCTTCAAATGAATAAGGTAGCTTGCCTTTAATTGTCTGTTTGATTTTTGACTTCTGACTATATTGCTGAGATTGTATTTAGTCTGAAAACAGACCTCACAGCAGGTTTGGTTTGATTAAAACGAACTCTGGTGCTAATGCTATACCTTGCATACCTTGTTTTTCTCATCATAGTCAAAATGTTGCCTATTACGGTTCTGTACTGGCATTGGAGCCCCGTCTTCTTACAGCAGATCTTCGTTCGTGCGTGTAATGGAGGACTTTCTGGCGCTGTTTTGACTTTACACAATTTCTAAGCTCTTCACAAGTTCTCAACTAGTAAAAATACCATCATATATACGCACATACAACAAGCGCATTTAGCCTAGCACACAGCACTGTCAGTGTCTTTTTTTTTTTTTTGTATCTTTAGGTTCGGTCTTAAAAATGACATTATGAATTTTAAGTGAACCAGGACTAAATGTAGTATTTTCTTTTTTGGTCCAGACCAAAAGAAACAAGAGAACCAAACTTTAAGTGTGAACACACCCGTAATGCCAGCGTCAATAGTTTCATTGGGAGACATATACAGACCTCTGCAGGAGAAACCTAAAACTGCAGCTTGAGGGCAAACTGTCCAACAGTCCCCAACAATAGACACACACACAATTCCTCCCCTTACCCCACTAGAGTCCCCCACCCCCTTTACCTCCCAGTCAATGGGACCTGAGCAGTTGGCAGAGCTGCAATGGAAAAAGGGAGACTTGGGGAGGCTCGAAGGGGTACTGAGACCTACACATCTTTTCAGCTCTCTGATGAGATGCTTATATTTAACTACTTCCTGAAATGGGCTAATCAAACGTGATCACAAGGGGTCACAATGTCACGGCAAAAGAAGCCTGTTTTTTTCCCATACTTTTTCTCAAGACTAAAACGGGCCCTCCCACTGTATTATTTATTTATTTATTTGTTTGTTTATTTATTTATTCTGTGCGTTGTAATCAGACGTGACTGCTGTTTCAAGTCAGCTTTAGCTTTGCGTCACATATCACTTCTTCTCTAATCTGACCACAAAATCACTTCCCACACCACACTTGGTCATTTATTATGGTTTTTGGCAGACTCTAGAGTTCAGACATGCTTTCATTTTGAGTAATTGTTTCCTTTGTGCCACTCTCCCATAAAGGTGCATATTATGCAGAGCTCTTGATATGTTTGACTTGATCATGTTCTCAGCTTCTCTGTGGCATATCTTACAATCTTCTTTCTTGTTAATGCAGAGAGAATTGATGAATGACCTTTAGACACTTTCTGATTATTTAACAAACAAGGACTTGTATCCAAACACTTGGATATTTTTCCTAATTTAGCATTTTAGTAATTTAATCTTCATATTAACAGCTCTCCTTCAGAATCATAGCTCTTAACTTTGGAGTTTTCAGCCAGACAATGTGGTAGTAATTTTGGTGATTCACAGGTTGAGGCCAGTAGTTTGTCAGTTATGTCCTTGTTAGGGCAATTCTTCATCTGTGTAAACTTAAAGCTTCTGCAACACTGAATGCTTATGTAAACGGCATATTTCAGCTTTTTTAAGTTTTAGTGTTGTTTTCAAATGTAAAAACACAATGTTAACAGTTGAATTTCAGTGTTAAGAAACAGACATATCAGAGAAATTCCATTTTTGTCTATTCGTCTGAAAACCCAAGCTCATTCTTAATGCATTAGTTCTTAATGCATTATTGAACAATTTTACACTTCAAGTCAACATGAAACTGACCCTATATGCTTTTTTAATAAATGTTTTCAGTTTTGTTGTGCATCATTTGTGAGTGTTATTCAAAAAAGTTTGTTTTGTAATATTTCATCAAATGTAATAACTTGCTTTGCCTTTAATGTTTTCTTTCTCAGTCTGTCACCAAGCCTGTATTTTTTACCTTTCCCCTCCTACCACCTGCATCCATGTTTTCACATATGTTCCTAATTTGAAGGATTCAGGTGTGACGTTTTCAGCTGTCGTTTATCACTTACTGCGCAATGAGTTTGTCAAAACAGCTCATGAATAATTTGGTTTTCAACGCTGTTTTCAAGTTAAGCAAATGGTAAGTCAAGGGGAATGGGAGACGACTTGTGGCTGGGTGGATGTGTTGTGGCAGTTAAGCCTCTTCCACAAAACTGTTTTCAGGGAACTGTGCTATTCATTTAGTAAAAAAACTAAAAATGTTGGACCCCACCCCACTGACTTCAGTGTATGGACAAAAACACTGAGACGTTCTTCAAAATATCTTCCTTTATGTTCCACAGAATAAAGAATCCTTTTAAAAAAGAAAATCTTTATTTTTGAAGTCATGTTTGAATTCGTAAAAATACATGGAGAAGACCTGACATTTTTAAAGGAAGGTGTCAAAAATGTGTTATGATGTTCAGTGTTTGATATTTTGGCTGAAACATTTTAATAATTTCTAGGGAAACATAGACTTGTTAGAAGCGCTGAATAATAACTAAAAGTAAATGTAATTACTTCCCAATAACCAAATAGTGGCAAAATATACCTCCTAGAATCAGTTGCTTCCCAGTTCAGAACATTTCCTAGAAACATTGAAACGGAAAATATGGTTAATATTTGTTATAGCTGGCTTGATCATTCACATGCTAGTCTACTCACGTAGTGACAGAGTAACTGGTTCAATTTCATTAGCTCTTCTCCGCTCAGTGCATATAGGCCTAGTCATTATTTAAGATATAGCTGAGCTATATAGCTAAAAAAAATAACTCAATGATAGGGATTTATTTTAATTCAGGCATCCTAAACAAATATTTACAGTAGCCAGCTCAGATTTGTGTACATGTGGTACATAGACATTTGAGGAACTGACTCATCAAATGAGAAAAAAAGAAAGCATTTAAATCAAACCCAGAATCAGATTTATTACACATTTATTACACACACACACACACCATGTGTCGTGGTGCTCACGTGAACCGCGTCGGCCAATGGTAAGCCGCCGTTCTGCCGTAGCTCTTTGAAAGCGCTGCACTGTATTTACAGCGTAAACAGCGTAGGAGACTGGCACAGACAAGAAGAGATTGTTGAATAGTCGTTATTTTTGTTTGTTTTTTGCGCATAAAAATTATTCTCATTGCTTCATAACATTAAAGTTGAACTATTGTAGTCACCTGGACTATTTTAACGATGTTTTTACTACCTTTCTGGACCTTGAAAAGTGGTAATTACATTGCTGTCTATGGGAGGGTCAGAGAGCTCTCGGATTTCATCAAAAATATCTTAATTTGTGTTCTGAAGATGAACGAAGGTCTTACAGATTTGGAACGAAATGAGGGTCTGTAATTAATGACAGAATTGTCATTTTTGGGTGAACTAACCCTTTAACTAGGGGTTTTCCCCCTTAATAAATTCTGAATTACTGCTTATTGATAGTAAGGTCCTTGTAGTGGTTATGTTTAGGTATGGGGTTAAGGGATGTAGTATATAGTCATGCAGAATAAGGCATTAATATGTGCTTTATAAATACTAATAAACAGCCAATATGCTAGTAATATGCATGCTAATAAGCAACTAGTTAATAGTGAATATGTGTACCTAATCTAAAGTGTTACCGTATTTTTATTTTTAACTGTTCATTATCATTGTTGTTGAGGAATGGCTTCAAAACCCACAATATCTACAGTGTAATCCATCAATATAACAAAATCCAACTGACTGATATGCCTCTCACAATTTAAAAATGGGAAATCAGGTAATCATTGCAAGTATTCATATTTAGTTGAGACAGACAGCCATTAACGAGGTAAAAAAAAAAATCAGCCTTCAGTGCTGTCTGAGCCTGTTTTATTTCCACCTCAGTCTAAAAACGGCCAGCTTTTCCTCACTGCTGCTGCTTTAAGGATCCTCCCTCCATTTTTTTGAGAATGAGCAGTGTATTCCAAGCCTTGCTGGGTTTGACTGCAGCAGAGGACAGGAGAGCGAGCGCGAGCAGTAGTGAAGGCAGAGGAGGAGGGGTTTGGTTAGCGGCGAGACTAACTACACCGCAGCAGGGCTGCGAGCGACCAGTCAGCGAGCATTCCCTTATCTACCAATGGAATGCAACAGCTGCAGCAGCCTGTGAGCGTGTGTGCCTTTCAGTCAGCGTGTTTGTAAAAGGGGGAGGGAGGGACGGTGATGGTGGGCCAGCAGGAACCCCCCTGAAAGACCCCCAACTCTCAACCCCCCACGTTCTCTAGCAGCTGGGCTCCTGAAAGGCAGCTCAACCAAACGTAAGCGTGAGAGACAGAGAGCGAGAGGCTCGACAGGGCAGCACACACTCCGAGACAGAGAGAGGGAGAGAGAGCAGAAAGTAAGGGAAGTGGAGCAGGGAGCCTCGGAGGGGGGTTGAGGAGGTGAGCAAAGGGTGAAAAGGAAGAGAGGCGAGGGAGAGGGAAAGACAAAAGAGAGGGAGAACCAAAGTGGAGGAGACCAGAGGGAAATGGCTTCGGAGGAGACCGCTGGAGGAGCTCGCAAAGCCACCAAGAGCAAACTATTTGAGTTCCTCGTCCATGGAGTGGTACGTACCCTCTCGGCACACGTGTGTGTGTGTGTGTGTGTGTGTGTGTGAGAGAGAGTGAGCTCAGCTATAGACACAGCCCGTGCGTTTGAGTGATAGCACTGAACGGTGTCCATGTGAAGGTTATTTCCAGTCCTCCGGATCCCGGCTCCGCGCCGCTCTTCTTTTTAAAGCGGAGACGGGGTGGGGAGGAGAGGCGAACGAGGGAGGCGAGTGTTTAAGAAAAAAGAGCGAGAAGGATCGGCAAATGCAAAAGAAAGGCCAAAGGTAGCCACTTTGTCACTGGTGGCTGCATGCGTTTGGCAGCATGCCTAAGGTGACGAGCGCTTTCATTCAAAACACAAGCCGCTCTCAGACTCAACACACTATTATTACAAGTCCAAGAACACATCAAGTGCTTCACAGATAACATCTACTGTGTAGATTAGCTTGTCTGTTATCATGTTGTTCATTAAAAATTCAAGCTAGTTCTAGGGCTAAAGGATGTATTTGAAGCAGTAGTAATGATTACTACTAATAATACTGTAACACGGACTGATCTTCAAGATTTGATGCAGAAGAGGCAATAAGGATCCACTTATTGTCTGCACCTTTGTGTACATACAGTAGCGGTGTAATCTTTTATTTATGATTAGCAGGGCTTTGTCTAGCCAGAGCAGATCAATCTGAAGTGAAAAGCAGTTTGTAGTAAAGCGAGTGTAATGCATAAAGCTGCGTTATGTTTCTTGTGCTCTGTTTTTGTTCTTGTTATAATTTCTTGCTGTTTCTGTAAAACGACCTTGGGTTTTGAAAGACTCTACCTTAATAATACTACTTCTACTACTACTACTACTACTGCTAATAATAATTATTATTATTTATAAAATTATTATTAGCACATTTACATTATTATATACTTTGATACATTGATTGGTGTTTTGATTTGTCTATTTTCTTACGGTTTTGATTATTTAGGTTTTTTTATTATATTAATTAAATGCAGAATTATTTAATTATTATGATTTATTCAACTACTGTGAGATATACACTACTGTTCAAAGGCTTAAGCTCAGTAATTTTAAACATCCCGTTATTCAGAAAGTATGCATTAAATTTATCAAACATGACAGTAAAGACATTTTATAATGTTACAAAAGATTTCCATTTTAAATAAATTCTGTTTAAAAAAATCCTGCAAAAATGTATCATGATTTCTTCAGAAATATTCAGCAGCACAACTGTTTTCAATATTGATAATAAGAAATGTTTCTTGAGCAGCAAATCAGCATATTAAATTGATTTCTGAAGGATCATGTGACACTGAAGAATGGAGTAATGATGCTGAAAATTCTGCTTTACTATCACAGGAATAAAATGTATTTTAATATATATATAAAATAACAAATAAATATTTATTTAAATAGTAACAATAATTCAAATTATTACTGTTTTACTGTATTTGTGATCAAATAAATGCATAAATAAATGTTTTAAGGCTGGAATACACTACATGACTTTTGCCTCGATTTACTGGACAAGTTGATGCTAGTTGCTGAAAGTCAGAGCCAGTCTGCAGATTTGAATTGACAGATTTCTTAGAAAATTGCATAGTGTATGATGGGCACAATCTCTGATTTTTTTTTTTTAGCTCCATACTATGATTCCATCCAGTCAGACGATATCAAACATGTTTGATATTTTGAGCCGATTTTAAAAAGCGTATTATTTTCATTTGTCATGCATCTCCTAGCAACAAGGCTTGTGTTTCATGTTGTGTTTGGAACGACTTGAAAGTCTGGTAGTGTCTGATCCTGATGCCCAGTTTTCCTCTTTAACTATTTACAAACTGCATGATGCCTAGTTTTTTGTTTGTTTGTTTGTTTAATCTGTTCAGATTTTAAAAGTCATGTAGTGCATTCCAGCCTTTAGTGAGCATAAGAGACTTCTGTCAAAAACTTTTGATGACTTTGAGTTCTTTATGGTTTAATTCATTCTGGCATGCGATGTTTTATGATTTATTTTCTAAGAGAACACTTTTCACTTGCAGTAATAATCTTGGTTTGCTTCATAAACAACCTTTTGTTCACTATTTGCCTCAATTCTGCATAGAGTTGCTTTAACTTCTAACACATAAATGCTGAGTTTGGGTGATGAATGAAGAAAATGGTGGTGTTGCCTCTGCAGACTAATTAACCTTGGCGAAGCACTGATTGTTCCTGGGGAAATGTTTCCCGCTCCTTATTTTGGCTTCCTCTCCTTTTATGTCCTCTCCTATGACTGTGTTGTTCTCCTCTGCTTCTTCTGTGTTACTTTCTGGACTTATGAATTATCTGGATTACCTCAGCCTGACCTTTGCTATTGTTCACCTTGCTGCTTCTGTGCTGCACTCCTGGCTGTCTGAAGCCTGGCATGTGCAAGTTATACTGTATATTCTTTGTTACATGACAGTATGTTTGACCACAGCTTGAGCTGCAAAAATGTGGTGGTTCAGCCTTGTTCCCAAGGCAAGGAACAGTATGTGCTCATCAAGGTTTGCAATTAAGTTACAGTTTAAGCAGCTTCTAGTATGAGTGAAATTAATTCTCAAAGTTTTTGTATGAAAGGAAATATGTGGCCAATTATGTAAAGTATCTGTTGCCGTCTCTTGTTTTAATGTTCTAAATCAGTGTATTTGAAATGTTCTTGATGTATTTTTTGTCTCTCTGTGATAAATCACTTGTGCTTGGGCAATGGCTTGTTGTTATTTTAGTACTTATTTTCTTTTTGATCTCCTCTTCTAGACGTTTAGTTTTGTCTCGATGTCGAGTTTAGATTAGAGGTCACAGTATCTGTGTTTCACTAATACACATTAGTGTAATCTGTTATATTAGCTCTTTCTCTCTCAGACACTAAATAAAATGCACAGTCTTGGTTAATGACAGACTCAGTCTTACTGTGTAACTGTGTGGATAAATAAAGCTGACCTACGGGTCATTTCACTCTAGGAGCGGAAACTTTCATCCCAGTTCACTTTAAACAAAGCAAACTTACTACCGTGGTAAAATACAGTGAGATGAGAACAGTGTTTTTACATGTTAAGTTTTGGTTTAACTATAATAAACTGTTTGAATTTAAGTAGCACAACAACAACCACTATGACTTTTACCCCATTTTGTTTGTTGCTTCAAAAAACAATCATATTGTGAAACATTGCATAAATATTTTGAAACTATCAAATGTAAAAATTGTACTTTTCATTTGTCTTATGTGTCAATATGTTTGCATGCACTAATTCTCTAACCAGTCCGCATGAATCCAATTCAATTTCAGATTCTGAAAGTTTGCATTTAGGTTCACATATTCATTTACATGTATTCTTGAAAAAAAAGTACCCAGTTGCCTCATTCAGAAATGGAGAAAGCCACCGCAATGATGTAACCAGGGCTATCGTGAGCATAATTGCCATTTTGCCTTGATTACATGTTTAAAAAAATGTATAGCCTATTTCAGGAATACATTACTATAAAATATCATTCTCCTCCACTAATCAGTTTGTAAGCCATAATACGTCAACAAACCTATGTAACGTAGGCTTGCATGTCTAAAATTTTCCTGTTCAAAGGAGACATATTATGCCCCTTTTCACAAGATGTAATATAAATCTCTGGTGTCCCCAGAATGTGTCTGTGAAGTTTCAGCTCAAAATACACCCCAGATCATTTATTATAGCTTGTCAAATTTGCCCCATTTGGGTGTGAGCAAAAACGCACCGTTTTTGTGTGTCCCTTTAAATGCAAATGAGCTGCTGCTCCACGCCCCCCTTCCAGAAGAGGGCGGATCCTTTACACAAGCTTTGGATACTCCGTCAACAACAAAACAGGCGAATCTCACTCAGCCAAAATGTCAGCAATAACCTGACATTTGTGAAGTGCAGCCTTACATGTTTGAACCGGAGTTGGACACAGATGGAGAGACTCAGGAAGAGGTTGCAACTTTTAGACTGCACCTGGATGTTTCTGAATGGTTAGTGGATACATTTATGTAACGTTAGTTGTTGTGGAGTTACGCTGATTCAACTCATCGACTAACATGTACCATCATGTTTATCTATAAATTGTTGTATAGGTGCTCGTGTGGGAATATAACACGTCCATCACCTGACTATACAATGCATAATAAATGTGCGTTTATGAATTACGCAGACGGTGAGCGTTTTCGGGATAAAACTAACAACATAGCTCTAGTCTCTGTGAATACAGTCAGAGACTATGGTAACTTTAGCCATATTAACCGTACAGCATTCTAGAAAGCTCCTTCAGAAAGGAAATTTGCAAAAATTCACAAAACATGAAGTGCCATCCTTACTTGTTCTGGATATGAAGTTAAAGCACGAAGCGTTGGTATTGACCTATCCTTCAGAAACAACTTTTTCACAAATCCAGCGTTGTACTGACCCTGGTTGGTGAAGCAGTCATGCGTAAAATGATTTGCGAAAATATAACATTTTACCGACATTCTTCAGCACATTTCCTTCAAAAATGAAACTCAACCACGGTGTCCTCAGTGGCTCGGATGCCGGGAGTCTATGGAGACTTATATGTTCATTGGTACATCCAGCAACAGAACATTTGTAATGTTTTTTGGCACAGACATTATAATACTCTAGCTAGCTGATACAGCGAGTAAACGGAAATGGCGGTCTCTGTGCTTCTCACTCAGGGGTGTGTCTATGCTAAAAGGGCAGATCATCAACACGTAAGAGTAGGGGGAAATATGAAACAGTGCATTATGAGAGATTAATAATGATTGATGGGGATTATAAAAAAGTATTAAAAAAATATAGGCTGGTTGTTTACACACTGTGGACACATATCTGTGTTCAAACACCTTATAAAAGTGAATTTTGCATAATAGGTCCCCTTTAAGATCTACACCACCCCTTTCAGTCAGATCAGAATTAAATTCAAATCGAGTTCAATCAGATTGAGGTATTTACATGAAGGTTTTCAGTAGGGCTGAACGATTAATCGCATTTGCGATAATATCGCAATTTTTTTTTTTTTTTTTTTTTTTTATCGCAAAGGCTGCGATTACACTGGTCACGTGACACGCGAGAGTAAAGCAGTCAGCTCTGAGGAAGCATCAACTTGGCACGCTATGCAATCGAATAGTTTGTTTAATCTATCTAATATTTTGTTAGTCATACTATACAATAGGGGTGGGAGAAAAGATTCTCTCTCTAACAATTCTGGGGCGATTCTGAGCTTAGTTTTTAACCGCAGGTGCGTGATGGTGCTGCGTGTATAAACACACCTGTATTCTGATGGCTTCCAATTCCTCACACACACTCACACCACTCGAACCTTCCATAAGATAATTGTTCATAAATTTCGGTAAGGTTGAAGCGAATTACAATGACATTGCACAGGATATGCGCTGTGAGTGTGAGAAACGCACACTTTGCTTGATGTTATGCGTTTAGTGCGCGGGCTCGCCCGCCGGTATTTTCCTTACAAATGCTCTACGAAGGCATCGTTTATGTCATTTGGAATGCAGTGGACTTGTATATTAAAAATATTAAACTCACTGACAGAAGGCTGCCTTCAATTTCAAATACTGACGTGCGCTTTGTGAAGAGCGCTCGCGCATGCGGCTGTGAGAGACTAAGTGTAAGTGGTTAAATGTACACTGAACAAAATTATAAATGCAACACTTTTGTTTTTGCCCCATTTTTCATGAGCTGAACTCAAAGATCTAAGACTTTTTCTATGTACACAAAAGGCCTATTTCTCTCAAATATTGTTCACAAATCTGTCTAAATCTTTGTTAGTGAGCACTTCTCCTTTGCCGAGATAATCCATCCACCCCATGTGGCATATCAAGATGCTGATTAGACAGCATGATTATTGCACAGGTGTGCCTTAGGCTGGCCACAATAAAAGGCCACTCTAAAATGTGCAGTTTTACTGTATTGGGGGGGTCGGGGATGGTCCGAAAACCAGTCAGTATCTGGTGTGATCACCATTTTCCGCAGTGCAACACATCTCCTTCTCATAGAGTTGATCAGGTTGTTGATTGTGTCCTGTGGAATGTTGGTCCACTCCTCTTCAATGGCTGTGCGAAGTTGCTGGATATTGGCAGGAACTGGAACACGCTGTCGTATACGACCGATCCAGAGCATCCCAAACATGCTCAATGGGTGACATGTCCGGTGAGTATGCTGGCCATGCAAGAACTGGGATGTTTTCAGCTTCTAGGAATTGTGTACAGATCCTTGCAACATGGGGCCGTGCATTATCATGCTGCAACATGAGGTGATGGTCATGGATGAATGGCACAACAATGGGCCTCAGGATCTCGTCACGGTATCTGTGCATTCAAAATGCCATCAATAAAATGCACCTGTGTTCGTTGTCCATAACATACGCCTGCCCATACCATAACCCCACCGCCACCATGGGCCACTCGAACCACAACGTTGACATCAGCAAACCGCTCACCCACACGACGCCATACACGCTGTCTGCCATCTGCCCTGTGCAGTGAAAACCGGGAAAAACGCCATCGAATGTGAGCATTTTCCCACTCAAGTTGGTTATGACGACGAACTGCAGTCAGGTCGAGACCCCGATGAGGACGACGAGCATGCAGATGAGCTTCCCTGAGATGGTTTCTGACAGTTTGTGCAGAAATTCTTTGGTTATGCAAACCGATTGTTGCAGCGATATAATGCACAGCCCCATGTTGCAAGGATCTGTACACAATTCCTGGAAGCTGAATACATCCCAGTTCTTGCATGGCCAGCATACTCACCGGACATGTCACCCATTGAGCATTTTTGGGATGCTCTGGATTGGCGTATAAGACAGCGTGTTCCAGTTCCTGCCAATATCCAGCAACTTCGCACAGCCATTGAAGAGGAGTGGACCAACATTCCACAGGCCACAATCAACAACCTGATCAACTCTATGCGAAGGAGATGTGTTGCACTGCGTGAGGCAGATGGTGGTCACACCAGATACTGACTGGTTTTCGGACCACCCCGGCCCGGACACCCCCAATACAGTAAAGCTGCACATTTTAGAGTGGACTTTTATTGTGGCCAGCCTAAGGGCACACCTGTGCAATAATCATGCTGTCTAATCAGCATCTTGATATGCCACACCTGTGAGGTGGATGGATTATCTCGGCAAAGGAGAAGTGCTCACTAACACAGATTTAGACAGATTTGTGAACAATATTTGAGAGAAACAGGCCTTTTGTGTACATAGAAAAAGTCTTAGATCTTTGAGTTCAGCTCATGAAAAATATGTGCAAAAACAAAAGTGTTGCGTTTATAATTTTGTTCAGTGTACTTGCATCTCAAAATGCTTTTATGACGCAAAATTAATGTAAACACAGACAGTTATGTCAAGACTTAAGGGATTAAACAGACAGGACAAACCACATCTTATAATTCAAAAAAGATCGGTGCATCAATGTGAATGTATCTTATTAGATCTCCCATGGTCTATGATGTCATCATAATAATCAAACAGCTGTAAAGATGAATGAAAAACGTTCAGATTGCCAGGCTAACTCTTAAATACTGAAAGCACTCTTTGTTTATTGCTTGTAATGTTTTTTTGATCCTCTTTATTATTTACTAGCTTTTATGTTTTGAAGCTATATTAGTTTATATATTTAAAATTCTTACCATGCAATTGTTTTAATACATTTTTTTAATGTGTAATTATTTAAAAAAGTACTTATAATTACATATGTAATAAAAAAAAAGATTTTAAGTTTTATTAATAAAATAATAAGAAAAAAAAGATCAAGAATAGTTTTGGAATCAGATCGTGACTCACAGAATCGGAATCGGATCGGAACTCGAGGTGTCTAAAGATTCCCACCCCTACCATACAATGATTTATTGTTAGTCTTTGTTGAATAATACATAAAAATAATTGCAATAATTGCATTTAAGTGGTTTGTGAACAAAGCAGCCACACAGAGAGAGACAGCAAAGGACAGTAATTGTTTAAACTATTTTAAGTGGTACATTTCAGGACTATTCAGAGTTTTTTGTTACTCTGTTTATGTGTGAACTTGCTACTCTAATAACAAGAAGAATCTGATGAAAGGCTCATTTATCCCTCTCTAGCTATTAAACATGATAATGTCCCCTGCTGGTCAGTTTTTCCTGTGTTAATATGAGAGTAAGACCTCTCAACAGCAAGCACAGACAGCTGAAAGGATCTGGCAACACATCAGACAGAGAGATAAAGAAAGTGTGTTTAGCTGCAGCATTCAAGGAATAACAGAAATGTTACACCTGCGAGCGTGTGGCCTTATCAAATGCTAAATATCTCATTGTAAGTCATTGTCTTTCGTTACCCTGCAACTCAATGCTCCCTGCACAGTCTGCTCTTATTTCACAATAGTCTAGAGTTCACTTCATCAGTCTCTTAACCTGCAGACATAACAAGAGCTCAAGCCCACGTGAGGTACATCGTTATTAGGTACATCACGATCACTTCCTTTGTGTAAATTAAACACAAAAGAGTGTAAAATCAGCAGTTAGTCATTACCATCACACATTTGTTCCACATTTCACATCTGCAGCAGTTCAATTGCTAAAAATTCCTGTTTAACTGAAGTGCAAAATGTTTCTCACCACGTAGCCACAAGCTGAAAGTAATAGTGTTTAACATAACTATGCCTTAGGATTCAATCACACCATTAGGAATGGAGCTTGATGGATCTTCTCCAGTGGTTCTTTGACTTTGGCGGCTCTATAGAATGCTCTTTAATAATGTTGAGTGCTTCATAAATCAGATGTTGTTAGTGAATTATTCTAAGAAATTATTTTTCAGCCATATACAGTAATTCTGGTGTAATGACCCTTCATTAAGCTTTGAGTCCTCCGGTGACTGTTGAGACTCCGAAGTTCCCAAGAAATTGTTAAATTACGTAGTAACATAAGTCACAACTTTCGAGATTGCGAATCAGAATTTGAAGAAAAGGCTTCTCCCAGTCAACTGAAAAGAGAAAAAGTGAAAAGAGAAAAGTGATTTCATTTGGTTGGATTATTCTGGTTCGGTTCATAAGATTTTTCAGATTTCTTTTGCAGAAATAGATGAAACTGAAAATATGTTTTGGATGAGAAATGAATGTGTAATACATACAATTTTAAATATTGAACTTTTGTGAAGCTTTGTGATACATCCGTGCATTTTTACACCAGATTTTCCACTGTAATGCAGTTCTGTCCTGTTTTCTGAGTTTCAGTGTTTTATCATTATATGTTTCATCTCTTTCATCTGTTCCCTGAACATTTCTTTGTTGTTTGATATGGCTTCAGTTATTCTTATTGAACTAATTTTCCACTCATTATGACTTAGACAAAGTGTACAATTTTGACTATATTTGTCTGATAGGAGTTTCTCTTGCCTGTTCTTTTGACTACTCTCTGTATTTGTGTTTGTCTGTCACTCCACACCTCCATACCTTTGACATGCCTCAAATTGCCTGTCCAATTCTACTGCCAGCACCACGATCCTAACCCTGTGCTATCTTTTTTCTTAGGTTAGACCGGATTGTCTTAGGCAAGACAGGATTTTCTTTACTATCACTAATACTACCATGTCTGTCTAATTGGCTGGTTCTTCTTTATGTATTATGTAGTTGTGTATTATCATGGGGAACTTTCTCTTTCATCCATCAGTTTTGTTGTCCCACTCCCTCAATCCCTGTGCACCAATCAGGTCTGTCACTCTCAAACCTATAATGTATGTGTATATATGTAAGGGATAATCCATGGCTAGCTGTGCAATGCATTAAATGATTTTAATGCACAACATGGAGGCGACTAATAGAAGTCGCGGGGCAGTGTTAACAACAAGCTTCTACACTCCTGAATGTTTCTGTGTGTGCAGCACGATTTCCGATCTCTGTGTGCGAGTGATGTGTGAGCTTCAATGAAAGTTAAACTGACTTGGAATTACCTGTGCATTTAACGATGTTAATACACACCTTTCAGCCAATGAATTTAATATTCAGACAGACCATGGTATAT
Source organism: Coreius guichenoti (assembly GCA_039654105.1). Taxonomy (NCBI): domain Eukaryota; kingdom Metazoa; phylum Chordata; class Actinopteri; order Cypriniformes; family Gobionidae; genus Coreius; species Coreius guichenoti. The sequence continues at coordinate 28,310,042 of CM077168.1, forward strand.
ATATATACAGTATATGTATAATGCAATGTATATAATTTATTTTTTATTTTTTAACATATTTAATGTTAATATTTATTGACTTGCTCAATTCAGTAGTGATCCTAGTAATCTACATCTCTCATTTCCTGTCAATTACAGTAATTACATAGTAAAGACAATTACACAGTAATTTTACCATAATTAAAATGCCTCATTCTAATGTAATTAGAGTAACAAATTAACTAATGCAATTAAATTGCAGCTAAAAGATAAAATATCATGAGTTTGTATTAGAAAAATTAAGAAACACACACCATCTGTTCTCAGGGGAGACATTTATGTATGACAAGACTATGTGTTTACTCTTTCAGAGACATTTGTTCACTGTCCTGAGCTCTTGTACGTGTGACCTGTTGTCTCTGGTGTCACAAGTGTTGAGTAGGTTGTGCATGAATTGTGTGTGCAGTTGCTTCTGCTGTTATGGCAGGCAACAGCTGCTTCTGTACTAGTCAGTTGTAGTATGTTGAACAGACCCTATAGTGATGGATATTTAAATATTCACCTTACCTTAAACTTTAAATAAACACATATGTGCACATATTATTTATTTGGTTATTTATATGTATGTCTAAAAATCATCATTATACTGATTCACTCTATACTGTTTCTGTAAGCTCTTGTTTCAGAGTGTGTTAATTGTGTTAATTTTCTCCACCTCATTTTCTTATGTCCATCTTTTGGTTGTCACCTTTTTTCAGAGGCCTGGCATGCCATCAGGAGCACGAATGCCTCATCAGGGGGCCCCAATGGGACCTCCAGGGCCACCATATGGAGGGAACACCGCTGTCCGGCCTGGACTTACCAATCAGACCATGGAGGCCAGTCGCAAAAGGCCAGCTCCTTCACAGCAGATGCAACAGCAGCAGCAGGCCGTACAGAGTCGAAACAGGAAGTGAGTATAGTATGATATATGCTAATGATCAGGAAGCCACAAAAATAAGAGGATGATATCATAACAGGAATCTAATGTAGGTTGTAGACTTATGTAGGCTTTTGATATTGTGAACCCCTGTTGAAGCAGCGATGCAGTGTGTTCACAACATACAAGAACTGACAGGATTGAGTCCGACCTCCCCACGTTCCTTTCTCCCTTCACTATCATATGAATAAAGAATTAAAAGAGAAAAATTTTAATTCTGGGTTTCCCTGGGAAAAGCAATAGCAACCCTGTTTTGGAAGAGTAATCCACGGTTAAAAGCAGCACTCACCCCTTTTAAACAATACAAATGTAAAAGGCTACTTTAAAGGATAGTTCACCCAAATATTCTGTCATGATTTATTCACCCTCATGTCGTTCCAAACCTGTATGACTTTCTTTCTTCTGTGGAGCATAAAAGAACATTTTGAAGAATGTTTGGAACAAAACATTTTGGTGACCATTGACTTCGAAAACACTTTTTTCAAAATATCTTCACAGAAGAAAGTCATACAGGTTTGGATGGACATGAGGGTGATTAAATAATGACATTTTGTTTTTTAAACAATTACTGTAACCTAGGGTTAAGATTAGCATGGAAAAAAGACATTGAAAGTGTATCATTGCCTTGAGTTTGGAAGGTCTTCAATACTAGACAACACTCTTGTATGAACCCCTTGGTGTTGTCCAGTACACTGTCACTGTATTCCTAGAATCTATAGTACGGACACACTGGAACTGAAGTGTTCAATACAGTCAGAGCTGAATGAGTTGCATTGATGGTTGGATGGAAAGATGTGTTTTTTCCTTTGACAAGAACTCAATTCTGTATGTTTCAACAGAATGGCCTGATCCTGGCTGGCATGAGGTTTGATTTCTGTACGTTCAGCTTAATGGGAAGCAAAAGAATTTATATTTACAGAAATATAGCAAACAGCTCTTAACAATAAAGTGGTTATGACTGTACTGATGTAGATTTGATGTTTTCCTAGTCTTACACTATGTCAAAGTGATAAAAAAGTTTCTTTTTCATGTAAAGTTTTTGTCCTAACTGACCACAGAGAGCAACAAGACATGTTGTCTCTTACTTGATTTCTATCTGGTTGTTAAGTCGGGCGTCACAGTTTCCAGGTCCAAACGCTCCTTCAGATCCCAAAAGCAAACAATAAACGATGTTAATATACACTCACGGGGTGCTGTAGTACTACTGAAATCCTAGTTGGCCAGACAGTGATTCATCTTTTCTGAATCATAAAAATATTGGCATCCGGGACACTGTGAGCCCAGAAACTGTAGTGTACACAAAGTTTTTAAAAGATTTGCTTAAATGTGTGCTATAAAAGTACAGCCCTTACGAATAAGAAATGTTTTTTTCAAGTGTGCTATTAGTATACTTCTTTTAAATTAAAAAAAGACAGTATACTTTGTCTACTTTTTTATGTACTTCTCAGAAATATACTTAAAATTGCACTTAATCGAGATATACTTGAGTATACTTGGCTTATAGTTGTGTTTACTCTTTTGATTAAGTAGCCTATTAAATACTATTTTCACAAAGTTTTACATACTGTCTTATAAACTGACATTGTTTGAAAATATTGATTTATAAAGAAATCAAGATATGTTCCTAATTCTGAGTATCTGAGTAACCACTTATGTGTCAGTCTCCGACGCTGTTCACAGCATCAGAGACTGACACGGAAAAGAAAAATAGTTGAATAAGTCGTTATTTTAGTTTGTTCCGCACAAAAAGTATTCTTGGCGCTTCATAACATTAAGGTTGAACCACTGTAGTCACATGAACTATTTTAACGATGTTTTTACTACCTTTCTAGACCTTGAAAGTGGTAATTGCATTGCTGTCTATGGGAGGGTCAGAGAGCTCTCGGATGTCATTAAAAATATCTTAATTTGTGTTCTGAAGATGAACGAAGGTCTTACGGGTTTTGACCGACATAAGGGTGAGTAATTAATGACAGAAATTTCATTTTTGGGTCAACTAACCCTTTAAAGTCCAAAAATAATATATTAAATAGTAAACTATAAGTATGATGTTATGTTCACTTAAAGAAAACTTACAAGTATACTTGCAGTATAAAACTACTAAACTAGTAGATTATTTAAAAGTGTATTTTCATAAACTAAAAAATGTGCTACAAGTATTTGACTAGTAAACTATCAGTATACCTATAAGTTCACTTGTAGTATAATTGCAGTACAAACGAAAAAATTAGTTGTAAACTAGTTGTGTACTGTTACACATAAAGTTTACTTAAACTTATACTTTTATACACTAGCAAATGGGCCAATTTAGTCCCAAGAAGTATTGAAACAGTACACTTACAAGTATACTTCTAGTACATTGATATTAGTATACTTACTACATAAAGTATACTTAAAAATATACTTGAACTTTACTTAAGTATACTTAATAAAATTAACTTGAAGTATACTTATTTTTTGTAAGGGAGTGCTCATAAATGACTGTTGAAATGGTATTCTCAGTTGAAACAGAGAAGAGGCCTCGGGCCAAAAACAGTATTATCGGAAGGTTGATGCGTCACAACTTAACTAGTGAATTTCAGTGGTGGTGTGCTGGGTAGCCCCATCCACAGTGAAACCTCATTGGTCTAAAATTTCACTCCATATAGAGTAGCTGTATATTATCAACATCTTTTGTTTGTCTTTAATTGCATCATGTCGCTGAGCAGTTTCACATTGACTGTGGAGAAATAAATCAATCCAGCTTGTTGCTGGAAACAGACATTGTGTTATTCTCATCACTCTCATTTTGCATCTTTCTTATGAGAATTTTTATTTCTTCTGATTTAATTTGCACTGTTTGTTCTTGGGTGACATTTGTTGGCTGTTTTGTATCAGAGGATTGATCCGAGATGGCCCAAAATTCCCAAACATTTTAAATGGGGTCACTCTGCGGTCTTGCATCACAAATCCCTGTGACATATATCGTAGTTTGGGCAGTGGTGGTTGTTTAGTTGCAGTTAATCTGATCTGTGGAGTCTTTAGTCTGCTGGCAAACCACTGACTGTGCTGTTGTGACAGAAATGGGCCACTTACTGAGAAATATTTTATATAATACTTGTTTCTTCGTTTTTTTCTGGATCTCTCTTTCTCTCTCTCTCTCTCTTTTGTGTCTTCTCTGACTCAGCTCCATTGATTCGCATTCTTGCTCATTCTGTCTGTCGACCTTGTCTGACACATTAGTGTAACATTATCTTGCATTGCTACAACCCTCCTGTCTCACATCAGACTAATCAATGCAATAGTTGTATGTGTGTGTGTGTGTAATACCCACACATGGCTTATCAGATCCTTTGGCCTCTAGTTCTGCTGTTTCTTGTGCAATTCCCATGTTGTCTGTTTTGTGTATTCAGCTTTTTGTAATGTGTCGTCAAAATATTCAGCAATTCTTAACTTGCACACAAACACACTCAGTACACTCTAATGAAGGACCCTTCAAATGCCATCAGGAAGCCTGTGGGATTTCCTGGACCAAATGAGATGCCAGGGAGGCAGATGGACATGAGAGAGGCCCAATCAGATCCCACACTCGGATCAAAGTAGGAGTTTATTCTGCTGCATGATGGATTCACACGTTTTGATCCCACCCTTGTCCCGAGCCTTGACCCCTTTACCCTGGCACATCTTGTCTCCAGAGATGTATCCCTAACAAGGATTTCCCCCCTCACTTCTGATTTACCACAAGCTTGATGTTTCATGGTTATTATCAAAGATTATTTCTTCATACAGCAATGTTTTAATTCAGTTGTAGATCAGTTGATGTCAGTCTATTCGATCTAACCTGACATTTGAGTCAAGAACTATAAAAAAATTAACGTTATTAAATATTTTGCTGAATTTTGGCATGGATGTGCTTGCATGTCCTGTTGCATGGCATGATGACAGATGTAGTATGTGAGAGCTTGTTTTAAACTTCAATGTAAAGCGTCATCTCTAAATGTTTTCACAAATAACTAAATATGTATTAATAAGTCAGGCCGACTGAGTTGTGCAGTTTTTAGTTGATGGGATAAATATATTGCTGGTGAAAAAAGCAAAAGTGTGCTAATATAATTTTATTTCATCTTTATTATTTTATTTCTACTTCTCTTTATTTTACACTCATAAGCTAGCGAGTTCTACCCAAAGATTCATTGTGGATTCATTTGTACTTTTAGGTTTTGTTTTGGTGATTGTTACCTGTACGGATCCTGCTTTTGAGTGTACAAAACACCAAAACAACATTACCTTTTGTGCTCAAAGAAATAGAAGAGCATTCATATATGAACACAAATATACTTGCATACAACACACCTGTCTGCACAACATGAGCTGGTCCTGTGGACCTCTGCTGCTTTCCAAGCTTCAACTTGTGCAAGTTTAAGCAGTAACGATTCTAGTTGATTCTAGTAACGTCCTCTGTGCCAATGGTTGCCAGCACCATCTGGGCTGGCGAAGGCACACACACACGCTCCCACACCGGTTTTCCCGCATCCTGGACCAGCCCCAGAATTTTAGCAGATGTCCCGGGTGCTCCACTGTCAGTCTCCATAGTAACATCTTGGGTTTTTTTCTGCCTTTCCTTCTCCGTTTCCCCTTTCTCCCTCTTTCTGCAGTGCCAAGAGGAGGAAGATGGCTGATAAGATCCTTCCACAAAGGGTGAGTAAGAGATCTGAGCCTTTTCATTGCTTTCATTGGTTTGACTGGGTTTTTTTTTTGCGTGTGCAAATGTGCACGGATGAAGATGCACGGGCGTGCACGTCTGTTCTCTATCTTGGCCTTTTAGAGGGGCGGAATCCTCTACCAAGCAAGCGATACGATGGACAAAAAATGTTTTGGAGGGCTTTTGCATTCAGTAATTGTCACCATAACCAGACAATACAGATATACTCTACACTGACAGCAGGCAGCCTTTTATTTATTTTTTTATTTTTATTTTTTTTATAAATATTGTACATTGCAGAGTTTTTCTTTAGATAATATCTATTCTAGACAATATTACAATACATAAATAATCTAAAATATATGACAGCATTACTGCTGTGGGTTCATGGTGATTGTTGTTGGTTGAAATCTATTATATATAATTTAATCTCTAAAATAGGATTTAAATGTTATTGTTTATGGATGATTCTGTTCTTAGTTTTTTATAGTCACTTTCTCACTATGAGTTTGTTGTGTTAGATAAGATAATCAGCACTGTGTGTGTGTGTTATCAGGCAATATAGATAGATACAGCTCCAGTGGAGATGCCAGACGCATTAGTCATTGACAAAACACTCAGTCTATCGTCCACAGAACAAGAGAGAAAAATAACTAGGATTGTTTGGATTTCCTTACCAATGCTCCCATTTCCAAAATGAGGTTTTATTGATTATTGATTTATTGATTCTTTTTCAGATTCGTGAGCTTGTTCCGGAGTCACAGGCGTATATGGATCTGTTGGCATTCGAGCGCAAATTAGACCAGACCATAATGCGCAAACGGGTGGACATCCAAGAGGCACTTAAGAGACCCATGAAGGTATTTCTCATCCCCATGATCCATATATTCTTTTTAATTTCATGTTTCAGAACAGATCTGTTTTATTTAACCAATTAAAAAAATATATGTCTTTGAACTTTTGTTAACCTATATATCAGGCCTTTTAAAACACATTAGGCAGAAGGAACCTTGGGACAAGAATTTTCATCTGCAGTCTCTTGCTGAACCATTTTAAATATTGCTTGCATAAATCAACAGGATAAGACACAAAGCCACTTAAATAGAGCATAAAAAGAGGCTGGTGTCATTATTCAGTGTCTAGCTTCTAATATTTTCCAAATTATCAGCTTAAAAGCATTTTTCCCAGCATAATGCCGCTGTATTTTTGTGAGCATACTAATATCATCATGAGGATTGGATGAGGATAAATATTCAGATAAACTCTTTTTTTCCCCATTTGAAGCAAAAGCGAAAACTGCGTCTCTACATCTCCAACACGTTTAACCCTGCCAAGCCTGATGCAGAGGACTCCGAAGGCAGCATTGCATCCTGGGAGCTGCGTGTGGAGGGCAAACTGCTGGATGATGTGAGTCAATTGCAATTTAATCAATAATTGCACAATACATTTTACATCTTTTACTATAAAACACTGAGGTGCTTTTGCTTTTGTTTTAATGCTTTTATTGGGAATAAATATTACATATTAACTGTCTGCAATGTTTGATCATGTGCTTTTTGTCTCTGACATCATGACTTGTGAATGGCAGCTATGTGTCTTTTGAATTAGTGAGGTTAAATTTACTCTCCCAGACTCTGAGTCTTGACCACAGACATGTGCTTCACTTACCAGTGAGATCACTTCCCAGCCTCCATCCAAACATATGTGCCAGAAAGTTCTGTGGGTCCATTGACTTGAGCTGTTTTTTCTTACTCTTTTGATAGTTGTATGCCTGCCTCCTTTTAACCAACAATGCGTATCTTAAAGGAAAATTCTCAGTTAATGACATCTGAAGCTCTGGCGACAGCATTTGTGGCATGCTTTCATTGTCAGAAAGAAATTTCAACCTAAAAAGCATTAGTCCTGTAATAAACTTAGAGTGGCAGTACTACCCAAATGTAAAACATGAATATTATACATGTTAGCATTAGACTGGTTTGAAAGATTAATTTACCATCACAGTTGAATCTTTAAAATAATGTCATGATCAGTTAAAAAAAACCCTGTTGCTTTTGCATCGTAATCACTGTGAGATACCAGGAAGGGACGTGACATAACTATTCATGAAGTGCTGTTTATATGGAGCAAACTCCACCCACAGGAATTACATTAGTAACGAATAATCAAAAGTTACCAGTAATAGTTTCCCTCTTTAAAAGTAGATTTAGCTAACTTGCCTGCTGTCTGTAATTAGGCATCGCATAAGTATATTTTATGTTTTCATTGACAATGCCCTGAAGTCTGATTAGTGGTTTCCATCAAAATGATTGAGCTGAAGCTGAGGCTCATCGCAAGTTTGTTTTTGCTCAAGCATGTTCCCTTCATCTACTGCCACAAAACAAGTACTGGAGCCATGGCTACAAAATGTTTCTTATCTAAGAAAAAAATACTTTGACATTCATGACCTTCATATCTATGTAACGATACCAATTACCCATGTAAAGATAGCAGAATAAAGATAGAAAGACATACTGTCATCAGTGCAATCATAGGTTTATAAGATAATATTGAATGTTGCTGTTTTCTTTGTTAAAAAAAACATCTTTTGGTTTGTGATCTGATATAACTGTTAATGTACCGGTTTGATTTATGTGATTGCAGCCCATTAGTACATCTGGTTTACAGTTATATATACTGTAAGATTTTTGAAGATGAACTGAAGCACGAGGACTAAATTCTTAAAGGTTTACGCAATGCAGCATAAATTCAGCCTTTTTGTTCAGTCTCTAACCAAGACCCGTTTAGCTAATACTCTTGAGGCATGCTTTTCCATGCAGAAAGAAATGAAACTAGTACTTATTGATGATAGCTTGAAGGACTCATGCCGTCTCTGGGCTGAATGGAATGTTGTCCTGCACAGCAAATCATCCACCAGTATGCCACATTTCATTTGAACATTGAGGCTGTTCTCTTCCTTAGAAAGTCTACCCGGAAAGTTAATGATGTGGTGTAAGGTTCTTGTTTTCCAAAAATGTGTTCATACTTGAAACTGGATAGTTTGCTCAGTGGCACACTCTGAAAACAGTATTCATGCGTTCATTCACAGCCAGGCAAGATGAAGAGGAAGTTCTCCTCATTCTTCAAGAGTCTGGTGATTGAGCTTGACAAAGACCTTTACGGCCCTGATAACCACTTGGTTGAGGTTGGTGTTAAATGAAAATGTATCAGTATTTGCAATTCCTAAAACCAAGAGCTAAAACCACTATAAATATCTTATATTTATTTATGTATTATATTCTTATTTATGTCCTACAGTATATTTCATTATAGTACATACAAACATGCCATATAGCACTTTGTTCATTAAAGATGTGTGGTGATACCGTCATTCAAGTTATTTTTCTTTTCAGTTACTGCAAATCTGTGTGTTTTTGCTTTTCATTAGTGACTCTGTGCAATCATGTTGATTTCTCTTTTCTTCCGCAGTGGCATCGAACCGCAACCACTCAGGAGACAGACGGTTTCCAGGTGAAGAGGCCTGGAGATGTTAATGTGCGCTGCACCCTGCTGTTAATGCTGGATTATCAGGTAAAGACAACAAAATGCATCCAGTGATGTTTACATGTATATCAGCTGAAGACTATTGATCAAGAACTGCAAAATTAAATTGTATCACTTGTCATGTCAAATTTTAGAACAAATTTTCCATGGACCTTGTGTGATTTGCTTATTGATTGTAAAAAAAAATTTCAGACCTCAAAGCTTTGAGTTTTCCAGGAAGTTTCATTGAAATAATAAGTTGATAAAATGGTGAACATAAGAGTGAAGGGTAAATATCACATATACAGTGGGGAGAACAAGTATTTGATACACTGCCGATTTTGCAGGTTTTCCCACTTACAAAGCATGTAGAAGTCATTATGCAGTATGTCAATTTTTTATCATAGGTACTCTTCAACTGTGAGAGACGGAATCTAAAACAAAAATCCAGAAAATCACATTGTATGATTTTTAAGTAATTAATTAGCATTTTATTGCATGACATAAGTATTTGATACATCAGAAAAGCAGAACTTAATATTTGGTACAGAAACCTTTGTTTGCAATTACAGAGATCATACGTTTCCTGTAGTTCTTGACCAGGTTTGCACACACTGCAGCAGGGATTTTGGCCCACTCCTCCATACAGACCTTCTCCAGATCCTTCAGGTTTCGGGGCTGTCGCTGGGCAATACGGACTTTCAGCTCCCTCCAAAGATTTTCTATTGGGTTCAGGTCTGGAGACTGGCTAGGCCACTCCAGGACCTTGAGATGCTTCTTACGGAGCCACTCCTTAGTTGCCCTGGCTGTGTGTTTCAGCGATACATGGCCCCATCCATCCTCCCCTCAATACGGTGCAGTCGTCCTGTCCCCTTTGCAGAAAACCATCCCAAAGAATGATGTTTCCACCTCCATGCTTCACGGTTAGGATGGTGTTCTTGGGGTTGTACCTATCCTTCTTCTTCCTCCAAACACGGCGAGTGGGGTTTAGACCAAAAAGCTCTATTTTTGTCTCCTCAGACCACATGACCTTCTCCCATTCCTCCTCTGGATCATCCAGATGGTCACTGGCAAACTTCAGACGGGCCTGGACATGCGCTGGCTTGAGCAGGGGGACCTTGCGTGCGCTGCAGGATTTTAATCCATGACGGCGTAGTGTGTTACTAATGGTTTTCTTTGAGACTGTGGTCCCAGCTCTCTTCAGGTCATTGACCAGGTCCTGCGTGTAGTTCTGGGCTGATCCCTCACCTTCCTCATGATCATTGATGCCCCACGAGGTGAGATCTTGCATGGTGCCCCAGACCGAGGGAGATTGACCGGCATCTTGAACTTCTTCCATTTTCTAATAGTTGCGCCAACAGTTGTTGCCTTCTCACCAAGCTTTTGCCTATTGTCCTGTAGCCCATTCCAGCCTTGTGCAGGTCTACAATTTTATCCCTGATGTCCTTACACAGCTCTCTGGTCTTGGCCATTGTGGAGAGGTTGGAGTCTGTTTGATTGAGTGTGTGGACAGGTGTCTTTTATACAGGTAACGAGTTCAAACAGGTGCAGTTAATACAGGTAATGAGTGGAGAACAGGAGGGCTTCTTAAAGAAAAACTAACAGGTCTGTGAGAGCCGGAATTCTTACTGGCTGGTAGATGATCAAATACTTATGTCATGCAATAAAATGCAAATTAATTATTTAAAAATCATACAATGTGATTTTCTGGATTTTTGTTTTAGATTCCGTCTCTCACAGTTGAAGTGTACCTATGATAAAAATTACAGACCTCTACATGCTTTGTAAGTAGGAAAACCTGCAAAATCGGCAGTGTATCAAATACTTGTTCTCCCCACTGTATGAGTATACTAGAACAGGACAGGAACTCTGTGAGCAGCAGGTTTACTTATTAATAATTTTGTAATGCTTTATTTTGTGAAATAAAAAATTGCTGTTACCCAGTCAGTTTACCCAGAGTTTAATCCAAAATCTACTTTTTAAAATGAAAACTTAAAAGTTAATTGAACTTAATAATGTATTAAATGAATGAAAAGCATAATACTCTTGTGTCCTGTATGCAGCCGCCTCAGTTTAAGCTTGATCCGCGTCTGGCTCGTCTGCTCGGCATACACACACAGACTCGCTCCAGTATCATACAGGCCCTCTGGCAGTATGTCAAAACCAACAAACTGCAGGACTCACATGACAAGGAGTACATCAACTGTGATAAGTACTTCCAACAGGTATGCTTGATTAGAAGCATTGATTAACAATCATCACAATCTGTAATTATTGAATGAATCCGCTTCACTTAAACCCTTAAAATGTATTTGATATTTAAAATGATACTGCCAAAGTTCACAGAAACATGTTGGAATTATTATGTAAAGACAGTATACAATATTTTAATCAAGAAATTTTCGTGTTTCTGGCCTCATCTACTCTCACAGATCTTTGACTGTCCACGCCTGAAGTTCTCTGAAATTCCACAGCGCCTCACCAACCTTCTACTGCCCCCCGACCCTATTGTCATCAACCACATCATTAGGTTTGGCTGCCTATTTATGTGATTTTGTTCTTCTACTTGCTTGTCTGTACGAATGTGTCATTTATTGTAGATATCTACCAAAATAAGATTTTTTTGAAAGAAATTAATCTTTTATTCAGCAAGCAATTCTTGAGCAGCGAATCAGCATATTAGAATGATTTCTGAAGGATCATGTGACACTGAAGACTGGAGTAATGAAGCTGAAAATTCAGCTTTGCCATCACAGGAATAAGTTACATTTTAAAATGTGTTATAATGGAAAACAATATTATTCAATTTTAAATATGAATAATATATAATAAATGCAGCCTTGGTGAGCATAAGAGACTTTTAAAAAACATTTAAAAAATCTTACCCATCCTAAACTCTTAAATAGGACATTATGCAGTATGTCATGTTTTTATTTGCATCATAATTCATCTTCATTACATCTCTAATGAGTAGATATGTATGGAATCCAAAACAGAAGTATTTTGGTTTAGTCTTTTCAATTTGTTCTTATTCATTTTCTGAAGAATACAAAACATGAATTCTCATTGAGCTTATTTTTGTACAGTGTCGACCCTAATGATCAAAAAAAGACGGCCTGCTATGACATTGATGTAGAGGTGGAAGATCCCCTTAAAGCACAAATGAGCAGCTTCCTGCTCTCCACAGCCAATCAGCAAGAGATCGCCTCTTTGGACAACAAGGTTAGTGCAAATATGGAGCAGATGATTGAACTTCTGGACATAGGGTCTCTCATTTCGACTGACAGAAGGATAATAATCAGGATTTAACCACTTTTGCAGTGCTGCCATGTCTGTGAATACACCCTTGATTTTTCAATCTGGTTCTAAATGACCTGCAGATCCACGAGACTATTGAGTCCATAAATCAGCTGAAGATTCAGAGAGATTTCATGCTCAGCTTCTCCAGAGATCCCAAAGGCTACATTCAGGACTGGCTCAAATCCCAGAGCAGAGATCTGAAGGTCTGCACCAGCTTTCTTTCTTCTACACATGACTCTTGATATTTATATAATGTATATTTTTGAAGATGAAGTGTGTTCTCTGTTTTACAGTATGTATCTCAGTTTAATGTGCTGAGACAGATGTATGAAAGCCATTTGTAGGCTGACGTCCCAAAAAGTGTAAACACAGTGGCTCTGTGCCAGTTTCAAAACATTGCTCAGTTTGTTTGAGTGGCCTGATATGTCTACTTCTGGCTCAACCAATGGCATGAGTTTGGGGCGGGACTACCTGTTTGGAACAGGTCCGAAGGGGCAGTAGGGGTGTTTCGTAAACCTCTCTGGAAATAAATTTTGCAGGTCTGTTTGCTGCTGTTAATGATACAGAAATTACATACTTTGAGCCAGATTTACAGAAGCTTCTAGAAGATATTTGCTTCATAGTCAGTTTCAACTAGTAAAACAGCTTCAACAGCTCTCATACAGTACCGTTTTTTTTTTTTTTTTTTTTACTTTTTTTTAATTAAAGAAGAATCCTGGAAAAAAATGTATCATGGTTTCCACAAAACTATTAACTGTTTTCTGCATTGATAATAATCAGACATGTTTCTTGAGCAGCAAATCAGCATATTAGAATGATTTCTGAAGGATCATGTGACACTGAAGACTGGAGTAATGATGCTGAAAATTCAGATTTGCATCACAGGAATAAATTACATTTTAAAATATATGAAAATAGAAAGGGTATTTGTTTTTACTGTAATTTTTATAAAGAGCATAACAGACTTCTTTCAAAAACATTAAATAATCTTACCGACCCCAAACTTTCAGTGTAGCGTATCCGTCTCTGTAAACAATGTCCTGCATCATGTTTGTCCTGTCATTGTCCTGCACTTCTTAATGTTATCACCTTTTAATTGTTTGTAGCTGATGACAGATGTTGTTGGGAACCCAGAGGAAGAGAGGAGAGCAGAGTTTTATCATCAGCCTTGGTCTCAGGAGGCTGTCAGCCGTTATTTCTACTGCAAGGTAAGGGTGTAAAAATATACGATTACTAGTGTGAACCTTCTGCTCGTCTACTATAAAACAGGATGTAACGGGTTGTATGTCAGTGTCTTTTGTGAGCTTGTATTTTTTTATCTGCACTGCCTGCAAAAACTGACTGGCTCTATGTCTTCTAATCTACTTTCCCGTTCCAAAGATTCAGCAGAGGAGGCAGGAGCTGGAGCAGGCCTTGGCCATGAGGAACACCTAGAGCCCACACCGACAACATTCAGACAACACGGCTCGTTTGTGACAACACTGCCTCCATGTGGAGGTCCCTGCATTTTTGTCCGCAGTGTATGAGGGTTTGAGTGCGTGTCCAGTCATCGTTGTTGTCACTCTGACCTACAATCTACTGTACTGGACAAATAACACCCTGTTACTCTCCATTGTACAGTATGTGCATTTCAGCCAATCACAGTGCTGTGTCTTCCAATCCGGGAGGAAGTCATCTCACAATGCATTCTTTGGATTTCTGGTTTTTAATACCACTCACGTCCACCAGCATTTTGAACTTGATGACTTCAGAGCCGGCTCAGTCCCATAGACTGTGGATCCAACTTTGATTCAGTTGTGATTCAGCCTTCCTTCCTCTCAATCATCAATTCCTGGTATTCACACACAATTTCCATGTGATAAACATGTGTTTTGGGTGAGGTATTGATGGCATCTCTAATTTAGTCCACAAATTTTTTCTTGAGTATTGATCGAAAAGGTCATTTTGTATGTCTATCAGTGTTGGGAATCAGTGGAGCTACAATAATTATCTCCATTATATACACTTATATTCAGAAGTGTATTTATGAAGTACTTTGAAGCAGGCAGCTTTAAAAGAAGCATCATTCAGTATTAACTGAACTGGTGGCTCACAGGGTATGTCACACTCTGCTCTCTGTCCCTTCCACATTAATGACATTTAGCTGCGTTTTTCAAGTAAATAGTGTATATAAGCATTGAAAGATTGAATGAGGTTGTTTTAATCAAGTATTTAAAAGCTATTCTGCCATATAAAGATAAAACACAGTAACTACACCCACACTTGAGTGAGAATGAAAAAATGGCTTTAAAGTTTTGGATTGATTTTGGAATCAGTTTTCAACCTACTTTCTCTGAATTATGTGTAGTTACTGCGTTTTGCTTTTGTAGGTCAGTACTGACATAGTGACAGTCATTAGTTCACTTTGAAGGAATTTGATAGGTCACGATTTTTTTAAAAGCTGTCACATATATGGTGAAAATAGGCCATCCCAGCATAATGACAAAAGTTATTTAGAAATATAATCTACTTGTTAAATTGTGACGTATTGAATACTGTTTCTGGGTTAAAGCCTGTACTCTTTTTCAAGTGAAAATACTCAACAGCCATTTCTGAGCACTATTTATTCACATTTAAGCTAAGTTTTAAAAAACCTACAGTGTACACTACAGTTTCTGGGCTCACAGTCTCACGGATGCAAATATTTTAACGATACAGAGAAGATGAATCGCTGTCTGGCCAACTGAGATTTCGGTGTGGAGATAGAAGGTTAGGATCATGATTTTTCAGTAGCACTACAGCGCACCGTGAGTGTATATTAGCACCGTTTTTTGTTTAGTTTTGGGATCTGAAGGAGCGTTTGGACCCGGAAGCAGTAACGTCAGACTTAACAACCAGATTATCAGCAGTCAACTAGATAAAAGTTCATATTCTGACATTTTATTATGCTTCACCAAAACCTTTTCTGTGCACATGACATTACCATTTTCTTTGAGAATTTCTTTTGAATCCTGATTTATTTTTGATCTGTTTCAATAGTGCAGTTTTTAACACCCCCCTGTGGGCATTTGTTTCTTATTAGTGTTGTTTGTGTTTTACCAAAGGTCTAAATTACTTTTAAGACAGTGTACAGAATTTGACTAGATGAAGTTTTTTAAAAAATGGACACATTTTCCCATACGTATCTCCTTAGATGTGAAAACAACGCTTTTTAAAATTGCTTTATGACTCATGAAGTCTTTGCACTAAATCATGGATCATGACTGAACCCTCGAAAGCTTTCCATGCTAATTATATGTCACCTAAACAAAAAGAAATGAAGTAGAAAAATGAAGGATGAATTAGGGGAATAAATGTTGAAATGTGGATACACTGTACTGCCATCTAGCATTATAGACTGGTTTCATCATTGCAGTATCGTTCTCAGTTCTCATTGGCTCTGGGTTTTGATCACATCCCTCTGCTGCTGCTTTACTGTCAGCTGAAGAATGGCTCGTCCAGGTCAATTATTGTGTGTTCTTGCAGCTTGCCTGCGATCCTCACATCTTCTTGTGAGGAGAGAGGAGGGCTGGTGACCTGTGTGTTGTCACTCAAGAGTATTTTTTTCAGACCTATGCATGCTGCATGGACACATTTTTATACTTTCATACAAGGACATGAGAAACCTTCTGACTGCTTGGGAGTTGATCAGAAGAGCACTGAGTTTCTTTAGTGACCCTTCTCTGTCTGGGTCATGACAGCCTCTACATACAGTACCAACCTAACATGTACAGCAGAGGCCATTTTAGGTCATGTATTATTTTCTTTTTGTTTTGTTTTGTCTTTTAAAAAGACTTTGCGATTTAATATGTGGATAAGGAAAGCACACCAATGATTTTTACAGAGCTTGTTGGGCAACAACAGCACCTCCCATCAAATATTTTGGGTACTACATTTATATAGTCAGCCATTTTGAACTTTATGAACTTGAAGTATAACAGTTGTATCAATATAACATCTGCCTGTGGTGCTGTTAGCAACTGAACAAGGTTTTCTGTTCTCATGTGTAAAGTAAGCTCTTCTGTTGCTCTCCAAGCCACCAACTGTGCTTTCTTTACCTGACCATTGTGTGTTCAATGTTACCATCTTTCCTGCTTTTAGTCATAGCGTCTTTTGAGGTGCAGTAAATGCATCCAGTGCTTCTGTAAGGGAAAATATCCAAACAGTTTGGGTGCTAAAAATGAACGCTGATTGGTAAGCTTTGATTAAATGCCATGCATGTATTCAATTATTCAAGAGTTCCACTGGGCTTTGAAATCTTCATCATAACTAGGTTTGTTTATAGTGTCATTCTTATTCCCTGGTTTGTTCATAGAAGTACTGCCAGCAGACATCTGAACAAGTAGGTTTTAATGGCCCACTATGTTGTTGTTTTTTTTTCTCTCACAGTCTGTACGTTTGCTTTCTCACCTTGTTCCACTGTTCAGCGAGAGATCTAAACTACAGACGTACCTGTGTAGGATAGTGAGGATGTAAATAAACAAGCGCTTGCCAAAGTTTGTGAATGAAACACCATACTGAAAGTGTGTGTTTATTCTTAAGATGTGCATTAGTGCAGTGGTTCTCAGCCAAGGGTCCAGGGCCCACTAGGGGGGACTTAATACGTCTTAAAATTATTTGCATTTGTTGTATTAGCATAATTAAAATGCAAAAAAAAAAAATAAAGATGCACAACATTAATCCGACACATTTTTGGTCCATATAATCTTAGGACGGCCTTCAAAAATTCTCAAAATGGGGCCTTGGATCAAAAAAGGTTGAGAAGCACTGCTTTAATGCGTGTGAAATCCAAGAAGGGGGGAAAAATAAATAAATAAATAAATCACTGGATCAAATGAAGTTAGACACGATTTGATAATATGATTGTGATAGTTGAGAATAAAAGACTCTGACATCCATTACTTTATGATTACAGTAGTGCTGATTCAGCGGTAGTTTTGATGTAATTCAGTATTTTCATTTTCTTAACTCCTCTTTTAGGACAAATGTATTATGCCAATGAGGAAACTGGTGTTTGTATTCAGCAGAGGGCCACACCCTACGCTTTGAAAGAACCTTTCACTACCTACCTGCA
Source organism: Coreius guichenoti (assembly GCA_039654105.1). Taxonomy (NCBI): domain Eukaryota; kingdom Metazoa; phylum Chordata; class Actinopteri; order Cypriniformes; family Gobionidae; genus Coreius; species Coreius guichenoti. Next base: position 28,327,592 of record CM077168.1, read on the forward strand.
AAATCCACAGGGTTCTGTCCTCTGTTCTCTGAAATTTTCTATGAAAATAGCAGTGTGGAGAAATAAGACTTCCATACAGTTAGATGGAGAATGTACTGTATTGAGCCCTGTACCCTGTGGAAGATGAAAGGTGCCATTTCATATTAATCTCTCTCTGGCCCCTCTGAACATACAGTGTGTATTAAAGTTGAAAAGCCATAGAGGAGGGGACTGAAGAGGGGATTTAGACTGTGGTAAGCCAGACCAAGCTAGTTGTCTAAAACATATTTCCTCCATATACATGTATATATGAATTGGGAAAATACAAGTATGATTGTGGTTATTCACCATCCACTATAGGTGGTATGCAAAAAAGTTAGCTTTGTACCCTAAAAGAAACTCTTTGTTGCTTAGTTTTACATAACTCAGATACCCGATAAAAACAGTTTCAACAGTTGGGCGCATCATAGTCATGACTCATGATCAGGTTTCACAGATAATTTGTTTATTCGATCCTGAAATATTCAGCACATTCTGTTTAAAAGTCATACAATCATATATCTGAAGGAAGAAAGATGGCTCAAGTTACTTTCATAGCTGAGACTAGAACCTCTACAAACCACCAGAAGTCTGACATGTACATATAGTAAAAGATGAACGAGTTCCTTATGTGTTTCACTTCCTAACTTCAGGTTCCTGCAATCAGTCATCGGTAGTAATGTAAACGAGGTGAAACCCATTTCTCGGGTTTTATTTAAAGTGAGTTATGAAGACTTTATGAGTATTGTTCTCTGGTTAAATTAGTCACACATTTATGAGTCAATTCCACCATATGTACATCCTTAAAAGGGATTGTTCACCCAGAAAATGGAAATTCTGTCATTGTTTGCTCAACTTAAAGTTGGTTCTAACCTGAATTACATTCTTTTTTTTTCTGCAGAAAACAAAAGCAGAGATTTTGATTAATTGGTCACCTTTGACATTCACTGTATGTACAACAAAAACATCCTTCAAAATATCTTATGATCCAAAGAAGAAAAAGTCATGTGGGTGAGTAAATGACAGAATTTTCATTTTTATGTGAACTATCCCTTTAACAAGGTAACTTCACTGTGTTTTGTTGAATTGAGTCACTGGATGATCTGTGCAGAGAAGTTCACAGCATCAGGGTGAAATTCACTCGATCAATATCAGTAGGTCACTTAAGGCCACCTAAATGAGAATCAAGAAGTTTAAGCCATCTTAATGTTGCAGTAGTAGTCAGTTCAGGTGCTGTTAGCCTGCTCCTGTTCAAACAAAGCTATTGCTAGGTGTGATCGAGAGGCCAGCCCCTCGAGGTTACTGAGAACACAGCGGTGATAGATGTCCTCGCTGAACCGCGGGTTACATTCCCTGTGCACATACTTCTGAACTAGCGCTGGCTCGACAGCCCGAAACACGTGCAACCCAGAGTAACGGACAAAGATCTCGTAGACATCCATGCTCTCAAGCAATTCATCATTGTCCAAGATGTCAGCCGCCATCTTTGTGCGGGCAGCCATGTAATCTGCATTGTAGAAGCAGGCTTCTTCAAAGACGTGGCGGTCAAAGTGGCCATCGCGCAGCGTCTCAGATGCAAACGATGAAGAGGCAGAAGGTTGTTGGTCACGGTAGACCAGAGCGGGACTGTACTCTTGAAAGTGGATTGGGAAGAAGACCTGCCAATTGCTGATAGCGTTCATACGGCAGCGGTTGAGGAAGTCAGCGTTGACCTCAGTCCATACACTGGCCAGGAAGAACAGGGTATCGACTGGGTGCTTCTTGGAGATGATGTCCATCAGCTTGACCTGTGAGGGAACTTCAGTCTTTACACTGATCCAAGGTATCTTTACATCACTGTAACGTTTCTCTACCTCACCAATCATGGCTTTGACACCGGCAAAGACGTCCGTCTGGCTGACTCGCTGGGCATCGAAGGGGTCATACACAAACAAGAAGGTGAGCAGAGCATTGTCATGGGTATCCAGAGCATTCATGACATACATGTCAAGGAAGTTACCCACAAAGTCTTGATCGTGTGCCGTCACAGGGAGGATCACCTGTACCCGCGTTGCTTCTGTTACATATGGCATAGGGATGATCTCGACAGCACTGAGCGGCTTCAGCAGACTCACCCGTTTGGCGATGACCTGACTGTGACCCTTCTGCGTAAAGGCTTCCAGGGCCAAATCCAGCACATACTCCATGCCTCGCGTGGGGTCGAAGCGTCGGTACCCGTTCAGCAGACGCCGCTTACGGAAGCGCAACTGGGGCTGATATTGCTCGTTCAGACGGCCCACTGCAGTCTCCAGGACCGAATTGACATCTGCCCGGTCCGCACCTCGAAGCTCACACTTCGGAGAGCTGTCGGCACATGAATAAATGTGCTCTTCAGTGAAGTATTCCCAGTTGATCACCTCAAAGCGGATTTTGGGTCGGAAGGGTGGGTTGATTCCGATGGGCCACGTGGCTCCAGCTTTGCCCTCTGGAGTGAGCTCACTTATGTTATTGATCTGGTTCTGTGGCCAAAACAACAGAACAAGTCATTGCAGCAATAAAGTTAAAATGGTAAAGGGAACAAGTTCTTCTTTTCAGCCTATTGCTTTAGGCACAGTATGTCTATCAAATCGCTTCATTTATTATGCAGAAAGGCAAGTTTTCTCCTTGACTCAAAGACAAAGTCATCCTATCCAATCCTAAAGGCAGTGGAAAAAGCTGAGATAATTCATTTCCTGCTGTTATGTGATGCGTGATGGCTGGCTGACAGCTGCAAACACCTTGCCCTATTACCTATGCAGCATATTTGCCCAGACATGAAAGACTGTATGTCAAAGCTAGGCATCTAAAAGATTACATTTAGTGCAATTTAATTTGGACTACAATAGTAATTCATCTTTTTAAATGCCATATAAATGCTTTAGTCTGAAATCTAAACTATTTGCAAAGACATACTAACATACATAGATAATGTGATTGTAGCACGGCTTTGTATACACATGTGAATGTGCTCAAAAAGGCGTGTACTTAATCTTGACGGATCTAACAGAGACATATCACATCCAAATACAGCATGCATTTAATAAAATGCATAATTGTGCCGGTCTCAACAAGGCACAGCTTAGTCAAGATGCATGACACGGTCATAACCATGCCTAAGGGTAATAACGGGGAACTTAACCAGCTGGCTAGAAGTTAGCAGCTTTATGAAACTGAGAGAAATGATCTTCTAAGATGAGGTACAGTAACATACCTGTATCTGCTGAATTTGTGCATAGGTCCAGTCCAGTTCAATCTGGTTATAGCGTTTGTGTAGGCGATACATCAGAACAGGTTCAGAGACGGGGTGGACAGTGAAGGCGCTTTTAAACTGTGCACTGTCCTCTCGCTCAGGGTCCACGTTCTTCTGCAGCTCAAAGTAACGGTAGGTCATCTCCTACATCATTTTAAAAGATCACAACAGCACTGATCATAATTCAGGTGTAAACAGATTCTCTCTCTGTGCATTGTTTTAGTCTGAATTAATGGATGTAAACAAGATATTGAAAATGACCAAGAACAAACAATATTTACTTTGTTTTCACTATGAGATGTTCAATTTCAGGAGAAGCAAATGGCACTGCACTTACTTTGACAAGCGGCTCAAACAATCACATTTTATACAGTAAGTGATTTTAGCTTTTCATTTACATTGATTTAAAAAGTACTCCCCCACCTGATGCTTCTCCACACAGCTAAGACCCAGATAATCGATGATGCAGCGACCGAGCCACTCATCTGGCCTGATGCTGAGGATGTCATTTCGACAAGAGTCCAGGTGGGGCTGCAGTCGGGCTAGCAGGCTACGTGACAACAGATACCCATATCCACCATGGCAATATCGGGCACGTTCTTCACCACCGATAAACTCCTCTGCTCGTCCCATGTACATATCCTGTCCCGCACTAAGATGATTAACCAGCTCCATGACCCTTTCAGCTTGTGTGTACGTATCATCTTGTGCAAGGTAAAACCAGTCGTATTCATTGCCATGGTGTTGGTGAAGGTGCCGTATAGTTTCATACATCAGCCAGACGGGTCGATCATCACCATGAACAACAACAGCCATGCCGTGTGGTGCCTTTGCACTCCGTAGGCCAGTGAAAAAGAAGGTACGGTGAAAATGGTGAGCTACCGTTTTGTTGACTGCCACCCCTAGCGTGTTCAGAGTGGCACGTGAGCTCAGGATGCCCACCAGGAGCCGTTCTCGGATGCCCAGCTCTGTGTGGATGTAGCGAGTCCTGTGGCAAACAAACACAATGTGAAACTGAATGTTTCATTTTAGTGTAAATATACACTACTGTTCAATAGTTTAAGTCGTTAAGTTTTTTTGTTTTTGATAGAAGTGTCTTATGCTCAACAAGACTGCATTTATTTGATCAAAAATACAGTTAAAACTGTAATTTTGTGAATAATTATCACCTTTTAAAATAACTTTTCTATTTTACCATTTTAAAATGTAATTTATTCCTGTGATAGCAAAGCTGAATTTGTGACACGATCCTTCAGAAATCATTCTAAGGGGCCATTAACACAAGACCATTTTCAACAAAAAAACGGAAAACATTATGCGTTTTGGTTCATATACACAACAATGGCGTTTTGGGGGCCTTAAAAAACACAAACTTTTGAAAACAGGTTTCAAAGTGCAAGTTTTTGAAAAGAATACTGTTATTGTCTGATTTGTCTCTGTGTAAACTACAAAAATGTGAATTTGTGAAAACTGTGACGTCATGAGCTTACATATTGCATGTTCAGTCTATAGGCGCGTAGTGTTTCTTTACAATGTGACATTGCCAACTACTCGCCTGGCATGCATAATACAGCGATTCTAGTGCATTTGTGCATTTAGAACATTGTCTCTGAAAAGGTTTTGGCCAAGAATGATGGGATAGAGATCTAAGCCGATTACAAAGGTGAGTGAGACAAATGAGGGACAGCTACTATGATCGCTAAAGCGAATTGCTTCAATGACATTTAACCTTTGCTATGGCACCCTATTGTCACCCTATTGTCACCCTAATTATTTATAAAACTCTATTTGTTACTGGTGAAATGAGGATATTGGCACCGGCACCAACTGAAACTCATTCATTGTATTAAATGTAACAATTTTTTTTTATTTAATTGGTAACATTTTACAATAAGGTTTTTACAATAAATTTTCCTCATAATGGAAAGGGTAGAATGTACTCAACTCAAAGTTTTATTTAAACGGGAAGTTGATACTAGGGATGCGCCGATCCGATACACAGTATCGGTATCGGCTCCAGTACCGCCATTATTAGCCGGATCGGATATCGGTCAGACAGGACCGATCCAAATCCTATACTGTGCTGTGTGTATAATATTCTGTGTTATTGTTAAGCCCCAGTGCCCCACAAAAGACACAAAAACATTATAAAGCATCATCAACTCTTCATGCACTATATTAAGTGTTCTGAAGCCATTCCATAGTTTAATGTGAGGTACAGATGAGTATTTAAGTATTGAAAAGTAATAAATTGAATTATAGAGCTCTCTAATTGTAATTGTTACTAGTAAGAATTGAATTGGAGAGCTCTCTAATTGAATTCTTACTAGTAAAAATGCAATTACGACAAGTAACGCTGGGAACAATTTAAGCTAAAACGGCTTGCCATAGATAGGTATAATTGCAGAGCTCTGTAATTTAATTAGAGAGCTCTGTAATTGATTTGTTACTAGTAAGAACTGAATTAGAGAGCTCTTTAATTGGAATTCTTACTAGTAACAAATCAATTACAGAGCTCTCTAATTCTATTCTTACTAGTAAAGATGTAATTGTAGAGCTCTCTATTCAGTACTACCTCATTATGATAATTAGGCTACGCCTCACACATATTCACAAAATGGCCAAAATACCTTACTTTTACATATTCTTCTATGTATTTTTAAAATGAACCTAGGCTGTATATTTATTGAACAAAAATGAATTATTTTATGTATCAAAAATAGTACAAACTTTGCTAAAGTGATTGTTTTGTACAAGTATAGACATTATTAAAAACATTATTTTCTGCAATCACATAATATGGGAATAATGAAAAGCACATTTTTCTTAAGGTGTGCCTTTAGCCCTGTTGTATAGGTAGGCTGCGGTAGGCTATATGTGGACTACTGTAAGTTGTTTAAAGGTGAATTCACACTCACTCAGAAAAGATAAATATACCCAGCAATATGCATAGGCTATTTACAGTGGGGAGAACAAGTATTTGATACACTGCCGATTTTGCAGGTTTGCCCACTTACAAAGCATGTAGAAGTCTGTAATTTTTATCATAGGTACTCTTCAACTGTGAGAGACGGAATCTAAAACAAAAATCCAGAAAATCACATTGTATGATTTTTAAGTAATTAATTTGCATTTTATTGCATGACATAAGTATTTGATACATCAGAAAAGCAGAACTTAATATTTGGTACAGAAACCTTTGTTTGCAATTACAGAGATCATACGTTTCCTGTAGTTCTTGACCAGGTTTGCACACACTGCAGCAGGGATTTTGGCCCACTCCTCCATACAGACCTTCTCCAGATCCTTCAGGTTTCGGGGCTGTCGCTGGGCAATACGGACTTTCAGCTCCCTCCAAAGATTTTCTATTAGGTTTAGGTCTGAAGACTGGCTAGGCCACTCCAGGACCTTGAGATGCTTCTTACGGAGCCACTCCTTAGTTGCCCTGGCTGTGTGTTTCGGGTCGTCACCAAGCTGCTTGCCTATTGTCCTGTAGCCCATCCCAGCCTTGTGGAAGTCTACAATTTTATCCCTGATGTCCTTACACAGCTCTCTGGTCTGGGCCATTGTGGAGAGGTTGGAGTCTGTTTGATTGAGTGTGTGGACAGGTGTCTTTTATACAGGTAACGAGTTCAAACAGGTGCAGTTAATACAGGTAATGAGTGGAGAACAGGAGGGCTTCCTAAAGAAATACTAACAGGTCTGTGAGAACCAGAATTCTTACTGGTTGGTAGGTGATCAAATACTTATGTCATGCAATAAAATGCTAATTCATTATTTAAAAATTATACAATGTGATTTTCTGGATTTTTGTTTTAGATTCCGTCTCTCACAGTTGAAGTGTACCTATGAGAAAAATTACAGACCTCTACATGCTTTGTAAGTAGGAAAACCTGCAAAATCGGCAGTGTATCAAATACTTGTTCTCCCCACTGTATATATTGGTTGTAAAATACTTATTTTGTTCAGCATTGCAAGGGTTTTATTTGCATTATACACTCACAAAATAATGCTGACTTTGCAAAAACAGACTTGAGAGTCCAAAAGAATTCACTGCATGATGAAGCCAGAAGTGCCGCTATAATTCAGAGGGCAAAAATATCCCTGTATGAGTTTTTTTTTTTTAAATATTAATAACATATAATATAGTTATGTAATATACCACACAAGCAAGAATGCTGTTTTATATTAGATAAGCGTGATCACGAATGTGATATTTATTTTATTGTTCAACAAATAAGAAGTTAATATTCAGTGAGTTACATTTTGGACACAATATTGGCAGAACTGTTATGCGTCTCACAGCAACAGTCCAATGTTTCGTACTTGATATGAATCTGTGTTTTAAACTAATCATTTGAGTCAATGATTCAATGACCCATTCATAAAGACAATCATTTGCTTCGCTTCTAAATGAATCAACCGTTTTGAACGAATCATTTAAATGAATGATTCAATGAATCATTTATTAAGACAGAATTGGGCTGCCACCTACTGGTGGTTTTAGACAGGCCTAAACCAGCCATCACAAAAACAATTAGCAAGATATCGTCTCATCCTTGTCGAAAAAAATTCCCAAAAATATATGTAGCCTATATTTTTTGTCAATATCGCATACCCCTAATTTGGGCTTGTATTTGTTTGTTTGGTTATATAGCCATGAGAATATATATAGTCCTAGTTATTGGGGAATTAAAACAAACATGATGGATAAAAAAAAAAAAAAAAAAAAAAGAGAAATACATTTTAAAACTCATTTTGTCAGAGTGACGACTAGCCTAATAATTAGCCTATATGTAGCTCAACATCTGCAAACCTGTTACAGTGCATAATAAACACAAAAATTAGATTATATTTTGTCTGGTAAACTTTATCATTACCAGGCATGTTGACCAGCAGCAATTTTTCTTAGAGGAAACACATGTGTGTTTTCTTTGCTCTTTAATAATTTTTAGAGTATAAAGATGTGATTTAATGTAGTGATTAAATATCTTTCAATTGAAAAATATAGCTATATAGCTATCCAAGTTGTCTAATGGGGCTTTTATTTTGAAGTGTAGCACCGCAGGCGGGATTTGCTGAGGGAAATGGGTGTAATCGCAAATCTGTTTTGCATCTAATGAATACAAGTTTTTACTAGTAAGAATACAATTGTAGAGCTCTGTAACTGGAATTCTTACTAGTAAGAACTGATTTAGAGAGCTCTCTAATCACAATTGTTACTTACTAGTAAAAACGCAATTACGACAAGTAACGCTGGGAACAATTTCAGCTAAAACGGCTTGCCATATGAATCCTATCTGAGGATATCGGAATTCATGCGGTTTTTTCCTGCTTACACATTCACGTCATACCCGATCTGTGCCACATAATAGGGAAAAATAGGAATTGGGTCACTTGAACCATGCAGTGTAAATGGGGCCTAATTGTAATTCATACTAGTAAGAACTGATTTAGAGAGCTCTCTAATCACAATTGTTACTAATTGAATTATAGAGCTCTCTAATTGTAATTGTTACTAGTAAAAATGCAATTACGACGTGTAACGCTGGGAACTATGGCAAGCCGTTTTGACTTTTATTCATTCGCAGGATATGAATTCTTGATATCAACAAAGTTAATTCTTGATATCAGAAATTAGATTTCAACTAGTAACAATGGCAATTTTTGATATCAGGAATTACATTTCCACTAGTAAAAAATATTATTCTTGATATCAACAATTAATACCCTGGGAATGGCAATAGGCAAGCCGTTTTGACTTTTAATCATTCTCAGGATATGTATTTGTGATATCAACAATTAAATTTTCACTAGTTAAAATGTTAATTCTTGATATCGGGAATTATATTTCCACTAGTAACAATGGCAATTTTTGATATCAGAAATTACATTTCCACTAGTAACAACGTTAATTCTGGATATCAGTAATTGTATTTTCACTAGTGAAATGTCACCACAGGCTGCCATTCAAATTCAATTGCTGATATCAAGAATGGATTTCTTACTAGTTGAAATTCCAATTTCAGATATCAGAAATACAATTCTTACTAGTAAAAATGCAAATTTCTGATATCAATAATTACATTGATACTAGTGCAAATATCTATTCTTGATATCAACAATTGAATTGCTTCTAGTAACAATGTTTATTTTTGATATCAATAATTCGATTGTCATTAGTAAGAAAGCCATTTTAGATATCTGAAATTATATTGATATCACAAATACATTTTCAGATAATCAAAAATGAAAATTTTTACTAATAGCAATTCAATTGTTGATATCAAGAATAGACATTTCAACTAGTGACAATTTAATTATTGATATCAGAAATCCGCATTTTTACTAGTAACAATGTAATTATTGATATCAACAAAGGCAGTTGATATCTGAAATTGCCCTTGCAACTAGTGGAAATAGAATTACTGATATCTTAAATAATATTTGAACTAGTAAAAATACTATTACAGATATCTAGAAATGCCATTTTTACATGTAAGAATAGCTATGGTAATGAGTTCATGAATATTAATGACATCTGGTTTTCCCATAATCCTCTTTAGGCCAAAGATGGAGGAAGAACATCCACGCAGAGAAACGGCTCCTTCTTTATTTATTTGTTTAGTTAATGAAACATAAAAAAAAAAAGATATTATGGCTTGATTTTTCCTTTTCTGTTAATTCTTTAAAAAAGTAGTTTAATCCTGTTTATTTTTATTGGCCACTGGGTCCTTCGGAGAATTAACGGAAAAAATTAACAAGGCATTCATTTATCATTTATTTTACCATTGTCCTGAACATAACCTCATGTCGTTTTTTTCATATTTTTATTTTTGTTTTCATTACACTTTCTAATGCATCAAATAAAAATACAACCAAAACGAAAGATAATGTGTAATGAGTCAAACAAAGTTTGAACGTTTTGCCGGACGATTTTTATATCGTTCCATGATATTTACATATGGATATAATACAGAATGAGTCGTCATAAAGCGTGCCCAAATTCTACGGGTGCGAGTGCGATAGAACACAGTGTAATGCAATGTTATTGGCTGCTGAACTTTTTTTTTTTTTTTTTTTTTTAACTGTAAATTTTGATGTATTATGTACACCGACACGTTCTCTTATGGGATAGCCTAATGATGAGCCAAACTATTTACACTCTCTACCCAGCTCTGATTTTCTTGACCATTGGGACCAATGTGTGTGTAAAATATGACATGATACACTATACCTAATGTGCTAATAACTTGCATTAGAATATTTTTATATAATATGTCCAGTTCTTGAAATAGGCCTACATTGGACAAGATGAATGATAGCCATTTTACGGACACTGGATCTGATACACTAACCCATCTGACAGTTGCTTAAGACATAATCCTACAGCCTATTTGAAGAAATATGCAACAGAAACATCTGTTTTGGAGTGGAATAGATTTTCAAATGTTTTTGTGAACAGTGTGTTTGAAAATCCTTTATAATTGACTGCGGCGGTATCACAATTGTGGAAGTGTGAAGTGCATTAAAGTAAAGTGCATTAAAAACATAACACTGTCAATAACGGACTTGACACTTGATGAGACCAGTGAGTCAGGCCGCTACGTGATGATTAAATCATCATCAATAAATAAGCCACATCACAATCACATCTTTTCTTGGCTTTTAGTTTTTGCTATAGCAAACGTGTCTGATAAACACATCGCAGCAGCCAAAAGAACTAAGAAATAAAAGGTCAGTAGCCCAACTAAAGCAAATACTGATCACTACAATGGTAACCAGACATTTTCAATAAAACACCAACATCTAAATATCTGTTATTTCTCACTAAGAGCTTCTGTAGATTTATGAAAGAAAAAGTCAAACCGGGGGTGTGTTTCCAGGAGCCAACTGGGCACAAGTTCTGTCATTACTAATGGAATTCAATGGAACTTGCGACCATAGTTTGCTAACAATGCTTTTGGGAAACGCACCCCTGGTTAGAAATAAGTGAAGCTGGTAATGCTGTTTGTGGACTGGAGTTGTTTAATCCTGCTCTGCTGAAATGTAGTTTAACAATAATAAACTATAAATTAAGTTTACAGTAAGCAAACTGTAGAAAGCAGTACTTTGTGAAGCTGCTGCCAGTAGTTTACTGTAAAATTACTGTGCAGTAAAAATGTATGTAAACTCAATGACTAATCAGGAGAGTAAATGTTGACGTGTTAATTCATGTGTTTTTACACACACACACACACAATGATGGGTGATCTGTTTGTTTTTAATGTTGTTCTGTTATGCCAGAATTTAAAGTGTTTCTGTTATCTGAGTTTTGTGTCACCATTGTGCTGAAGAGCCTGTGCTTCAGTCCAGGATAAGCAGAAACACTGATGATATGCTGCATGTTGCTTTATCTAAAAGCAGTAATTGTGTAGTTGCTGATGCAGTGATAAGCTGTTTGCTAGTTAATTAACAAGTAAAAAAAAAAAAAAAAATTTCTTAGACAATTGAAATGAAATAAGTTCAGAGTTTTATTATGCTCACTTTATTAGCACACTATATTAGTTTATTAACTTAAATGGCAATTGACCATTTTATGGCAGTCAGTTTCTGCCAATGAAATTAATTAAATTGAGTTTTAATTTAGTGCAACTGTGCTGCCAGCATTTTACAGATAAATTAGGACAATTTTTTACAGTAAAAAACTGTCAAAACAACAGTACCTTGTAGGTGTAGCTGCTGCCAGTTAATTAGGCTACTCCAAATTTACACTGCAAAGTTTTACAGTGTTGTTTTGGTTATTGTATTTTACCCTTTAGGCTTTTGCTTGCAAAACACGGAATAGAATGGAATATAAAGGAATATGTCATCTTAAAAGAGATAAATAAAACAGTCTCCTCATTTTAAATGTAAAGCAAAATACTTAATCGTGTCTGGAAACTTGACAAATACAGTGGGGAGAACAAGTATTTGATACACTGCCGATTTTGCTGGTTTGCCCACTTACAAAGCATGTAGAAGTCTGTCATTTTTATCATAGGTACTCTTCAACTGTGAGAGACGGAATCTAAAACAAAAATCCAGAAAATCACATTGTATGATTTTTAAATAATTAATTTGCATTTTATTGCATGACATAAGTATTTGATCACCTACCAACCAATAAGAATTCCGTCTCTCACAGACCTGTTAGTTTTTCTTTAAGAAGCCCTCCTGTTCTCCACTCATTACCTGTATTAACTGCACCTGTTTGAACTCGTTACCTGTATAAAAGACACCTGTCCACACACTCAATCAAACTCCAACCTCTCCACAATGGCCAAGACCAGAGAGCTGTGTAAGGACATCAGGGATAAAATTGTAGACCTGCACAAGGCTGGGATGGGCTACAGGACAATAGGCAAGCAGCTTGGTGAGAAGGCAACAACTGTTGGCGCAATTATTAGAAAATGGAAGAAGTTCAAGATGACGGTCAATCTCCCTCGGTCTGGGGCACCATGCAAGATCTCACCTCGTGGGGCATCAATGATCATGAGGAAGGTGAGGGATCAGCCCAGAACTACACGGCAGGACCTGGTCAATGACCTGAAGAGAGCTGGGACCACAGTCTCAAAGAAAACCATTAGTAACACACTACGCCGTCATGGATTAAAATCCTGCAGCGCACGCAAGGTCCCCCTGCTTAAGCCAGCGCATGTCCAGGCCCGTCTGAAGTTTGCCAGTGACCATCTGGATGATCCAGAGGAGGAATGGGAGAAGGTCATGTGGTCTGAGGAGACAAAAATAGAGCTTTTTGGTCTAAACTCCACTCGCCGTGTTTGGAGGAAGAAGGATGATGATGAGTACAACCCCAAGAACACCATCCCAACCGTGAAGCATGGAGGTGGAAACATCATTCTTTGGGGATGCTTTTCTGCAAAGGAGACAGGACGACTGCACCGTATTGAGGGGAGGATGGATGGGGCCATGTATCGCGAGATCTTGGCCAACAACCTCCTTCCCTCAGTAAGAGCATTGAAGATGGGTCGTAGCTGGGTCTTCCAGCACGACAACGACCCGAAACATACAGCCAGGGCAACTAAGGAGTGGCCTAGCCAGTCTCCAGACCTGAACCCAATAGAAAATCTTTGGAGGGAGCTGAAAGTCCGTATTGCCCAGCGACAGCCCCGAAACCTGAAGGATCTGGAGATGGTCTGTATGGAGGAGTGGGCCAAAATCCCTGCTGCAGTGTGTGCAAACCTGGTCAAGAACTACAGGAAACGTATGATCTCTGTAATTGCAAACAAAGGTTTCTGTGCAAAATATTAAGTTCTGCTTTTCTGATGTATCAAATACTTATGTCATGCAATAAAATGCAAATTAATTACTTAAAAATCATACAATGTGATTTTCTGGATTTTTGTTTTAGATTCCGTCTCTCACAGTTGAACTGTACCTATGATAAAAATTACAGACTTCTACATGCTTTGTAAGTGGGCAAACCTGCAAAATCGGCAGTGTGTCAAATACTTGTTCTCCCCACTGTATGTTTTATTGTGTAAAGTTAGGAAGAAAAAAAACATGTAGCTAGTGATCTATGAGCATTTTACATATTTCTATTTACACTAATAATATGAAACGACTGTCAGTAGGCTACACTAAATGAACACGATTTACTGCAACTACATTTAAAAATCCCTTATTTCTCCCTTATTCAAAGCCTCTTAGCCTAGACTATGTCTTGTTGTGCTTTTATTGTATTTCCGTTTGGCGCAAATAAACATGAAAACTACACGAAAATAGCTTTTTATGTTCATGAGAGTTAATCGAATTTGACGTTCTCCCTTTCCCTTGCGCTGTGCCTCTACGTTTGTCCGCCATTCTAGTCTGATTTTTAAATATTCATAAGCGACGTAGGCACTTGTCATTAAATTATGCACATATCCAAAAAGGAATTCATGATATCTGAAATGCGAGTGATGACATCATTTTTGATATCAACAATTAAATTCTTAATATCAACAATAAATTCTTGATATCAACAATTATATTCTTGATATCAACAATTATATTCTTGATATCAACAATTGAATTTAAATGGCAGCCTATGGTGACATTTAACTAGTGAAAATACAATTACAGATATCAAGAATTATAGTTTTTACTAGTTCAAATGTAATTCTTGATATCAGAAATTTGTATAGACTTGGTCGGCATCGTGTCATAGCTGGGGGCGGAGTCGGCGTGGGGGAAAACAGTCCATTCCCCACAAATGCATGACGTTAACCCAGTATAGCCTATTTAGAATCACTTTTGCCGCTTGACAGAGCAAGATATATAGACAAACTGAGCCGTATTGGGTCGGATTGTTCGTACAGTATCTGTGAATGGAAAAACGACCCAACGCAATGGCCAGAGGTGTCATTTTCTCTACAAAATGCATGCTGCTCCCACAAATATTACTTGCCTATTCATTAATCACCCATGGAGTCTTTCAATTAAGACTGAATTTAATGGATTTAGAGTATGTATTACATACATTTAACGTTTTAAAATGATCATAAAACTTGTCTTCTGCTATGAAATGTTTTTCTGAATATGCCGTGTGCAATGCAAAGGGTGTTTTTTCATGTATTTGTTTGGGCTAGAATAGAAACATGAAATGTGCAGAGTCTAATGTCAAACGTTAATTTACCGCAGTGCCACGTTTAACAAACATTTGCCAAAAGCCTAAAATCCAGTTATTGATGAGCTGTTTGGCATCAGTGACACAGCTGTAGATAAAGTTTAGACATCCATCAGTTTTCTGTTGTCTTGCATTCATGTAGCTTTATATGTTTATTTATTCGTTTTTTCTTGTTAATACAGCCATGCACGAATGAATTAGTTCAGCATTTACATTTTACAAAGCAAATTTGGAGTTGACATGTCAGTGTAACACTATTTTTTTAAATTACTGACAATAACAGCAACGTTTTTTGCTTTTTTATACCAACCGTCTTCATCGAAAGACTGGATGATTTATTTGGGGCAGCAGCATGTATTCTGACGAGAAATGTCATTCAAGTGTCGTACATGTAATGTGACTAATATCAGCTTGTAAGTTTGAAGCACAGACATGAGCCCAGCCCTTCCCATCATGAAATAAAGAAGACTTTTAAATGTATTGTACATTAATAGCCTCACACACTATGTGATAGCTTGCGTGAAAAACTGCTTTAATTATAAGTTGACTGCTTTTTGACGCAGTTCGAGTCCCGTGACAAGTAGGCTATGACTATATTGGCGTTTTTGTTAAACTTTTGCGATTGCAGTAACGAAATCTCTTATGTTTTCATATTTACAACAATAATACCAGCATCATGTAGTGCAAATGTTTAACTGTAATGGACGTATTGCACAGGATTTCGGAATTGACGAACGGCTCTGTCTGTGTTTCGGCAGTATAAAACTTAAGGTTTAACTTATTAGAAAGTTTAACTACTTTTCGGCATTGCATCAGGCAAAAATCAATCGTAATCATTACAAAAAGTAAAGATAAAGCATCTAACAAGGTCTACGCGCTTTCATTCGAATGGGTTGTTTTCCCCCACGGAATAAACGGATATGACGTTTTTGTGGGCTTTCCCAGTAATGCCGACCAAGTCTATGGCACGAAGATGTCGTTGACTGCAAAAGCCATAGTGGTACGTCCTTTCAATGGCATAACACTGCCTTTCAATTTGCCTCAAAACCTCCACTGCCATTGCCAGTTTGTTCACACATCGCCGTTCTGTCACGTGAAAACATCACGCTCTTATTTGAATATTTATAAGCAGTCATCATTACTATGCACATATCCAAAAGGGGGTTCATTACTATGCACATATCCAAAAAGGAAATCATGATATCTGCAATAACTTTTACTAGTGAAAATTTAATTTTAACATGTAAGAATTAAATTACAGATATTAAGAATTAAATTACAGATATCAAGAAGTATATTTCTTACTAGTTGTAATTTTGATTTGTGATATCATAAATGTATTTCTGCGAGTGATGACGTCATTTTTGATATCAAGAATTCAATTCCTGATATCATCAATCAGCATTTCTGATATCAAGAATTTAATTGTTGATATCAACAATTCATATCCTACATGTTTAAATGTTAAGATATCAAAAATGCATTTCTTACTAGTTAGAATTCCAAATACAGATATCAGCTTTGTACTTCTTACTAGTAGAAATATATTTTTTGATATCAATAATTACATTGTTACTAGTAAAAATGCGGATTTCTGATATCAATAATTAAATTGTCACTAGTTGAAATGTCTATTCTTGATATCAACAATTGAATTGCTACTAGTAAAAACGTTAATTTTTGATATCTGAAAATGTATTTGTGATATCAATATAATTTCAGATATCTAAAATGGCTTTCTTACTAATGACAATCGAATTATTGATATCAAAAATAAACATTGTTACTAGAAGCAATTCAATTGTTGATATCAAGAATAGATATTTGCACTAGTATCAATGTAATTATTGATATCAGAAATTTGCATTTTTACTAGTAAGAATTGTATTTCTGATATCTGAAATTGGAATTTCAACTAGTAAGAAATCCATTCTTGATATCAACAATTGAATTTGAATGGCAGCCTATGGTGACATTTCACTAGTGAAAATACAATTACTGATATCAAGAATTAGAGTTTTTACTAGTGGAAATTAAATTCTTGATATCAAAAATTAGCTTTTTAACTCGTGAAAATGTAATTGTTGATATCAAGAATTAACGTTGTTACTAGTGGAAATGTAATTTCTGATATCAAAAATTGCCATTGTTACTAGTGGAAATCTAATTCCTGATATCAAGAATTAACATTTTAACTAGTGAAAATTTAATTGTTGATATCACAAATACATATCCTGAGAATGATTAAAAGTCGAGTAAAAAAACGGCTTGCCATAGGGAACAAGTTAAGCTAAACGGCTTGCTATAGTACCTGCCATTTTTAAAAAGCCGTGTACACAGCCTATATATTAACTCCATGAACTAACTAACATGGAAAACAGTGATAGATGGACCTCTCAACCCTTATGCTAAAGAGAAAATCCAACGCAACTTTGAGGGGAGCAAGTGAAACATGATTATGTATTTATGCTTAGCTAGGTGACATTGAACATCAACCACACGGCAAACGCTAATACTTTTTAATATAATGTTTACTTTCTTTTTATAACAGTTCTACCTAATAACACATTTTGACAGATCGTAAACTAATGAAGACGGAGAACGTGAGCGCTGTGTGCTCAGACTCTGGCGTTCTCAGCGCAGTCAAAATAAAATTCAAAACAAGCGCGCCTTACGTCACTTCACTGATCCTACTGACGGTGCGAATGCAACCAGGAAAATGACCCTAGGGGAACATTTAGGTCTCTTAGAACCACCCCGATGCCTACTTCCTATAACTAAATTCCTAGAACTACAAGGTGCGAAAGCCCCTATTACTGTACCATACATATTTTTACTTTTTTTTATTATTATTATTATTTAAAGACGAAACCAAACCAATGTATAGCTAACATTTGAGGATTAATGCTACAGAAAAGCTACGTTTTTCAGGAAGAGTGTTTTCAGCTTGTTTTTTTATATATAAAAATATGGCATGCAGTTGCTTCAAACAATGGTATAAAGCTGTTCAAAACATCATTCAGTATAAATTCTGATAATCGTATTTAATAATCGCAATTACAATTTCAAGGGAATAAGCGACAATTATGATTTTTGTCAATCGTGCAGCCCTAATATTAAGTATTGATGCTAACACGAGCCAAATGTAATTTTAAATAATTTTGGATTGCAACACTGACAAGTGTTTGCAAAATTAATAATAATAATAATAATAATAATAATAAATTATTTCAGCTCTACGTAGGGCTCATTGCAATTTTACATTATGGCCTTCTGCTCTTATATACTGAGACCTTGTCTAATTTGTGAATGATTTATACATATCAACTAAAATAACCATTTCTCACTGAGATTTCAAACTGAACTGACATTTGGGGACTCACCTGAGAACTTTCTTGTGTGGTTTGTTGGGGTCCTTGTGATAGGGCACAACGCGAGGCTGGAAGTCCTCATTCCCATCCCCGTCTTGTCCATCCTGGAGATCCCTGATATGACCACTGTGTATGAGTCTCCCATTTCCCAGTTCATCTCCACAAGACTCATCGCTCTCCCCCTGCGTCCAGGACACCATCAGGAGACTGAGGCTACAGCCCAAAGAGAGGCCCAGGATGAGAGGCAGAGCAGGCCGGAAAACAGCCAGGAAAGAAGACAGGCGCATGGTGGAGCAGACAGAGTCTTCTGCAAGCCAGTCAATGGATATCAAGGAGAGCAGTTCAAGTAACAGCAAAGTCTTGATTACAGTAGAGGCATTTGACAGCGATTCTGTAAAGGTAAGTATTTAAATTCCTGACACTATATAATCATAGCATGACTAGTCAAGTCAGTGTTGATGTCTTCACAATCAGATTAATTGGGAGATGATGATGTCAAGTTACACAGCGTAAAGCCAAACAAAAGAAGGAGCAATGGTAACCAGTCTGACCTGCCTCTTTAAAGTCAAATGACTAACACCAGGACATGTTTGTCTGATTTACCATCCAAACACGCAAAACCGAGGCACTACACTCCCTCCATATAAAATAGTCACTGTGATCTAGCCGGACATCCTCCTGCAAGCGATATGCGCGATCTGCATGTATGAATACATTATTTGAGAATTACTTCTACATTATTAGATGAGAAATAACCTCCACTGGTGATGCATAAAAAGGTTAGATCGCTAACCAGTCGACACCATTTGCAGCGGCAACCAAGATGCAACGTTCATGCAGCTGACCGTGTATTGAAATATTATGAAGTTCAGGATATTCGCATGTACGTTTTTTTAGAGTTCTTTGGAGACAATCTACGGTTCGAAAGACAATTGACGATAAATTACATTCCATAAAAAGTCCTCCACTATCTCGCTTAGCTTCGTAGCTGCTTTGCTTGCACACTAAAGCTGAGCAACATTAGCAGCCAACAGCGATATTTCCCTCAAAACACACTAATCCGAAGAAAATGCTTTCAACTGTGGATTAATTCCTGCGTCTCTTCCGACCTTCCGAAAAATACAAAAACAATCGCGGAATGACTTTATTGGCTTTGCTGTAAATGTCTCCAGCATCGTCGGGCACGTATCAAGTCCTACCTACGGATGTGCTCGAGAGGAAGATTGACTCAATGCGTTAAAACAGACCCAGGGAAACAAGCAGCACGCGCACAAGAGTTCCACTTCCACGTACACATGAGTCCTGCAGCTCGGAGTCTGGCCGCAAGTGTCCGCTCAGCCGTTCCCGTTATCCCGCTCCCGCAATCATTCAGGCCGAGGGAGACACCGCTGTCATAAAGCACGAATGATGCGGTCGAGATTCAGGCCATCAAATGTCAAAATACGTGATTACAACGAGAGGGGGGATGAGTCACATAAAACAACAGCTACAAAATAAACGAAAAGGAAAATTAAATCATATACTAATAATAATAATAATAATAATAATAATAATAACAACAACAAAATAAGTGCACTACAGTTAGCTCTGCTCTTCTAATCTGATTTGTGTCAGAACTGTACTCAAATAAAAGTCTAAGTATCTATTTTAAAACGTCACATTTAATTGTAACTATTTAGAAGTAACGAAATAGAAATTCTTAGTTTTTGAAATGATTAAATGTGAAGGAGATCTGTTACCTGCCCTATTGAATATTGCTTTAAGACCGGCCCATAGATATGTATACGCGTATATACATCTATGGACTGGCCATTGTCCCTGTTTACATTTGAATCAAGTTCATCTGCCGCTAGCAGATGATATAATCACAATGAATTACTTTGTCAAAGACGTTGATGTGGGGAATAATGAGAGGTACACAATACACTGCAAAAAATAGAATTTTCTTAATTAATATTTTTGTCTTGTTTCCAGTCCAAATATCTAAAAAACAAAAATCGTTTCTGTTTGAATTAAGATTATTTTGATTGGCAGATAATTTTGCTTTTTTTTTAAAGCAACAACTCACTTAAATTTAGATTTTTTTTTACCAACCAGAAAACAAATATCTTATGTCATTTTATGTCATCTAGTAAATGCATCTTGATTTAATAATTTTTAGATATATGGACTGGAAACAAGACAAAAAGCTTTTTTTTTTTTTTTTTTTTTTTTTGCAGTGAAACAAACAATTTGATTGGCTTATTAGCTCAGTAACAGAAGAAAGAGAAAAGATTGAAGTCATGATGCAATGCGAAATATCTTTGTACTTTGAATGTGTAAATTAAATTGGAAATAAATATTTATAGTATATGATGACAGGCTAACCATTTAAACCATCCATTTAAATGTTTTGTAATTCTTCTACATCCCTGCATGCACCTGAAACTCTTTTTAATTTTTAAAAACTTTTATCACTATTTCTTTTTCTTGTTGCGTATGGTTCAGTTTTATCAAACGCCATTGTCAACGAGTAGGGCTATGATATTGCATATTTGTGGTTTTTGTCAATACCATTTAGTGTACACCACGTTAAGCTTTTATTATTACGCAGGTACAGCATATTTTCGTCAGCGTGGTGAAGCGTGGCTCGTCTCGCCGGCAGGCGGTGATCTGCTCTTCACCAAATACGGTCAGTGCGCGCCGAGCGTGCGCGAGCCGCTGCTGCCCGTTCACTGTCTGGGCGCGTGTCAGAGAACTGCGCGCTTAGCTCCTCTCGGAAAGGTACGTCTATTAAACACCTATTTCACTTTGTTTCAGCTTGCCAGTATTTTCTTGAAATTATCATTACGTATATGAAACATACATATACTGTGAGTCAGGTAATATCCAGCTTGTACTGTTTGTATTTGAGCTGAAAGCCGGGCCCTGAACGCCTCCTGCTGTCATTTCAGTATGTCACCGATGCCTAATATTTGATACAAATTAAGCCATTGACGACTGTACATTTATATTTTTTATATTCTGAGCTCCACAACTCTCAAATAGAGATGTCACTAAAGCAATATAGTGGCCCTATGCCGGTGTTCTGTCACAAGAGATATATATGTAACTTATATATGGTTTTGATTTGGGTTATTAACTGCGAGGGTGCTTATTTGAAGTTACTGTATAATGCAGTTACATTTCGTCGTGTTTTCTAAAAAAGCGTTGTTGGTACACGTTTTTTAGTAGTTAGCCTAGCCTGTCTTGGATGAATAACGGTGTGACGTAAAGTTAAGCTGCAGTGGCACTCATCTTGCTCACATGTACATGATTCATTTTCATAAACTGCCCGTTTATAGACAAACAATTTAAGATAATATCAACCTCTTTA
Source organism: Coreius guichenoti (assembly GCA_039654105.1). Lineage (NCBI taxonomy): Eukaryota > Metazoa > Chordata > Actinopteri > Cypriniformes > Gobionidae > Coreius > Coreius guichenoti. The sequence continues at coordinate 28,349,251 of CM077168.1, forward strand.
AAAACAACATTCAGAGTACTGGCTGAGCTGTTCATTAACTAAAAATGGTTACCTAAGGCATTGGAAACTGTATGTGGGTATGAACTGAACCCAAAACATCAGCCACGTTTGGGGTTTTCAAAATGAGCAGTATTTGTCTGGTTAATGCAATGCAGAGTAACGAAAAACATTATGAACAGCTTTCTATGAAGAATGTACTTATGTAAATTCATAAACCACTGTCAGGATCATTGCTGTTGATTTACATCCAATCAGGTGAGATCAACTTATTGATCAGTATTTATCTGTGTAGTTGGATGGTAATTTATATATGAGCTCATGTGAGTATGAAAATATTATAATGTTAGAATATGTAACTTGACATTTTGAACCTCACAGGTTATTGTACTCTGCAGCCATGCCATCAGATCTTGCTAAGAAGAAGGCTGCAAAGAAGAAGGAGGCTGCAAAAGCTCGACAGCGTGTGAAAAAGCATGATGAGGTGAACGGAGAAGGAGAGCTTCAGGATGGCCAAGTGAATGGTGCAGTAACTAATGGAGAGGCAAATGGAGGTGTGTTTATTAAAATGCTGCCCGAAGTTAGAAGAGAGAAAGAGACAGACAAGTGATTATTCACCCACCCCGTGCACTTCCAAGATTTTGACAGTTCACGCTCATATAAGGCCCTTGACAGAGTCTTTTATAAACTTAACTATTGTTATAACAATTTACGTGACATTTTATTGAATACCAGCTGTGCATGATTAAAGTACAATAACTCTATTTATACAACAGAGCTGTTGAATGCTGTTCTGATTGGTTGATGAACGTTCTAAGGCAGGGTGCCCAATCCTGTTCCTTGAGATATACCTTCCTGGAAAGTTCAGCTCTGACCCTGATCAAACACAACTGAACCAGCTAATTAAGATCTTCAGGACTGCTTGATAATTACAGACAGGTGATTTGGATCAGGGTTGGATCTGAACTCTGAAGGTTGGTAGCTCTCCAGAAAAAAATTTGGGCACCCCTGTACTAAGGTGTGTAGTTATTTTCCAGTAAAACACAGCTATGAAGTAAGTACATGTCTGTCGACCGCATTAAAGTTCCATATCATTTTGCCAAATTATTTCAGTTATTTCAAAGGTCCTTACAGCCTACAACAGCAAATGAACTGAAACCCACAAAGGCACTGACCAAGCAAACCAATATGACAAACAATAGGGTAAAATGATCCCCTAAATTACTTATCTATAGAAAACACACTCTTTTTCCTGCTATCTAAAGACACGCTCACACAACCTGAACCATATATGCGCACAGAAATTTGTTGTCAGCGCCGCCCCGTGATTTTTTTTGCAATAAATTAGCATGCAACATGACATTTCTCAGTACAAAGATAGTAACGTCACTGTTAAGCAGTTAAAATAGCTTCCCTATTAGTAGAGACGCTGCTACAGAACACTGTTGAGAGCCGCACAGATTCAGGTAATTCACACACACACACACACACACACACTCTGGCTGTGTTTACACTAGGCATTAACATGCGGCCTGTATCCGGATGTTGTCTATATACACATTGAAAAGACAAGTGTAAACGCGTTTCTGATCGGAATGCTATCCGATCAGCGTGTCCTGGGGTCCGTTCTTTGTACATTGCTAACTCAGTTAGCTGGATTTGATTGTTGACGATTTGGCATGGTCTTGGATTGTTTGGTTCTTCGAAGCTCATCCTGGGGTCCGTTCTTCGTACCTCGCTTAATACATCTGAGATGATTTGAAAGATCCCAGATCTTCTAATCGTGATAACTGATCTCTGGCTAATCTGGATTTAAATATCTGGATTAAGTTGTCTGAGATTACTACGCATTCCTGTGTTCCCTGAAGAGGGCAGATGTATCGATACTCGAAACCACGATCAGCAATGCAGCGATTGGCTGGCGGCAAGACAGCAACGTAATGACATCATATAATTAAAAGAGACACCTGGCGAAAAAAAAAACGACAAATTTCTGGACCTTATAAGGAAACAACCATAACAACATAAAAGTTACAATAGATAAATGAAATGTGCACCGTTTTTTTTTTTTTTAAACATGATTCCCAATTATTTATATTCACGATTTTGTAGTATTTGTACACCCTTTACCTTTTTATTTCAATTTTGTAATTAGCAATTCATTTAATTTTTTATTCATTTTAAAGCAGATCTGTAACGTGACAGTATTAATTAAAGTTTCTTAAGGGTCAAGATCAAGTTATCTGCATCTCTTGTGCCGCATCAAGCCACTCCCATAATATCCGTCATCACTCAAATTAATGCACGGCTCATTTTAACTGTACAGCATGTGTGTAAGACTCCAGTAAAATTATTAAGTAATTATTCCATCACAAATAAATCTCTTTATCAAGTGGCTGTGTCTATAGTATTATACACAACATTATAATATTATTTTCAAATACATTTTTATATTATTATTATTATTATTATTTAAAATTATTATTGCCCGCCTGGTTCAGTAAGGAACTCTTGTAATAAAGTAACAGTGGCTTTAATAATTTTAAATAATAATAATAATAATAATATAAAGATGCATTTGAAAATAATATTATAATGTTGTGTATAATACTATAGACACAGCCACTTGATTGAGAGATTTGTGATGGAATAATTACTTAATAATTTTATTGGAGTCTTACACACATGCTGTATAGTTAATCTGAGCCGTGCATTAATTTGAGTGATGACGGATATTATGGGAGTGGCTTGAGGCAGATAACTTGATCTTGACCCTTAAAAAAAAAAAGTTTAATTAATACTGTCACGTAACAAATCTACTTCAAATTGAATTAAATTAAATTAATTGCTAATTACAACATTGAAATGAAAATGTAAAGGGTGTACAAATACTATAAAATCGTGGATATAAATAATTGGGAATCACGTTTAAAAAAAAAAAAAGTGCACATTTTATTTATCTATTATAACTTTTATGTTGTTTTGGTTGTTTCCTTATAAGGTCCAGAAATTCGTCCTTTTATTTATTTATTTATTTATTTTCTTTCATCAAGTTTTTCACCAGGTGTCTTTTTTAATTATATGATGATATTACGTTGCTGTCTTGCCGCCAGCCAATCGCTGCATTGCTGATCGTGGTTTCGAGTATCGATACATCTGCCCTCTTCAGGGAACACAGGAATGCGTAGTAATCTCAGACAACTTAATCCAGATATTTTAATCCAATCCGCAAATTCTTTTGAAGAACCAAATTAGCCAGAGATCAGTTATCATGATTAGAAGATGTGGGCCCGTATTCTTAAAGCTTCTAAGAATCCTCTCAGAAAGCTCCTAATTTATCTTAAAAACGTCTACGTAGGAGTCTTAGTTTAAGAGTGATTCAGGACTGATCTGAGAGCAACTCTGAGGTGGGGTTGACCCCGTTGCTATGTATGAGACAGTCTTTTGAAGAGTGTGATTGGTTGGTTGTCCAAGAAAGAAGGAGGAAAAAAAAAAAAAAAAAAAAAGCGCTTTTAAGTATAGCGTGTATTATAAGCCTTCACTTTGAAAATACAGGTGTAATTTTTCCTGTTTCACAGTACTCACACACGCACTTTTTAAGTTTCTGCCTTTCAAGCTTCACAGACATTAAAACAGACATTTAAATATTTTGCAGGAAACAGAAATCCGATCTGTTATTCAGATACAGAGGCCACTTAATGTGAACAAATGTAAATGCGCCATGTCCTGATTTGCTAATGATCTGATCTGCTTGATCTGGTGATCACATGTTAATGCCATGTTAAAAGTGTATGGCAAGCCGTTTTGACTTTTATTCATTCACAGGATATGAATTCTTGATATCAACAATTCAATTTTTACTAGTGAAATGTCACCATATGCGGCCATTCAAATTCAATTGTTGATATCAATAATTTAATTGTTGCTCTCCATTACTAGCTCTAAAATTACATTTTGGAATTAGCAGCAGAGGCTTGGGATGAGATGCATAAGAAATTAGTCCTACGCACAAGAGTTTTTTAACCCTTAAACAGGCACGACTGGAAAACGATCAGCAAAAAATCATTTCATGTCACTTCTTATTTCATCTGGACTTAAGTAAAACATATCCAAAGGAATTTTTTTTAAATATTTGATGTAGTTTTGATTTTATGAGTTGTAACTCCCAGTTCACATTGCCTTTTTAGGGTATAAAAAAAAAGATTTTCCACAGTATTGACAATGAATGGTGTTTCAAGGTAAACTGGGCTCCCTGTACTGGTCATTGTATTATTGCAAATTCCGGGGTGACGAGTGAGGGGTCGGTTGTGGGTGGTGGGAGGGCCAGTAGAAATCTAGTTCCAGGACCGGGGCCCTTAGGGAAGACCCTTATAGGCCCTCCAGGCCTCTGGGCCCACTGTACACAGTCCCCCTTCTCAATCTATGTATGTTCCCTAAACAGGCAACGTGAACTGGGAGTTACATACTTTTCAAAATGCGGTAAATAACAGCATGAGTAACATATATCTAAATTTTCTTTTTCAACATCTTAAGACAATGTTCACAATTAATATTAGCAGTTGTTTTGCATTTTTTTCTGAAAAAAAGTAAGATTAATATATATTTACTTATCACAAAATCTGAATGTCCTGCACCAATGGCGCCCATGTTGGGTTAAGGTCAGGCTGACTAATTGATCACAGAAAACTTGAAACAAATCATGTGACCAGCATACTCAAGACAGACCAGGCTATGATAAATGATAAAAGGATTTGATGAAAACATCTTTCTTATGCCCCAAACAAGACACTAAAGAGTATGTAACTCGTGGTTCACGTTGCCTGTTTTAGGGTTAAGGGCAAAAATCATGTTGAAATGAAACATTTGAATAATAATAATAATAAAAAATTAATTTATTTATTGTCATTGCAATGATACAACGAGATTACATTAGAGCATCAATCAACAGTGCAATTCCATGAAGTGCAAGAGATCAACAATAGCACATTTTATAAACGGCAAAACGACATAAACAGACAAGAAACAGGGTATATGAGGTGAAGAATCACTAGTAACCAGGAAAATTAGTATAATTGTGTGTGCTGCAGCAATGCAAAGTCCAAGTCACAGTTATTGCAATTGTTGGATAATATGCATAATAGATGGATTAAGTGAGTGGAGGGGGGAGAGAAGAACAGTGCTTATTCAGCAGTCCAACTGCCTGGGGGTAGAGGCTGTTAGCCATTCTGGTGGTTCTGGCTTGAAGAGACCTGTACCTCCTGCCCAATAGTAGCAGGCGGAACAAGCTGTGGCCTTTTATAGTCCAATTTGGCAGACATGAGGCCCCTTCTAAGAGACCTGGCTGTGCTGTAGGCCCCTCTGTCACCAGACCTATAGGCTGCATCCCTGTCTTTAATCAGCAGCCGAACCTCATGTGTCATCCAAGGTTTTTGGTTGGGAAAAATGTGGATCAGCTTCCAGGATGTAACCCTGTCTACATAAAATTGTATATAATCCATAACTGTGGTAGTATACTCCTCAAGGGCCTGGCGTGTTGATAATTCCCGTGTTGAACAATGTCTTGAGGCATGGTAACTACAGTATAAGCAGTATAATTGACTGTGTGCTAAATAATGTGCATTACCAACTCGGGTGTGCATTATTTTTCACTCGTCAATTATTCTTTTCATGAAAAATATGTTTTAATTTAAAAACAAGCTTTATAAGCTTTGCTCTCCTCTTACATCCACTTATCTTTTCTATGTTGCTTATTTCACTTTCTATAGATGTCGCCACTCTGGCTAAGGAGCTGGATGAGTTTGAGATGCGTAAGATAGAGGCACGGGCAGTGACAGGCGTCTTGGCCTCCCATCCCAACAGCACTGATGTTCACATCAGCAGTCTGTCGCTCACCTTTCATGGCCAAGAGTTACTGAGCGACACAAGCCTGGAGCTCAACTCCGGCAGGCGCTACGGTCTCATTGGCCTCAATGGCACAGGTATGAAATTTAAGTGACATTGGGGCTGATACTTCCATTTCTTTTCAAGCTTTGTGCTAAAGATGCACCGGTTGATCGGCCATAAATCGGACCCGGGCATTTTTGGATCCAGACACAGTTTTTCGTTTTGTTTTAGCCAATCTCTGTTCCGGACCTTCTATTGAAAAGATCTCTATTTCCACACAAACTGCATTGCAATAATTTCCTAAAATGTAATTTGTGTGGAAATATTACGAAGTCTGTAAACAAGACGTTAACACAGGCTAGAGGCGGGACACACTGAAGACGGACGCAAAAAAGCGAACACAGATGCGCCAGCAGAGCAAATACTGTACCAGGCACAAAAAGTTCACTTTTCGCGATGCTTGAAATATAGAAAAAAAATATATAAATATTGAATTGGGGATGGGGGTTTATATAAATGTATCTCTAAAGGGAACTGATTGTCTTCAGAAAAGTTTCGATGGCATTATCTTTTCCTCTTACCTCTGTATAATGCCTATAAGCCAGCGCTGCTTTGTGCAAGCGCCACCTACTGGGCTGGCAGAGAGTGAATTTACATTTTAATTCAGTCCGTGTGCTGTTTTTATCTTGTGCAGGTGTTTTATGTAGCATCATTTCACAAATCTAAAGTCAGACCATTCTGTTTTGCTTTAAATCATGCAATCTATTTTAATTCACTTTTAATCACAAACAACTGTTCATGCTACGTGTGTAGCATCTTTGTTTCCATCATGATTAAATTCAGTGGTTGCCTCTGACTACAGATTATTTTTTGTTTAAGGCCAGTTTGGCCTGTTATAGAGCAAATAAACAACAAATAAATTAGCTTAGAGAGAGAGAGAGAGAGAGAGAGAAAAAAAATCAGCTATCGGAATCGGCCAATTTGCTTGTAAAAAAAAAAAAAAAAATTCAAGATCAGTTCATCCCTACTTTGACACTACATAGACCTGTGTGTAAAAGTTTGTATGACTGGTACCATAGCTGGGGAAGCTCATGCTACCTTGATATTTACAGTAACCTATTAATAAACAAGACCTTCTTGTAAGCAAATATAATAAGCATCTATGAATGTTAGGGGCATCTATGAATGGGAATATTCTTAAACACTCTTTGTAGGCAAGTCCATGCTCCTGTCTGCTATTGGCCACCGAGAAGTTCCCATCCCAGAACACATAGACATCTATCACCTGACGCGTGAGATGGCCCCTAGTGAGAAGACAGCACTGCAGTGTGTTATGGAGGTTGATGAAGAGAGGATAAAGCTAGAAAAGGAGGCTGAGCGATTGGCTCATGAGGACTGTAAGTTATACACATTTTATCAATTCATCCATATTGCATCATACACCCACATGCATCAGGTTTTTGCTATACGTTAATACATTAAAGTAAATAAACCTGGCTGCTCAACTCATATCATCGGTTATATATTGTATATATAAAACGCTTTACCGTGGGTTTGCTATAATTTTTTTTAACAAGTAGCACAGCAGTTAATCCAGTACAGCATGGCCAATTTTCTCTGCTCTTCTCCTCACTACAGCAGAGTGTGAGAAGCTGATGGAGATCTATGAGCGTTTGGAGGAGTTGGACGCAGACAAAGCTGAAGTTCGAGCCTCACGAATCCTCTTTGGACTGGGTTTCACCCCTACTATGCAGCGAAAAAACCTGAAAGATTTCAGTGGAGGCTGGAGGATGCGTGTGTCCCTTGCCAGGTATGAAAATTACATTTAAAATGTCAGAATGGAATTTTCTTTATATACTTGTTGAAATAGTGTTAAATTGTTTTTTAAAAAAGTCAGTCCAGTCTTGCTGCAAAATGCAGGTTTTTTTTTTTTTTTCCCTTTTTGTTTGTTTTGTTGGTCATCTTCACTTAATGAGTGGACCAAATCATATCTGGTCAAATGATAATTTAACAATTTAGTACATACACAAATATTAATACATTTCCTACATTCTTAAATCTCCCTTTGTCTAATTTCCCTCTTTCAGAGCCCTGTTCATAAAGCCCTTCATGCTGTTGTTAGATGAACCTACTAACCACCTGGATCTGGATGCATGTGTGTGGCTGGAAGAAGAACTTAAGTCGTGAGCACCGTTTTCACTGTTCATTGGATCTTCTAGTGTGCCAATAATCAAACAAGATGGTAATTTTCATGCACAGAAACTGATTAAAAGAAAAAAATTAAGTTTGATGTAAGACAAATGCCTAGAATTGTAGCATAAGTTGAGGCACACCAGGGGATATTTTTGAAACAAGATATTTTTAAAAAGAATGTTTTTGATGTCTAACAACTTTTTTCCCAGTTTTAAACGCATCCTTGTACTCATCTCACACTCTCAAGACTTTCTCAATGGTGTGTGCACGAACATCATTCATCTCCACCAGAGGAAGCTCAAGTACTACACTGTGAGTACTGTAGCACTGTGGTCACGATTTTTTTCTTTTGCCTACAGTTTAATATTTGGAGAATCTATTGAATGCATTTAAAGAGATGGTTCAGCCAAAAAAAAATAATAATAATTTACTCACCCTCGCTCTAAACCAGTGGTCTCAAACTGGCCACAGCCCTGCAGAGTTTAGTTCTAACCAGCTCCAACTCACACCTGCTTGGAAGTTTCTAGAAATCCTGATTAGCTGGATCAGGTGTGTTTAATTAGAGTTGGAGCAAAACTGTGCAGAGCTGTGGCCCTCCAGGAATTGAGTTTGAAACCACTGCTCTAAAACTGTATGGCTGAATCCGAAATCGCCCCCTAAACCCTCATTCACTATTCCCTACGTTTGTCCACTAATACAGTTCACTTGAAGGAGTGAATGAAAACGAGTGAGTGAAATCAGACAGCTGTTGAGTGTACATCGGCTGTACACTCGTTATTGCAGTGCATTGTGGGATTGAATGAGTGCACTCAATAACGTCCACTATGGTTTCGGACACCACTACAAATGGCTGTCCCCTCAAATAGTGCCCTATTTAAGGTTATAGGGGGTGATTTTTGGATTCAGCCTATGACTTTCTTTTTTTCTGTGAAATATAAAACTAAACCTACATTTTGTCAGTACAATGGAATTAGAAATATCTTCTTTTAAGTTCCACAGAAGAAAGTAAGTCATACAGGTTTGGAACAACATGAGGGCATTAATGAAAATTATGACAGAATTTTAAGTGTTTTTAAGTGTAATGTAATGTCACTTTTTTTTTTTAAATATGCAGTCCAACTAACTGAGACTCATGAATGAAGCTCCATCAACGTTTAGGAGATTGGATGTAAACGCTTTATTGTCTCCAAAAATCTGTATTGCTATGTACTTGTCAAGCCTTAAAAGGCCTGAAATCTGATGTTTTTATTACTGTTGCTAATCATGAACTGTCTGGTTTATTGGCACACTCATCACATATATTAACTGAAACAAAGGTACAGTATGAGAGTGGTAAAGTGTGTGCTGTATGCAATTGTAGGGTAACTATGACCAATATGTGAAGACCAGGGAGGAACTGGAGGAAAACCAGATGAAGCGGTACAACTGGGAGCAGGACCAGATAGCTCACATGAAGGTGAAACTTATTGCTTTTTTTGAATTGCACTTTCTCTTATTTCATAATTCTTTTATTGCACTGTTGCAACAGAAATAAACACCAGAGGTATGCCATTGCAAAAATAATGTCAAACTTGTTCCCTTCATCTCCTGTAGAACTATATCGCCCGTTTTGGTCACGGCTCTGCAAAGCTAGCTCGCCAAGCTCAAAGCAAAGAAAAAACACTGCAGAAAATGGTGGCCTCTGGCCTAACAGCTCGTGTCGTGAATGACAAGGTTTGTCACACAGACAAACACACATCAACACTCACACACTTTAGCGTTTGGAGTTCTTGCATGTCATTTTCTCTTGCCCAACACCTTATTATCTGTTATCTGCATAAAGCATCAGTTTAGAAATGCTCATTTTGTTCAGTTGAGCAATACAATGACCAAGACAAAAGAAGTGAAAAGTGAGAACCATTTTATTAAACACAGATTATTTTTTGTCACTTCGGTACAGGTTTGGTAAAAGCAATTGTTTTTCAGCAATAATGTAGATTCAAGCTAAGACATTTCATTTAAAAATAGATTCTGTAATTTCTTTAACAGTTTACTAGGCAGACATTTGCTATGGTGACTATAACACAGCTTAAGCCTTGGGCTCTAGATGACACTGAGTTTGCTTTTAAAGATGAAACCATTGTCGGGTGTTTATCAGAGAGTTTTAACCATACCTTTATCCTTCAGACCTTGTCGTTTTATTTTCCCCCTTGTGGGAAGATCCCGCCTCCTGTCATCATGGTGCAGAATGTCAGCTTCAGATACTCCAGTGACACAGTGAGTCTACAGCCTGTTGCTAGATCATTTGCACAGTATTGTCTGTTTGGGATATTCATTTTTGTTGCAGCACTCCTACTTATGTTGTCCTAAAGTTTTAGTAAGCATTCTAATTCTATAAGAATAGAGAAAGTCCACACCACAGCCACAATGATAACGCCACAAAGGAACAATATTAATGGAATCATTTTCAGAACAAGTTTTTTCCAGCGGATGAACAATAAAAACATTGACTGCCAATCAGAATCCACTTGGCTTTAAAGAGCTCAAGCATTTAATGTCCCCCTGTGGTGAAAATCAAGTTTTTAATGTTGTTTATATATCTATGTGGTATTTTTAATGTACTTTAAGACAAACCATGTGCAAATTCATAAGTCAACACCATTGTTGAGTATTTTCTCTTTAAAACTGCAGTGAACCAAAGACAGTCTCAAAAACACTGAAATCGCTGGTGTTTCTGACGTCACAAACTACCTTGTAACCAATCACGTCAACGTGCCAGCGGGCTTTAGCATATCATTAACTATAAAACCAAAAAAGCAGGGGAGTCTCAAGGGTTATCCTGGTATATTTTTCTGTTGATATGAATCGGGTAGATTTAGCAATATAGCGGGTGAATTTTGTATATGATGTATATTACAATGTTATGATGAACTACATGCCTTTCTCCACTGACGTTCTAAGTTGTTCAAAGCGTTTCTAAGGATACTTACTGATACTGCAGGCAGACTGAGATGGCAAACAGGAACATGGTTTGTGTAACATTAGCAACACATTATTAGCTGTTTAATATCGTAGTCAAGCAAAAGGATAATCATATTAATTACTGTTATATGTCTGCGCCAAGAGCGCCATTGTGCAGCATTTACCTGAGTGGGGGCGGGGATAATTTGCATATTCATGAATCCGCATAAACTAAATGAAATGTAGAGTTATATTCAAGCTATTTTAATGCACAAAGACATTTTTTTACAGGAAAAAAACATTTAAATATGTAATTTTGGTGCTCAAAGATGAGTTTTAAGGGATAAAATTATTGACTACAGGGGGACTTGAAGCAGCGCTGCAGAGCATGCTTATAATAAACAGAATGTTATTGTGTGTTGGTGTGGACACTACTATAGTTATTGTTATAGTTATTCATGGTGAAAACGGGCATTTATATATACACGCAAATATATCATACAATTGTTTTTGTTTAACAGCATTTTATTTATAAGAACTTGGAGTTTGGCATTGACCTGGACACACGTGTTGCACTTGTGGGTCCCAATGGGGCAGGGAAGTCCACCCTTCTCAAGCTACTGATGGGAGAGGTCTGTTTTTTCATATATATCACAGACGATATATAATCGCACACCCCTAACTGTCAAATCAATCTGTTTTGTCAGTTAGGGGTGTGCGATTATATATCGTCTGCGATAATATCGTAATTGTTGTTTTAACTATGTGCGATCTGACATTATCGAGTATGTCCCTCACACCAAGAGAGCGCATGCATACACTACGTGTAGTCTAGTAGGTTAGACTAGTGCGCGTACACATTTAGTGCACGCTTTCACTGTGTGATTTAGTCTATCAAAATGTTAAAATGTCCCCAAAATTCAAGATAAGACGGCAAAAATGCTCCTGTATGTATTTTATATTTATATCATTTAATATAGTTAATCAATATCACACGAAGAGTGCTGTTTTTCTCCAGATATCAGCATGAAAACACATTGATTTTATAAAAGTTCGATAAACAAGAAGTTAACATTAAGTTACTTACATTTTAGACACAATATTGCCTGTTTTTGCTCTGTTTCGCCAATGAAAATAGTTCCAAACATAGCCACAGCACTGTTGTGCATCTCTAAGCAACACACAGCGGGTGTTTCTTTACTAAATGAACGAATCGTTTGAATGATTCAATGACTCACTCATTAAGACAGTCAACCTTTGTTCCTGAATGAATCAGCCATTTGAATGAATCAGTTGAATCTCAATGACTCACTCCTTAACAGTGACTTGCTGCCACCTACTGGCTGTTTTAATTTCACATTTAAAGTATCTTTACATGTTTTAACACATGCATTTGTAACAGCAGGTTATTCATTTGTCACCTCTGAGCTGCATTAAACAGACTGTGTAAATGATCTAAATGCCACTTCAGATGCAGCTTCTGTTTCTGTTTTCCTCTCCGTTGCAAAGATGAATTATGTTGATACAGTTTTATTTTGATTGGTAACAGCCCTATTGTGTCTTATTATTAGAATTTAATTTATTGATTAAATGTAAGAATTTGACACAAAAGATGATGCATAATTAGGTTAGAAAAAATGGCTTTATAAAGATAAAATTCCCCATAATAACTACATCGTCCAATTATCGTTATCAATAAAATCCCAGAAAATATCGAGATATAATTTTGTCAATATCGCACACCCCATTTGACAGTTAAGCGTCTTCTAAAAAGTAAATCAGTTTTAAAGTCTTTAGCATTAATTGGCTTGTGTTTTTGTCTCTCGCAGCTTCTCCCCACAGACGGAATGATAAGAAAGCATTCACATGTCAAGATTGGCAGGTATCACCAGGTACCGTCTTCATAGAAATACTGAGTATGATTAGTTGACTTACTACTTGTGTTGTTCTTGCCAGTTTCATAACATTTATGTCTTGGATATCTGTGTATACACATAAAGAAACGTATTAAATGTCTTTGTTACAGTTCTGAATGCCTAATATAGTCAAATTATTTACGTACATGTTTCTTCATAATTTGATGTAATAAGCGCATGCATTTTAAGTATTGACAATTGTTTGTACAGTAAGTGGCCTTGCATTATGTTTGTCCTGCAGCATCTGACTGAGCAGCTAGAGCTTGACCTGTCTCCTCTGGAGTACATGATGAAGTGCTTCCCAGAAATCAAAGAGAAAGAGGAGATGAGGAAGATCATTGGACGTTACGGCCTGACAGGGAAGCAGCAGGTATATGTATGGTTGTGTTTAATGTGCAGGGGTGTTAACATGAGTACTACATTATTTTGAAGCCCAAGAAATACAGCACATTGTACTTATTTTTTCTGTTTTAACTGGCATATCCCTCTGATACAGGTCAGTCCCATCAGGAACTTGTCAGATGGCCAGAAGTGTCGGGTGTGTTTCGCCTGGCTTGCATGGCAGAATCCCCACATGCTGTTTCTGGATGAGCCAACTAATCACTTGGACATTGAGACAATTGATGCTTTGGCTGAGGCCATCAGTGAGTTTGAGGGAGGAATGATGCTAGTTAGCCACGACTTCAGACTTATTCAGCAGGTATGTTTCATAGTACAAAGTAAATGGATCAGATCTTAGATTATTAGTATGTCTAATTACTATTTGACTGTGATCCGAGTTGTGTGATGTATGACTTTTCTATCTCATTCTAGGTGGCTCAGGAAATTTGGGTTTGTGAGAAGCAGACCATCACCAAATGGAACGGGGACATTTTGGCTTACAAAGAGCACTTGAAATCAAAAATTGACAAACAGACTCATGATATATAAAAATCCATGAGCTGAACAGACAAACTTTTCCATCATGGATTGATTACCCTCCTCTATTTCCCAGATATGCATGACTGATGGAATTTTGAATCGGACAGCGAACCCCAGTTTCTCAGCTGTTGATGTGGATTGCATTTTATTGTACTGCCGTCTAGGATTGTTGACAGCTTTCTCAAGAGCAATCATTAAGCGTTCCCTGGTCTTATATCTTTTAATGCACCTCTCATTTCCCAGCATCAGAACGTCTGTTTTATTTAATATGTAAAGGCAATAATGGTTTATTGGAATAAATAGATTAAATTATGTTGGTGCAGAACAGTAGAAAACAACACCACAGTATTCAGAAAGCAATTTTCAGAATACCCTATCAAAACATAACGTACAGTGTTCATACCAAAATAATGAATGTAGACATAAAATACCATTTTAAACCGAGCAGTGTGATGTGTGAATAATGCATACATGTGAATGCACGTACACTTGGAACAAGTGTTCTGTTGTAAGTTCTGTTGTAGCTTAGCAATATAACAGCAAGCAATGATTAATTAATATTGTTTCTAAATATTTTAAATAGTTTCTCATAGTAGACTAAATTATGTGCAAATGCACAAATATGTTGCGCAAAGAGGTATGTTTATCAGTTCTGGTGAGCAGCAGCACCCTTTCTCACATAAAATACCAAGTCATGCAGGTTTAAGTTGTTAGGAAATGTTCCTGCCCTCACTGTGTGTGTGAGTGTATTTCTAACTGGGCTCACTTTGGGGACAAATTTTATAAAGATTTTCTTTGCTTATTTGCTAATACTCCTGGGAACATTTAGACAGGCAAACATGCATATGTGCAACTGTCTCCAGTCTTGTGGATGCATTTGTCTCTGTCTTTCTGCAACACTCAGTCTGTTTCCCACTATATTAATTTCTTAGTTCATACTGTAAGAGCAGTGTTGGGTGTTTGATTGGGAGTGTGAGGGGTGATATGCATTATCCTCCACATACACCCTCACATCCACACACGCTACAATGTCGTTGCCAAAGCTTTTAGACTATACATTGGGATTCAATGAGATAAAAACTGTATGCACACCAAGCATGACTCACTCCTACACTGAAATACAAATTTTAGGCCTTTGACAACACGTAAACAATCCTTTAAATAATCTATGAAAATATCTACTTCTATCTTTTCACAATGAAGGAAACCAAAAATTTGACATGTCAAAATCCTCTTTAATTTTCATCTTTGTACAAGGAGCCATGTGTAGTAAGATTGATTCCTATAAGATGGCTGCCTACACATTGCAATATTGTACATGAATGAAGTCTTTAATTTTCCTCTTTAACTCCAGAAGACTGGTGTATTTGCAACAGAGATGAAAGAATAACAGTGAGTTGAATAAACAGGAAAGTATTGCCAAAAAAAAAGTTGATCAAGACTCTTTGCACAAGATTTTTCTTAGACATTTGTTTTTGAGTCCTACATTATGGCATGAGTGTGTTAATATTAAGTGCTTTTATTTTCTGTAATCTTTGGTTTAGGTCATGACATTTACCGTTTTGATACTCTTATCTACACACAATTCGCAGTAATTTGACGGAAGAGTCCATCACAGGACCTGAAATAATGCAAGTAATACTAATCTATACAATTTTACACCGATCAGGCGTAACATTATAACCACTGAACCTTTTCCTGAACCATTTTTGCTTTGTGGCAGGGCGCATTATCCTGCTGAAAGAGGCCACAGCCACCAGGGAATACCGTTTCCATGAAAGGGTGTACATGGTCTGCAACAATGCTTAGGTAGGTGGTACGTGTCAAAGTAACATCCACATGGATGGCAGGACCCAAGGTTTCCCAGCAGAACATTGCCCAAAGCATCACACGCTGGCTTGCCTTCTTCCCATAGTGCAGGGGTCGGGAACCTTTTTTGACTAAGGAGCCATTTTTTGTATTTTTGGTTAATGCATTTTTCCAAAAGAGCCACAGTAAAAAATAATATAATATTATTAGTAAAAAACGTGTTTTATTTTTCAATACAATTTCAACAGTAGTAACTATTAGGTCCATAGACAACTAAAAACAAACAAATATGCAGCAAACAATGAACAAGTTGCAATATGGAATAATTTGTGCAGGGCTTTCACTGTGAGCTTGAGTTGTGTGTGTGAGAGAGAGAGAGTGAACGCAGTGCTTACATCTACTGTGCTTATGTGAATACTCGACTTGGCATTTTGATATATTTCTGTGTTTATTTGGCCGTTTAGGCGCAACCGAAGACAAAGGCTACTATGCTTGTCCGTGTTGCGCTTTGAGCGCGCGCACAGCATCCTGTCAGAATTCAGTTCTCTTTCGCGACTTATCGCACTTTTAATATAAATATTTAATATAAATTTCTTTTCAATATAAAACACATCCCGCTCTTTTCTTTCTCATTCATTCACGTCTCGTTATTAATAACTTTATCTGCGCGGATTATCATAAATACGTTATACATTTATAGGACAGTCTCTGCGGCAAAAGCGAAAGTAGCCTACCAGCGGGTGAAATGTTTGGAAATGTCTCTTTGCACAGCAAAGCACCAGTTTCAATAAAAGGATATTCAAGTTTAGATAGACTACTTTTACATTTTCGCTGCTGTTCTAAAAATGGTTTCGCCATTACCTTAAACAAGCTGCAGCTGCTTGAATCCCAGTGCAGGAGCTGTAGGTTACCATAGAAACGTAAGTGGTTATTGATTGCTGTCGAGACTCGTGACACTCGCGAACAGCACTGTACAACTTGAATATTATTATTATCATAAACTTTATTAACTTCGGTAGGCTGTACAACAAGGGAATTGTAATTGGCTGCCTTTCTGTAGAGAGCGGATCTCCATTAATGTGTCTATTTTTTTTTTTTTTTTTTTTATCTATCATTTGTTGGTAAAGGGTGAGAGACCTGGAGCCAGGTTTGGCTCGCGAGCCATAGGTTCCCGACCCCTGCCATAGTCCATCCTGGTGCCATGTGTTCCCCAGGTAAGCGACGCACCCGGCCATCCACATGATGTAAAAGAAAACGTGATTCACCAGACCAGGCCACTTTCTTCCATTGCTCCGTGGTCCAGTTCTGATGCTCACGTGCCCACTGTTGCCGCTTTCGGCGTTGGACAGGGGTCAGCATGGGCACCCTGACTGGTCTGCGGCTATGCAGCCCCACACGCAACAAACTGCGATGCACTGTGTATTCTGACACCTTTCTATCAGAACCAGCATTCTTGAGCAATTTGAGCTACAATAGCTCGTCTGTATGATCGGACCACACGGGCTAGCTTTCGCTCCCCACGTGCATCAATGAGCCTTGGCCGCCCATGACCCTGTCGCCGGTCCACCACTGTTCCTTCCTTGGACCACTTTTGATAGATACTGACCACTGCAGACCGGGAACACCCCACAAGAGCTGCAGTTTTGGAGATGCTCTGACCCAGTCGTCTAGCCATCACAATTTGGCCCTTGTCAAACTCGCTCAAATCCTTACGCCCGTTTTTTCCTGCTTCTAACACATCAACTTTAAGGACAAAATGTTCACTTGCTGCCTAATATATCCCACCCACTTACAGGTACCGTGAGGAAGTGAATCAGTGTTATTCACTTCACCTGTCAGTGGTCATAATGTTATGCCTGATTGGTGTATATGTTGGCAAAAGTTTCTTACATCTAACAAATAAGATCCAACGTTTTACAAATAAATATTTGGAGGGGAAAAGATTCAGTGCACTAAACATGTTCATTCTTTTCTTTGAAGCTTAAGATGAAAGAAAAAGATGAATTGCTGAATGGTGACTACTGAATGAAGTTGACGCTTCCTGTCATAAAAAATATTTTAAATGATTGATATTCATTAACTCAATTGCTCAAAATGAGATGATACAAGCTTTTTGAGACAAGACTTTTGAGACTTGTTTAGTTACAAGTGAGAATAGAAATGAGTCAGAATGTCCTTACATCCAATATCCTATTTCATGCATGTCTCCAAAATAATAATAATAATATAGGTTATAAATAAAGTTGTGCTTGATAATATATAGTTTACTTTCTATTGAATTAACTGTCTGATTGTTTCAATAAAAGTAAGTGTCTTACCAAAGTTTTTTAATTATATGCTTATTCATTTGCAACATAGTTGTTATCAGACACATGCACATTTTGTCATCAATTGCAACTGCACATGACTTTCTAACAAGGGTTCAATATAAATATTGCTGCAACTTCCTCACTCTTAGTAGAAGCAGCTATACTGTACATCTAGTGTTCAGGCTCTAGGTATCCCTCTGCAATGAAGCAAAAATCATCCCTTCATTTGACTGGAGGCAAATTTTTTCTTATTTTCATCTTTATACAAGGATCCTTGTCAAAGAATCAGGGCAAGAATACATCATGGGTGAGATGACAACTTGCAAATTAAATCTACTCTTGAAGTCCATCTATTTACTTGGTTTAGATACAATGAATGAGAGCATTATAACGAATATTATAAGATTCCTTGGTAGAGTCATGTTGAATACTGATTAAAAGATCAGCAAATCAGTTTTCTTCTGTTTTTCTCAGTTTGCAAAAGTCAAACAAAACATGATAAAAAGTTTATGAAAATTAACTTATAAATAATGTGTGTTATTGAACATGTTTATGATTAAAGAATAATTTTTTTCCCCTCTCAGGTTTTTGGGTCGACATCTTTGGCATTGGATGTACCGAATCCAGCAGTGGGTCATGAGGTGACGTCTCTACTGTGTCCAGCCATTTTAGTTAATGTCATACCCTTAGACAGGGATGGGAAGGTTACTTTTAACATGTATTTCACTACAGATTACAAAATGCATGCTTTAAAAAGTAATTTGTAATGTATTTCGTTATTGCACAAGTTTTATAACTTAATCTACATACTTTAGAATACTTTGGAATACTAATAAGGTATGTAACACAAATGGACCACATGGGTGTGTGAGAGGTGGTAGCGCTTCTGGGGTTTTCGTACATTCTGTCGTACGGGTCAATGTTGTAGATGTCAAGCATTTTCTCTAAATAATGCTGTTTGGCGGTGTTATTTAGTCTCTCCCGGTAGAGCACCTTTCCTTTCGTTTCCCCCTTCTCCATTTCTTCCCAAGAAACTGCGCCGTATCGCAAAAATTCAAACAAATCTCAAGCTGCTCTCTCGGTCTCACTGTCGAAGTAACCATGGCAACGGATAGCGTATCCTCCTAATATGGCGGAGCCTTCCCGAAATGAAAACATCGTGACGTAACTCCTCATTCTCTATAAGAGGGCACAGTGGTAGCGTGCCTGTTGCTGTGTCCCAGCGGCTGAAATCGTGTTCCGAGGCAGGGTGGTATGCTGACCAGAGGTGAGGGGGCACAGCGACCTAGGTGGCCGGGCCAGGCCTCCTGGGGCCCCCTCGTGGCGCCGACCCTGCGCAATTGTGAGTTTGCATCTTACAATTCTTGACTTTTTTCCTCAGAATTGCGAGACTTAAACTCGCCGTTGCAAGTTATAAAGTCGTAATTGCATGATATCAACTCACAATTGTGTTATAAAGTCAGAATTGAGATATAGTCGCAATTCAGACTTTTTTTTATCATGCAATTCGGACTTTATAACTCTCAATTCTGACTTTTTTCTCACAATCGTGAGATATAAACGTGCAATTCTCATAAAAAAAAAACAAAAAAAAAAACATCAGTATTTTCCCCCTCATAATTAGACATTATAACCCACAATTGTGAGTTTAGGCCTATATCTCACAATTCAGAATTGTGAAGATATAAACTTGAAATTGCTAGAGAAAAAAAAGTCAGAATTGTTAGATGTAAACTCAAAATTGCGTGGAGAAAAAGGCCACTTTTTCTTCCATTGCTCCGTGGTCCAGTTCTGATGCTCACGTGCCCACTGTTGCCGCTTTCGGCGTTGGACAGGGGTCAGCATGGGCACCCTGACTGGTCTGCGGCTATGCAGCCCCACACGCAACAAACTGCGATGCACTGTGTATTCTGACACCTTTCTATCAGAACCAGCATTCTTGAGCAATTTGAGCTACAATAGCTCGTCTGTATGATCGGACCACACGGGCTAGCTTTCGCTCCCCACGTGCATCAATGAGCCTTGGCCGCCCATGACCCTGTCGCCGGTTCACCACTGTTCCTTCCTTGGACCACTTTTGATAGATACTGACCACTGCAGACCGGGAACACCCCACAAGAGCTGCAGTTTTGGAGATGCTCTGACCCAGTCGTCTAGCCATCACAATTTGGCCCTTGTCAAACTCGCTCAAATCCTTACGCCCGTTTTTTCCTGCTTCTAACACATCAACTTTAAGGACAAAATGTTCACTTGCTGCCTAATATATCCCACCCACTTACAGGTACCGTGAGGAAGTGAATCAGTGTTATTCACTTCACCTGTCAGTGGTCATAATGTTATGCCTGATTGGTGTATATGTTGGCAAAAGTTTCTTACATCTAACAAATAAGATCCAACGTTTTACAAATAAATATTTGGAGGGGAAAAGATTCAGTGCACTAAACATGTTCATTCTTTTCTTTGAAGCTTAAGATGAAAGAAAAAGATGAATTGCTGAATGGTGACTACTGAATGAAGTTGACGCTTCCTGTCATAAAAAATATTTTAAATGATTGATATTCATTAACTCAATTGCTCAAAATGAGATGATACAAGCTTTTTGAGACAAGACTTTTGAGACTTGTTTAGTTACAAGTGAGAATAGAAATGAGTCAGAATGTCCTTACATCCAATATCCTATTTCATGCATGTCTCCAAAATAATAATAATAATATAGGTTATAAATAAAGTTGTGCTTGATAATATATAGTTTACTTTCTATTGAATTAACTGTCTGATTGTTTCAATAAAAGTAAGTGTCTTACCAAAGTTTTTTAATTATATGCTTATTCATTTGCAACATAGTTGTTATCAGACACATGCACATTTTGTCATCAATATGGCGGAGCCTTCCCGAAATGAAAACATCGTGACGTAACTCCTCATTCTCTATAAGAGGGCACAGTGGTAGCGTGCCTGTTGCTGTGTCCCAGCGGCTGAAATCGTGTTCCGAGGCAGGGTGGTATGCTGACCAGAGGTGAGGGGGCACAGCGACCTAGGTGGCCGGGCCAGGCCTCCTGGGGCCCCCTCGTGGCGCCGACCCTGCGCAATTGTGAGTTTGCATCTTACAATTCTTGACTTTTTTCCTCAGAATTGCGAGACTTAAACTCGCCGTTGCAAGTTATAAAGTCGTAATTGCATGATATCAACTCACAATTGTGTTATAAAGTCAGAATTGAGATATAGTCGCAATTCAGACTTTTTTTTATCATGCAATTCGGACTTTATAACTCTCAATTCTGACTTTTTTCTCACAATCGTGAGATATAAACGTGCAATTCTCATAAAAAAAAAACAAAAAAAAAAACATCAGTATTTTCCCCCTCATAATTAGACATTATAACCCACAATTGTGAGTTTAGGCCTATATCTCACAATTCAGAATTGTGAAGATATAAACTTGAAATTGCTAGAGAAAAAAAAGTCAGAATTGTTAGATGTAAACTCAAAATTGCGTGGAGAAAAAAATCAGAACTGTAAGATAAAAAGTCGCAATTACCTAAACAAATTAATTAAACTGAACACCTATCACAAAACATGAAAACAGTCGTGGATCATCCAGGTATCGACAGACATTTAAAATTCAAGGGTAGGCTATGTACATTTTTGAATGTGGCAATTTGTATAAATTCAGTCATTTTGTCTTGTGGAGTATATGTAAACATCTATTAGGCCTATGTGAAATAGTTTATTCAGGACAGAGCTAAATAAAAATAACATGCAATTTTTATGATCCCAATTTTATTAAAATTATTAAAATTTTGCATATTCTGCAAGGGGTATTATTACACTTATGAACAGAACTGTAGCTTAGGATGCTTTTGCAGACTGTCAGACTCTGACAGAGTCCTGCTTACATTAATTGTTGTTACTAGGGATGCTCCGATCAGGATTTTTTACAGCCGATACCGAGTACCGATTTCTTGTCCTGGTGATCGGCTGATACCGATCCCGATTCCAATGCTTCACTGATTTGTAAGCTCTCTGATCACCGTTAACCTTTTTTTCAGATAAAAAAAAATACTATAGATGTTGCCTTTATTATATTTTTGTTACATGTTTATGGTAATTATGTAATGTACCTATTGTTTTAACAGGGTACTAAATAATCACAAAAATTGTTCATTATACAGTGAACATTTTAATATGCCTTTAAAATGGAGTTTCTGCATAACACTATGCATATCAGGATACTTAATATAAAAAAAACAAAATGGAGCAGTCTGATGCAGCCCACAAGGTGTACTTAAACATTGTCCAATAGTAAAATGTTGTAGACGATTTGATATAACTCTGGAAGAGCTATATCGGTAAAATATTTGCGCCGTGGCAGTTGATATCGTGGTTCAAGATGTGCTATAAGGCGTTTAAATCCAATGTCTTCTGTGACTGACAACGGCTGGTTGTCAATGCATACAAATTCCATTATCTTCTTGGTTATAGCCTTAGCTTTCTTGCTGTCCGGTGTGTAAAGTTCGTGTTTTTTCAAAATGTCTGTAATGGATGGCTGAGTGAGAGTCCTATTACTAGTTACCGTTGCCTTTTTTGCAGTTGCCAGTTTTTCATATTCGCCATACGTCTCGCGGTGGCTCGTTCTTAAGTGCCGAATCAGGTTCGTCGTATTAAATGTTTTGGACAATGCTCCTCCACGCGAGATTTCTTTGGAACATACACGGCAAATAGCGAATTTTTCATTGTTTCTCGAAACGTCATAGTAATTCCACACGGGCGATGACATGACTGCGACGCCAAATCATTTAAGTCCTCACGCATCATGTACGTCCTCACGCGCTGACGTCATCAAATTGCGATCGGTTCGTGAGATCGGCCAAGTTTTTTATGTTTGGAGTAGGCTACTTCTGGTAAATGTTTGATCCAGGTTATTGTTCTGGGTTTAAAAGCAGGAACACAGCTTTTGATTTCTCTGCTTTACTATAGCCGTCAGGTGACATGAATCTGCCAGGATCTGGTGATGACGCCGCTGTGGAGGAGCCATTCATCAGAGGACCTGAATGACTAATGCAGGCAATTTAAATCTCTCTCTCACTTGATATTATATAACAAATACGTTTAGGTAAAATAAATTAATCTAGTGTATTTCTTTTTTTCTAAAGTTATTTACAGAGAAGAAGAGCCAAGACAATTAAAACTTGTGAACATGATTGTCACACTGCCTGTCTGGCTAGGCTATTAAACAGTTTTGGTTTTACATTGCAATAAATGTTGGACATACTGTTGAATTTTGTACAATTAAGTAATGACAGAAATGTTAGATGCAAAACAACTTCAAGCAATTTTAAGATTAAAAGATATCCAGTGTGTCATTTCTCTTGTCTTCAAATTCAGTGTCGCTGAAAAATAAAATTGAGTGTCAACGGCATTTATTGAAGCGTACTTTTTTCCTTTCTGATGTCTTCTCTCATGGACCAACATCTATAGGCTACTGCAGATTACTGGAGGATTCGAGAAATAGTTAAAGAGATACAGGCTGGTCAGCACAAATTATCTGGATTTTTTTTTACTACTATGTCAGTTTGCATAGTTTATTTGTTGAATTAAATGTTAATTTAATCAACTGCCTCCAGATACATGCTGTTAAACATATGTTCTGAAACCCACTCGTAACTACCCAGCTAACAAATTTTGGTTCCCAGAACGTTAGTTTTTGGTTCCCAGAACGTTTTATTAACCCTTAAACTAATACCTCGGGTCTTTAGTGACCCAGGACGTCATTCGCTACCCTCCTTCTCATTCATTTTTTAAAGTTAGACATCAACCTTCTTAGTATTCCTCAATCAATTCATTATAAACAATATAACAAGAAAAAAATAATACAATTATAAAAGAATGTTTTCCCATTTATTTTTTGTAAAAATTGTATTGGGTAGCTAACGACCCGAGGTGTGTAACAGTGTAAGTTTATATTTTGTACACAACAATAATTGAATCTTTGATGAGTGAATAGGCCTTAGTGCAAATCACCTTTATTCCACAAGGTGGCAATGTCTGATAGCCTACTTTTAAATGGAGTAAGTTATATATTTTAATATTTCATATTTTAACGTTGCTCTAACATTGCTTTAACGTTATTTTAATGTTGCCCTAACATTATTCTAACGTTATTTTAACGTTTGCTGTAATGTTATTCTAACAATACTTTAACGTCCCCCTAACATTATTCTAACGTTATTTTAACTTTATTCTAACACTGTAAAAAATGTCAGGCCTCTCCAATTCAAAATTTTCTAGTGAGTGGTCACATCTTAAATTTTTCAATTGGCTAAATTAAATTTCTGTGAATAGAATTTTATCAGTTGTGGCAACAGTCTGGTAACATGGGCACAATCAGAAATAATATGTTGAGTCAATGGAAAAATGTAATTTACCAAACTGTGACGTTGGTCCAATTAAATATTTTAAATTGTAGTAACAATTGTTTATTTCTCACTGTCCCAAAAGACAAAAATGACTAAAAACATAAATATAATAAGCAAAATACAGAACACAGACCACAGGGTTGACATTTTATCACATCACTTTATTAATAAGTCAATTCCAACACAGGATATTTGGTGAAAATACATTATTTTCAATAAGGAAAAATTCTGAATACATTCAAGAAGTCTTCTGCATAACAGGATATCTTAATGTGGTGTAGAAAACTTGATGTGGTGAAGAAAAAGCGGCACTGCATAGGGTAAAAACCTGCAAATAAAAATAAAAACTAACATTAATGACAAAGTTCCCCTGCATCACATCTGGAAAGTGACAGAACAGAAGTTACTTAATTATATAATGAGGACAAGACGAATGAATGGATAAATAAGAAAATCACGAGCTTGACGTGTTTGATAATAAAAGGCAATAAGCCCTGAAAGAGGCCGACGGCAATCTAACGGCACCGTGTTCAACGGTCGCATGGCGCATATATCACACAAATGACTTAATTTACTTATTACCTATTATTTTAGACATATATGACATGAGGAAAATAAAACTATTGGCTACCATTAGATAATTATGTGGTAACCGAGAACACACTCATGACACCAATGAATGCATATGAACTCGTGATTCTACTAAATGTATTTTAAACTTCATACCGGGTCATAAAGCAAAACTCTGGAGTTTTAATTTCAGTGCTCAATACTCACCAACTTCTTGTGACGATGAATATCTCTATTCTCTTGGGAATGTTTGTTTCGGTCTTCAGCACCGGCTGATTCGGCTGCGCTCGCTCTCCCGCTTCCACTTCATAGATTGACTGAGCACAATTAAATATGTTCGGTGAATATACATTTTTAATTTTGAGTGAAGACCTTAAGCTATGATTAGTACAATGCATCTTTTTGCATGGGGATAATTATTTGGAAGTCATTTGTCGGGCCAATATGTAATTATCAATTTCCACAATTTTTCAAAATTTTTTTTTTTTTTACAGTGAACGTTATTTTAATATTATTCTAACGTTCCCCTAATGTTATTTTAACATTGCTCTAACATTATTTTAACAATGCTCTAATGTTATTCTAACATAATTTTAACATTATTCTAACATTCCCCTAACGTTATTTTAACGTTGCTGTAACATTATTTTAACATTGCAGTAATGCTATTCTACCGTTACTTTAATGTTCCCCTAACATTATTCTAACGTTACTTTAACGATGCGCTAACATTATTCTAACGTTCTCCTATTGCTACTTTTTAATGTTCCCCTAGCATTAAAAAGGGTCTACTTTTATGTGTGTACACTCACAATAGCAACAATGCTTCGTACTTTTGTAAAATAAAAAAACAAACAGGGTGCGCTTTCTGCCGTCTCAGTCTCTGTGAACTTCTTTCTGAAACGTCACAAAAATGAACCGAAAATCAGCGAATACTTGCCACACATACATGAGAGACATGTCTTTAGAAAGCTTGAAGTGTCTACTTTTAAATTGTCATATATTTTAATATTTCATATTTTAACGTTGCTTTAATGTTATTCTAACATTATTTTAACATTCCCCTAACGTTATATTAGCGTTGCTGTAATGTTATTCTAACGTTACTTAACGTTCCCCTAACATTATTCTAACATTATTTTACCGTTGCTTTAATGGTATTTTAACGGTATTTTAACGGTATTTTACCGTTATCTTAACATTCCCCTAAAATTATTCTAACGATACTTTAACGTTATTCTAACGTTATTTTAACTTTATTCTAACGTTACCCTAATGTTATTTTAACGTTGCTGTAATGTTATTCTAACATTATTTTAACTTTATTCTAACGTTACCCTAATGTTATTTTAACGTTGCTGTAATGTTATTCTAACATTATTTTAACATTATTCTAAGGTTCTCCTAACGTTATTTTAACGTTGCTGTAGCATTATTTTAATATTGGTCTAATCTTATTCTACCGTTACTTTAATGTTCCCCTAAAGTTATTCTAATGTTATTTTAACGTTGCTTTAACGTTATTCTACTGTTTCCCTAACATTAAAAACTTTTATGTGTACACTCACAATAACAACATAACTTCGTGCTTTTGTAAAATAAAAAACAAACAAACAGGGTGCACTTTCTGCCGTCTCAGTCTCTGAACTTCTTTCTGAAACGTCACAAAAATGAACCGAAACTCAGCGAATACTTGCCACACAGACATGAGAGACATGTCTTTAGAAAGCTTGAAGTGTCTACTTTTAAACGGAGTAAGTCATATATTTTATGACTAATGTTATTCTAACGTTATTTTAACATTCCATTAAAATTATTCTTGTTATTTTAACGTTCCCCTAACGTTATTCTAACGTTATTTTAACATTATTCTAACGTTATTTTAACGTTGCTGTAATGTTATTCTAACGTTACTTTAACATTCCCCTAACATTATTCTAACATTGCTTTAACGTTGCTTTAATGGTATTTTAACAGTATTTTAACGTTATTCTTGTTATTTTAACTTTATTCTAACGTTATTTTAACATTATGTAATGTTCCCATAATGTTCTAACGTTACTTTAACGTTCCCCTAACGTTATTCTAATGTTATTTTAACGTTGCTGTAACGATAGTCTAGCATTATTTTAACGTTGCTCTAACGTTATTCTAACGTTACCCTAACATTAAAAACTTTTATGTGTGTACACTCACAATAATAACAAAACTTTGTGCTTTTGTAAAATAAAAACCAAACAAACAGGGTGCACTTTCTGCCGCCTCAGTCTCTGAACTTCTTTCTGAAACGTCACAAAAATGAACCGAAACTCAGCGAATACTTGCCACACAGACATGAGACATGTCTTTAGAAAGCTTGAGGTGTCTACTTTTAAACGGAGTAAGTCATATATTTTATGACTAATGTCATTCTAACGTTATTTTAACGTTCCCCTAAAATTATTCTTATGTTATTTTAACGTTCCCCTAACGTTATTCTAACGTTATTTTAACATTATTCTAACGTTATTTTAACATTATTCTAACGTTATTTTAACGTTGCTGTAATGTTATTCTAACGTTACTTTAACATTCCCCTAACATTATTCTAACATTGCTTTAACGTTGCTTTAATGGTATTTTAACAGTATTTTAACGTTATTCTTGTTATTTTAACTTTATTCTAACGTTATTTTAACATTATGTAATGTTCCCATAATGTTCTAACGTTACTTTAACGTTCCCCTAACGTTATTCTAATGTTATTTTAACGTTGCTGTAACGATATTCTAGCATTATTTTAACGTTGCTTTAACGTTATTCTAACGTTACCCTAACATTAAAAACTTTTATGTGTGTACACTCACAATAACAACAAAACTTTGTGCTTTTATAAAATAAAGAAAACAAACAGGGTGTGCTTTCTGCTGTCTCAGTCTCTGTGAATGTGAATGTCACAAAAATGAACTGAAACTCAGCGAATACTTGCCACACAGACATGAGACATGTAATCCGTATGAAACCAACAAGAGGTACACTTTCTCCTGTCTCTGCTCATTATTTTTAATGTGACCACACCCACGCGCAGCGCAGGCTATTCATACAGTAATCGTCCATGTGAGGCTCGCAAAACTGTAAACGGCTCGATAAACAAAGCATCAAGCTTCGTCAGGTTAATCTACTTTTCATTGAGTTTGGAAGAATACACGGTGTGAGGAATAAGCCTTGAAACTTGTACCTGTACACATTTTACTATTTGAGCTATTGCCCTTCGGCTTCCAGCATGAATGAAACATACATTACATGTGTTTATACTAGTGCTCAATAATACTCACAACACTATTTTGGGTAAAAATATAAATTTTGCACTTTTGCACATTTTGCTTCTTTACCACTGCATGCATTATGTGTTGTTTTATTTGTAAATCAAAGTATATGTCTAACGTTTTATGTATTTTGTATAGTATATATATAGTCAGATTACTCTTTCAATATGTGAAGGTTTATATCAGTTATATAGTTATATGTATGTTTATAGGTTATATAGGTATATGTAGATTTATGTAGGTTATACGGTTATATATTTCTTTGTTTTATATGTTTATGTTTATGTTTGTTCATATGTGTTTACATATGTAGCACCATGGTCCTGTGAATTTGATTAGATTGTTTAGTAAATAAACTCCAAAACAATTAACACTATTTTTTAATTTCCTCACATTCTTTCTTTAGGCTGCCTCACAGCATTCCACCTTGAATGGGCCATTTGGGGAGGGTTAGGGAGGGGTCATTGTCTTCCCAGGTGTAAATCACATCAATATTCAAGCCCATTGTCCCTCCCTCGCATACAGCCTTTTTTTGTAAATGAAGAGTAGTAAAAACATAGGCTGTAGTAAAAAACATAGGCTACAAGATCCAGTTCTCAAAAGTCTTGTGAACAAATATTCAGTATGTGTTTTATGGCCTTTATGAGAAAAAAGGAGAAAAGTTACTAACCACACATAATCTTCATTTTTATAAAAAATGCAAACGTACGTCCATCTTGCTTTTATTGCAGCAGAGTTTGTGCTGAATACGGTATAACCAGACTTTAACCATTAATATGTTATAATTAACAGAATGATAGACCCTTAGACCCCAGAGGGGTAACTTTGCTTTAATGTTATTCTAACGTTCCATCGACGTTATTTTAACATTCCCCAGACGTTATTCTAATGTTCCTAGAACATTCCCCTAACCTCTTTACTCTGATATCATTACCCCGCTGTACGTCAGTAATCATCCAGCACATCCACGAGTCACGACCCAGTAGCCTATAGTATAAGCTGAATGGAAGATGGATGTATGGACGCCCTATTATCAGTATTATACAAACCATATCTTGTTATTATTTATTGTTTAATTAATAAGAATAACCCAAGCACATCAATCATCATATGGAAGATTAAGTAAGATTAAATTTGTCCATTAATATGTAAGATTTACTATATTTCACGGGGTACCCAGATTTTACATTTCTTCAGCACCAAATAACAATGACTTTAATACAATCTATGGTTTTAAAAAAAAAATTTTAATAAACTATTATTTTGACTTGAATATCTTCTTTCACACACGCACGCACGCATGCACGCACGCACGCACACAGACACACACACACACACATTATTACATCAGGCTTTTATGGCTCATATATGCAAATATGCACATTGCAAATCAATGATAATTGAGAGATGGACAAATAAATGTTCTCCAAAAGCCTATTGTCATATTTGACATTTACATTAACATGAAAAAAATGTAAGAATGTTTATTTTTTTACATTAAAAATTATGTTTGAATAATCAAGCAAACCCAAGTTGTTTCAGTCCAGTAATCTTACATTTACTTAAAAAAAAAAAAAAGATAAAAATCATTAAAGATTTCTGAGCAAAAAAAAACTTTTTGATTGTGTAAAAAAGCATAAACTATCAATCAGAGGACAGAAGGCATGAAGTAGATTGTGTACAACAGGTTTTTCAGCAAAGTTTTCGTCATATTGATCATTTATAGGCCCTAGAAATTTGCATATTAAATATGATACAGTATATATTCATAAATAGGCATTATACTTATTGTTCAACAGAATATTACAAGAATGTTTAGTTTAAGTTATGAGAGAATAAATGTTTAAAAAAAATTGATTAAAATGTTGTAACGCATTGCCAAACAAGCATTCTTTTTTTCAATAAATGTATACCCCGAAAGGGATGACGTATCCTGGGAGATACAAACATTTACAGATAGATTATATTATATAGATTATGAAAAATGTAAAAAATTAAATTCATAAAATTTCAACATAAACATAATAAGCAAACACTTAACTTTTTAAACATGTAATTCAGTCCCCTCAAAATATTGAAGGTGAGTAGATTTCCCACTACAGGTGGTCATGTTGTTTTTACATGCTGCCCATGAGCTAAACAAAGAATGTATGAACAAAATCACCAGATCTAAATATTCACAACAAACACCCTTTCAACATGAAACCAAGAAATGAGACCTACACTTTCCCTGCCTCTCCCCACAGCCTCTCAAATGTTTGTATCCCCCAGGATACATGGCCCCTTTTAGGGTTAAAAATAACTACCCTGCAACGTTCTGGGAACGTTATTTTATGGTTGCAAAATAATAACCTAAAATAACCATTAGCGAACGTTCTGTATAAGTTATTTTTAGGTTATTTGAAAATAACCACCCTGCAAAGTTCTGTGAATGTTATTTTATGGTTACAAAATAATAACCTAGAAATAACCACCCTGTAACGTTTTGGGAACGTTATTTTATGGTTGCAAAAAAAAAACCTAAAAAGAACGTTCCTAGAACGTTATTATTTGGTTTAAAAAACAAAAAAAAACAAAAAACAAATAACAAACGGGAACCAATTACTAACGTTAGGGGAACGTTCTGTGTTTGCTGGGTAGGCCTATTCACCGTCTCCTGCCGGTCTTCATCTTTTCATCCATCTGCGAAAACTGGATATTATCTTACTGTCCATATATTCATCTGTAATATATCAGGAATATTTTTTAATACCCAGACTGACTTAACAGGCCACTTTACCAAATTCTTTATACTGCCCCTTTGACTCAAAATGTAAATGTGCCTTTCTGGTAAAAGAAATCTACCTGTCAACAAAGTTTCTACCAGTACCGATAACAATAATATTAAATATAAAATAAAATTTGTGCATGATAATGAGATTATTATAAAAGCAAAACCTCCTTCTGATTTATTTTGTGGCCACACAACCACTCGGGGTATGAAACAGCGACATCCAGCGGTTGATACAAGTTTTTGCTCCTCCAGAGTGACGTGCTGCTCAAGCAGGAAGTGAACGTCTTCGCATGTGTTTGTGTTGTTCTGTTTTGCCGCCTGAAGCAAACTCACATTACTTACATTAGCTGTCAACGTTTAATCATTTCTGATGTAAGCAACAGATACAAATCATGTCTTCCGATACTTCCACTGTTGGAGGGATTCAGGGTTGTCTCCTAAAGCTTCATTCATTCCTTGGAGACACAGAGGACAGGAATGCTGCTATAGTCTGCCATGACATTATTGGAGACTTGGGACAGGAATGCATGATAACTAAGAATGAGAATGAACTGGGTAAGAACTTTTTAATGTAAAAAACATTGTGTTCATGCAAAAAACATTGTGTTCATACAAAATGCAAAAATAAATATTTTTAATTACTTTTATGCATATATTTGATACTTATACACTATCAGATTACAGTGCCACATGGAGCAGACTGACAGAGATTTGTAAATCGTAATGTTATCCAGGTTAATTTAGGATGAGCAGCTGCGTGCACATAATCTCGTATCAAGATGTCCACAAACGTTAAAATAGCTGAAAGTGACATGGTTGTCCTTCACGTTGTTACTGTATAACAAAAGAAATAATGTATGCATATTAACTTGCCATTAATAGATAGATTGACAGATAGCTAGATACGTTAAAGGGGAAATTAAAGCAGCCAGACAAAAAATAAACAACTGTACCACACATACAATTAATAAATAAATAAAATAATAAAAAAATCAAGTTTATCCCCATATAAAGAAGAATATGTGTGTATTTGTTCAGGCAAGGGATGAGAAAGAGATTTGCAATGAAAGATTCGAGTTAGTCTGCCAACAAGTTCACAATACAGTCATTGGTAATCCTGAACGTACAGTAGGTGATAACTTGTTCAGTCTTATGGCAGAAGGCACAAGTGAACTTCCATAATGCTCCCTTTTGCTTCAAGGCGGGACCACCCTATAGCTGACGGTGCTCTACATGCCAATGATCATTTCATGTAGAGGGTGATATGTATTGTCCATGATAGTCATCAGTTTGGTCATCATTCTCTTTTCAACTGCCACCTCTAGTGGTTCAAGGCCAACTCCGATGACCAAGCCTGCCTTTTTAATGATCCTGATGACAATTAATCTTGAAATATGTTCTAATTAGTGCTGGGGAAAAATTAATCGTGATTAATCGCACCCAAAATAAAAGTTTATGTGTACATAATATATGTGTGTGTACTGTGCATAATTATTATGTATATATAAATACACACACATGCATGTATATATTTAAGAAATATTTGCATGTATATACTGTATATATAATTTATCTTATATATAAATATAATTTTTTAATAAAAAATATAACATATTTTTCTTAAATATATACATGCATGTGTGTGTATTTATATATACATAATAATTATACACAGTATACACACATATATTATGTAAACACAAACTTTTATTTTGGATGCGATTAATCACGATACATTTTTTCACAGCACTGTGCAAATACATCTACTGATGCTTCTGGACACATCTTCAGTGATGTTCCTTGAAATCATTGGGTGTTTCGGGTCTTTCAGCATCATACACCCTCATCCAGGCGACCCAGCTGAGGCTGATCAGACCCCAGCTTGTGTCCAGTTGGCGAATCTAGCTACTTTGCCCCTATGCATCTCCTCTTTTGAGCCATAGCCATCTTGAGGCTTTTTCTGCTGCTTCGGTGGTATTGTAGATGGCTCTTCTCCTCCTCACTCCATCGATGCCTAACAGACTGAAGGCTCTGAACAGGGATCAGGCCGCAAAGCCCCTGCTTCCGACCTCAATTGGGAGACACCATGCTCTCCATCCTGCTTGTCGACACTCGCTGACCAGTCCCTCGTACTTGGCGAGCTTCCTTTCAAAGCCCTCTTCCAGGCGGTCTTCCCAAGGGACTGTTGGCTCTAACAGAACCACTTGTTTGGTGGACTCAGACAAGAGAACAACATCTGGTCTTAAGGTGGTGGTCACAATGTGGTTGGGGAACTTGAGTTCCTGCTCCAGGTCCACCAACAGCTGCCAGTCCCTTGCAGTGGCCAAGATGCCTGCAGATGTTTTTGCAGCTGGTCTTGGCTGCTCTCCAGCTCTGATGAAGGTGATGGCTTTCTTGGAGAGGCGGGAGCGCTTGGCCCACTCGACTCCTGCAGCAATGGCTTCAGCGATGGCCTTCAGCACCTGGTCATGTCTCCACCTGTACCTCCCCTCTCCCAGTGCCTTTGGACAGCAACTCAGAATGTGCTCTAGTGTTCCACGCCTGGAGCACAGTGGACATGCTGGTGACTCCACTTTGCCCCATATGTGAAGGTTTGATGGACTGGGAAGCACATCATATACCGCCTCGATGAGAAACTTGATCCACTGTGGCTCTGCCTTCCACAGCTCCGCCCATGTCACCTTCCTCTCAATTGCGTTCTCCCATCTTATCCAGGCACCCTATTGCCTTATTCCCACTGTCCTGCAGGTTCTCTCCTCCTCGACCACTGCTCTCACCTCCTCCTGGACTAGGCGACGCCTTTCCTTCCCTTTGGTGGTGTCAATGTGGGGAGTTGAAAAGGAACCAGTCCAGCCCTGCCTCTTGTTACCACTCCCACCAGCCTGTTGTGATGTAATCTTGCCTCTGCTTGTCGAACAGCCTTCTCAGCCTTCCAGTCCTAACTTCAGTTCCAGCCTTTGCCACCTTTGGATCGCTTGAGTCTCTATATTGCAACACTTCCCTGGCTCTCGTTACCTTGAACTCCTCTTCCAAGGACTTGAGTGGCAGTTGCAGTTTGTTGCGGTGCCCGTAGAGTGCGATGCTGCTTAGACTTTTTGGAAGCCCCAGCCATTTTCTGAGGTGGCTGCTGACCTTCCTCTCTAAGGTTTCCACAGTCGAGATTGGCACTTCATAGACGAGGAGTGGCCACAGGATCCTGGGAAGAATGCCATGCTGGTATAGCCAAGCTTTGAACTTCCCTGGCAATCCAGACGGATCCACTGACTTCAGCCATCTGTCCAGCTCAGTGCAGGTTGACTGGATGGATGCTGCGTCCCTCAGGGTGCTGTCAAACACCTTGCCTAAGCTCTTAACAGGCTTCTCGGTGACGGTCGGGATTGTTGCCCCTGCGACACTGAACCGGGACTTGTCATCTACCTTTCCTCTTTTCAGCACCATTGATCTTGACTTGGCTGGTTTGAAACACATCCGTGCCCACTCCATTAGCTTTTCGAGACCCTTTAGAATCCACCGGCAGCCTGGGACTGACTCTTATCGGTGGCTGACGTTGAGCTGACTTCGACTTGGGCCCTCTACACTCTGGTTCAGCAGACTTTATGAGCATGTTCATGGCCAGGGAGAACAGAATTACGGCGATGGTACAGCCTGTGATGATACCGATCTCGATCTTGTGCCAGCCTGATGTCACTGCTCCTGAAGAGGTTCTCATCCTGAAGTTATTGTAATAGTCAGCGATGAGGTCTCTGACCCTAGTTGGGACGTGATGTTTTGTCAGAGTGAGCTGCACAAGCTTGTGTGGTATTGAGCCATATGCATTTGCCAGATCGAGCCACAGCACTGACAGATTGCCCTTGTTCTCTCTGGCCTCTCTGATGAGCTGCGTCACCACACCTGTATGTTCCAAGCATCCCGGCATTCCTGCGAATTATTTTTTTTATTTTTTTCCCTTCTGAACTGATGTGTCGATAAACCTGTTCTTTGAGAGGAAGGTGCACAGCCGGTTGGAGACAGTAGAGCGCTGCATTTCAGCCCGAGCCCGACGGGCCCTGACTTATTTACGCCCCTAGGGCCGGGCTTCGGGCCAATTTTCACATTATACCTCACACACGGGCCGGGCTTCGGGCCTGTTTTAGGCTTTTCCTTCTTTTTATATTTTAGACATTCACCCATTAAAAGAAACTATAAGATGGGCTGCGCTGGTGGAAACAACACGAGACCATGATACCGCGACTGTCAAGACTGGCTCGCGGTGTTCAGAGTCCGTGCCAGCAGCAGCAGCGAGCATTCCTTCAGCGCAGCTGGAAGAGTTATGGCCTTTTTACACCTGGTCATTTCATTCGTTTTCTCTGATCAGATATCTATCCGATTGTGAAAAGACCAGGAGTAAATGCCTTCCGAAATTCTTTCGAGACGGATTTATATCTGATCACTCAAACAAACCAATTCAGAAGGTGGTCTGGGACACATTTCAGACGAAACTGGACAAGTGTATATGCATCTGGTTGTTTAAACCACATATATAAATTTTACTCCTGGCAAACTGTTAAAAAATAAACGTGTGAGAGCGTGTTAAAGGCTAGGCTATATATGACATGTTGTAGCCAGATATGACGGCGCTACTGCAACACACATCGCCGCAAATGAGTAAAGCAAGCCAACACGCAAGAGACTGACGCAAGTGAAACTGAAAGTAAGTCTCAGATGCTCAAAATCACAATCATCTTCATTAAAACTAATGAGACTAAATGATCTTACCAGTGCTTAGCTCGCTCTTTCTCCTATTGCGGTCTTTGATCTTGAAATGAGCTGATGATAAATAAAATGCATCTCATAGGCTATTTGTTGCTTTCGTTGACATGAACTCCGTTAAATTTGCATAGCCTATAGCGCGGGAATTGAAGATCGGATTTATATTCGTTTTGCGGAGAGGTGTAAGGTAAGACAAACTGCATGTTTTTTATTTTTATTTTGTTTATTTTTTTAGATTGTATAGCCCGTTTCGTTTGCGAGCGCCGTTGCGAGCAGCAGCAGCCTGCCTCAGCTTGTCAAAAATGCCTTTTTACTGTGGTGGTGATAGTAAACATTTAAACTAACATTGTGATATTCTTGAAGTGTTGTAAATCTATGGATTTTATTATAGGCAAGACAAGTCAAGTGTTGATTTGAGAGGCTAAATTGATCAAACGTGGTTAAATCTGTCGGCCGCTGTCCGCTTGGTCGTTATTTTAAAAAAACAAAAACTTTAATTTAACAAACAAAAAATGCTCCAAACATTTTTTCTAAATTAACTTAATAAAGAAACGAAACGAAATATAACTACTTTGACATTAAAAACAAAATGCTGAACTATTTTAATGGCTGCAACAGTGTGTAATATGGAGGAAAAAAAAAAAAAACACAGGCTCCAGTCGGACTTTTGATAAGCTGTCGGACACGGGCCGGGCTAGGGCCTGAGCATCTCGGGCCAGGGCCAGGCTAGGGCCTAGATTTGAGGCCCGTGCAGGGCTAGGGCCTAGATTTGAGGCCCGTGCAGGGCTCTAGGAGACAACACTGAAGAAGATCTTGGCTTCCACACACAACAGGGAGATGATGCGGAACTGGTCTATCTTCCTGGAGTTCTCCTCCTTTGGAATCCAGACCCCTTCAGCAACTCTCCACTGTTCAGGAATCCTGCCCCTCCTCCAGATGACACGCAAGATCTTCCACAGGCGCAGCAGGAGTTTAGGACAGTTCTTGTACATTTTGTACATAGTGCCGCTTGGTCCTGGAGCAGAGCTTGCTCGCGCTTTCCCGACCACCTCTCGAACTTCCTTCAGCTGCAGCTCTGCCATGTTGAATTGCACACTTGGCCCTGTAGGATCTATCAGAGTACTGCACTCTCCCAACTCCTGTTCTCTCGCTAGGTCGCTGTATGTTTCCTTCAGGTGGTGATCGATCTCCTCCTCAGAGCAGACCAGCTGGCCGCTACGCTTCTGTCCTAGCAGCTCCTTAGTGAACTTAAAGGGGTTGGCAATGAATGCAGCTCGCTTTCGGGCTCTTTCGCGGCGGCACCTCCGGTGCCACTCTGCCCGGCGGAGGATCTTGATCTTCTTTCGTAGGATGCACATCAGCTCCTCCTCTCTTGCTTGCTTTTATTGTCGCTTCAGGGTCTTCATCTCCTGCCTGATGTTATGGATTCTCTCCTCACGTTGGTTCTTTGAATGATATCCTTTGGAGCCTCCTTCCTTCACCTCTTCACCAAACCGTTCGGATGCGATGCTGACGATGATTGTTGTCATGGCATGCAGTTTCCTGTCAACATCTCCCCTCATCGTGGCCTCCAGAATCTGGTCGACATCGATGTCAAACTGGTTCCACAGTGAGGTCATGTTCGCTGCTGGCCACTTGATCCTCCTCCTCTCAGGCATGATGCTGGAGGGAGTCATTTGCAACACTTGGAGGTTCCGGGCACTGTGGGGTGACTCCGGGCCTGGTTCCTCCTGCGTCTCACCAGGTTGAACACCTGTGCGTTGTGTTGGTCCTGTCCCCACCAGACACTTCATCTTCCCTTGGTGGATCTTTAGGCCTCACTCGTTCTTACAGATTTTGCCACATGTATGCTGCTTACTCGTATTCGCACTAGTTCTAATGCATTTCACTTTCAGTTTTACAGACATCTTTGCTTTTTGCAAAGGAAGAGGGATTGCTTAGCTTTCTCCGAAAGTCTCTCTCTAATGAAACGGTAAGAGGTGTTTACTGGCAAATTCTAATAATTGTATTTGTATTATGTCAGGAAGATTTACCATATTTAATTATAACATTATTATTATAAAGATGTCGATCATACATGTAACATTTGTCTGCAGCTGCGGGATACAAGAGTGGAGATTCTCAATTTTTTAGGGGCATTTCTACAGAGAATGTCAGTCACTGTCCGAGGATGGGAGAAGAACTATGCTGTCGATCTTAAGGTACCTTCAATCAGTAGTCAGCAAATTTCTTTCTGGTTTGGCATCACATTTTAATGTATATTTTAAAGGTTGACTAATTATATATGTTACCTTTGTATATATGTCTCTCTCTCTGCATGGATAGGACATTTGTATGGTTGTCTACACCAAGGACAAAGCTGCAAAGTGCCGAAGCCCTGCTTTAGATCTCCTAATCAAAGTGAGTTCTTTAGACACACTGTTGACCTAGTGTATACTGATACCCAGACATGGAAACTTGCACTTACTGTAAGTCATTTAAAAACTCACTTGAGACTGGTAGCCAACTGACTTGAGATCTGCAAGGAGAACAATTTTCTTTGAATATCCCAATACAAGGGAACCTTTAGCTTATTCTCACTTTTTAACTCTGACTTGGAGTCAGAGAATTGTGAACATGTCATATGACATATTTTGATATTCATAGACAAACAGTGTTAACGCATTTCAAAAATCTCTCTAGATACTGTTTCTCACGAAAGACTCCAGCATCACCCAGGATCTCAAAGTTGGGGATATGTTCAACAAATTTTACGGAGAGTTAAGTCAGAAGAGTAAGATACCTGATACAGGCAAGTGAAGATATCATAAAAACATTAGGCCTTTTGTCTCTGTTTACATTTTCTTATGTAGCCAAAATATGTTGGCATAGCCACCAATAGTTATTTTAAGATGACTGATTATGATATATTTTTAATTGCATGTCAGAATACAAACAAACACACTGCCACATATGTATTATTGAAACATTAAATTGACTACCAACAGTGCTGGGTTACATTTATGAACTTCTTGGAGTGCTGGGTGAAGTGCACCCCAGTGAGATGGTCAACAACTCTGAAAAACTCTACAAGGCCTACCTGGGTGAACTCAAAGGACAGGTAAAGGGTCCCTATTCGCATATGGATATGTGCTCTTATATGTATGTATACAATTGCCAAGTGCTAAATCAATGGTTTTCAGATGACATCTACAACAAAGGAGCCAAAACTTCCTGTTGTTGCTGGCTGCCTGAAAGGAATCACCGCTCTGATGGTGAACTTCACCAAATCAATGGAAGAAGGTGGCTGTGTGTTTGTGTAAATTTACAGTCCTACACTGGTCTTAACCTAATTAAAATGAATATGGTAACTGTTTTGTTTTAAACAGACCCGGTTACGTCAAAAGAAATCTTTGATTATGCGCTAAAGGCGATTTGTCCACAGGTAGGATTAATTAAGAGTGTTAACTTGGTAATAAAATTTAAAGCTAAATTGTTATTTTACCCTTTTGTGTAGTACATGTGCAGCTCAGTCACATTTTCCATTTTTCCCTGTCTCTAGATTGATATGAAACGATATGCAGTCATGCTTGGTGAGTGGAATCAGACATCAACATGTATTTTCATACCATACTGCCAATGTTGAACTCATTTCTTGTCTTTTTTGACTCTTGACAGCTGGTCTCAAACTGTTTGCTAAGCACTCAAGCCAGTTCGGCAACTGTCTCATGGATCATTACATGTCTATCTTTGATGTCATGTCCAAACTTTGTGGACATATAAATGGAGAGCTGAAAAAGAGTAGTTACACGGCACTGGAGTCTTTCCTAAAACAGGTATTTTCTATTTATTGATTATTAAATGTATAAATAGTTTCATATTGTTTTTTTTTTATTCTTTGAGAGATGTTCAACTTGGTTATGATGACCATGATCTTCTTTTCAAACTATTCCTTTCATTGCTGTAAAGGTGGCTACTCTTGTGGCAGAGAACATTGAGTTGCACAAAAGCAAGCTGAAGTTCTTCATGCAGAAGTTCTGTGCTATCATCAGGACCATGGAATCCACTAATAAAGAACTGTCCATTGCTATCAGAGGATATGGCCTGTTTGCTGCGGTTGGTATCTGGACATTTTATTAGAATAGTAAGAATAGTCTATAATTAAATTCTCTCAGCAAGTCCAGGTTTTTATTTTTAATATTCATCAAGATATATCTGTTTAGTATTGCTGATTCTATTTGATCTATTTTTTTTTCTCCATTTTGCACTTATGTAATTGTTTCTGTTTCAGGCTAAAATGAATGAAGATTCTCTGATTGTGTTCTGTGTTTGTTTGCCTTTAGCCATGTAAGGTGGTGTGCCCTCAGGATGTAGATCTGATGTATACAGAGCTCATTCAGCGGTGCAAGCAGATGTACCTAACTGAGTCTGACCGGGATGATGACAATGTCTACCAGCTGCCAAGCTTCCTCGACTCCATAGCTAGTGTTCTGATACACCTTGACCGAGTAAGATACATCTCCTTTACTATGAGCTGTGAATCACATTGTAGATGATTATATCTAGCATTGCTTTATTTAATCCATCAAACGAGTTGGTAAATTGGTATTTTAAATCAATATTCAGTATTTAGTTTAATTTTTAGTCCCCTGCTCTGCTCAAAGTGGCCACTTCATCAATTTAGGATCCCAATATTAATTTAAAGTGTCTCATGTCATCGAGTCAAATTAACATATGCATTTTTTTATATTTGTTACCAGGCGCCATCTGTAAGGGCAAGTGGGGCAGTGCCTCACCAAAAGATTCATCCAAAACACAGACCTCTGTATAAACTGAATCAATACAAAATTGTAAATGTGTTCAGCATTCTGCAACAAATATTTTTTTGGATTTTCTAGATTATTTTAAATCGTAAAGTGAGCAGGATATATTCAAATTTAGCATATGGATTCGGCAGGGATGTATTATGTTACTAAGCGGGCCCTCCCCAGCACTACAGCGCCCCTCAATTTTCCAATGTAAAATGTGGTGAAAAATGGAACTGCAGCACGCTCCAATTGAGAGCCTTTGGGGCAGATTTCAGACTGCCCCGCTTATTTTCATGTTAGCTTATGTAAACCTCGCTCCAGACCCAGACGATGTCAATCCACTTCAACTACAAACATGACTTTCTTTTCCTCACCAGTATTCCTCCACAACTTGTAATATTCTAAAACAACATTCGGAGGCAATAAATCATACATTAAGGCAATTCTAAGATTGTGTGTGGTGTGTACTTAAAGCCTGTCAGTTAGAGTGCCACCCTCAGGCTGAATAACGCAAGAACACCAGACCTCTGCCAAAAGTGTTCAACGATTACAATATAAAGCTTCAAAATGTTTATCATAAACTAGCGCTAAGACCCAGAATCTGCCCAACCTACATTTACGGTCAGGAGAGGCTACTGTTTGTTACTTCAACTACCTCAACTCAACTCTATTGTAATTTCTATAACTGGTTGCAGATCCCTGAAGTGTACACGCCCGTGTTAGAGCGCCTCCTTGTGGTTCAGATGGACAGCTTCCCTCAGTACAGCCAGAGAATGCAGTATGCCACGTGCCGCTCCATCATCAAGGTTTTTGTTGCCATGGCAGTTCGAGGTCCTGTCCTCTGGAGTTTCACTAGTTCTGTGGGTAAGGATGAACTGGAGGTTATCTTGCCTGATCTGATTCTAGGTTAGTTTTACCAGCGCTCACACTCTTCATTTCTTCAATAACAGTTCACCAAGGCCTGATTAGAGTGTGCTCTAAGCCGGTTCTTCAGTCAGAAGTAAGTGTTTTTGCTAAAAGTGCAAAACTTTTTTTGTTTAAATTGTATTTATCATGATATCTATATGTCTACGTGGTACATATTTATCCACCCGTCAGGAGCTGAGCATTCCTTCAGGTGGTTTTGAAGCTGAGGAGGATTCCACCCTGGTGCGCTCTGGGAAATGGAAAGTTCCTTCCTCTAAGGACTACCTTGACCTCTTTAAGGGGCTTCTGGACTGTGAAAACTTTAAAGTAAGAAAATAGATGTTTATTTGATGAACACAGGTTTAGTTTAATTATCTAGT
Source organism: Coreius guichenoti (assembly GCA_039654105.1). Taxonomy (NCBI): domain Eukaryota; kingdom Metazoa; phylum Chordata; class Actinopteri; order Cypriniformes; family Gobionidae; genus Coreius; species Coreius guichenoti. The sequence goes on from CM077168.1 coordinate 28,391,105, forward strand.
AGTTAAGGTAATGGTTTAATTAATTTGTTACTATTTTAATGGTACAGTATATTATTTGTGACCCTGGACCACAAAACTTTTTTTGAAATTGAGATTTATACATCATCTGAAAGCTGAATAAATAAGCTTTTTTATTAATGTATGGTTTGTTAGGATACAACTATTTGAAAATCTGGAATCTGATTTTGAAATTTAAATATTGAGAAAATCGCTTTTAAAGTTGTCCAAATGAAGTCCTTAGCAATGCATATTACTACTACTAATAATTTTTTTTATATATTTACGGTAGGAAATTTACAAAATATCTTCATGGAACATGATCTTTACTTAATATCCTAATAATTTTTGGCATAAAATAAAAATCAATAATTTTGACCCATACAATGTATTGTTGACTATTGCCACAAATATACCCGTGCAACTTATGACTGGTTTTGTGGTCCAGGGTCACATTTGGTTTGAATGTGACCATGTAATCATAAAAGCTGTCGCATGTGTACTCTGTTTACTTTGTTTCAACAGCTTAATCTAATGTCTGAACTGATCTAATTTGCTGTGATTTTAGGACACCGGATTCATGGATGGAGCTCCAGCTGCCAAGAACTACAACCTGAGAGACATAAACCGACACTTATATGATGCACTGGTGCAGTCAGTCATGAAGATTGTGGAGAAACTTGATCTTTCAGTGCAGAAAGTCAATGCAGAAGATGAGGTACTGTTGCAGTGCTGCACCTTGAATGGATATTAAAAATGTGGGTGGTTAAAGAAACAGCATAAAAAACAAACATTATTTATTTTCAAAAAAGTAAAGTTATGCACAGGAATTCCAAATGGACGATATAAATGATCAGAAACCTGGAAAACCTTGGCAATAATTTACAGTCCCCCAATTCTTCCTCTCTTAAATTCTGCTCACAGTTTTTCTGAAGACTTGCATACACTTTGACAGCATCAGACTGTGGAGAAAAATTGTTTGTGTGTACTACCGCCGTACATATAAGAAACAAACTTGAAACACAAATGTTGGAATATTGTGGCCAGTTTTGTGAGGTATTTCTTCTTTTTCTCAGGCACAGAGTGATGCAAGTGCTGGATTTATGCCTTCATCTGACCCCACAGCAAACCTGATGCCCAACAAACCCAAAGACTTTATTGCCTTTATCAACTTGGTTGACTTTTGCAGGTGTCAAAACTTTTTTTTTCATTGGTACTGTCAGAAATCAATCAAACAAACAAATAAACAAAAAATCTTATTTGCGCTCTTATTGTATGAGATTGCATACATAAGATTATTATTATCTTCTCTATAGTGATTTATTGCCTTCAAGAAATCCTGAGTATTTTTCTCAGTGGATGCACCCCCTGTGTCACGAGCTCATTCTGCAATCAATACGTTTCCCTCTGGTCAGCGGCTTTTATAAGCTCCTCTCCCTCTCTATGAGCATTGCCAAGAAAATCCACTATTTCCAGGTAATACACATTCTCCATCACATTAACTCCTGAATTTAATGTGTTGATAAACCTTGACAACCAGTATCTCTATTTTATAGGACCTAAAACAAGGGCCTAAAAATGTTGGTGGCGGCTCCACCATGGAGGATGCCTGTTTTTCACTCCTTGCAAAGTTTGGAAAGGAGGTGCCCTTTTAACCCTTTTCGTCATTTTATTTCCGTGTTAGATGCTTGAACATTGCAGTCTGCTTTGTTTCATTCATCAAATAATTTGGTTTCTGTTCATATTGTTGTATATGATGAATGTGATGATTTGAAGGGGAAAAGTTTTTGTTATTTCCTCAGGTTTGTGTACGTATGAAACAATATAAAGACGAGCTACTGGCTGCCTGTCTGATGTTCATCCTCTCTCTTCATCCTGACATGGTGGCTCTGGATATCAAGGCATATATACCAGCTCTGCAGGTTAGGAAATTTTGTGATTATCAACATTAGTATTTTTTCATTAACAGTAAATAGGAATCACATTCTGAAGTGATTAAAAAAACATAAATTGAGGCATGATATTTATATGGAATGACCATCTGTTTTCATTGTTTTGGTTGAAGGCTGCTCTGCGGCTGGGTTTGAGTCATGCTCCTCTAGCCACAGCAGCACTGGATGCTCTGGAGTCCTGGTCTTCTCTGATCCCTGCTGCCATCATGCAGCCGCACTACACAGACATACTGCCACATTTAGACGGCTACCTCAAAACAACCAGTAACTCTGGTCAGTTATTTGAAATAAGTGATCATATTTATCCTAAATACTGTACTGTCAAAGAAATGGTCACTGGATACTATTCTTTCTAAATATACTATTAAGATATCTAAGGGTCAGTGATTATTATCAAATTCCTTTAGTAGCTGATTGCTTTTTATTTGTTTTTAATCATTCAATTAGAAAAAGATGACAGCAATATGGAAGTGACATTTTTGTCAACGGGAAGTTCAAAAAGTTATGGAAAAGTCATGATGAGGCTCCTGAAGAAATCAAAGCACTTGTCTGTGGTAATTAGATTGATTTGTTTGACATATATTTTGATTTTGTCTCTGTAAATGATTCTGTGATTTCAGTAACTCTGAAATAATATAAAATATAATTGCATGCACAATTATTTAAATAGTTTGGTTGTGGTGAGGGTTGAGCACGGTGTCCTGATGTTACTGTGGTCTCTGTTAGGGAGATGAGTCTCCGATTGCTGCTGTGAGACGCAGGGTGGTACGTCTGCTTGGACACTTGGGAGGACAGCTCAACAGGAGCCTTGTGACAGGTTGTTTTGTTTCTGTTGCTACTAAATTAAATTAATTGTTGACTTAAAAAAAAAATAGGCAGTACTTGTTAATTTTGCTTGCTTGGTTTTTAACCTTTATATATTGCATTTTCTTGTATATAACCCCAGCTGTTTCTGCGGAGGACATGATGAAACGTTTTGTAGCATGGGACTGTGAGAAGAGGCTGAGTTTTGCTGTGCCTTTTAAAGACATAAAGCCTGTGATCTACCTGGACTCCTTCCTGCCAAGGGTCACAGAGCTTGCACTGTCCTCCAGTGACAGGCAAACTAAAGTAATTATAGTCAAATTTTCTTGTCATTGTTGATTAAAGTTTATTAACATTTTATTTATTCACCCAATAAATCGAGGATGAAAGTGATAATTCTCTCTGGTGTGTAGGTTGCGGCATGTGAGCTTCTGCACAGTCTGGTCATATACATGGTGGGTAAAGGAGCCCAGATGACAGAAGATGACAAGTCTGCTCCTCCCATGTACAACCTACACAGAAAAGTCTTTCCTGTTCTTCAACGCCTGGCCTGTGACGTCGACCAGGTCTTTTACCTTATGTGTGCTCTTTAAATATAATGAACAGAGTGAAAGTTTCATTTGTCGATCAGGTTTTCTAATGTAACATTATTTTTGTCCTTCATCAGACACTGTGAAGCAGTGATTCTCAACCTTTTTACATCCAAGGCCCCCCATGTAGACCAAGATATTTCCTCTCCTTACTTCTCCTATAATGATGACTTACTTGTTTTTACTTTTTAAATAACAGGAACTATGATTGTCAATGGATTAAGATAATTAACCCAGTAATGAGTCAAGAAGTTTCAGTAACGTTTTTTCAGTAAAAACAGCAGTTCACAGTAAAATAAAAAATAAAAAAAACAGTGTCAGTTTACACATTTCACACCTAGATATTTTGAAATGCAAAGTTTGATTATTTACAGTAAGTTATTTAATTGTTAAAAAATATAAAATATTGAATTAATTAATGAGTGATTTATTTTAAATAAATTCAAGTCATATTGTGGTCCCCTTGGAAATTTGCTGAGGCCCCCTAGTGCCCTCCAACCCCCTGGTTGAGAATCGCTTAAAGTTCATAGTTCCATGTCCACGTTTTGTCCACTTTCATCAGTCACAGTCCACAAACATTGAAACTTTGACTGCTTCTTCAGGTGACGAGGCAGCTGTTTGAACCTCTGGTGATGCAGCTTATCCACTGGTTCACCAACAGCAGAAAATTTGAGAGCCAAGACACAGTAGCTGTGCTGGAGGCCATTTTGGTGAATAAACCAAATTCAATTCTCCTTCAGTATACATACTTTTTTTTATTCATATTGAGTTGGCCGTCTGTAAACATGTGCTGTTAATCTGTTTGGGCTGCACAGGATGGAATTGTGGATCCGTTAGACAGCACCCTCAGAGACTTCAGTGGAACCTGTATCCAGGAATTTGTCAAATGGTCCATTAAACAGACCACCCCCAAACAGCAGGAAAAGAGCCCAACCAACATAAAATCTCTCTTCAAGCGTATCTACAGCCTGGCCTTACACCCCAACGTCTTCAAGAGGCTTGGAGCTGCGCTTGCATTTAACAGCATGTACAGGCAGTTCAGGTCAGTGTCAGCAGAAGAGCTTATTAGATTGGCTAGGCTACATACAGACTCTCAATATTTGAGCAATAGATTCTATGCCATCTTGAGTGAATGTAAGAAATGTGTAGCGAATGAAAATGGTATTTATACAGATGTTTATCCAAATATTGTTTTGTTTCTCAGAGAAGAGAGCTCTTTGGTGGAGCAGTTTGTTTTTGAGGTGCTGGTGGTGTTTGTTGAGAGTCTGGCTCTGGCCCACTTTGATGAAAAGTCCCTGGGTAAGACACTAGACATAATTTCTTCATCAATACATCCTGTTTGATGGTCATGACTATGATCCTTCCTGTCATATTGTTATTGTCTACACAGGAACTGTCCAACAGTGTTGTAGTTCCCTGGATCATCTGAAGAGAATTATCAAACACAAGGCAGACCCGCTCAGTAAGAATTCCAAGAGACGCATACCCAGGTACACATACATTTGATTATGGTATTATTCTTAACTTCTCTTAATTCACATTTGTAAGGTGCGTAAAGTGATCATTATGTGTCTGTGTTATAACAAACTGACAGACCTGCATTTTCTACTCTTTCCTCAGAGGATTCCCTCCAGGCCAGTCAGTGTGCTTGTCAGATGTAGTCATGTGGCTGCTGACCCAGTGCGGAAGACCACAGACTGAGTGCCGACACAAAAGCATGGAGCTCTTCTATGAATTTGTGCCTCTGCTGCCCGGTAACCTACGGGATATTCATAATGAAGGCAACACAGTGTTGCCATTCAAGGACTCTTCTCCTTCAGAATTTGAACTTAACTTGAAGAAATTTAAGAGAACAATAGAGCTTGAAATTAACAACAGTGAAAATATTCATTGGTAACATCCTGTCAGGGATTCTTTTTGGCCAATCTCAGAATTTCACTAAGCAGAAAATATGTCCAGAATGATTCATTGTGGTTTCAATTTAAGACAATTACAGGTTTTCTAGAAAAGCTTGGTCATATAAATGCCTTTTGTGATTTAGGTCATTTTGCACCTCTAACACTAGGATTGCATCAGAATTGCATATCAGAATGATATGACTAAGATTTTAGAGAAAACAACATTTTTTTTCTTCAATATGAGTTTCAACTGTATATGCATACACGGTTACTTTAAATTTCCTCTCTTTCTTCTTTTGTCAGGTAATGCGTCTCCTGCGGTGTGGCTGGACGAACAGGTGAAGCAGTGTGGTCCAGGTTTCCTCATTTCGTGTTTAGAGGGAGGTGGTTTACTCTCCCAGCCTACTTTGAGAGAGTTTGAAGCCCCCTTCAGCATCAGAGGCACCTTGCAGTGGATGGATCTACTGCTGGCTGCTCTTGACTGCTACAGCACCTTCACAAAACTGCACTGTGTGCAACCCCAGAGGATCCTGGGTGGGTGAATCCACACCATGAATTGCCTAAACTTGAGATGCATAACTAATATCTTCTCATATCCGTGAAATTATCAGTAACTGTTGAATTATTGCTAATAGCTTCTTTGTTTCTCCCATTCCTCTCCTTATCCAGGCACTGGTGAGAAGTCCAGCTTTTTGCCAGCTGTCCGTTTCTTCCTTACAGAACTGTCCATGCAGGACGTTCAGGCTGCCAGAGCTTGCTTCAGAATAGGTAATGCAGGTCAGTCACACTTCAGCCCTCGTGAGACAGAGCAGTACAACTACAGCAAGTGCTCCATCATTGTCCGAATGCTGGAGTTCTCCACCATGGTACTAAAGAAATGTCCACAGGATCTCTGGAAGGTAAGATTTTTGTTGCTCGTATATTTCAGGGGAAACATAATAAATTGGAAAAAAGATTAAAATATTATATTATGATCTTATTTACTTTTGTTCTAAGGGTCTACCTGCCAAATGCTCTAGTGAACCTACCAGAATCTACAAAGTAAAAAAATCATGCTGCTTTAACTTTTTTACTTTCTCTTTAGTTAATGGAGCAGGATTTTTTCAACTCTTCCTTCTTCACACTGGTGGTGCTGACGGTGTGTGAGCCCTCTTCAATTGGGTTCAACATGGCAGATCTAGAAGTGATAACTCAGCTGCCAGAAGTGTGCGTTCCTTTGCTTAAAGCTTTGGCATCAACGCCTTACAGGACACAACTGGAGAGCAGCATTAGGAAGAGAATAACCGTACAGAGGTCTGTTAAATTTTTAGTTGGTTTCAGTAAATTATTCATGTATAGTTATAAAGTTCTTTTGCACCTACTTCGACACGTTGCGCAGTGGTGCTCAAACGTTTAAATCCAGTTTGTATTTTTTTTCCTGATTCCATTAGCCCTCCTGTTTCCTATCTTCTCAGTGTACATTGTGATTACAGTTGCAGTGTTTTGAAATATTGTTGATGATATTTTCAAATGAACTGATTTTTTTATGTGTGTGTTCACTGTCTTGTTTTTTCTGGACAGTGTGGAGGAGTTGTGTGCTATTGAGCTGTATGAGGCAGACACCAGAGACAGTCATGCTAGCATGCATCTTTTACTCTCAGCCTGTAAGCAGCTTCACCAGTCTGGGCTGCTCATCTCCGTTCTGCACAGTCAGGTACACACTGATCAAATGAATGCTATTGTAATTCTGTTCAGTCTACGTAATAGTTGCATTAACTTTTAGGTTGGGATGTTTACGGTTTCTCTGTAGGATGCTGGTTATGGTCGCTCTCTGGGCTCCAAACTTCTCACTAGTGTGTATAAAAGCATAGCTCCTGGAAACGACAGGAAGTCTCTGCCCTCCATGGATGTTGGCAGCAGGAAGTTGGCTGACAGACTTGTGCAGTTGGCTTTCTGTTTGGGAAATCAGGCAAGTGGTTTGAATTACATGGAAGGACTAAAGCTGGGAACACACTACACGACTGTCATGCCGATTATGAATGTAATTTGGTTGTTATGACTGATCATGCCCAAACGGAGTGGGCCTGTTCCAGTTGGCCTCAGTCTGTGTTCACAAGTTGTGTAGTGTGCAGTGTCTAAAGATTCTAGTCTTAGAATTTAAGAACCATCTGTAAGACATTGAAGATCACAGAATGTTCATGTTTTAGTATTTAGTTCATGTTTAAAATGCATAAAATCTTGAAACTGGTCTTTTTTTCCCTAAACAACTCAGAGTGAGCAGATGGTTGGCCTTTTGCTGAACACCATTACACTCTCCGTCCCTCTCTCTGGCAGTCTGAATCCTCACTTCCTCAGCTTCTCTCACGGAGAGTACTTCTACAGCCTCTTCCAGACGTCTCTCAATACTGAGTTACTCCGCAGTGTGGAGTGCACTGTGCCGCTGCTGTTAGCTGCAGCCAACCAGAACCCCAGCATGGTGAGGCATCAAACTAGACTGGACTACGTTTCCCAAAAGCAACCTGTAAACCTATGTTAAATGTAGAAACCACTGGCACCAATGGTCTTTATGATCTACCTAGATCTACGGTGCTTTTGGGAAATGCATCTCTGGTGAACAAAAACACCAGCAGAATAAAATGATCTAGCTAACAGTAAACTCTAGTTTCTCTGCACTTATTGTGACTGAAACATCTGAAATTGTGGGTTTCTAACATGATTGGTTAGATAAATTATACAAATAAGTTCTAGATAGAACTGTTTGACCATTTTCTCCATAACCACTGAGATCTGAAAAGTTTTCCTGTTCAACTGTCTTTTTAGGTTAGTGTTTTGCTGAATGGCATGTTGGATCATAGTTTCCGTGAGCGTTCTGTCAGAAAGTCCCAAGGCTCGCAATTGGCTGAACAGGTGCTGAAGGAGTGGGATTTACTCAGGCCATGGTGGGAGGGTCCTGCAGCCTCACCAGAGAGCAAAACTTCAGTCCTGTCATTGCTTGCCAAAGTGCTCCAGGTACCACATACTCAATTATACTTTATTTTTTGTGCATTGTGAAGAGCTAAAATGGTTACATGAATGTGAATTTCAGGAGTAGATTTTAAGATTTTTTTTCTTTTCCTGCAGATCAATTCCTCTGTATGCTCCAATACAGTTCACCCAGCATTCAATGCTGTGTTCACCACTTTCACAGCTCTTCTCACAGATATATCTATGCCATTAAATCTCAAGGTAATCTTTTACAATTTTTAGCACACTATTTTTTTTTTTTTTACTCTGTACTCTGCACTACAATCTGCACTGATTATACATTATAGTCTTCTCTTATTCTTGAAGTGACAAAAATTTACATCGACACTAATATGGTAAAGACCAAAGCTAAATCTAGAAACAGTGCAAGTTTATGGCATTTGGCCTATGGAGTCTATGTTAATTTCTTCATATCTTTCTCTCTGTGATTAGAGCCAGGCTCTGATCATGCTGCCCTTCTTCACTGCATTACCCAGCATGCCACTGGAAGAGCTCAGGAGGGCTCTAGAGACTCTGGTGGCTACACATTTCCCTATGCAGTCAAATGAATTTCATCGTGGATCACTTCAGTGCAACAACTACATGGACTGCATTCGCAAAGTGAGATGCTTAACCTGGATATTCCTTATTAGTATATTATATTCTTTAATTTTAGAGGTGCCCATATCTTTTCAAAAAGTATTCTTTTGCTCCTAATTTCATCATTTCATTCATAATTTTCATTGAATGTACTTTAGAAACTCTAACCAATCATTTAAAACTTTAAGCACTGTAACTTTCAATATTCTAAATAAATATAACTCATCTTTATTAAGTAACATAGGTTCTATACCCAAGACTATATTTTGCATCTTTATTTTATTTGGTTTCTTAAAGATTTGTTATATTATCCGAATTACTTCTGTCCAAAAAATATTGTTATTATTTTTACAAGTGTAAAAGATGTTTATTATACTCACAAGTTATCTACTCCGAAGACTGAAAACGTTTTTTTTTTTTTTTTTTTACTTTTAAAATTACATTATGCATTAAGCAGTAATTTAAACAACATTTTTTGAAATAAGGTAAAACTGGAGTGAACAAGGAGAACTTAAAAAAGTATATTTTTATGTTAAATGCTAATAATTAGTCCTTCATTTTGATAACGTCAGTTTTTAGAGGCCCTGCAGCTGTCTCAGAGTCCTGTGTTATTGAAGCTCATGGCCAGAGTTCTGTGCCGGGACAAAAAACATATCATGGAGGAGCTCTTTCAGACCTGCTTTCAAAATATTGCTCGCCAGTAAGTTTAAAAAAATTCCTGTTTGTGTCTGTATATTTACAGTTCATAGATTTATTTCTAATGCATATTATTTCTCTTTGTCAGGTCCCAGATGGAAAGACAGGTTCTTCTCCTCAGCTCTATCTACCAGTCATTTCAAGCCAAAGATGTTCCTTCAAACTCCATGCTCATGGGTCTTATAGACAGAGTCCTGCTACTATTGACCTCTTACTGCAGCCCTCAGGCACTCTCTCAGTTCTTCATCACTAATATTGCTGATATCATGACTACTCTACAGGCACGCTTCGCTAAGGTGAGTACACTATACCTAAAATGGTTCAGGTAGATGCGCTCCACCAGGTCACCAGCGTGTGGCGATTTGAACGCTTCTAAACATTGAATTATTATGCAAATGTTTCAATTCATTCAAAGTTTTGAAAAGCTTTATTTCTCCCATCACTATTCAAAACATGTTTTTGCGTTTTCACTCAGTCATGCTACTATTGTGTCTTTCCTGTCATTTGTCCTCCAGTCTGTTGAGTCAGTGTTTGAGAGTCAGATTATGATGAAGATTGGCTGTTGTAAGCTGTTGGAGGTGTTATACTCCCGTCTGCCTAAAGATGAAGTCTATTCTAAAAACTCCGCTATCAACCAGGCCTTCTGTGGCACAGGCAGTGCAGAAGGCAACGAGCTTTCCAAGAACCTCCTCAAGTATGTGGAGTGATATGATACATTTTTCTTTTTTTACCTTTAAGAGCCTTTTGATGTTACTAAAGGGATAGTTTTCTACAGATTCCTAAGACTGGAACACAATTTTATTACTCATAAAAAAAGTCACCATGAAATTGAAAATACTTATTTGTTTATAGAGTATTGCAGTGTATTGAAGGAGAGAAAGGTACAATATTGGGAAAGGACCACGAGCCGGGACTTGAACTTGGGTCGCCCGAAGCGCTATTGCGCTATATGTCAGAGCGCTGCCCACAAGGCTATGGCTCCGATATTATAAATGTTTTATCTGTGTTTTAAAAACGTTAAATTCCACGTTCCCTTTCAACTGCATCTCTTCAGTCTCAGGAATTCTGGAGCAAACTGCAAAAATGCCATAATGAAGTAGAATTTCTGATCAATACAATATATGTCAGATTGTGTTTCGAGGCCTTCACTGAGAACATGGCAGGAGAGACGGTTCTGCTGGAGCTGAGGAGACAGTATCACTGTGCTGCTTATAACTGTGCCATCGCCCTGATCAGCTGCAGCTTCAACGAGACCAAGTTCTATCAGGGCTTCCTCTTCACTGAGAAACCTGAAAAGGTCTGTTACTGTGCACTTAAAAAAAACCCCACTCAATACGTATTGTGTACAAGCAGTGTTCATAATACAATGTTTGTTACTTTTTATTTTTTAAATTAATGTATTAATGTATGGTATTTGTTAACTTACCATTCACGTTCATGGCAGCCTAGTTTATCAAATTTTGTAATTTGATATTTTCCAGAATCAATTCATATTTGACAACCTCATTGATTCACAAAGGGTGTACAACTTTCCTATAGAGATTGATGTAAGTAAAGGTTTTAAACATATAATATGATATTTGTACTTGTTTTGTGTTGTTTGGTATCATGTTTCCTTGTGTTTACAGGTCCCTATTGAGAGGAAAAAGAAATATGTCATGATCAGGAAAGAAGTGAGTGGAGAAAACGGAGGTGAGTTGTTTGAGATATTCACAGGCTTGTTAACAGCTACACGTTTACAAAGATAAATGCCATCTACTAATATTCATGAAAATGCTTTTGTTGTCGTCATGCAGTGCCATCTGCTTTCTTAAAACGCTTGTTCTTTTTCAGATGCTCCTGTGTACCTCTCCTCCCAGTCCTACATGGCAGACAGCAGTCTCAGTGAGGAGATGAGTCAGTTTGACTTCTCCACTGGAGTTCAGAGCTTCTCCTACAACTCCCAGAATCCTTCAGGCGAGAGCAGCTCCAGCAGGACTCGAGTACGTCTTTAGAGTTTTCTGTAAAGCAGAGGTCATACGTTTAGTAATATTATCTCTAAGGTTATTCATACATTTTTTATTAATAATTGTCATCATTATTAGGAGCGTAAGGAGGTTGTGTCTCAAGATGAGACTGTGGAGCTGGAGATGGATGAGCTGAATCAACATGAGTGTATGGCCAATATGACGGCACTGCTGCACCACATGCAAAGGAACAACATCACCCCTAAAATAGAGGAGGTCAGTCTCAGCATGACCTCATGGCCATGAACAGTTTTGCCTAGATTTCGAGTTAGAACGCTGTCTATACACTACACTATGTTTTGTTCTAGGGTGTGACACCTAGTGTTCTTCCTCCTTGGATGAAGTTCCTGCAGGGGAAGCTGGACAATCCATCCACTCCTCTGAACATTAGACTCTTCATAGCCAAACTTATCATCAATACCGAAGAGGTACTGTTTCAGCACTTTCATATCTCTGGATTTATTGACATGTTGTATATGTATTGCTTTTATTGTACATCTTTATGTCCAGATATTTCGTCCGTATGCGAAGCATTGGCTGGGCCCACTGGTGCAGCTGGTGGTTTCCAGTAGCAATGGAGGAGAGGGCATTCACTTCATGGTAGTGGACATTGTGGTGACTGTCCTCTCATGGGCCAGTGTGACCACACCAAAAGTAAGTATGAGATTTTTTACTCTCGTATTGACTTTCAATCTGTCTGTATTTGTGTATATGTACTTTTTTTGTGCAAAGATAACCATGTATAAAAATTATGTAGGAGTGTTGCATACTTTTTAATCTAGTTTGTCTCTTTCCCATATCTCTCTCACCATTTAGGGTAGCACAAGAGATGAAGTTTTGGCCAATAGGCTCCTTGGGTTTCTGGTTAAGAACTGCTTCCACACCAAACGGGCTGTTTTCCGCCACAATCTGGAGATTATCCGCACAGTCGTGGAATGCTGGAAGGACTGCCTTACAATACCCTACGTGTAAGAAAACTATAATTTAGACTGCTTTTTTCCCATTCGTAATGTTTTTTTTTTTTTTTCTGGTTCGTAATAAATTGCATTGAAGGGCACAAATTATGACATACTGTATTGTTATGAACTATCATGAGAGCTGAAGCATTTGATATGTTTCTATCATTATATCATCTTTTAGAAAATTAAAAAGAGCAGATTTAAAGTTATTTTTGAATGGCTCAATATACTTTATTTATTACCAGTAGTTTGTAAATGTAGTGAAAATATTTAAAATTGAGAGTTGCTGAGATTGCAGGCTTGGATTTTTGTGATGCCAGGCTAGATGACCATGCATGAATGGATGGATTGAAAATCCTAAAGATTTTCTTTCCCCCCTTTCCTCATATAGTTTGATATATGAACGGTTTGCTGGAACAGATCCCAACAGCAAGGATAACTCTGTTGGAATACAGCTTTTAGGTATTGTAATGGCCAATAGTCTTCCTCCTTATGATGCTGCATGTGGCATTGAGCATGACAGGTAAAAACTTTTTTTAATTGTATTATTTTTTATTTGTATTAATTTTTGTATGTGATTTTTAAATTTTTTTTTTTTTTTTTGTGAAATGATATATTTGAATTAAAACCAATGTTGTTCTGTCACAATTTTTTTCACAGATACTTTCAGTCACTGGTCAACAACTTATCATTCATCAGATATAAGGAGGTGTACTCAGCAGCTGCTGAAATCATTGGGTTAATCCTAACCTACATGACTGAGCGAGAAAATGTATGTGTGGCATTTTGTTCCTGCCAAACTATCACATTTGTCACCTGGGTTATTTAGTTTTCGTTTAATGTATTGTTGTGAATATGAAGGTTGTCTTTAGAAACTGTAGTGTCCAGTAAACTTACCAACTATTGTTTTTTTGTTTTTTTCGTTGTAGCAAAATGAAGGGCCCTTATTGAATATCACTATTACAAAGCTCATGGATTTGAGGAAGAAGGGGGTGGATGACAAATTTATTGTTTGTCTAAGCAAAATGTCCAAACACTTCCCACCTTTGGTGGATCGGTGAGATCAAAGTTTTTATCTATCAAGTCTTATCCGATAAACGCTAAAGCATATGTCTGTAAATAATGTTGATGTTTTTATATTCCACAGATTCGTAAACCCTGTTTTTTATTTGCTGCCAAAGTTGCATGGCATGTTGAAGACACACTGCCTTGAATGTGTGCTGAGTCGTGCTGATGTCATTCCTGATATCTACCTGCACCTCAAGACCAAAGGCATCACACAGATCATGAGCCACAAGTCAGTTGATACTGCAGTAGCTCACTTCTCCTTTTTTTTTTACTTGTGTTATTACAGGTTTTATGCCTTTGATAGTGAAATATTATAGTTCATATCACATGCTATGTCTTTCAGAGATGAAGCCAGACAGCGTGTTTGTCTGGACATCATACATAAGATCCTGGCATGTCTGAAGCCAGAAGAGCTAAAGGAGATTTTGGGAACTGTCACAGCATTTGTGTCTCACCCTTCTCCTGTCTGCAGAGAGAGAATGTATGACATCTTGATGTGGATTCAGGACAACTACAGGTAACTGACTTTACAAGCCTTCCCTTATCCAGTCCATTCATCTCACACAATGGACTTTTGTTGTTCATTTCCTCTCTATATGGTTCCCATTAGGTCCTTTTAGCTTTTTTTTTGTTACAGTTACAGTTTTACAGTTGAATGTGTTTTGCATTTATTGTTTCATCACAAATTAAATGTACTGTACCATTCAAACGTTTGGGGCCGGTAAGATTTATTTTTAGTCACCAAGGCCACATTTATTTGATCAAAAATACAGTAAAAACTGTAATATTGTGAAATGCATATTAAAATATTTTTTTTAATATAAAAATATCTTTTTATTTTTTTCTGTCATGGCAAAGCTGAATTTTCAGCATCATTACTCCAGTCTTCAGTGTCACATGATCCTTCAGAAATCATTCTAATATGCTGATTTGGTGTTTAAGAAACATTTCTTATTATCAATGTTGAAAACTGATAACTGCTTAATTTTTTTGTGGAAACTGTGATACATTTTTACACGATTCTTTGATGAATAAAAAGTTCAAAATAACAGCATTTATTTGAAATATTTTTAACATTATAAATATCTTTACTGTTACTTTTGATCAATTTAGTGCATTTGTGCTGAATAAATAAATCAGCCATTTCTTCTTTTAAAAAAAATCATACTCACAGTAACCCCAAATTTTGAACAGTAGTGTACGTATAATAATGGTGTGTTTGCAGTGATTCTGAGAGCAGGGAAGACAGCACCTCTGTTGAAGTGCTCAGTACAGCTCGGGAGAGTCTCCTCCAGGGGCTGACAGATGAGAACCATGCCTTACAGTAAGCAGACCAGATGCTTGCTTTGATCATTTTAATTCAACTTAACTTTTTCACACTTTTGAACAACAAAAGCATTAGCATTTGTGCACTTGAATCTTCTCACAAATCAATATCAACACATAACCCTAAGGTAATTTCTTATATCCCTATGTGATTTCTCTTTAAGGCTTTATGTGCGCAATTTCTGGAGTCATGAGAGCCGTTTACCTCCAGACACTCTGGAGCGCATGCTTGTCATGCTCAAGTCACTGTATTCATCCCGAATTGAAGAACAGTTCCTTAGTCTGGCCACTGACCTGCTACTCGAGATGACCAGTCACAGCCCTGACTTCACACGCAACATGTTTGAGTTCCCACTCTCTGAGTGCAAGTTCCAGGTAAAAACTGTTATTTATTACAGCATTGCAAAAATCATATCTACATGCTGTTTATTTTCCCTGACTTTAAATCATACCTAATGTTTGATTAATTCAAATTAAGGTTGTTTTTGCAGAGCATAATTTTGGTGCTTTCTGTTCTACTAATCTATTCTAGGACTACACAATAGACTCTAACTGGCGTTTGCGGAGTACAGTCCTCACGCCGATGTTTATGGAGACTCAAGCCACTCAGGGCCCAGAGGCTGCAGGAAGCCAGGCAGCCACAATAAGGGGTCAGATCAGGGCCACACAGACGTCCCTGGAGTTCTCTCAGACCCTGGCTCCTGGTGCAGGTACCTCATGAAATATAAAATTAGCTTTAGTTCTTTCACTTATATAGGGTGCTTCTCAATTCTTATTTGTGCATCCTCGTTTCCTTTCCTCGCGTCTTAGCTCCACCCCATCAGGGTACGAGGGAAGGACACAAGGAAAAGATGTGAGGACGGAGGAATTGAATCAAGTGAAATGATATATCCTTGCTCCCTTTAGCGTCACTTCAAAGCGTCGTCCATTAATGATGACTCTACACCGCTGGATTTAGCTTGAATATTAGAGATAATTATTTATATTGTAATAGTTTCAACCGCCACAAAATACCACATTTGTCCGTATTGTTTTATATTACCAGTTATTATTAACAATGAATTATTCCCAATTATTAACTGCTTTTTATTTGTTGTATAGTATTACAGTTTGTTTAATTTTCTTTCATTTTTTTGTGCTTTGATATAATTCTGCAACTGTCCTACTACAGTTGTACATGTAGCCTAAACAATAATAATAATAATTATAATAATAATAATAATAATAATAATTAAAGCTGCAAGCAGCGATGACGGGCCCAAGCCGGTGGCACCGCCACCCCGGTGGCTTCAGGGCAACTGTGCACGACAGGCAATATACATTTAAACAGGAGAGTATTTTAAAATCGCTCGAATATCCCACATTTACCGCAGCAGCTGATGCCACTATGACCACAAGCCACACCCATGATGTCATTTAAATATATATGAATTTTAATGTCATAGGATATAATAGGTTACTTTTTAAATATGTGCAAAGTTATCTTTTGCGGCTCAAAATTTTGTAAGTCCAGAAGGCCAGTATTTAATTCAAGGTATTTGTATATATTTTTCATTTTTATTTATTTTTTTTTTTTACTTATTTTTCACACTAAAGTGATAGTTATTTGTGATAGCCTATGATATGAAAGGGTTAAATTATCACCAAGAGAGAAAGTGACACACACACACACAGAGAGTGAGCCTGAGAGAGTGAGAGATAGGGGGAGGGGAAGGACCAACAGAGAGAGAGAGTAAGATTCAGAAGAAATATTTTAAAGAAATAAATATATTGATCTGAAAAATAGTACATTCATTTTAAATTCATCCAGGTTAAATTACCGAACATACAATCTTAATTTAATTTAAATCAAACAATGATTTTACAAGATATGAGACAATTTCTGTTTCCCTTTTTGTCCTTATTTGATCCCTCGCCATACCAGCACCGTTTGAGATATCCAATATCCGTTCGCAATTTAGCATCTTCCGTATCTTTGTTTCATGTTGACCGAGTTTGGTGGAGACTGAATGAATCGCCTACGAGGAGAACGTAAAAACTCAGAGCCTGATTTATCAAAAAATCCACAAAAATCCACTTACTTTCTGTTGGTCGGAGCTAATGACTGTAAATTAGAAAGTTGTCTGGCTCGATGAGAACAATATATGTACCGAGTTTGGTGACTGTAGGTAAAACTAACCAACAGTTTTATCTTTAAAACTTTGTTCTCAAGGACTTATCCAACCTGGTTCATAAATAAGGCTATACTCCCACCTTCTGGTTATTCTATATATCACATTGGCTCTCATTTTTTTGTCCTCAAACAAAAAGCATTAATCTGCTTATTTTTAAATTACACACACTTCATTGTTTGAAAAACAAACTCAAATGTGTTTTTTTTCTATTGTTAGTATTATTTTTTGTAGAAATAAATTATGTATAATTCAGAGAATATTTTTTTAGTGTCAAGAATTAATCTCCAAATACAAAATGTTAAAGAAAACCAATATATTGATCTAAAATATAGTACATTCATTATAAAATTCATTCATGGTCAATAACCAAACATACAATCATAATTGAATTTAAATCAAACAACGATTTTAGACGAAATGAGACTCTTCCTGTTTCCCTTTTCGTCATTACTTTAATCCCTCGCCATAGCAGCACCGTGTGAGATATCCTAGAATCGTTCTCAATAAAGCATCTTCAGTGTCTTTGTTTCATGTTGACTGAGTTTGGTGTCGATTCCATGCATCTCCTACGAGGAGTTTATAAAAACTCAGAGCCTGATTATTCAAAATATGACTAACTGACACTATGACTAACTGAGTATTGGCATGTAGATGTCTTCAGGCCAGGACTCTTATCAAACATGTGAGGTTTGGGGCAGATCGGACATTGTATGACTGAGTTACAACAACTTCCTCTTTAATGACGAAACATCAGACTTTGTCAGGTCGTCACTGACACGCCCTTCATGGAAAACTCAAGATCTTCTCAATTTAACATCACCAAGGCCTTTAGATTAGACTGTGCAAATATGATGTTGTTCTGGTTAAATCTCTAGGAGGAGTTAATCACAGTGTAAAACAAGGATTTTCCTTTTGCCCGCAGGTGGCGCTATAACTGTAACTGAATATTGACATGTAGATGTGTTCAGGCCAGGACTCTAATAAAACATGTGAAGATTGGGGCAGATTGGACATTGTATGCCCGAGTTACAACAACTTCCTGTTTCATGGTGAAACATCGAACTTTGTGAGGCCGCCACGGACACGCCCTTCAGGGAAAACTCAAGATCTTCACAATTTAACATCGCAAAGGCCTTTATATTAGACTGTGCAAATATGATGTTGATCTGATTAAATCTCCAGGAGGAGTTTGTTAAAGTACAACGTCTGGAAATGGCAAAATTTGCAACAATATTGCAGAGAAAATTCAAAATATCTCACTTCCTGTTGGGTTTTCAGATTTGGCACCGAGGGACTTTTTTGTAGGTATTGGGCTGTTAAATGCGTCTACCGAATTTTCATACTCATACATGAAAAGTAGCGCGAATGGCACTTAATTGAAATTTTGTAGGTGGCGCTATCGAACCATTTTGCCCCGCCTAATTCTGAAACCCATATCAGATGTAAATTTTCACCACTTCTGATGCGTGTGCAAAGTCTCATGAGTTTTCGAGCATGTTTAGGCCCTCAAAAATGTGTTTAATTTTGGAGAAGAAGAATAATAGGCTGAGCAATTACAATAGGGTCCTCACACTTCGGGCCCTAAATATCTGATTTCCTGTTGGTCGGAGCTAATGACTGTAAATTAGAAAGTTGTCCAGCTCAAAGAGAACAATATATATACCGAGTTTGGTGACTGTAGATAAAACTAACCCCCCCACTTTTGTCAAAAGATGGCGCTACTGAGCCCCTCCACCACACCCATTTTTAAGTCTTTGCCCGGATCTACTGGACGGGGTCTCTGATGTGTGTGTCGAGTTTCATGCAATTTGAAGCATTGTAAGAGTCTCAAAAGCATTGAAAAAGAATATTATAGTTTGATGTGTTGCCATGGCAACAATATTTACAATATCAAGAAGTGCTTACCAGGTTTACATCTGCTATGTTTTGACATGATCCTGATGAAGTTTGAAGCAAATAGGGTAAAAATAAGATGGTGATTTCAAAGCATTTTGAAAATGACACACTTCCTGCTGCCAGTTGGTGGCGCTATAAGTTTGACTCACAATAGTCACATCCATGTGATCGGCCTCTTACAACGAACACACAGCTGAAGTTTCATCAAAATGAATTAATGTATGCAGAAGTTATAACACACTTCCTGTTTCCCTTTTCTCGCCATAAATTCGTCTCCTCGCCATGGCCAAACCGTTCGAGATATCAAAAATCCGCTCGCAATTTAGCATCCTCAATGTCTTGACTTCATGCTGACCGAGATTGGCACTGATCGGGTGAATCGCCTAGGAGGAGTATATCAAATTCCAGAGCATGCGTTTTCCTAACAACCCATAATAGCTGACTTCCTGTTGGGCTGACGTATAACTTAGAGCACGAAAGTTGTTCGGCCCGATGAGGTCTATATGTGTACCCAGTTTCATACATCTACGTGCAAGTGTGTTTGATATATGGACCAAGTTTTCAGACCCAGCTTAAAGGGGCGCTGTTGAGCCCCCCTGCCACGCCCGGGTACCAGCTTTGGCCCGGCCCTGATGGCCACAGATTCCGACGTGTGTGCAAAGTTTCAAGAGTTTTCGAGCATGGTAAGGGCCCCAAAAGTGCCCGAGAAGTCGAAAAAAAAAATGTATCCTTAGAAGAACAATAGGGCCTTCGCCCTTTCAGGGCTTGGGCCCTAATTAATAAACTGTGGCAAGATGTAAAGGGGGAGGAGAATTTATACGTGCATCACGTTTAGTCGATAAAAGTGTATCCTCGCTCATGACTCCTCAGGAAGCCTCCTCACTCCTCGATCCTCACGGTGCAATTAGAGAGTTGAGATGTCCTACAAGATGGCTGAGCTCGATCGGTTTCCGGGTCATAGGATGGAGGACGGAGGAGCGAGGAAACGAGGAGGGATATTGAGAAGCACCCATAGTGTTGATTTTGTAACCGCAGACTCAGATCTGTAGGAAAGATGTGAGGGGAAATTTATTGAAGGATAAGTGACAATTTACCATATCTTTCTGTGTAATAATAAACATCTGTTCTTTCAGGACGCCGTTCAGCATATAACTGGTTAACCAGGAGTAGTGTGGACACACTGGCTGATTATTCCCTTTCATCTGATTCTTTATCGTCACTCTTGGTGTTTGAGAAA
Organism: Coreius guichenoti; assembly: GCA_039654105.1. Classification (NCBI taxonomy): domain Eukaryota; kingdom Metazoa; phylum Chordata; class Actinopteri; order Cypriniformes; family Gobionidae; genus Coreius; species Coreius guichenoti. Next base: position 28,411,290 of record CM077168.1, read on the forward strand.
AAGAGATCAGAGCGCCCCCAAGCTGCCTGGAGAGCCGTGGGTGCAGGGTTTGGCTCTAGACGCCTCACCGCTGCCAGTGATGAGACAGACAGTCGAAGTGCAGGTCAGTCACTGAAGATAAAGACAATGCATGAATACATTTGATTTCTGACAATTCCCTATGATTAAAGGTTGGACTTGACTAGCATTAAGCATTAGAGACTTCTACAGCAGTGAAACTCTGTGTTGGTTGGTTTTCAAACAGCTGAGCGGGAGCGGCGCGCAGACATTCTGAGGCTCAGGAGGAGATTTCTAAAGGATAAAGAAAAGGAGAGCATCAGATTCGCCAAGAAAGAAATTCAGTCCCAAAGAACAGAAAGGGTAGCTCTTTTTCATAGATAGACATTTACATATTTTTTTTATGTTTTTATTATTAAATTCTCTTTTCTGTGTTGTACAGAAGAGAAGAGCAGATCTGAAGATCCGTCAGGATGCTCAGGTCACACTGTACCGCAGCTATAGAGTTGGAGATCTTCCTGATATTCAGATTCAGTACAGCAGCCTCATCGCCCCACTACAGGCTCTGGCACAGGTTCACTGTGATTCAGGATTATTTTAACAATGTGGTCAACATGTGTTTGAAAATAATAGACTGAATATCAAAAAATAGATAACAGAATCCAAGTTTTTGTTTAAATTTGTTTTACAGAGGGATGCCACACTAGCGAAGCAACTGTTCAGCTCACTGTTTGCTGGGGTGCTGGTTGAAATGGAGAAATCCAAGCCTAGTAAAGAAACAAGCAGCATTCTGAAGGAACTAGTGCAGACCCTGAACACCTTTCTCAACATGAGCACTGTCTACTTCCCCCCTTTCATTTCTTGTGTGCAGGTGTGTACACACTTGTGATAAGAGATAAGACACAATGGCTCTGTTTATAAGCTAGTGAGGCAGTAGACAGTAAGGCAGCTCACTAGGGCTGAACAGAGCTTGAATATTAAAAATCTTGAAATAAGACAGTTGGGCTTGTTAATTGTATTATTTGCCTGTATGCAAACACATTTTATACATTGCGTTACAGGATATGAGTTATCATCATAAGGCCCTGCTTGGTGTTGAGCCGGCTCTTGTCAGTGCCAGCTGTCTTGCCAGTCTGCAGCAGCCCATGGGCATCTTGTTACTGGAGGAGAGTTTGCTTCATGGCACTGGAACATCAGAGGAACCTCCCTCGAAACGAGCTCGAGGCAAACGAGAGCTGCCACCTGACACAGAAAGATGGATCCACCTCGCCAAGTACGATCAAAACTCCCTCATAAATGTTCAAAGCATTCACCATGTTCATAAGTTATATACTAATTCATATTCCTCTTCAGACTTTACAGATCTTTGGGAGATTATGATGTAGTCAGGGGAATCTTTAGCGGCAAGATTGGTACAAAGAAAATAACATTCACGGCCCTGCAAGCAGAGGCAAAGAGTGATTATGCTGAAGCTGTGAAGCTCTATAATGAGGTATTGATGTGTTTTCTTGGTTACAAACTATGGGAACATAAACCGATTCAGAATATGCACGTTTGCTTAAATTGATTTTAAATATCTGTTAGAGAATGACACAATATCAGATTTTCACTACATGATTATAGTGGCCAAAAGAATTCACGATAACAATATCGCAATATCTATTGCAAAAAAATTTTTTCAATATTTTTTTTCAGTATGAGTAACGTAATCACTCATATTGTGATTGTTAAAAATTAATTTGACTGATAGAATTCTATCAGTCAAATTAATTTTTAACATAATCACAATATGAGTGTAGAGAGGCAAAGAGTTTGTAAACTTAACTGTACAAAAGCGTACAAAAAGAACTTTGTTGATCGTCACACTGCAGACTGGGGTCTGTAACACCTTGTCTTTTTTTAAAGAATCCAAAAAACTCCCACAATGGAAAGCTAACTTTTCATGTGTGCGAGTAAAGTGTCTCGCTTTCATCTTTTCTCTCCTCTGAAATGATTTGGTTACACTTTATTTCAGTGGTTCACTTTAAACATTCTACTAACTATAAGTAACTTTGCAACTACATGTCAACTGCATGTCGACTGTTAGGTTAGGGTTAGGTTAGTAGAATAAGTTGACATGTAGTTGCAAAGTTACTTATAGTCAGTAGAATGCCTGTTGGAGGATTGTCAAAATAAAGCGTTAGCATTAAGCAGAGAGAGTCTACTAATACTCTAATGAGAGTTAGTTGACATGTAGTTGCAAAGTTACTTATAGTTAGTAGAATGTCTAAAGTGGACAATCGAAATAAAGTGTTACCAATAATTTTGTGTGGCAGTAGTAGCTACACACTCCGTCGTCTTCGACGGACCAGCATTCAGTTGCAATACCACCACCTGTTATATTGGAGTGTCAAAATCTTTTTTTTATTTTTATTTATTTTTTTTTTTTTAAATATCAAAGTTATCATCCAAACGGGTATATTCCGAAACCCCACAGAGAATTTATGAATATTCGATATTTATACTCTGGTGCTGTTTCTGCATATCTGAACATTTATCTGAATTTTTGTAAATGCAAGTGCTTTATAGCTGACCTTATCAATTCAATTGTGATGTGTTGTTTTGATTCAGGCTCTGAACAAAGAGGACTGGAATGATGGAGAGCCCACAAACACTGAGAAAGATTTCTGGGAGATTGCTGCGCTGGAAGCCTATAATCACCTGACAGAGTGGAAATCTCTGCAGTACTGTGCCACAGTCAACATCGATGACAACTCACCCGTCAAACTAGAAAAAATGTGGACAGAGCCATTTTATGTGGTATGATATTTAAGTAATTGTGAGCAGTTTAAATTTCAGCTATTTTGTCATGGATGTGTCACCACAAGGAGTAACTAATCATCATATTATTATCAAATAATATATCCTGCAGTAATTGCTTCTGTTTATGTCTCTAATAGGAAACATACCTGCAGCCCATGATGCGTAGTATGTTGAAGCAGTTGCAGCTGGGCGAGAGAACTCAGGATCTGCTCAGCTTTGTTGATGCTGCCATGAAGATGGAAGAGCACAAGATCATCATGGAGACCCATTACAGTCAGGAACTGAGTCTACTGTACATCCTGCAAGAGGACTATGACAGGGCCAAATACTATGCCAACAACTGCATGCAAGTCTTCATCCAGGTCAGTTTCGATAAAAAAACGAACAAACCAATGAGTTTTTTCACAGAGGGCATGTATTTTAGATAGGATGTTACATAGGCCTTTCTTCAACAAATAATAGTATATATTTACATACCTGATTTTTCCTTCCACATTACATGGTATCGTGTAGAACTACTCAAGTATCGACCCGCTGCTGAACCGCAGCCGTCTGACTGTGCTACAGTCTGTCCAAGCTCTGACGGAGATCCAAGACTTCCTGAATTATATCACTGGAGAGGGTGAGTAATTATTCTTAGGAAGGTCGGGTGAACGCTTTAGGATTTATAACCATGTTGTGGGCTTTCAGCAGACTAAATTATCACTGTATTTTGTTGCTCTCAGTCTCAGTGAATTCTCTCAAGTTCATGGTCAGACGATGGACCAGCCGCTATCCGGATGCTAAACTGGACCCCATGAATGTTTGGGATGACATCATCACATCTCGGTGAGTATGCTAATTCACAACACCTCACTGGGAATACTGATTTCTCAGTGCTGTTATAATGAAGAAATGGTTCACCACCGTGAAAAGTCTGAAGTGCTGTAAAGCTTAATCATGGAGATATAAAAATGTCCCATCCATGCTTTCATCTTTGTTTTTTAGTTGTTTCTTCTTGGATAAGATTCTAGAGAGGCTGACTTCCACCCCTGAAAACCGAATGGAGGTGGACGGAGCGGAGCAGGCGAGTGGAGAGGAACTCGGAGCGCTGGTGAAGAGCTGCAAATTCAACATGAAACTCCAAATGGCAAACAGTGCATGGAAACAGGTGCTCAGGGTTTTCAAACATCAGTGTTGGTGCCTAGTAGTTTACTTTTTATTTCTGTGGGGTAGGGGGTTTGGGGCTGAATAGATATCTAATTGTTTTCAACATCAGTCATTCAAGCTTATCAAATGCTTCATGTTTAAACCACCTGCACTTTGACTATTAAGAAACTAAAAGCATTAAGAACAAGCAGAACGTAATGTGTTAATTTTGCTGACAGAATAACTTTCCGGTGGCATCCAAGCTGTTGAAGGAACTTCACCGTGATGCAAAGACTGATGGTGCCTGGTTGCTCCACTGGGTCCACAGCTTCAGCCGTTTCACTCACAGAAGAAGTGCTGGCTTTGGATCTGCTGAAAAGATTAATGCTTTGCTCAAGACTGTTCCACTTTTAAGTATGAATCATCCTCTCTTATCATTTAAAATACACATAATGTCAACCCTTGTCACAGTCCGAGTTCATGATAGACGCATTACTGTATTTTACAGTGGATGCTGAGAGACAGAGTGAAGGCTCCTCTGCTCAGATGCTTCGTGATCAGAAGATCCTTCTGGGCACCACCTTTGACTTCATGGCCAGCGCTGCAGATCGCAGTCCCTCTGCTCTAGAGACGCTCGGGGAAGATAAAGTACAGAAGATTCTTCAACTTTCAATGGCCTCATCTGCCACAGAGGTAATGAGTTATTTAGACATTGCTTTCTGGCATATATTGCTTATTGAAGTCACAGATTCCAATTGTTATTGTAGAATTGGCCATGTTCCAAATAAGATGATTTAGATGTATTTTTGGCATTTAAGCTGTATATTTTGAATGTCTTCAATATGAAAAAGCAAGGAGCAGCACCATGGTGCAGGTACTACACTACTGTTCAAAAGTTTGGGGAGTTTTTTAATGTTTTTGAAAGAAGTCTGTTACACACTAAAGCTGCATTCATTTGTTAAAAAATGCAGTATGTGAAATCTTTCAATTTATAATAACCGTTTTGTATTTGAATATATTTTAAAATTCTTGTGATGGCAAAGCTACATTTTCAGCATCATTACTCCAGTGTTCAGTTTCACATGATCCTTTAGAAATCATTCTAATATGCTGATTTGCTGCTCAAGAAACATTTCTTATTATTATCAGAATACTTTGATGAATAGAAAGATCAAAAGATCAGATTTATTTGAAATGGAAATCTTTTGTAACATTTAATGTGTGCTTGCTGAATAAAAGTATTCATTTATTTTAAAAAATATATATTACTGATCCCAAACTTTTGAACAGTAGTGTAAATGTTTGCACCCTTTTAAACGGTTGAAACAACAAAAAAGTTTCTGCCTCCTGAAGAAATAGTTTTGAAATATCATTACTCTTTAGTAGTGTCTGAAATCAAGATTTTTATGCTTACAGTCAGTGCACAAATTAATAATGCTAGTACATACTGATTTATTAAAAAGACATTTTTAATACTACGTAAACAATGGCATTGCCATTTACCTATGGAATTTAGAAAAAAAGAAGAGGAAAAATCGTTTTGCCATCATTTTGATGACTGCATGAGTGTTTGTTGTGCTCTAGCTGTTGGTATCAGTTTTTTTCGCCCCAGTTCGGATCATGATCTTGGGTGTTTTTCTGCTCAGGTGGTAGAGGGTCTGCAGACGCAGGCTCTGGAGTTGTTGCAAAGTGCTGCACGTAAGGCAGAAGAGGAAGAGCAGTCCTTTAGTCAGCAGCATGTGCACACGCATGGTATTGTGGAGGCCTACATGACCTTGGTCAACTTCTGTGACCGAAGACTAAGAGGGAGCGAACAGAAAGAAGAGGGTGAGACAGCTCTGGACCAATACAGCACCCAACTGCTCTCATAAATACAGAGTACCCTACAAGTGTCTCACAGAATTTATAATGTCTTTTTGTGATTCCATGCATGCAGGTAGTGGGTTACAGTGCAAGCTGATGTACTTATAACACCTTTAATGTTTGATTCTAGCAATCGGTTCTAAGCTGCAGTCCTTGCCTGGACATGTAGTGAAGATGACGCTGAAGGCACTGAAGCTCAACTCAGATGAGGCCAGGCTCAAGTTCCCACGTCTACTGCAGCTAGTAGAACTGTACCCCGCAGAAACCCTGGACCTGATGGTCAGAGAGGTGCGAGATCATTTACTGCCCTAAGTTCATAGATTTTAGGGTTTTGCAAATAAACCCTGATGCAAAGTGGAGACCACAGATGGTCCAGAAGAACTTTACTCTCCACCGAGCAAAATCTTTTTACATGGTTAAATTAATATTTAGAGAATAAATATTTTAGGGCAAAAGGTAAATGTAAATGAACAAGGCCAACAGAAAAAAAAAATGGCATTTGTAAATATGTAATACATTTAGCAAAGCTAAAGATTTCGATAACAATGCCTCATTATTCATCTCCTCGTGAGGTATGAATTTTTGAGCAAACTGCTTTTCTCTTTTTCTGTCCTTTTAGGTTGTTAGTGTGCCTTGCTGGTTGCTGATTGGCTGGATCGGTCAAATGATGGCTCTGCTTGACAAACCACAGGCGACAGCGGTTCAGCATGTTATAGAGGAGATCGCAGAATGCTATCCACAAGCCCTCATCTACCCATACATGATCAGCAGTGAGAGCTACACCTTTGAGGAGTCTGCGAGTGGTCAGAGGAACCGGGAGTTTGTTGAGAAGTACGTAAAGGTCTGTGCAGTGACTTGATGCCTTCCTGATACTGAGACATGAAAACTGTGTTGTTTGTGTTCCAGGCTGAAGTCATTACTGGATAAAGGTGGCGTCATTCAAGAGTTTGTAAATGCCCTTCAGCAACTTACCAACCCTGACATGCTTTTCAAGGTACAAAGTCCTTTTCCCTATGAGCCTTGCCCCAAACTCCAAGTGCCATTGTTTGAGCCAGTTTTGAGATGTCAAGCCCATTCAAGCTGCTCAACTAGGTTGCAGTTGCAGTTGGTGCCTCTAGTGGCACAGTAATTACACACTTCCTCTTTAACTTACTGTGACATGACATTTTTATGGCCTGTTGTGTTAGTTTTGATTCTCAAGTAATGGTTTGGCAGGACTGGTTGGGTGAGGTGAAGAATCAACTGGACAAACCAGACATGGACAAAAAGAAAATGAAGAAGCTGTATGAGGAAATGACTGGAATGCTTGGTGATTTAAAGTCTCCAGGACTTGGATCTTTCCGAAGAAAATTCATTCAGGTTCACAACTTACAGTACTTATACTTATGTACAGTACTTATGCGATAGCAAATCACAAAGGCTCCAATTTAATTAAATGTATGTGGTGCGTATTTCAGAGTGAAACGCAGCACTTTTCTTTTACATGCACGCAGCTCATTATCCAATATTTTCAGCATCACAGAGTGGCTCGGTTGGCAGTAAATGCTGCTCTGCACAAACTATCTCTGCATCTGCTCTGAGTTTGGGTCGTTTATAACCTGCATTTGGGAATGCAACATGCGCCAACTTTTTGCCCAAACTTGTAATAAGAAGTGCTTACAAACTGATCTTGTCAACAAAAGAGCACCTTTAAGGGCTCCCTGTGGTTTTCCTCCAAAATAAAAGCTTGATGCTTTAACTGTTGAAATTAAGACTATTACTATATTATTATTTTAATTTTACAGTTGTGCTATAAAATAAAGTAATAATAATAATTATTATTAATACTCTTTATTTTAGTGAAATATTACAGTAGTCATTTATTTAGTTTAATATTTTATTTAGTAATAACAATCAAAATAAAAATAAGATTTATTATTGCATCATTATTATTTTATAGTTATATTCATTATAACTTAATATAACTATAAAATATTATTTTATAATATTTTATAAAATAAAATATTTTATTTTATAATAAAATAATTATAATTATTGTACAGATGTACTGTTTTAGATGAGTAGATGTGGTGGTGGTGTTGTTTTTAATATAAAATAGCTTCTGTTGTTTTTGTTGTTGTAATTAATCATGCTGGTTTCTCTGTATTTCATGAATAGATACATATTTTTGGTCTACTGTTACATTTTTTACATGTCTATCGCAGAAATACTGTGGAGAAGTGGAGAAGCTGCTTGGTGCTGGTGGGTCCAAGTTGTATGAAAAGCGAAAGGATAAGAATTTCCTTCAGCAGGTGGACCACATGGCTGCCTCCATGAAAGGTTTCCAAAAGGAACCAGGGAACATGAAGGAATATTCACCTTGGCTCAGCAGCTTCAAAGCAGAAACGCTCAAAAATGAACTGGAGGTACCAGGTTAGTTCAAACCTTTCTTATTTTTACTTTTTTGTAAATGTCATTTGTTTCTCATTACTTTAATAAAGTTCTGCATGTAGCATAAGTGTTTGTCTTTTGAAGTCGTTTGGTTCTGGTCTTCCCTCTACAGGTCAATATGATGGCAAATCGAAGCCTTTGCCTGAATATCATGCGAAGATCACAGGTTTCGATGAAAGGGTACGAGGAATAATCTTCTTATTAGGTGTCATTTTGACATGATTCTTTCAGTGTAGTACAGTTCATCTTCTCTACCTTAGGTAAAGGTTATGACATCTATTCGACGGCCAAAGCGAATCATCATACGAGGAGATGACGAGCGGGATTATCCGTTCCTAGTGAAGGGCGGGGAGGACCTGCGGCAGGACCAGCGCATCGAGCAGCTCTTTGGTGTGATGAACATGATTCTCAGTCAGGACACTGCCTGTTCTCAGCGGAGCCTGGCACTCCGCACTTACCAGGTCATTCCCATCACCAGCAGGTACCAGGATGGACTTCTCTTGACTCAACTTATGTGCTGGCCTGACCTTAACTGTTTTTTAAGGGTTGTTAACGAATGTCTGCTGACATTTACAGGATCGGCCTGATTGAGTGGATGGAGAACACCTGCACTCTGAAGGACTTCCTTTCCAGCAGAAGGACTGAACAGGAACTGAGCACAATCATGAAGTGAATATTTATTCCTTTTCCTCTGCAAATAAAGCAAAAAGTTTTTGTCTTCATACCTTGCAAATCAATATATACTCTGCATTGAGTGAATCAAGTGTTTTAATGTATTTTAGGCCCAATGATTCCTATGATGACTGGATCAGCAAAGTTGCTGGGAAGGTGGACGGCATTAGACGATATGCTGAACTGTACAAGTAAGTCATCAGTTCATTTGACCACTTGTCATGGGTCAGTGTTACTCTGTATCCTAAAATGGCTTTAAAACATGACTTGTCCTTGTATAAATAATATTAGTTTTTAATGCATTTACATTTGATTCACTACAGGAAAGCAAAACGTGTGGACACTGTGAACAACTTTAGGAGAATTGAGCAGATGGTGCCTGATGACTTGTTAAAGTATGCCATAATTTCTCTCTGCATTATACATTGTTCAAGTGTAACACTAATGGAATTAATGATGCCATGAATGCTTGTTTTCAGGCGTGCTTTTTTAAGGATGAGTACCACACCTGAAGCCTTCCTTTCATTGCGGTCCCATTTCAGCAGCTCTCATGCTGTGCTCTGCATCAGTCACTGGATTCTGGGCATTGGTGATCGGCATCTTTCTAACTTCATGATCAACACAGAGACGGGCGGCATTATCGGCATTGACTTCGGTCATGCTTTTGGATCAGCCACACAGGTGGGTTTTTTGTCTTGTATTCATTAGTATGTTTGACTGAAAGTACAATGATTTTGTAAGGTGACAAAAGCACAGCACTAATTTAGAGATAAAAGATTGATTAACAGTTTGACTTAATGATGGTTCAGTTAGATTTGAGGACAATAACTTGTGTTACATGTTGCATGTAGTTCCTCCCAGTGCCTGAACTGATGCCATTTAGACTGACACGGCAGTTTATGAACTTGATGCGACCCATGGCCGAGTCTGGCCTCATCCAGAGTGTGATGGTACACTCACTGCGAGCCTTCAGAGATGACCCAGACCTGCTTCTCAACACCATGGATGTGTTTGTAAAGGAGCCTTCACTGGACTGGAAGGTAGAAGAACACAAAGCAGATTTTAAAGCTGCAAACAGAAACAATAGCTTGCTTTCCTAATTGCCACATAGCCCTCAATGTAATCATCAAAGTAATCTGTCCTCATTGTAGACCTGTTTCACATTTTCTAGTTTCCCACCTAAGAGCTGATGTCTATAACAAGCTTAGACATTATTGAATCAGTATCAAAGAGGCAGGCTAATTGTGAAAGACAACACCATTATTCCTCATGTTACAGAACTTTGAGCTGAAGCAGCTGAAGAAAGGAGGTACCTGGACAGAGAGTGTGAACACCAAAGAAATAAACTGGTTCCCTCTACAGAAGGTCACCTTTGCTCGCCGGAAGCTAGAGGGAGCCAATCCTTTGGTTATAACAAGGTAGGTCAAACCACAAAACTTTGAGCTCTTATTTTTGTGGATTTCTGGCAAATAAACATGGCTGTTTTAAACATTTACATTGGCAACATATCATGACGCTTTGTAATAAGTTCAACCACTTGCATTAAATGATTACTTTTCTTTCTAATTCTTGTAAAGACTTCAAAACCGTTTTCTTCATGGACAAAATAAGAATGTGCCAGTTGAATATTATACAGAAAGACATTTCTAACCATGTTGATTGGTTAATGTTCTAGTGAAGAGCTTTGTCTTGGATTTGAGAAGACCCCGGAGTATAAGGGCATGTTGGCTGTTGCTCGAGGGGAAGAACAACACAATATAAGAGCTCGACACAATGAGAAAGATCTGAGTGTTGAAGATCAAGTAGATTGCTTGCTCGATCAAGCAACTGACCCTAATATATTGGGCAGGGTGTGGGTAGGCTGGGAACCGTGGATTTGAACCAAATAGTGGGTGGCATAATGAAGTCCAGGTAGATGTGTTTTTTGTATTTTTCTAAATTTTGTAAACCTGTGAAGACAAGGCTTTCAGAACCACAGCTACTGTCAAATGACACTTTTATAGCAATGTTCAGCTTTACTGCAAAATTTAACGAGATTTACCTGATGTTTATGAAGAAAAAAACTGTAGCGCACACAGTTGTCAATTTCCATTGCACTGCATTAAAGGCATCTAGCCATCAAATAAAACATCTATATGTGTCATTTGTCATACTGGAGCCTACAAAGCCAAAGTGTTCACTTTTGTTTGACACATTAGCTTTCATTAATCACTGGGGTAAAAATGATGGTGCTGGGAGCATTTTAATTTACAGCGAGCTAGTGACATAACCACTAACAACATGTGTGTTACAACAGGATAATTTAATTTGAATGGGGTGCAAATATTAGTTCTTAATATGGTAAAGCAAAAAGATTTGTTCAAGTAAAGAAATGACCTAATCAATTGTCAATCATCTTTATTGATCAACAACAAAAGAAACTTAGGCCACAGTTCGATTGGGTCAGAATAGCTTCAGGTTTTTCAAAGGCTTTGGGTTTGAGCAAATAAAGTCTGTTGTGCAGGTACCGTAAAGTCAGAGAGATTACAGAGATGGGCACAGGTTAATACACAAAGCAATCAATATATAGATTTATATACATGTATATATTAAACAAAATGGCTATTAAAATCATTACAAGACTGCATAGCATTGAGATACAAAACTGTCTAATGCAATACTGAAGGCCAATATTTGCTGCTGCATCACTGCAGCACATTGCATTTGTTTTGCTCTAGACTGGCTTGCTTGTTCAGCCTTACATTTTGGGCCTCCAGCCATTAATAAACTGCACGAGTTTCTTCACCTGAAGTTTGCTTAGCTTAAAGTCTTCTGACAGAATCTCCTCTGTTAGCTGCAGGAGCAAATTTCCATCAATTTTTTCTTGCACAAACAAAGAGACAACATCATCTGACAAACCAATGAACCGTAGTGACTTAGAAACCTCTTCAATGGAGATACCTGATAGATTACTTGGTGGTTGCCAAGACAACTCTGTAGCTACAGGACAGGAAATGGAGAATACATCTGTAGTGCCGTGATCCGGCCTTTCAAGCAAGCAGCTTTTGGACTCAAGTTCGATGACGTCCACATTGGCCGTGGCTGTAATAGCAGGCTCTGCATCCTTCTTTGTATCGTAACATTTAGGGGTTCTTGGAGGCAAGATAGGGCAGGACTGGCTTTGCTTAGTGTTACATTCCTCTGTGGATTTGTCTCTGCACATTTCCATGTTATAGCTGGTGGACTTGGTGCAAAACTTGGCAGACTGGGAAACCTGTTGGGCCTTGGAGGCCACAGCACTCCCCTCACAATTTGCTCGCCTCTCGAAGTCTAACAAGCCTGAGGGACAAGCCTTAGGAGTACCAGGGGTCCTCTTCCGAGGATAACTAGAGTAACTCCGGCAGTGAGGCGATGGGAAGTCCTCACCTTTATATGACTCACCTCCGCAGAAATCGTTAGGCCAGGAAAGGCGGGAGAAAGAGGCATCTACCGAAGGATTGAGGCAAGGGAGAGGCTTGGAGCCTTCACTGACATCTGGTCTGATCCAGTTACAAGGGTAACATGCGTGGTTCTGATCATCTGATTCACTCTGAGATTCGCCCTCTCCACCTCTATTGAGAGATGGAGAACAGGGAAGGGAGAAGAGGATCGTTCAGTCATGATAAGTAGTGCAGTTCACAAAAACTAATGTCCATTTGTCAATCAAAACTGTGCATAACTCACATGTTGTGTAAGCCGGACGAGTAATAGGATAGTGTTGGGCTTGGGGAGCGGGTATCTGTCTGACGTGGCTTGGCAGGAGGGTATGGCACTGTGGCACTGCTTGACTGCTTGGAGCTCCTCGGTGGAATCGGTGGAGCATTCAACAATCGGCACTCCTCCTTCACCTGCGAAGATGACGAAAAAACAAACTGTAATGGCTCTAAAAAAATGTATGTACTACAATTATATTATTAGAGGAGTGAATGGATACAGATTTCCTGAGACAGACTATGCAAATTTATCAACAAGGCCTTGAAAACACTTGAAATTTTAACCTTTGTTCCTACTTGGAATATAATTAGACCTTCAGTGATTGACCAACAGTACACAAATAAGTCACTATGTAAGCACAGAATAAACTTTGCCTTATCTGTGAACATGAAACCAAACAAAGAACCTTAAATCGTGGCTTTTTTTTAAATCAATAAATCAAGATTTCGACAAACCTATATTCAGGGTTTTCATTCTTTTCAAGCAATTACTTTTCCAGTCTTTTGTGTTTTACTGGATAAGGACTTTTAGAAATGTTTTTATTTATTCAGTTTTGCTGATGAATCTTCCACTATTTTGTTAACACTTTGCCTAAACCAAAAGAACTGACTCAAAAGAACAATTCACTCACAAATTATTATTGCTTGCAAGCAAGTTTAACTCTACACAAATTGTTTTCCATGATCATCTGAACCCAGATATTTGCTACAGATTATCAAAAATAATATTCAATCAAAAATAAAGTAAAAACATCAATATTGTGAAATATAATTACTATTTAATGTTCTTTTATACAAATACATTTTAAAATATAATTTATTCCTGTGATGGAAAAGCTGAATTTTCAGCATCATTACTCCAGTCTTCAGTGTCACATAATCCTTCAGAAATCTTTCTAATATGCTGATTTGATGCTCAAGAAACATTTCTTCTTCAGTTGTGCGGCTTAATATTTTTGTGTAAACCGTGATTCATTTTTCTCATGATTCTTTGATGAACAGAAAGAGCATTAATTTAAAATAGATTTTTTTTATAACAATATAAAAGTAACCACAAAAAACCTTACTGACCACAAACTTTTGTACTTTAGGGTAGATTTGTGCAAATGTTGAATAAAAATGTATTTTAATTTTAATTTTTTGATTTGTTTTAAACAGACTATTAAGATTAATCTAGTAAAAATGAACTCACAGCTTCAGACTTTGGAGGCACCGGAGGTGGAGGTAGATTGACATCTGTGCCAAGCAGTGCACTTGTAGGACCTGCTGTAGAGAATGGCAGTACAGTCGTGCAGCCAGAGACAGTAGAGTTTCCCCGGACACCCTCAATGTGGTCTAGTACAGGTCCAGAATTCTTAAATTGATCCAACCAAAGCTCCTCGTATGGCACGTCTGGTTTAAGGGAGCCTGAAGAACTCTCCAGCAGCTCAGGGAACAGATAATCTGCATCCGCTGGTTCTGCTGGCACACAATCTCCACATAAGCTAACGCAACCCTGAAGATTCACCTCGCTGTTCCCATGAAGATTGTTTCCGTAGACACAGACAGACAGGCGATGAAATGACTGTGTGAGCTCATCTCGGGCTGAACTTAGAGAACTTGGCAAATGCACGTGTAAGGGACAGCCATTGCTCCCACTTCCACTGCTGTTGCAGATGGCACTCCCACTTCCCGTTCCTCCGCCGCTACTTTTTTTTGGGCTCTTGCCGTCCTCAATCCAGTCCACCCGCACATCACGGACTGCCCTAGAGTAGTCGTCAATGTCGAACTGCTCCTGGCAGTAAGCAAACCAGCGGTGGACCACTGTCTCCAACCAGGCTTCTCCTTGAAGCAGCCCTTCAGGCACCAGTAAACGTGGCAGTGCTGTGGACACGTGCAAGGGGAAATGCACTGGCAGTATTTTGTTCGAACGTAACACACAACACACGACCACTGTCTTAGTCTGGATGTTGACTAGCTTGTATCGGTGGCCTTCGCGGATCAAATGGAGGTCATGAGGATTACGTGGCGGGCTGCTGGGCACCATGACATTCACAGGTAACCTGGTCTTCTCCACGATTGTGCGAATAGTGTGTTCTCCTTCCTGCATCTGCAGCTCCAGTGGGGAGCAGGTACTGAAACGACCACGGCACTGGAAAGGCAAGCTGATGCTCTCATTGGTGCGGTGGTTCATGCAGATAAGGCAGGGCATCTTTCCACGGCCAAGCTTACTGATGGAGTTAAGCTTGCCGATGCGCTTGAAGATAGTGTTGAAACGTGATTTTTCTCGCGATGTTTTGGCATAGAGGATCTCAGCCTGCCCCATTAGTGTCAGCTCATCCCCAGTGCTCAGTGTGATGTTGTAAACTTCTGTGTCCTCATTGGATTCTCCTGATGCCATCTAGGAGAAAGACAAAAGCATTTAGAACAGATCACTGGAAAAAATGCTAGTCACACAGAAGACCTTTGACTGCCGCAGATCTTAAAATTAGGGCAAATCGATATATGATCAATTCTGATAAAGGTCTAAATCAAAAACAGTGGCTGCTGTGAGCACAAAACCAGACCTTGACATTGAAGGTTATTTCCTCCATGACATAAACTCGCTCAGGGAATGCTTTGGCCACTTCCTCCACGCTGTTGAAGTACTGTACAGGCTCTTTAATGTCCCTGTCCTGCTCCAGCAGCTTAAACTGGCCTGTGACGTACAGTAATTATGAGCAATTATGTAACATCATGACAAGGATAAAGCATTGTGTCAATATGTTCATTGTTTCAGTAACAAAACATATAATGTATTTCTTTTTCAATTTATATATTGTATCAATTTGGGCATATTAAACAACTCCAACTTATAGTTGGATATAATTAATTGATATAACTGTTCATTTTTAATTCCTTGAACTGGAATAAAACCAAATAATATTTTGCCAAATTATATAAAAACACTGCAACAGAGAAAGAAGTAGGAAAATAGACAGTCATGTCTGTCTATTTTAGACAGAAAATAGACAGACATGCTGTATGAACCAAGTCCAGGGTTTTTAAATTCTAAGGAAGGTCTTGTTTCCTTTAAGTGGCCAAGTGACCCTCTCCACAGCCAGAGGAATGTCAATATGAAAAGACCAATTAGCTAATGAACTCCCAACTAAAAGCAGATGGGAAATACATAGCACAGATCTTCACTCTTTCTGTTTTAATGAGTAGCAATAAAACAGTGAATCCTAGCAGACTAACTTTTATATCCTTTGACTTGCTTATGGAAAATACATAAGGTGTTAGAAAGAACAAATGGCGCTTCTTCAAATAGTACATGCTGCACTACAACAACTGAGTGACTTACCTTCATAATGGACAGGGATCTCGATTTTCGGTCCGATGACATAATGGCCCTCCTCTAGGCTATGGGCGGTAATTGTGGTCCACTGCCGGCATGAATGAATCAAGAGGTAGTCATTTTCTCTCAGCCCTTCCACCGATTCCCCTGAGGCAGAACACAATATGACATCAGTATGGAACAGTGACCTTAATAGTGTGTTTTGTCAAAAAAAAAAAAAAAAATGAAAATCAGAGCAAAGAAGCATGCTAAAGTGGTGCTTAAGGATATAATAAAGTCCACAATGAAACGGATCTAAAGAACAGCAGTTGCAAAAATCATAATTTACTCTACTTATATAATGACAATAAAGTACTTGTAAGTAGAGCATTCACATAAACTAATATAAGAGGTGAGATGGGTTCATTTTGTGTGCCTTTAGCTCTGTCTGTTGTACCCAATGAGCGCATAAGGGTTCAGTTAGTGAGTCTAATGATAGTGCCCCAGTTCCCATAATGATAATGATCTAGTTCCTCTGATATTATGACTTCCTCCATCTTTACACACAGCACTGAGCTCAGCTCACACACAACAGCACTCAGAGCTTACATTTTAAGCACTTTATAATAAAACATTGATAAATAACTCCATTAAGCCTATATTACTAGTGCTTAACACATTTTAATTTCTTGAGTATTTCTCGCACCTAAAGTTTCAGAATTGAGTAGATTGCGGACGTTGTGGTCTAGTTCGGAAAATCAAGGAGTTTTGTACTAGATGATAAAAATGAAATGTTATAAGGTCGGTGTTTGACTGCATACAGTCTGTTATTTAACTCTCTGGCCTCTGGCTAATTTGCGTTAGCCTGCTAACATCCATGCCTCACTTTTCCGCCTTTTATTTGGCTGTTTGGTCTTTAACTGATTCAGAACAACTAAAAACGCATCACTTTTAATGTAGACTGTGTAAGTGATGGCAGTAAAGCCCCCGGTTTAAAGGTATTCCGCACTGTGTGTTCATGGAGTGAAGGCTCGCGCTAGCCTAGCTCGCGAAGCGGCTAATTATTGGAATTCCACAGGAGCGCGACCGCCCACGCGCAGCTGCCGCTGCTGCACACAACACCAACACAACTCAGGACAAATCTTACCGCTGTCCAACTTCACGATCTGTGGTAGTCTGTAGGCACTAACAAGTCTATCCAAAGGTAGTGTCGTCGTACTCCACGTTACATCTTTCAAACTGTTGTACAGCATAGATCCAAGGTCCATGTTAGCTGGCTAACATCAGCACGTTAACCCACCGCAGCATGCATCTGCAGTGAAGAACGGCTCTTTCATGGAGAAAGCTTCGTTGGATGTCCTTTTGTTTACTCAAAGGCAGCCGTGGATTGTAATGGAAGCCATGTCAGCCGACTGTCTATTTACACTGACAGGAAATGCCATGTATCACATACCGTAGCGATCTCGGAGCTGGAGTGGCTATTTCCTTTTCCCAGTAGCTCCAGCGGTTGCCCAGGCAACCAGCGCCATAATGGTTGTACCTTGTGGGTTTTTTTTTAATTGAATTTCAAACATACAAAACAATTCAGTAGGTTCTTGAAACATTTAATAGTATAGTATAGTATACAATAGTAACCACATAAAAATAAATTAATGCAAAGGTATCACAAATATATATTTAACAGGTTTAACATTCTTGGAATTTTTTTGTTTTTTAAAAATTGTATAGATTTGAAATAATTTAAAGGGCTGTTTGGAAATGGAAAATAGGGATTTGATTCACTCCACTCTACCTAAATCTTTTCTACAGACTGGATAGGAGTTTAATACAAAACTACACTTATAACTTTAGAATAGTGTTCAACACTTCTCTTAAAGGAATAGTTCACCCAAAAATGAAAAACAATGAAAATATATTCTTTTGTGTTCAGCAGAAGAAAGAAACAGGGTAAGTGATGACAACATTTTTTGGGAGAACTATCCCTTTAACCAAACTCAAAAATAACTCAGATCATGTTCTTGGTATAGTATCATGATATGTAAGATGTTTCATATATTAGTATGATAACATGATATCATGCTAATAATAATTTTAATTTTTTTTTTTTTTTTGTGAGAATGTAGCCACATTGATGATTGGGGTGGCAAAATTAATTATTTATGAATCATTCATTTAAAACCCCATATTGGTCAATCAGTAGGCTAATCTGAATATCATTACCCCAATAATATACACTCACCTAAAGGATTATTAGGAACACCTGTTCAATTTCTCATTAATGCAATTATCTAATCAACCAATCACATGGCAGTTGCTTCAATGCATTTAGGGGTGTGGTCCTGGTCAAGACAATCTCCTGAACTCCAAACTGAATGTCAGAATGGGAAAGAAAGGTGATTTAAGCAATTTTGAGCGTGGCATGGTTGTTGGTGCCAGACGGGCCGGTCTGAGTATTTCACAATCTGCTCAGTTACTGGGATTTTCACGCACAACCATTTCTAGAGTTTACAAAGAATGGTGTGAAAAGGGAAAAACATCCAGTATGCGGCAGTCCTGTGGGCGAAAATGCCTTGTTGATGCTAGAGGTCAGAGGAGAATGGGCCGACTGATTCAAGCTGATAGAAGAGCAACTTTGACTGAAATAACCACTCGTTACAACCGAGGTATGCAGCAAAGCATTTGTGAAGCCACAACACGCACAACCTTGAGGCGGATGGGCTACAACAGCAGAAGACCCCACCGGGTACCACTCATCTCCACTACAAATAGGAAAAAGAGGCTACAATTTGCACGAGCTCACCAAAATTGGACAGTTGAAGACTGGAAAAATGTTGCCTGGTCTGATGAGTCTCGATTTCTGTTGAGACATTCAGATGGTAGAGTCAGAATTTGGCGTAAACAGAATGAGAACATGGATCCATCATGCCTTGTTACCACTGTGCAGGCTGGTGGTGGTGGTGTAATGGTGTGGGGGATGTTTTCTTGGCACACTTTAGGCCCCTTAGTGCCAATTGGGCATCGTTTAAATGCCACGGCCTACCTGAGCATTGTTTCTGACCATGTCCATCCCTTTATGACCACCATGTACCCATCCTCTGATGGCTACTTCCAGCAGGATAACGCACCATGTCACAAAGCTCGAATCATTTCAAATTGGTTTCTTGAACATGACAATGAGTTCACTGTACTAAAATGGCCCCCACAGTCACCAGATCTCAACCCAATAGAGCATCTTTGGGATGTGGTGGAACGGGAGCTTCGTGCCCTGGATGTGCATCCCACAAATCTCCATCAACTGCAAGATGCTATCCTATCAATATGGGCCAACATTTCTAAAGAATGCTTTCAGCACCTTGTTGAATCAATGCCACGTAGAATTAAGGCAGTTCTGAAGGCGAAAGGGGGTCAAACACAGTATTAGTATGGTGTTCCTAATAATCCTTTAGGTGAGTGTATATGATCAATATAAGTAATGAACATATTCCAATATGTCATGCAAATGCTTTAACCTAAATGCTGTTGGTTTAAGCCAATATCTAAACCAGCAGTATTGAATTTTGGGTCTTGTAAACACCTTATTGGAATATCTATTGCAACAGTATATTCAATAATATCTGTGCATGTCCTTCTCAAAGATTCTGGGTGCTATGCAGGTCTTTCTGCAAAGACAAGCTATCACAGAAAGACATTTAGGATACTAAAGAATTTGGAAGAAATAAAAACACAAATCAATACACAGAAGCTCTCATGGCCCACGTTTTGAAGTTCAGCTTGCTTGTGTGCTGTTGTCAAGGACGTTGCATTGATTGAATTATCTTTCAGAATTATTAAAACTGAGTTGAAATAAATAATAAGAGTGAACATCACAAATGATCTGTAGGAAAACAATGGGATCGTCTTAGTTTATTTTGAATATGCTGATTATCATGTTTACATGAACGTTCCAGTAGAGCAAGGCTTAACCTTGATCAGGAAGCGATGTATATGCAAATATGCCTGTCTATAATAGTGACCCTAATTTTTAGGACACATTGTTGTTAGATTTTTTATTAGCGTTGGAGTACCATCTAAATACCAAAGTACATTATTGATAATTATTTAGTACCATGGTAGGTGAATGTGTCATGAATGTTATATTACCATTTGATACAATCATTGTACCATGACACCACAGCACTCTTTGTACAGAGACAAAACATGCCTCACACTTAAAAGCATAACTAACAAAATAAGAGTCTGCTACCTTTTGTCAGATTAACTTCTTAATAATTATGCCTTACTAACACCAAAAAAAGTGAACTTCCTCAAATGGCAAGTGAGGAAACAACAAATAAAGAAGCAAGTGACGTGAAGCTGATCACTTCCTCTCTCTCAGAGGAGGGGATGGGCTTGTTCTCTAAGAAAACTTTCAGATTCCCTCTGCTGGGCTTACAATAGAGAAGAACAGCGTTCATTTGTTCACTGCTAATAGTCTTCTGAGGAAGCATGTCATTTGTAAGCACTCTCCGTCAGTGGGACGAGGCCGTGGCTTGTGTGGAGCAAAGAGACCCAGACTCTGCTCTCAGGATATTCCTCAACATCGAGGAGAAAAGCTCCAAGATTGCCTTCAACATTGGCTGTCTTTATTTGAACAACAGTGAGTTAGATGAAGCTGAAAAGGTACAATACAAAATGTTTTTGCTATACTTAAAAAAAAAAAAAAAGGGGGAAGTAAAAGTGGTTTCACTCTTTATGGGGAACTTTTATCTCTGTTATACATCTTAAGGCATTTGATGGAAGCATTGGCAGAGATGAACACCTGGCTGTGGCCTTTTTTCAGAGAGGAGTTGCATTCTACAAAAAGGAAAGGTAAAGCCATTACCATCTCTTCATGACACATTAAGAAATATTTGTGCTTTTATTATAGTTTAAAAGAGGGGACCACCCCTTACGAAACTAAAATATAGTGCAATATATCAAATAATACATTTCCATAAATGGAAAACTAGTGCTTATATTTTTCAATATACTGCAATATATGCATTAACCATGTATGGCTATATATTGATACGTATAAAAAATATATAGCAATGAAGACAAAAACTGCACTATAATACCTTTATTGAAACACTCAATCTTTCTTTCAAGAGTTAACGCTTGGTTTACATAAAGCTGAACTCATATTATCTCACTTTATTGATTGCATAGTTACACATTTCATAAATGAAAATATGTGTGATGGTATATATAAAAAAAGTGTTTACTGAAAACAAATATGAAAAGTTTTGGATTCTTGGACAATTGGATGTCTTATGGCAAACGTGGGTGGAAAATGAGATTTGTGCTTTATGTACTATAAATAAATAAAAATACATGGATATAGCAATATATATTTCCTCATAATTGAGTACATATATTGCACATACATGTTCTCATATAAATGTGAATATACACTCACCTAAAGGATTATTAGGAACACCTGTTCAATTTCTCATTAATGCAATTATCTAATCAACCAATCACATGGCAGTTGCTTCAATGCATTTAGGGGTGTGGTCCTGGTCAAGACAATCTCCTGAACTCCAAACTGAATGTCAGAATGGGAAAGAAAGGTGATTTAAGCAATTTTGAGCGTGGCATGGTTGTTGGTGCCAGATGGGCCGGTCTGAGTATTTCACAATCTGCTCAGTTACTGGGATTTTCACGCACAACCATTTCTAGAGTTTACAAAGAATGGTGTGAAAAGGGAAAAACATCCAGTATGCGGCAGTCCTGTGGGCGAAAATGCCTTGTTGATGCTAGAGGTCAGAGGAGAATGGGCCGACTGATTCAAGCTGATAGAAGAGCAACTTTGACTGAAATAACCACTCGTTACAACCGAGGTATGCAGCAAAGCATTTGTGAAGCCACAACACGCACAACCTTGAGGCGGATGGGCTACAACAGCAGAAGACCCCACCGGGTACCACTCATCTCCACTACAAATAGGAAAAAGAGGCTACAATTTGCACGAGCTCACCAAAATTGGACAGTTGAAGACTGGAAAAATGTTGCCTGGTCTGATGAGTCTCGATTTCTGTTGAGACATTCAGATGGTAGAGTCAGAATTTGGCGTAAACAGAATGAGAACATGGATCCATCATGCCTTGTTACCACTGTGCAGGCTGGTGGTGGTGGTGTAATGGTGTGGGGGATGTTTTCTTGGCACACTTTAGGCCCCTTAGTGCCAATTGGGCATCGTTTAAATGCCACGGCCTACCTGAGCATTGTTTCTGACCATGTCCATCCCTTTATGACCACCATGTACCCATCCTCTGATGGCTACTTCCAGCAGGATAATGCACCATGTCACAAAGCTCGAATCATTTCAAATTGGTTTCTTGAACATGACAATGAGTTCACTGTACTAAAATGGCCCCCACAGTCACCAGATCTCAACCCAATAGAGCATCTTTGGGATGTGGTGGAACGGGAGCTTCGTGCCCTGGATGTACATCCCACAAATCTCCATCAACTGCAAGATGCTATCCTATCAATATGGGCCAACATTTCTAAAGAATGCTTTCAGCACCTTGTTGAATCAATGCCACGTAGAATTAAGGCAGTTCTGAAGGCGAAAGGGGGTCAAACACAGTATTAGTATGGTGTTCCTAATAATCCTTTAGGTGAGTGTATATAGTACATATATGTTCTAATATATTTATACACACACAGTACCATATTTTATGAATTTGTATGATTTTTTACAGTACCAATTTTTATGAATGATATTAATGAATATAAAATTACATTGCGATATATGAAAAGCGGCAATTTCTTTTTTTTTTAAATATTAAAAAATATATATTGTGATTTTAACATTATTTTCAATATACATTAAATAATTGAATTTATTGACTGTTAATATATAAGAAAATATATTTTCTTTGCATAAGGGACATCCCACCACATTCTGTTTCTCTTGATGAAATGTCCTGGCGCTTTATTAAAATGTTCATAATTGTATCTTCAGGTTTGAAGAGTCTCTTCTAGATTTCCAACAGGCGTTTAAGCAGTTAAGAGGAAATCAGCTAATAGATTACAAACCTCTGGGGTTGAGATATAAACTGTATGCTTGTGAGGTAAGACAAGAGTTGTGCCATGCATTGAACCATGTCCACAGAATCTTGTTTTTCCCCTTCATTGATTTTATACACTAATAGATGTGATGTGAATGACTCATGATTTATTCCAAGTGATGCACTTGATGACTTATTTAACATGTACTGTATTTAGCATGACTTTATGTTGCAAGGCTTTTCCCCATAACGCTAAAGCTGAACTCAAGAGTCGAATCAACAAGCTCCCAGTCCATTCTCTGATGCAGTCATTTTGTCCCATGCAACATTTAGGTGCTGCACAACATAGGGCTGGTACAGGCTCAGTTGGGAAAATGGGAGAAAGCTCAAGAGAACCTTCTTACTGCTCTGAACCTGAAGGCAGATGCCAAATTCAGCCATATTGACCATGCTCTGGATGCCATACTGGTCTGTAACAGCTAAAGTTTTCTACTTAACATAATTATCAGTACTAGAATTTTAAACAAAAATTCATATTACTGAATGCATTAATTACTAATGCAGCTTTATAATGTTGCCACCCTAAATGGATGAACTGAATAAACTGC
Source organism: Coreius guichenoti (assembly GCA_039654105.1). Taxonomy (NCBI): domain Eukaryota; kingdom Metazoa; phylum Chordata; class Actinopteri; order Cypriniformes; family Gobionidae; genus Coreius; species Coreius guichenoti. The sequence goes on from CM077168.1 coordinate 28,434,853, forward strand.
ACACTGGATGCACTTTTTTTCAATGATATAAAGTCAGTTCTGAAGTTTATCTCAAATCTAAACACGTGCTGTTGTTCTTTTGTAACATATTGCAGTTTTCCTAACCAATATATTGGTTAAATTTGGCGTTGCATAATCAGTGGTTCTAGTTAGGATTTGTGGGAAGTTGTGTAAGTTGCAGAAAGGGCAAAATTCACAAGACAGATAAAGTCATGCTACATCAGTGTGTGTGTGTCATTCTTTGTGAGTATTTTAATGACAAATTAAAATTACATATTTTAAAACTGTTGCATCAGGATAATCTTACTTCGAAAAAATAATAAACAAAAAACTAAATTCAAATCAGTTATGCTGATGAGCATAGTGCAACACAGCATGAATTGTATGCTGTGGTTGTCTTGATACATTGTTTTAAAATGTCTACACATTGTGATGTCCTCTGTCCAGAAGCAGAAGCTCTTTCCTCTGGTAGAGATTCGAGCAGGGCTGCTATTCAAACCCAATAAGCATTATGTGGCAGAGCTGGAGAAAAAGGACTATCTTGGAAAAGCTAAGGTACCCACCACCCCATTATCAAATGAATACAGTGTGCAATCACTAAAACTTATGTCCAGTTACTGAAGCGATCCCTTTTCTATTTTGCCGTAAAATTAGACTTAACTGATTAAGACTAGTGTTTTTTCATAGGTTGTATCTTCTATTGTACCTGCAGATGAGTTTTCTGGTTTTGCCCCACTTCAGCCTCAAGTAAGTTTGTTAACAAGTGAGTTAACAGTAGGATGAAAATAAGAGTAACTGAAAGAGGTTTGAAGATATGTTAATGCTCAACTTTTAATGACCACATAATTTGTGTATTGTCTAGGTTGACAATGTTCCATCTACACCAAAAGTCCCAGAAATACTAAGGTAAAACTAATTTAAGGTCATGTTCAAAATGAAGAACATTATTTAATGCATATTAACCTCTAACTCTCTAAACAGTTTGTGGAGTTTTTGTATTGTTTTGTTGTGTGTATATCTGTTAAAGGGATAGTTCACAGAAAACTGAAAATTCATGTATTCATTTACTCCGCCCTCAAGTTGTTCCAAACCTGTATTAATTTCTGTCTTCTGCTGAACACAAAATAAGATATTTAGAAGAATGCGGGTAACCAAACAGTTGATGGGGCCCCATTGACTTCCATAGTATGAAAAAAAATACTATCGACGTCAGTGGCTATGAACTGTTTGGTTACTCACATTCTTCAAAATATGTTCAGAGGAAGAAAGAAATTAATACATGCTTGGAACAACTTGAGGGTGAGTAAATGATGACAGATTTAAATTTTTTGGGTGAACTATCCCTTTAAGACAGTAAATGTAAATGTCATAATCAACAGGGTATTTGAAGGTGAGCCGCACACTGTTCTATATGAGTTTGTTCCTGAAACCAAAGAAGAGCTGGCTGTGTTGCCTGGAAACATTGTCTTTGTTCTTCAGAAAGGAGCAGACAACTGGGCATCTGTTGTTTTCAATGAGAAGGTACATTTTTGGTAAATTATCATAGAGGGCAGTGCAATGAGCACAGACATGAGAGCTGGAATTCAATGTCAAAAGAACATTCCAGTGGCATGCTAATATCAACAAACTCACCGGCCACTTTATTAGGTACACCTGTATGGAGTCAAAATTATGCCACATAGATTTGCAAAAGAATAAAGTATTGCAAAAGAAATTAAGTTTTGCAAAACAAAACTAAAGTATTGAGCAAAAAAAAGTTAAAAGATAACAAAACAAAAATAAAGAATTGCAAAATAAAAATAAAGTACTACAACAGTGAGTGAATTCGGACACTGAGTGCGCTGGAAGGGCTGCCGCTTTTGCATAGTTTGTGCTTGCTGTTTAATAATTATTTGAAACTTATGAAACTGACAGCTCCAGTAGTAATGAAAAGATTTATCTTGAACTCTGTCATAGAAACTAGAATGTATAAACCTTAATTAAACAATTTAATAATCAAGTAAAAGGGAATTCACCTGTATGCTATTATGTACATTTGACCAGCGGTTTGGAAAATGGATGGATGGATAATTTCAGCAGCAGGCACCATCTTCTGGCGAGATGCAGGAATTCATTCGGCGCGACCGTCACAGTGCATTATGGTTATTCTCTAGCTGTTGAGTGTACATCAGCTGTACACTTATTTTGGTGCATTATGGGATTGAATGAGTGCACTCAATAATGTCCACTATGTTTTCGGACACCACTGCAAATGGCTGCCCCCTCAAATAGTGGGTATAGGGGGGTTATTTTGGACACAGCCACGGTCAAGACACTCTGCTGAAGTTCAAACTGAGCATCAGAATGGGGAAGAAAGGTGATTTAAGTGACTGAATGTGGCATGGTTGTGGTACATCATGGATGTGCAGCTCTCAAATCTGCAGCAACTGGATGATGCTATCAACCTTGTTGAATCTATGCCATAAAGATTTAAGACAGTTCTGAAGGCAAAAGGGGGTCCAGCCCAATATACTAGCAAGGTGTGCCTAATAAAGTGACCGGTGAGTGTATATGTTCAAAGCAGAGAAAATAATGCCCTATTTTCTGTTTTTTTCCTCTTCTTTTCTGGTTATTTACAGCGAGGTCTTGTACCTTACAATTTCCTTGAACCCTTGGATATTGTTACAATGACATCAACACCAATACAGGTAATTGCCTTTTGAACAAATATGCAGTATTCCAAAATGGCAAAAGGTACTAATATGTTGGCGTAAATACCAAATTACAGCCGCACAGAGATCAATTGTATATAGATATATAACTCAAACCACGTTGTTGTTGAGATCCATGTTAGCTGATTCTATTCTCCAAAAGCTACTCATGTTTGACTGAGCTAAATTGATTTTTTTGTCCTACATTTAAAAAAAATGTCAACATCTTATAGATTGAACCAGTAAATGAAAATGATGATATACCAGCTCCACCAAGAAGAGCACCACCTTGTAGACCAGTGGGTACAGAAGGCCTGAAAACTGTGAATGCAGAGGTTCAGTATTTCATTACATACATAATCACAGTCTATACTGTAACTTGAATCAACTAACTTAACTATGAAACAATGTTTACATTGCATATCAAAAAGCCAACTTTTATTAGATATAGACATTTTGTTTGTGGCAGATTGTTAATAGAATTATTTCTAAAGCTTGTTATATTCCTCACAGACTAGTAACACTAGTGAATTCTCAGGCTGCATTGTGAAAGTACACTTTCAGTTCACCGTAGCAATCAGTATCGCACCTGGACAACCATATGGAGTCATTCTTCAGATGATAAGCTCTAAACTTAAGCTGCCTGCATCAGCGTTAACTTTACGGTAACTATACCAGTCATAACATTTCCAGCACTGTATTAAACATTTCAGGGAGGAAAAAAATGTGGTTGTAATGTACCTCTCAGTTATACCAAGGAAGGCTCAGATGAGAGAGTGATTATTGAGGACTCTGAAATGGAGGCTGTGTGGAATAGTATGAAGGATGGCCGTCTTACGCTCTGGTGTTCAGTGACAGAGGTAAAGTAAAACAGCTTGACTCATCTATGCCTACACAGGATCAAATGACCACATAATATAGCTTAGACATATAACAGCTGAGTGTACACTATACCTTACAAATAGTATATTTATACAAGACAGCTTTGCCTGTAACTAAACCCCAAATGTATTTTCTGGCCCGTCCCAAAACTGCTGTCCAAAAGGGTAAAAGTGTGCCTCACGAGAAAGTGGTAGCTCTTTACTCTTATGACTCTACTACACCAGAGGATCTGGTTTTCAAACAGGGAAACGTCATCACAGTTCTCTCAAAAGGTAGGAACTGAAAATGTGATACTTGTAATTCACTAATATGAACATACAATACACTATGACTATGGACCTAGGCATTCTTAAGATGAATTTCTGATTTTTCTTTCATTTGCAGTCAATGATGAGTGGCTTGAGGGTCAATGCAACGGGAAGATTGGCATATTCCCATCAACCTTTGTTAAAGCTCTTAATGGGGATCAGCAATGTGAATGAATGTTCAACCAACAGTTACAACTAATGTGTTGATTTACACATATTTGGCATGCTTAAATTTAAAAAGTATTCTCCGGTCTATTTTTTTTAACATTAATATTGTTAAACTCATGCCAGAGATTGCTCATGCTCATCCCACTTTGTTTGTATAGTATGTCAGACTACACATCATATTGAGGTCATATTTTGATAAAGGCAGAACAAGTTTTATTCTGTTTGAATATAACATTTAAAAACAAGACAGCATTAAAGCACATCTAACATCAGTTATATATTTCTTCTATTATTCTCTAGATTGCTACCATATTGGTATAGAACTTCACATTCTTATATTTAACAGATATTAATTTACCTTCCTTGATGTTTGACCAACAGCAAAATAAACTCTCACCATTATCAAAAGACTTAAAGATGCATCATTACTAAATTAAATCCTCTTCAATATACTGATGTGATTCATGTGCTGTAAGTGTGAAGGTAGTCCTTTGATGATTTATGTGACAGTCCAATAGTAAATAAATGTTATGATTTTTGAGGAGATGTTAAAGCATCTTTATTACCCACACCCTCCTCCTCATAAGCGATTGCGATGCCTCTCCGTCCCTCCACAGCTTTCACTACTGGCATCTGCCCCAGTTTGGGCTCCAGTCCCTGCCAACTGCGGCCAGCCAAAAAAGATGCTTCAAAACAAAAAGATCATGATTATATTCTGCATTTGCATGAATCAAATGTTTTATTAAAAAAGTGGCAGAATTACTACCGCAACTACAGTTCAGTATGGCCTCAGACCCATACCTGCAGTGTTTGTATTGGCCACAGTGAGAGTCTGATTCCTGAGGACAAGTGAAGACTCTGATGTGCCATTTATTATCTCAGATGAGGTGGTAGAACAGGCTCGCAGAGCTCCTGTGATAAGAGAGACATCTGTGGCCTCTTCCCCAATGGCAGACTGGTTTGGTTCAGGGAAAACCACATGACTGCTTCCACCTATAATATAGGTTTCTTATTAGATGCTCAGAACAATACCATATATGGACACTGATATAATTAAAATCCCATAAGCAATACAATATCATTATCACAATGCTTTTCTAGTGCTCTATAGTATGATTTGTTAAAATGATGCAATGTCATACCAGGCAGTAAATCTCTGAAGTCTGTGACATATTCTCCAGTCCACTCTCTTTGCTTATTGCAAGCCAACTCCATCTCAAAGGGAGTCACCACAGGTCTGTAGAATTCACTTGAATCCAGCAGTGAGTTCTCTGGACAGGCAACTAGCACGTAAACATCAATTTCCAAGAAGTTGGCGAGCTTGGGAACGTTGATTTTTCCCATAGCAAACATATAGCTCTTCTTGCCTGCTTTGTGAATAATGTCTTTCAGCTGCTCTATGATGGTCAGATAATTGGCGACACCCAGGGTGCCCACCAAAATGCCCACCACACTGGCATCTTTAGCCCGCTCAACGCCATAATAGCGTTTCATCAGTGCCTTGTTGATTTTAACCGATTCAACTCGCCCTGTGCACGTTTCTGGATTGAATGAGCTGAAGGCACAATGGTTCCAGGTCATCATTAAGTTTGTCAGAGTCAGGCCTTCATGTCCAATGTAAAACATACTGTAATCATCAACACACTGCCCCCTTTTTACACTAAACTGTCTGCCGAATTTAAAAATGACTCCATCATCCTTTGAATCCAAGTGATCACTGTCCACACAGCTGTCCTTTATCAGTTCAGCACCGCTGGAACAATCAGTTTTTAGAAGAGATACCGCAACATTGGGGTAGATATCACACAAAAGCGTCCTGAGATCACCTGAGGAGAGATGATATAAATTAACACACAACATTCACAGTGGTTTTTAATCAGCGGTGTCCAATCCTGCTCCTGGAGGGCCACAAACCTACAGAGTTTAGTTCCAATAAAAATTAAACACACCTGAAGAAGCTCTATTTGAAGGGACAGCCATGCGTATTGGTGTTGAAACTATAACGGACAATATCAAGCAATAACGAGTGTACAACTGATGTACATTCAATGGCTAGAGAAGGGGTTCTTACATTTTTTTGTAAGTCAAAACCATTAGATGTAAAATATTAACGAAGTTGCTTACTCTTTTTCATTCACTCCTTCAAGTGGACTATACTTGTGGACTGACAAGGAATAGTGAATAGGGGACAATTTTGTATACAGGCCTAGAAACCTCAAGGCAGATGTGTTGGGGAAGTTTGGAGCTAAACACTGCAGGACTCGCCCCCTAGCAGCAGGATTGGACACCCCTGCATTAAATGAACATTATTAAACGTTAGCGGTAACACTTTACAATAAGGTTCATTAGTTAACTACATTAGTTAACATGAACTAATAATGAACTGCACTTATAAAGCATTTATTTATCTTTGTTAATGTTAATTTCAACATTTACTAATGCATTATTAAAATCTTGTTAACATTAGTTAATGCACTGTGAACTAACATGAACAAACCATGAACAGCTGTATTTTTATTAACTAACGTTAACAAAGATTAACTAATGCTGAACAGAGGTGTTGTTCATGGTTAGTTCATGATAACTAATGCATTACCTAATGTTAACTAATACAACCTTATTGTAAAGTGTTACCACGTTAGCATAGCTTGAACAGTACCAATTACCTATAGCATGTGAATAGGTGACGTCATACAGTATGATGACATTACTTTGGCAGTCAGGGTAAAGCTCTTTAAAGACTGCAGCACACTGCTGGACATCTATAGGTCTTTTTCCAAACACATACAGAAGAGGTAGTCGTCTGCATGGGCTGAGGCAAGATGGCCCATAATGCACTATACAGTCTGCTCTTACATGTTCTGCTGCTACCTCATCCACACAACAGCTGAAAAGGAAATACACAGGTCTGGAAATCAGTATTAGCCACACAATATTAACCCTCTGGTGATCTTCGGTCATTTTAGACAAAAAAAAAAAAAAAAAAAATGTTTTTAATTTTTTACTTCATCAGAATGGTATGAAACGACACTTTCTGTGGCACTTGCTAAATAAATACACACAAAAAATAAACTGGGGACTTGATTAGAAGAGTCTTAAAATATGAAATATGTAGGGCTATATATGCATTTAGTGGTTACATGATGGTATTACATATTATTTTCTTGTAATGTAAATGAAACAACAGGGTTCTTACCTGCCATAGGATGTATCTCCTAAAATGAACGTCATTGCTTTGGTTTCACTCTCTATTTCGACAGAGACCCGGACAGCATCAGGAAGGAGTTCATCTGGAAACTGTAAAGCTACCTGTGATAAAAACAGGACATACTGTCCTTAATAGATCAGCTGGACATATGGTTTAAGTAAACAAGACAGATGATTTCTAAAATGTTGTCTCGCCTTCTTGAATTGATTACTAGTGACAAAATGACATGTCTCAGCTATTTGATACAGCTGCATCAAATTCCCAGCATGGCTGCTTGTGACGGTGGACACATTGACAGTGCGCTGAAGAACTGCCTCACTGCTGCTACTGAAAGCATCTGTCATCTTCTCTCAGGAGATAGTGTTGTACTTTGGGTCTGAAAAGAATGAGTTATAATTAAGCACTAAGCAGCATCGCATTCTTCGTACTGTTGGAAAAAACAAACAGAGCAAAGCAATTATCCTTCCCCACAACAGCACACAATCTAATATTTAACTTTCATCCAACCATAAAAGTAGCTCGGGGTTGTCATTAAAGGCCCAGTATTAAAAAAAAAAAGGGTTTTACACTGTGATGAACATGACATTCATATAAATGAATATTGACATTTATTAAAATATACAACTGATATGTCTCCCTCGCTTAAAAATAAGATTCGTTTACAGTCAACAGAATCATTCAAACTCATTATACGTTGCACATTGAAACCAGCTGGGAGCTGCCACGTAAACTGTTTGAAGCAGCTAAAACTAGTTGACCGCTGGATAAATGAATTTGCCACCAAAATTACATATTAAACATAACAAAAGGTAACATACCAAAACACAGATGCACATAACATGCCAATTCGCACGTGAGGTTGAGAGGAACACGGAACGCTGTTCTTCATCATTCAGCGCCTGCGACTTGAGTTCCTCACACTGCCTTCTAGTGTACTGGAGAGAGACCGTCAGTAACGGCGACAACTTTCATAGGGTACTTTAAACAGGTATACAAAGAGAACTCAAAAAGACTAGAATTTTATTCATCAGAATAACATCATCATATTCACTTTGACTTTCGTTGAATCAGAATCATATCATCATAAATACACTTTATTTTTTACATATTGTGCGTTTAAGTCCTCACCTCATGTTTTCAACATGAAAACCTTTTAGTCATATGAACTAGTATAAACTTTTTTCCAATCCTTTGTGTACTGCATTCAAAAAATATGGCAAATGTCATGTCATGTACTTTAATCCTTAAACCACTGCCAGAACAACCCAAGGCACTTTATTTGATATCATCCAGCTGTTTGTCAGAGCTGTCACAGCTGTGCTGATATTCAGCGTGATGTTGCTTAAATATGTAGTGTATTTAAACTGCATCATTTCATCACACATAAAACACTGCACAACATGAATGAATACAAAGTTAATAGCTGTTTGTTGTAAAATTTGGGCTTCATTCAGCTGTTGACATTGCTGTTAATAAGCATGGACATCATGATCCTAATGCAAGATGTTGCACTGTTCATGTAGATATGTAAATATGATTTATTTTCCCAATAGAACTTGATATCTTAATAAAGCAGGAACGGACATTTGCTCTTAGAGGATGACTGTGAATATCACAGCTCTTCTTATGACCAAAGGCTGATGAGACGTTTTTTTTTTTATAGGAAGAACAATGTCTCCTGATGTTCACATCCATATCCGATAGAATCCAAGTACTACTGTGAGACACGTGAATACTGAACCTAGAAGAATTAGAAAAATAAATCATTAATGAAAATAAATACTGAAACAGTCTCTTACTGACCAGTTATTTGAATAAATTCATCTTGACCTCTATCGGTATGATTAATGTAACAAGGACATTCTGCAGCTGTGTGTACGGCAGGTCCTTGAACACGATATCTTTGCTGAGACCAGTGGTGGACAAAGTAATCAAATACTTGAGTAAAAGTAGATATTCTAATAAAATATTACGTAAGTAAAAGTACTCCATTTTAATTGTACTTGAGTAAATATAGACAGTACTTGATTTTTAATGTACTGATCAATGATTTATGTTTAGAATTAGTTCAGACATCTGCAAATAAGCAAATGTTTTATACACTAGCAAGTAGCAAGCAAAAGTAGTCATACACTATAATCTCAATATACTAATATATCAATTTGTTACTGATAATTCAAGTGTACAAACAAGTAAAAATAACAAAATATTCCATATTGTATTTGAAAAATGAGGAAAAACAGTGTGTGTAAACAAAAAAGTATAAACATACAATATATACAGACATTGCGCAAACTGCTACAGTCTTTTCTTTTTTGTACTTGTAGCCTCATTTTGGGCCTTCATAAAATAATTAAGCTCAACAATAAGTTTCAGCCTCATTCCAGACTTGAGGCAAATGTGTGATCTTGACACTTTTACCTGCAAGATATTTGATAGTATCTAGTTTATGTGCCTCCAGCATAGTCTTCAGGCCAGCCACTTCTGTGTCGATTTTCATGTTGGTCTGTGTCACATGCCGATCCTGCTCAGAATGCTAAGAAAGAAGAAAGAAGTTTCATAAAAAGTTTCATACAAAAAAAATCAAGAAACATTATTGTCCTAAATGCTGGTACTTCTCACCATTTCCATCAATTCATTCCTGGTCCCAATAAGTTTTCTGTCAAAGTCTGCCGTCTGGACCAAGAGCAAACACATCTCAGTTAAAGCATATCTAACTGCCAGCTCCAAACGACAACTCAAATAACTAACAAATCTTTGGTTTCCAGAGATGGTGAAGCTTTCAAAGCTGTTTTTGATCTTGCTGTACTTACCATCTCCTTCACACGGCTTTTTTCTACGTTCAAATCCAACATGGTATCTGCACGCCTTTTGTTTATCACATCCTGCAGCACAAAATGTAAAACTATAATAACTACCCAGTAAACCCAGTACCCAATAAATTTGTCTGGTCAGGGGCTGTGTTTTTAAGGTCTGAATAGCAAAGTAAAAACCTTTTTTCACCAAAAAGTTGTTTTTCCAATAACTTACACTGAGTTGTAACTTTAGCTGTGATAGCTCAACCTTGATTTTCTGTAAAGGAAACAAGATGCATAATACTTCTTTATTAGGTGAATATACCAAACTGTTAAGTAATTAATTTGAGGGATTCAAGGGAATTCAAGGCAAACCAAATAATGACCTTATTCAGAAAAGGCATCACTTTTTATTTCACAGCTACTATACAGCTACTACCAAGACAAGAGATGCAGACGGCGGAAGGAAATATGTATATGTATTTATATACACTAACGTTCAAAAGTTTGCGTTCAGTAAGATTTTTTTTTAAAGAATTAATACTTTTATTCAGCAAGGACACAATAAATTGATCAAAAGACATTTATAATGTTCCAAATGATTTCTATCTAAAATAAATGCTGTTCTTTGGAATTTTCTGTTCATCAAAGAATCCTGAAGAAAAGTGTATCAGGATTTACACAAAAATATTATGCAGCACAACCGTTTTCAACATCGATAATAAGAAATGTTTCTTGAGCAGCAAATCAGCATATTATAATGATTCCTGAGGATCATGTGACACTGGAGTAATGATGCTGAAAATTCAGCTTTGCCATCACTGGAATAAATTACATTTTAAAATATATTAAAATAGAAACATTGGTTGTAATATTATTTCACATTACTGTTTTTACTGTATTTTTGATCAACTTAATGCAGACTTGGTGAGCATAAGAGACTTCAAAAACAAAACAAATCTTACTGACCCCAAACCTTTGACTGGCAGTGAATATTCACATTGAATACAGAAAAATAATTTAAGCATACAAATCAAGTGGGTGATGATGATAAATAACACAGCACAAATGATCAGAGGTCTCACCTCATTATCTGTCAATAATGCTGAGAATTCACTCTTTTCAAGAATGATCATGTCCTTTTTCACAGCGGTGATATGAGACATGACTTTCTGTAACATGATTTCCTGTAAAACAAAAATAGTCAAGAAGAATAACTGCCCTGTTCGACCTGGGCTCTGCTATGAGGGAAGTTGTATAGACAACAGCAGGCAGTCAACCTAAGTTTTTTTTTTATGTGTTTATTAAAAATATCTGTCACAATGAACTTTGGTAATTGTTTGCCAACTTTTGCCAGTCACTTAAACAGTCACTTAAACCTTATCAAAAGTTGAATACACAAAGTTACACCTCACATGAGCTAAATCATGGTCACAGTGATGTGTGTCAAATCAAGTGATGGTCACAGGTCATGGGATCAGTCAAACAATCACAAAAGCATGAAAATACAATACAAATCTCACCTGCTGTATCTTGGTAGCCATGTCACCGTACGTAACGTCCATGTTTGAATTTGTGATATTCACCATCATATTGACAATGACCTCCGCCTGCTGGGTCATGAAACCTGAAAGGGCATTTTGATGAATCACTGACTTGGACTTAGCAGAACATTTTAGAAACATGGAAAATAAATCTTACCGCTTCCCTCAAGCAGTTGGACCATTGCGTGAGTATCAAAAAATAACTTCCTACTGCCAGACTTAGAGATGTCTGATTTTTTCAGGTCATACTGTAGAACTTTAACAGAGGTGCTCAACTCTGAAACAAAGACAATGGGGGACAATTAGTGTGTCGACTATGCAAATCATAGAAAACTGGTCATTAGCAACAGCAGTAAACATTCTGCAAACTTCGACTTTTGGTGTGTATCACTTACAAACATCGAATACATACGCACCTCTGACCAACATGCATGAACCTCTTAACAGCAGAACAGACTCCGTGCCAGACCTGCTAATTCTACTTCTGATCGCAGAGGTCAGATGTCTGCTGTGTGGAGACCACATTCTGCAGAAGCCGGAAAATAAGCACTTTGTAGCCTGTTTTTTTTATTAAATCCGAGGAAAACTTTCAAATGTTGTGGAATTGCGGCGGTGCGGGACCTGTTTTGACCGCATGATCTTGCTTTTCTCCTCTGTATTCGTCTTCTAAAGTCAATACATTGAACACAACTTTTTAAACTCCTGAAATAATTCAGAAGTTACATGTAATATAATTATTTTTTTTAATGTAATAATAAAATATAATTACTAAAATATAATAATAAAAAAAAAAAAATACAAAGGTTTCCGAACTTTTCTCCTTTCTGTTTGACAGGTCCGACCACCTCTGTCCAGCTTCCTGTAACTGAGCGCGTAAACAATGACGTTTCACGTACACATGCTGGTTTTAATACAAAGCGTAAGCACGTTCTGAACTATAAAGCTGGACGTAAGCACGTCACAACGTTGTGCCTACAGGCATTTTCCAAATACAAAATCGTGCTAGCTTGACATAATTAAAAATTAAGTATTTTTATTGTTTAACAAATGGTGCACGAAGAGAGGTGCTTAGCAACCAGAAAATGTTTACTCAGGAGGTAAAATATAAATATTGTATGAGCTGTTTTATTCTCTATTCATTATTTAGGGCTCCACTTGCAATTATTGCAGCACTTTGGGACACCTCTACAGTGTAACCCCCTTATTTCTTATGATTCTACAATTGTATAGCAATAAACATGGAAAATGTGAGAGAGAACCTGTTGAGACTGACTCTGAATATCTGAAAGTCTGATGTTGCCTGACAGATCTGACAACACATAAACTGGAACTAACATTCAGTTTAAAAACATTATTTTATTATTGCTATTATTATTTTTTACAAAATATAATATTTGTGAGATATTTGAAAGTGAAGACATATGACAGTGCATGAAGGAAAACAAAAGAGTTTTCAACAGTGTCTTAAAATTTCGAATGTCTTTGAAAAAGTGACCTTCAGTTTGAGGTAATTACAATATTTCAATATTCTGTAAACTTAGGTTACCTCTACTTTATATTGATTAACCCCTACTGGTTTATAATTAGTGAGTGAGTAATTAATACCAGTCATACTCTGACTAACATTTTAAAACAATCAATTCTATTGTTTCTGGCTGGTGTAACAGGTTTCTAGACACTTGATTTGAAGTAAATCAATAATTAAATTCTACTCAAAAGATAAAGATATGTGCATAACATATTAAAGCCAAATTATTTTAGTGATGTTTCAAGAGGACAGTACAGACTTGCTAAGATATAGTTAAAGGATTAGGTGTGTCTGTGTTGATACTGTATTATAGTCAAAAACTAAAACAGATGAATAAGGTTTTGAAGGTATGGCATGATGAACCAGCCAATGAACCGCACAGGACTTGAGCTGCAGTAAACAGGACTTGTGTTTACACACACCTAAACCTCTCAGGTCTTGAAAGTACATATAAAATCAGATTTTACTGCTTGCCCAAATTCAAATTGTTCTGCATTGAAACCCAAATTAATTCATCGTGCTTTCTTTTGCTATAAATGATTATACTCCCAAAAAAAGTTTTTTGGCAAAGTTTTTTGATTTGTAAAACAGGATTCACAGGCTCTGTTGAGATCAACAGCAAAAAACTGTTAAATTGTTGACAGTCGGTATACACAGACAGTTTCATTTTTAACATTGTGCTTTGCAGACTGTTGATGTTTGGCCGATCACAACTGAAGAGACCTCAGAAAAAGAAAAAGCCTACACAAAACAAGAGATAAGACTTCAGACCAGGAACACCACACACACTGATAGCACCACGGCAAATATCGCCACACCGCACAGCATCATTGCCGCAAACATCTGGCTACGACTGCAGAAGCTTTGAGCTGCCTCTTCGTCAATGGACAGCAGTGCTAGTGAGGCGCTGTCAGTGCTAACAGGGTCAGCGTACTGAGGACCCAGTGCCTCCACAGTCCAGCGCAGCACGTTGACTTTCAGCTCCATGTCTTCCAGTGTGCGGTCCACCTGTGCGATCTCTTGCTCCAGCTGACTCTGCTCCTGACCCTCCACGCTGGACGTCTGGGTACCGTCACCTGCCTCCTGCAGCTCAGGCAGGCTCAAGGCCCGAGCCGCCACCTCTGTTGTCCCCCCTGTATAGGCAATTACATGTTTATCAGACCAATAACAGGGGCTGTGATATTTACACTTCATATGTTTGAGGAATGTACAGAAGTTGCTTTTTCTCTAGTCTTAAATAATTTGTAATCTGTTATGAAACTTCTTACAGTTATACATGCCTACCCTGTATGCCTGTTTGCACCATGGTACTGTTATTGGCCAGGGAAAAGTGCTTGACCATGGTGAAAACCTTGCACATGTCTGCATGTAGGAGCTCCAGACATGAGGAGAACGCTACCCACAGCAGCTCTGTTTCCTTCCTTTCAGTCTCTGGTAATGTTTTATCCCTCAGTCGAGCTGTCAGGTGGTTTCGGCAAGACAGCGCTAGTGTCTGGGCTCGCTCTCGTGTTTGCTGAAGATCACGCCGTAGGCTGGAGTTGTCCATGCATCCACCAACACAGGAGGCTAAGTGCCGATAACATGCCACCACCTGAGTCGGATCAGATCAACTATGATGTTTTGAACTTTAACTTTTAGAAATAACACAGTCTACCTTTGGCATTCTTCTATATCTAGACATATATCTTGTATTAATGATACACTAAAAATGTAAAATAAATAACTGTGTTTAAAAAAATGAAAAGGTTTGATGGCACAATGGATTTCATACAGAATAACAGATCAAGTATGTAACATCAGCCAAACTGCTCTGAATGAGGTATTATTAATGATATAATACATACATCTATACAATTATAATACAATACCTTACTGACCCAGGTTCAGACACAATAAATACCTGCTACATCCCAAGTTCTATAGAGCACATGGCAGGTTGCTTACTGGACAGATGTTAGGCCTTGTGATGCTTGTGATGGAAAAACACTTTTACAATTCTAGAAGCAGGTAATGTATAGGAGTTTTCGAAAGAAGGCTTTGTTTGGTTTTCTAAATCCAATTCAAATTCACCTTTTCAATATGTTATATTTATTGTAAATTGTTATATTACATACACCGATCAGGCATAACATTATGACCACTGAGAGGTGAAGTGAATAACATTGATTATCTCTTCATCACGGCACCTGTTAGTCAGTGAGATACAGTGGGGAGATCAAGTATTTGATACACTGCTGATTTTGCAGGTTTTCCTACTTACAAAGCATGTAGAGGTCTGTAATTTTTATCATAGGTACTCTTCAACTGTGAGTGACGGAATCTAAAACAAAAATAGAACCCAATAGAAAATCTTTGGAGGGAGCTGAAAGTCCATATTGCCCAGCGACAGCCCCGAAACCTGAAGGATCTGGAGAAGGTCTGTATGGAGGAGTGGGCCAAAATCCCTGCTGCAGTGTGTGCAAACCTGGTCAAGAACTACAGGAAACGTATGATCTCTGTAATTGCAAACAAAGGTTTCTGTACCAAATATTAAGTTCTGCTTTTCTGATGTATCAAATACTTATGTCATGCAATAAAATGCAAATGAATTACTTAAAAATCATACAATGTGATTTTCTGGATTTTTGTTTTAGATTCTGTCACTCACAGTTGAAGAGTACCTATGATAAAAATTACAGACTTCTACATGTTTTGTAAGTGGGCAAACCTGCAAAATCGGCAGTGTATCAAATACTTGTTCTCCCCACTGTATATTAGGCAGCAATGAACATTTTGTCCTCAAAGTTGATGGGCAAGTGTAAGGATTTGAGCGAGTTTGACAAGGGCCAAATTGTGATGGCTAGACGACTGGGTCAGAGCATCTCCAAAACTGGGTGTTTCCGGTCTGCAGTGGTCAGTATCTATCAAAAGCGGTCCAAGGAAGGAACAGTGGTGAACCGGCGACAGGGTCATGGGCAGCCAAGGCTCATTGATGCACGTGGGGAGCGAAGGCTGGCCCATGTGCTGGTTCTGATACAAAGGTGTCAGAATACACAGTGCATCGCAGTTTGTTCCGTATGGGGCTGCATAGACCAGTCAGGGTGCCCATGCTGACCCCTGTCCACCGCCGAAAGCGCCAACAGTGGGCACGTGAGCATCAGAACTGGACCACGGAGCAATGGAAGTGGCCTGGTCTGATGAATCACATTTTCTTTTACATCACGTGGATGACCGGGTGCGTGTGCGTCACTTACCTGGGGAACACATGGCACCAAGATGCACTATGGGAAGAAGGCAAGCCGGCGGAGGCAGTGTGATGCTTTGGGCAAGGTTCTGCTGGGAAACCTTGGGTCCTGCCATCCATGTGGATGTTATTTTGACATGTACCACCTACCTAAGCATTGTTGCAGACCATGTACACCCTTTCATGGAAACGGTATTCCCTGGTGGCTGTGGCCTCTTTTTGCAGGATAATGCGCCCTGCCACAAAGCAAAAATAGTTCAGGAATGATTTGAGGAGCACAACGAGTTTGAGGTGTTGACTTGGCCACCAAATTCCCCAGATCTCAATCCAATCAAGCATCTGTGGGATGTGTTGAAGAAAAAAGTCCGATCCATGGAGGCCCCACCTCACAACATACAGGACTTAAAGAATCTGCTGCTAACATCTTGGTGCCAGATACCACAGCACATCTTCAGGGGTCTAGTGGAGTCAATGCCTCGACGGGTCAGGGCTGTTTTGGCAGCAAAAGGGGGACCAACACAGTTTTAGGAAGGTGGTCATAATGTTATGCCTGATCGGTGTATAGGGTAACATGGGATAAGATGCTCCACAGGGCTACACCCCCCACCCCCACCTTATTTTCTTCTCCTGACCATAGATGGCACAAAATCTCATCTCAGCACTTTTAATGAATGGCTACGCTATTTTTAATTTTGTCATTTCATCTGAATATCAACATTTGTGAGATTTAGTCAGCAAAAACAGTTTTGAAGTCAACTGATCCAATTTTGTATCTCTGGAAAATAGTAATCTATGACAGTGTATTATGTTGAATACCCCCCAGATGTACAATTTAGACATCTTCGCTTTCAAGACCAATAGGTTATTTCAGTGAAATAATTCAATTTGATTTCACTATGTTCCTATTATGACATCTCTTCAATTAAAATATGTGCAAGTAAATATGTAAATATTCATATGCCATTATAGAATAATTTTACCTTTCAGATGAATCTCTTTTACTAGGATTCTGTTTTGTCTGTCATTGGTTATTTAATTGTTCAATTTAATTGTCGAAATAAAATTTTAAATAGTTGATTTAGTATTTTACATTAATGACACTTTAAAAAAAACATACACTCCATTAAATACTTTTAACATATTTAAATATATTTACTGTAATTTATTCCTGTGATGCTGTGAAGGTTTTATAAAGTTAGATAATTGTTCAGGTTATCAGACATCATTATAGCTAGATTAAGCATTAGTATGAATGACAAATATTACTGATAATCTGTTTGTCATAAGACGGCTATTTCAGGATAAGCTTTGGAAACTTTTGGGATCTTGCTTTTGTTGCTGTCTATAGCCATTTGGACTTGAAAAATATGTAAAATGATTTGATCAGTTAAAATGCTGATCATCTTTAAGATGTGTTATCTGTATATCTGAAAGGAGCATTAGATTTACTTTATTAAAGTAGATGAACAGAAGCTGCTACCATTGCTGACAACAGAACAGAGTAAAGAAAATGGGTACTTCTGCTGGGCTAGTCAGAGTATTGGAAAAAAGAACCATGAAGTCTGCACACTTTATTGAAAGTGCAACGTTTCGACAGTCAGGTTTTCATCAGACACAATGGTCAGAGTATCGACACATGCCTCCACTGGTTCATACTGAAGATAATCAAGCAGTGGAGCGTGGATCATCCCTGCTCACAGATAGTGCTTTTTCACCCTAAGGCTTGAGGAACACACCATCATAAGATGCTTTTATGTTCAGCCTGACAATAAGGAGAATTGAGGACATGCACATGCTTCAACATCTTCAATCTGAACCTCAATAAGTTTGTCATCACATCAACAAACAAATGATGGAAGATAAACCACAACTGATTGTCGACATATTTATAATTTAATTGATGTGCTCCCCTCATTCTTTATTCCAATATTGTAGAACATTTATTAGGGGAAATGTGTAAAAACGATATACAGCTCTGGAAAATATTAAGAGACCACTTAACATTGAGACATCGATGTTAAGTGGTCTCAATTTTTTCCAGAGCTGTATGCAGGGAAATATATGAATCTGATTTACTTTCCTGTTAGGAAAAATGAATGATGCCCTGATTAAATTATTGAAAAAGATATCGCCACAAAACTCTGTGAAAAGTATGGAGGTTTGTTTAGCGGAATGATTCTAATCAGTTATTGGATCATTTAATATAAACTCACCTTGATGAGGGAGTCCACCATTGCTTTTCCCTCTTGCAGTGGCTGTGCTGAAGTTCCATCGTCAGCGACCTTGTTGTTGGACAGTGGCATTGGGTTATGTTTTCTAAGGTAACAAGGGTGAATCCCTGTTCCAAAAGTTAGTGTCTGCCTTCAAACTCAACAATGCTTGTACACCCTTCGACTTAGCTGGAGTAAACTATAGTCCATATTTGAGCTGACTGACCTGTCTGACCCTGTGACCAAAGTTTAATATATCAGTTGATAAAAATCTTAGAAAGTAAAATAAAAATTTCAGGTTTCCAAAAAAGAATAGAAAAAAAAAAAAAAAATCAGAGAGGCGCGGAGGATTGTGATGTCAAAGTCGAGTGTGATAATCCGAATGACTGACCCCTTTGCACTGAGGCCATGTGGTTAAGCTCATTATATGCTGCTGAGAGGTGCAGAGATTCTGTGGCCTGGGAATACGTCACTACCTCCTTCTGAAGCCCCCTCTTTTTCTCCTATCACTCTCTCTTTCTTCTCTCTCCTTTCTCTTTCTGTGTGTGTGTGTGTGTGTGTGTGTGTGCCTGAATGACAGGCCAGGCCCTGAGGGGCAGGTTGTGGTCCAGTGTGTTCTGCAGTTCTTGCAGCGGTCAACCAACACATTGCTTATTTGTCACAAACCTACAAAAAATAACTGTAATATATAAAATCTAAACTTCAATCTGAATAAAGTTAAATAAATATAGGCCTAAATATAAATAATATATATAAATATAAAAATGTATGCATGGCTAGTCAGGCAATTGTTAGTCTCCTCTGTCTCAGGTCAAATTAGATTAGGGCCATGTTAAATTAATCCCTGAAATATATCTGCTGGATTGGTCTGATTATCCCATCTTAAACATGACTGTACAGACCATAGGAGCAAATCCTTTTTCAACTATCATATATGAAACATAATGTTGGACAATATTTGAATTAATTTGACAACAGGTACAAACACAGGAATGTGAGAAGCAATAGGTCTACACTGAATATGCTGTAAAATTACTTTATCAACAGACAATTGGTTTTGTGATTTCTCTATTTACGGTATAACATAGCTTTAGGATTTAAATCTCTAACAGAGATTATAAATCAGATTCTCTTGGCATTTAACATTGGTAGTTTTGTAGTCTTGTTGGCTGTACTTTTCCGACTATGTTATGGACAAATAATCAGTAGATTATCAGAGTTTGATATTACAGTTACAGGTGTGATTTCATGTTATCAGTTTTAGCCCTGGAATAATTTACCCAGTAGACAGTTTAATTAAATTATTTTTTACATTATCGCCAAATAATGAAAATTACACATTTGATAGCATACATATGCTAATAAAATTGCTTTTTAACTAAACCCTTTATATACTGTACTATAATAACATCCTATACATTCAATGTTTTATCATTCAACATGTAGTTGCACGTATAGTATTTGTAGCATTGTATATTGTCTTTACGGTTATGAGCTGAGTTTCTTTTTTATTGTACTTTTACACAAGTACATTTTCTTGTATTTTTTAAAAAACAGTTCAACGCTAACACCTGTGAGGTCATAAATTGCAGTTCATCTTTATTAAAGTGTTGTTGCTTTTGTGATATTCTATAATGCAAAGGTAATTCGTTCAGCAAACATTAAAGTGTGTCATCTCATCGAGGTTGACTGTTTAACAGGTTGTTTACATCACTTATCTGTTATCTGAGGAGAAAAAAAGTTGAACAATTTGAAAACAATTTTTCACAAATAACATTAAAAAAAAATTAATGCATTTTAATGTATTTCATAATACATTACTTAGTAAGTATGAAACATGACATACCATTTAAGTAACTTTTTTAACCCTTGAGCCATGTCTTAGTCTTGTGTGTTGTTTTGTGTCCATTCATTCTGGTGAAAGAAAAATGTGAAACATTTCACTATATGGCTCTTTATAAACAAGTCTTTACACAAATGACTGCATGCATTTAACATTAACTGCATTAACAAAACAAAAACCCAAGGCCTCATGACTCCATCTAGAGCAGGGGTCGGGAACCTTTTTTGACTAAAGAGCCATTTTTTGCATTTTTGGTTAATGCATTTTTCCAAAAGAGCCACAGTAAAAAATAATATAATATTATTAGTAAAAAACGTGTTTTTTTTTCAATACAATTTCAACAGTAGTAACTATTAGGTCCATAGACAACTAAAAACAAACAAATATGCAGCAAACAATGAACAAGTTGCGATATGGAATTAATTGTGCAGGGCTTTCACTGTGAGCTTGAGTTGCCAACTGATGAGCATAAATCCTCCAATCCAAAAATGTGTGTGTGTGTGTGTGTGTGAGTGTGTGTGTGTGTGTGTGTGTGTGTGTGTGAGAGAGAGAGAGAGAGAGAGAGAGAGAGAGGGAGAGAGTGAACGCAGTGCTTACATCTACTGTGCTTATGTGAATACTCGACTTGGCATTTTGATATATTTCTGTGTTTATTTGGCCGTTTAGGCGCAACCGAAGACAAAGGCTACTATGCTTGTCCGTGTTGCGCTTTGAGCGCGCGCACAGCATCCTGTCAGAATTCAGTTCTCTTTCGCGACTTATCGCACTTTTAATATAAATATTTAATATAAATTTCTTTTCAATATAAAACACATCCCGCTCTTTTCTTTCTCATTCATTCACGTCTCGTTATTAATAACTTTATCTGCGCGGATTATCATAAATACGTTATACATTTATAGGACAGTCTCTGCGGCAAAAGCGAAAGTAGCCTACCAGCGGGTGAAATGTTTGGAAATGTCTCTTTGCACAGCAAAGCACCAGTTTCAATAAAAGGATATTCAAGTTTAGATAGACTACTTTTACATTTTCGCTGCTGTTCTAAAAATGGTTTCGCCATTACCTTAAACAAGCTGCAGCTGCTTGAATCCCAGTGCAGGAGCTGTAGGTTACCATAGAAACGTAAGTGGTTATTGATTGCTGTCGAGACTCGTGACACCCGCGAACAGCACTGTACAACTTGAATATTATTATTATCATTAATTATGTTTTAAGCTGCCTGCCTCTCTGTCCATTCAAAATATTTTGTATATTTGACAGGATATGCAAACAGTTTTTGTGGAATGGGAAGGAGCCTCGAATGCGGCTAGGGAAACTGCAGCTCCCGGTTGAGAGGGGAGGACTAGGTCTCTCCAAGCTATCTCTGTAACATTATGCAATTGGTTTGAGGCACAAGGGACAATGGATGTTACCTCCAGAGCGAGCTCCCCCATGGCTGGCCATGAAAAAATCTGTTTGTCCGCATATATTATTTGAGTCCTTACTCATAACTATCACTACCAGTGCGTAATCATCCGATTATTTCCCATCTCCAACCCAGTCAGTATCTGGTGTGACCACCATTTGCCTCACGCATTGCAACACATCTCCTTCGCATAGAGTTGATCAGGTTGTTGATTGTGTCCTGTGGAATGTTGGTCCACTCCTCTTCAATGGCTGTGTGAAGTTGCTGGATATTGGCAGGAACTGGAACACGCTGTCGTATACCCCGATCCAGAGCATCCCAAACATGCTCAATGGGTGACATGTCCGGTGAGTATGCTGGCCATGCAAGAACTGGGATGTTTTCAGCTTCCAGGAATTGTGTACAGATCCTTGCAACATGGGGCCGTGCATTATCATGCTGCAACATGAGGTGATGGTCGTGGATGAATGGCACAACAATGGGCCTCAGGATCTCGTCACGGTATCTCTGTGCATTCAATATACCATCAATAAAATGCACCTGTGTTCGTTGTCCATAACATATGCCTGCCCATACCATAACCCCACTGGCACCATGGGCCACTCGATCCACAACGTTCACATCAGCAAACCGCTCACCCACACGACGCCATACACGCTGTCTGCCATCTGCCCTGTGCAGTGAAAACCGGGATTCATCCGTGAAGAGAACACCTCTCCAAAGTGCCAGACGCCATCGAATGTGAGCATTTGCCCACTCAAGTCGGTTATGACGACGAACTGCAGTCAGGTTGAGACCCCGATGAGGATGACGAGCATGCAGATGAGCTTCCCTGAGACGGTTTCTGACAGTTTGTGCAGAAATTCTTTGGTTATGCAAACCGATTGTTGCAGCAGCTGTCCAGGTGGCTGGTCTCAGACGATCTTGGAGGTGAAGATGCTGGATGTGGAGGTCCTGGGCTGGTGTGGCTACACGTGGTCTGCGGTCTCTGAAACGCCTTTGGAGACAGCTTATGGTAGAGAAATGAACATTCAATTCACGGGCAACAGCTCTGGTGGACATTCCTGGAGTCAGCATGCCAATTGCACGCTCCCTCAAAACTTGCGACATCTGTGGCATTGTGCTGTGTGATAAAACTGCACATTTTAGAGTGGCCTTTTATTGTGGCCAGCCTAAGGGCACACCTGTGAAATAATCATGCTGTCTAATCAGCATCTTGATATGACACACCTGTGAGGTGGATGGATTATCTCGGCAAAGGAGAAGTGCTCACTAACACAGATTTAGACAGATTTGTGAACAATATGTGAGAGAAATAGGCCTTGTGTGTACATAGAAAAAGTCTTAGATTTTGTTCAGTGTATTTATTTATTCTCTTATTATTTATATTGTTACCATTTATTTATTAACTGTTTTGTTTTATGTATGTTTTTGATTTTGTGGTTTGTTTATATGTCAAGTATTATATCTCATGTTTATATCATTTCTTGTTTGCAAATAAGAAAACCAATAAAGTACAAATCATAAAAAAGAAAGAAATGTTGCTAAGGAAAATAATTGGATTTGAGGAGAACTTCACATCCCAAGACTTCCATTGAGAAAGATACAAAACTGTATTGTGTACAGGATAGATTTATGTAATCCACTTATTCATTCATGAGAAATGAAGGCACTGAAGCTGAGCTACCTCTGCAAGGTTCCTCTCCAAAATACTTCCTTGGGTTTCATTTAAAAATGTATGGTTGGTCATCTGTTATGGATGGAAATAAGGACATATATTAAAAGCATGAAAAGGTATTTAAATTTAATCTAAAAGCTCTATATTTTACTGGTGAGATTTACAGTATGATAGTAGCATAATTGTGGCCTCAAATATAAATCTGTTTAAATGAAAAAATGACACTTACCTGCTCATATATACTTCCATTAACATGGTCTGCTTCAGAAACTTGCTGTGGATATGAATGAGGCAAGAAATGTGGTTTATTCTTTTAAACAGCAGCTGGGCTAGCATGTAGAATGTTAAAAGTTACAATGTCTCCATCATAAATAATACAAAAGTAATGCATATTTTTGGGAATGTTCATTTTTATTTGTCATTTTACACTACAGTTATGAAAACTTGGTTTCGGACACAAAAGTGCTTGCTTTAAGTTAAGACTCTTGAAGGCACCTACCTCTTTTGTCTTCTCTGTGGGTTTGTATGATAAAAATGTGAAGTCGTTCACAGCAGCAGTCCCATCCCTGGCTGATCTCTGTGTAAAAATTAGGTATAGGATTATTAGTATATTAATAGTTAGTAGTACTAATAATAGTGATTGGTGGGGAAAAAAAAGAATAGGCCTATATACACAGATCAGGCATAACATTATGATATCCGTCCTAATATTGTGTTGGTCCCGCTTTGTTGCCAAAACAGCCCTGAGCCATCGAGGCATTGACTCCACTAGACCCCTGAAGGTGTGCTGTGGTATCTGGCACCAAGATGTTAGCAGCAGATCCTTTAAGTCCTGTATGTTGCGAGGTGGAGCCTCCATGGATCGGACTTGTTTATTCAGCACATCCCAACAGATGCTCGATTGGATTGAGATCTGGGGAATTTGGAGTCCAAGTCAACACCTCAAACTCATTGTGCTCCTCAAATCATTCCTGAACTATTTTTGCTTTGTGGCAGGGTGCATTATCCTGCTGAAAGAGGCCACAGCCACCAGGGAATGCCGTTACCATGAAAGGGTGTACATGGTCTGCAACAACGCTTAAGTAGGTGGTACATGTCAAAGTAACATCCACATGGACGGCAGGACCCAAGGTTTCCCAGCAGAACATTGCCCTAAAACATCACACTGCCTCCGCCGGCTTGCCTTCTTCCCATAGTGCATCCTGGTGCCATGTGTTCCCCAGATAAGCGACGCACACGCACCCAGCCATCCACGTGATGTAAAAGAAAACGTGATGCTCACGTGCCCACAACATTCTGATGGCATTTGACCCCATAAAGGGGCACACTTTAAAAGTTAGTCAAGATATAAGCTTGACTATTTGGTATGATTGACTATAAGATACGATCAGTGAGTAGTTATTTTCATCGTCACTCGTCAAATAATTTTAAACATACATAAATCTCAGAAAAGGACATACAATATAGTAACTTTTTGAATAACTGCAAAAATTGTGTTGTCAGGAGTGTCTGATTAATGTGTTGTAGAAATATTTTTACATACCTTATGTGCTTCAAGTGTTACCAAACAGGCACACAGAACACAGATGTACACTTCTGTTTTCATTCTCAGTGAGTTGGAGGTTTTGTAGCAGAAATATCAGCTTTAGAGAAGTTTAGAAGGGTTTGTTTTATATGTCAGACCTTGTTACTTTCACCAGGGAGGAGCCATGAACAAACTGATGGTCATTCAACTGCACAGCTTCCCAATCAAACTGCAGTAGGAAAGGGGAGTGCAGGATTGTGTCTTCCTCACTGAGTGCCTGTTTTGTTTCAGTAGCTTTTTTTTTTTATCTCATAAATATCAATACAACAATGTACTTTCAAAACACCCCCGGAACGCGTTTTCAACTTTGAAATATCCATCAATGTTCTAACTAATGTCGTATGCTACATAATATAGCTATGTACATACAATGTTTAACACGTCCGTAATATTTCTGCTGAAAGTAGGCCTAAAAGTAGTGAGGAGGTACACTATATTACCAAAAGTATTGGGACACCCCTCCAAATAATTGAATTCAGGTGTTCCAATCACTTCCATGGCCACAGATGAAGCATCTAGGCATGCAGACTGCTTCTACAAACATTTGTGAAATAATGGGTCGCTCTCAGGAGCTCAGTGAATTCAAGCGTGGTACAGTGATAGGTTGCCACCTGTGCAATAAGTCCATTTGTGAAATTTCCTCACTACTAAATATTCCACGGTCAACTGTTAGTGGTATTGTAACAAAGTGGAAGCAATTGAGAACAACAGCAACTCAGCCACGAAGTGGTAGGCCACGTAAAATCACAGAACGGGGTCAGCGCATGCTAAGGTGCACAACTTTCTGCAGAGTCAATAGCTACAGACCTCCAAACTTCATGTGGCCTTCAGATTAGCTCAAGAACAGTGTGTAGAGAGCTTCATGGAATGGGTTTCCATGGCCGAGCAGCTGCATCCAAGCCTTACATCACCAAGTGCAATGCAAAGCATCGGATGCAGTGGTGTAAAGAACGCCGCCACTGGACTCTAGAGCAGTGGAGACATGTTCTCTGGAGTGACGAATCACGCTTCTCTGACTGGCAATCCGATGGATGAGTCTGGGTTTGGCGGTTGCCAGGAGAACGGTACTTGCCTGACTGCATTGTGCCAAGTGTAAAGTTTGGTGGAGGGGGGATTATGGTGTGGGGTTGTTTTTCAGGGGTTGGGCTTGGACAACTTTGTCTTATGAGGCAGCGGCAGAACCGGATACTGTATGAGCGGCTTTATTCTGTGCTGTCGTTTCCGCCGGTTTCAAAACATGTCTCCGTTATATTGTAATTTTCTGCTCGACGTCGCACTTTGCTACAACACAACCTTGTTTCTGCAGCGATTTTCAGCATGTTTCCTATAACAATGTCTGACGTTTACACTTTATGTGGCAAGAGAAAGTCACATAAACCACGCAAAATCCGATCAGAGCGGTGACTGAAATGGATTTACAGAAATGCGTTTTGAATAGGATTTCAAACCACATATGAATGTAGCTTGAAACTGATTTGTACAAATCGCATTTCATGTGATTTTTAGCCGTTCAGACTTGCTAAATCTGATCGGATTTCAATCGGATATGCACAAAAATCGGATTTTTGGACCGACAGTCTGAACATAGCCTTAATGCTTCAGCATACTAAGACATTTTGGACAATTTCATGCTCCCAACAGTTTGGGGATGGCCCCTTCCTGTTCCAGCATGACTGCGCACCAGTGCACAAAGCAAGGTCCATAAAGACAGTTTGGTGTGGAGGAACTTGACTGGCCTGCACAGAGTCCTGACCTCAACCCGATAGAACATCTTTGGGATGAAATAGAGCGGAGACTGCGAGCCAGGCCTTCTCGCCCAACATCAGTGCCTGACCTCACAAATGTGCTTCTAGAAGAATGGTCAAAGATTCCCATAAACACACTCCTAAACCTTGTGGAAAGCCTTCCCAGAAGAGTTGAAGCTGTTATCTGCAAAAGGTGGGTCAACACCATATTAAACCCTACGGATTAAGAATGGGATGTCACAGTTCATGTGCATGTAAAGGCAGGCGTCCCAAAACTTTTGGCAATAGTCATAGTGATCTGCACCCAGGCTTTGCAAATGATTACCCAGCAAGCAATAGCCGTAATTTCACCGTCTCTGTTAACTATAGACCCGATATAGTCCAGCTATGAGTAACCTACTTTTAGCCAAAAATTGAATTTGGTTACTTGTCGTTTTTGCCAAAATAACTTGTGAGATGTATGATATTCCATCATGTAAGCAAAGTCAACAGTGATTACAAGGTGTTTGGTTTCATTTCTTTCACATGTTCTATGCGTAGGTTGTCTGGCTATCACCAGACCAAGCTCAATCTTTTAAGACTGAACATTGGTCTGGGGAGTCTGCTATGTATTTTCTACTGCACAAGAGGCGTGATCAACGAGCATATTTCAAATGACTCCGTACGCAATTGGATATAGTCCTTCAACCAATCAGACCACAAGAGGCGTGATCAACGAGCATAATTCAAAACACTCTGTACGCAATTGGATAGTCCTTCAACCAATCAGACCACAAGAGGCGTGATCAACGGGCATCGATCCATCGCTTCTCTATCCGTCAATGTGTTAAACCCGCCAATAGCGCACCAGGTGGATAAGCCAGTCTGTGATTGGTTCCCGCAAATGTGTAACAGAAGCAGGATAAATTAATGTACAGGTTTCCAGCCTGAGCTGCAGGGCGAAATCAAATCGCTGGCAGATCAGGCTGGGTTTACCCAGTCTAATGCGTAGGCTGTGCGTAGCCACGATTTAGTTCCTTGTCAGACCGGCTATTTGTAGCCCACTTATAGTCAAAAGTCAAAACTGATTCATTGTAGTTTTTGGCCATGTAGCGCATGATATGGTTGATATCCCATCATGTTCGCAATGTCAATAATATCTGCAAGTTATTACAGAGCCATGATTTGGCTCTGAATTGGACGGGCTACGTGTAGTCTGCTTTTAGCCCACCCATTTGTAAACATCTGAATTAGCATTAGCTTTGCTGTCCCGCATAACATTCACTTAAAATGTAAGACAGTCAAATAATATCGTAGAATGTGTACACATTCTACGATATTATTTGTCTCACTTACATTTTAAGTTAAATAAAAAAATTGCAACTGCTAGATGGCAACTGTAGCCTGTACTACTGGCAACGCGAGACTTGCCAGATCTCGCGATAAAGTTTCTGCCGTTTTGAATTTCTTTTACAGGAGAGGAGGAGAACAACAACGGGCAACAACAAACGTTAAATTACATTCTTTGGCCTTGTAAATATCTGTGTTTTCGTTTTGACATGTGTTCATTATATATCTACATTATTTGTTATCATGTGTAGGAACCGTGACATTTTAGCGAGTAACAGTGTAGAATAATCCATGTTGTGGTTAGCTTAACATGCTACATGCATCTGTACTGTAACCTGTGTTTCTGTGTGCCCTTAGACTCTAATTATCTGAATTCAAGGGGATAAATATGAAACATGTGCAACCTATTATAATTTGTTATGAAAGCCACAAATATTCTTTTACTCTTTGGATCATTATGATATGAAACGTTTTTGACTTGGCAAGGCAAATTTGTATAGCACATTTCAACAAGCCAAAAGTGCTTTACATAAAACATAAAAGCAACATAGGGTAATATAAAAAGACAATATAAGAAGACATTTAAAAACACTTTAAGATCATTAGAAAATAACTTGATAAAACAGGAGAGTAAAAGTTACAGTGCTGTATAAGAAATGTATCATTATTCCTTTCCAATTAATAAAAGGCAGCTGCAAACAAGTCTTACAATAATTAAGAGTTGCAGCAGAACTGCAGTTTTCTGTGAGTTTGTTCCAGATATATCGTGCATAAAAACTGAATTCTGCTTCTCCATGTTTAGTTTTGATTCTGGGGACAGAAAGCAGACCTGTCCCAGACGACCTGAGAGGTCTGGATGGTTCATAATGCAGCAGAAGATCAGAAATGTACTTTGGCCCTAAACCATTCAATGCTTTAAAAACCAGCAGTAGTATTTTGAAATCAATTCTTTGACAGACAGGAAGCCAGTGTAAAAACCTCAGAACTGGAGTGATGTGATCCACTTTCTTGGATTTAAAGACACTAGGTTTATTGCAAATTACCCAGCAATCAGTCAACAAAGCACAACAATGAATATACAGAACAGAACACTTACATTCACAGCACATTGCACACACAAAGGAATACAATCAGCTTTCCCAATTGTCTATCTTGTTGTTCTAATGCAATGTGGTGGCTAAAACATGTTTAAAGAGATAGTTCACCCAAAAATGAAAATTCTGTCATCATTTACTCACCCTCAAGTTGTTCCAAAGTTGTTTCTTCCGTCTGTTAAACACAAAAGAAGATATTTTGAAGAATGTGGTTAATCAAACAGTTTATGGACCCCATTGACTTCCATAGTATTTATTTTCCTATCAATCAAATGTCTGGTTACCAACATTCTTCAAAATATCTTTTTTTTTGTGTGTGTTCAACAGAAGAAAGAAACCCATATGGGTTTGGAACAACTGGAGGGTGAGTAAATGATGACAGAATTTTCATTTTTGGGTGAACTATCTCTTTAAACATGTCACATACATATATCTTAAAAACTCTGTATTGCCCAGCTCTAGTGTGTATCCAAGCAAAAGAGAATGACAATTACTGTACTTAAAGTAAAAAATTATGATGTCAACAATGCTTTTCTCGTGCAATTTTTTTTTCTTATTTGGCAGATGCCGTGATGACCAACTTCCCAGCGGCAACAGAGTTTGAGTTAAGGAATGCAATTGAGGGGCATTTTAAACAATGGAAATAAAGCCAACAATTAATCATGTTGTTTTATAAACCAACAAAAGGATTAACCTTTTTTTATTAACTTAAAAGTTAACAACTTTTTATTTTGTCATTCTTGATATTTTTATTATCTTACATTGTTAATGTTCCATATTTTTTATCATAATCTTTATATTTAATTGTATTTTTATATATTTTATTTTATTTTGTTTATTTATTTTTATGTTTTGATCTTTTTGTATTATCTTAAGTTGTCTTGTGTTGTTAATGTTCTTTTTCTAAATAAAACTTTTTATATTTAATTTGTTTGGATGGTTTGTCATTTATGAGAACCTGTTATATTTGAGTGAAAAGAATCCTTTAGCCATCATTTTGTTGTCTATTAGACATATATGTAGTCGTTCATTAGCTGTCTATTTGATGACTAGTCTATTCTTGGGCTATGGTTAGACGTCTATTAGATTTTCACTGACAGCCCAAATTTAGCCTTGTTTTAGCCTAGACTTTTGGGCTGTGTTTTGACGGCTATTATTAGACGTCTTTTAGACGCAAAATTGCTTACTGGGTATTGTCGCGTTCAGTCGCTGATCATTTACAGAAAGGTGCAGTACTCTCAAACTAGAGGTAGCCTATCAGAAATAAAGTTTATTATGAAAAAATAATAATAATATACATGAATTTAATAATACGCTTGGATTTATTGAGCTTGTGTTTTGGTTCCGTTCATACAGTGCGGGTTTTCCGAGAATGCGGTTGTGAGTCGAAAATTTACGGGTGCTGGCAACCGTATTCTGCTGCTGTGTGAACGTGGCCAATGATAATGCTTGTTTGTTATTTGAATAGGTTTAATAAAGGTAATCAGAAGTGCTGCGTAACAGCACATAATAGTGCCAGGCTCAAGGAGTTGTCATGGCAACGGCATCAACACTAACTGTATCCAACAACAGCCATGCTATAGCACGAGCTACACAGGTGAGTTTCTGACACCAAGTTTACTCTTGATTCAAGATTCAATATTCAAAACATATTGTTCTTATGTCATATGATGGCCTATTCAGACTTATTTGTCGTGCTGTATTTGAGAGATACTCTACATTGCAGGAATCATGAGTTCGCAGGGCTCTCCAGTAAAGGTGTATATTCGCATCCGACCGACAGCCAATTTTACTCATGAGCTTATTGAATGCCTACCTGACCAGCAGGTATGCAATGTGCCAACATGTATCTGGTTTAAATGTTCTTAATTGTTAAATGAACTAATCTGTGAAGTTGGTCTTGTATTGTTTCTTACAGCCTTCTGTTTTTTGTATTGCTTTAACGAAATACAAAACATGCCTGAATAAACACTTAACACAATTCAAAATAGCAGCAAAAACATGACTATTAAAAAAAACAATAATAAAAAGCAAGCAAAGAAGACTGCAAAATATTATACAAGTAGGTTAATCCTCAAAATACACATCAAAAAGATTTCACAGTTTATAGCTTTTTGTTATGCATAAGTAAAAATCTGCATTTTTGTATGAAATAATTGACCAAAACCACAATATTATCAACCAGAAATTTAACATTAAAATTCAGAGATAAAAAGGCATATTTTATAGTTTTGAATTCAAAGTCAGGTACTACACATTTAAAACTTATCCAAACATGAAGGTAGTTTATTATTATTATTATTTAAAATGTACATGAATAAAATAACCGTTCCAATGACAAAAAGTTGCACTTATTACAATCCGAATTAAATATGTGTTTGGAGATCTCACATGGATAAAACGTAATTAATACTTTTAAACTTAACCTCTTTAGCCTTCAGCAGAGAGAAAGTAATCTTGCTCTAATTTCAGCAAATTTAACTCTGGAGAAATAAAAACTACAAAGGGAACTTACAAACTTACAAAAGGGAAAGCCTGTGCATTCAAATATGTTTTAAAAACATTATTATTACAACAAAATTATTAAATTACTCAAGTCTTGGGATCACAGATGAACAACACAATGCACCTTTAACTAACTGAGCCAAACCCACAGGAAACGTGCCCACATAAAACAGATTGAATGAAGCTAATATTTCAGAATGCTTACCCCTGTCCCTCTCTTCATCTCTGAGACTTTGAGAGTACGGAAAGACTCCAAGAAAGGAAAGAGGAACAATCATCTGAGCTCATGGTTATTTCAGCTGAATGGAGTGCTGCACAATGTGTCACAAGAGGACATCTATGATCGTGTAGCCCGGAGTGTAGTGCTGGGAGCCTTTGGGGGCTACAATGGTTGGTCATTCAAATGCATACATATGTATCATATCTGAAATCACAAACATTCACAGAGCCAGTTTATACTTTGAAATAATGTTTAGGAAAGCCATTTGTGTGTTTAGGTACAATAATGTGCTTTGGGCAAACTGGAGCAGGGAAAACATACACTATGACAGGTGCTGCAGAGACCTACAAACAGAGAGGCATCATTCCTCGAGCCCTACAGGAGGTGATCGAGACCCTTGAAAAAAAAGCACATAGTCAGTGTTTCAGCTCTTATGGCTGATAAACCATCTCTCACTTCCTCAGGTTTTCCAGGAGGTGGAGCATCGTGTAGATCATACATTCTCTGTTCACCTTTCCTTTCTGGAAATCTATAATGAGACAATGGTAGACTTGCTCTCCAGCTTAACGCATGGAAAGGGTTCACATAGTAAGGTCTTAACTGTGGTAGAAGAACCAGGGGGTGGAGTCTCAGTTAAAGGATTGTCTTTACATCTGGTTCACAATGAAGAGGAGGCTCTTAACCTGCTTTTTGAGGTAAGAAGTAAAGTCACGAGGTATTTGATTAGCTTATAAAAAAAAAAAAAAAACATGAATGCATATTTATCTCAACAAAAAGTCTTATTTCCAGTAAACAGAATTCTTATCTGGTTGTGTTTGCCCTGATAAGGGCAAAGGTTTGTTCTTATCTCTCATCACCGCTGTTGACAAATTGGCTAATGAAAAACAATATGATATAAACCGCCACCAGAAACCCAGAATCTCCATTAAAAGTCCTTATGAATAAATGACAATAACATGAATGTTTGCCCATGCAAAAGCAACTGCTAAATCACATTCAGAATGGGATTTTCATATTCTTGTTACAGATTTAGACGAAATAGGCACATTTGTGATAAATAACACTGATCTCACTGCGCTGACAGGGGGAGATGAACAGAATTATTGGAGAACACGCCCTTAATAAACATTCCTCCAGGTCTCACTGCATATTTACCATCCACATTGAGGTAAGTGCCTGAAATATACTGAACATGATAGGATCTCAAAATGATTGAGTAAACTGGCCTTTTTACTTCTGGTGGTATTTTTTGCATATATTTTTATGTGTGGCACAGTCTCGCTCTCGCACACTGTCAGACGCAAAATACATCACCTCTAAACTGAACCTGGTGGACCTGGCTGGATCTGAAAGACTTGGCAAAACTGGGGTCAGTTCATTTCTCCTCTCATCATTACAGTTTGTGCCTTACAATTCAGTGTGCAGCTAGCAGTGCACTGTTGAATATATGTATGTTTTCAAAGTTCAGCATTGTTTGCACTAATGTGGCAAGCTCCTCAAATGTTTAGAGTTTCCAATTTTTTCACTCTCTACTTTTTGTGTTTTACTCCAGTCAGAGGGTCA
Organism: Coreius guichenoti; assembly: GCA_039654105.1. Classification (NCBI taxonomy): domain Eukaryota; kingdom Metazoa; phylum Chordata; class Actinopteri; order Cypriniformes; family Gobionidae; genus Coreius; species Coreius guichenoti. The sequence goes on from CM077168.1 coordinate 28,468,376, forward strand.
AGTCCAAACGGAGGCAATGTATATCAACAAGTCCCTTTCTTTCCTGGAGCAGGTCATCTTGGCTCTAGCTGACAGTCGTAGGGAACATGTTCCCTTCAGACAGAGCAAACTTACCCATGCTCTCAAAGACTCGCTTGGTTAGTGTGCTTTATCACTTTTTAATGAAGTTTTCCCATATCAGTTTACCAACAAACCTACATTAGTTATAATCTGAGCTAGCTTTAAGTATTCAGCCACAGAACATCAGCATGTAAACATTCATTTGGAAAATTGGGAAAATCTTCATTTCTGATAAAAAAAGAAATATATTCTTGAATGGGACATATGTAAGCTAATGATTTATCTCTGGCTCAACTGTACCTACACAGGAGGAAACTGTAACACAGTGCTTGTGGCAAACATATATGGTGAAGGGGCACAAATTGAAGAGACGGTGAGATGTTTTTATTATAAATCCAGTGAGACATGTCAGCTAAGTCTAGAAAACCCACACAGCTTCTTTGATTCTTTGGTTCTATTGGCAGCTTTCAACTCTTCGCTTTGCCACTAGAATGAAATGTGTGAAGACAAAGCCATTAATCAATGAATATGTCGACCCAGTGGTAAGATTTTGTTCATGTGTAATACAAAGCTAATACTCTAAATCCTCTAAGAATAATATATCTAAAAAAGATTAATCTGCACATTCAACTAATGTGTAACAGTTTAATGTAGAAAATCCTTTCAGATTATGGTTAAAACCATGTGAATGTTTATCAAGCTTCAGGTGCAAAGACTAGAGAAAGAAATCCAGTTTCTTAAGGAGGAGCTATCTATGTGTAACAAACTGGTGAGTACAAATGTGTGCACATCCAGTATCTGTGCCTTTTACACACAACACAATTACCACATCAACAGATGACTGCCAAATTCTGGTTTCCCAAGCTATGACACTTTGGGCTACATGGTTATTTTAATGTCCTCCTTACGCATAGACTAATCTGGTTGGACTTTCTAATGAGATCCTGTCAGAGAGACAGATGGAGGAAGTGAGGAGTCAGGTGCACAGATACCTGTCTGGATCACTGGCTGAGATTCCGGTAAACACCACAGTTTATACATCAATGCTTCGAATATGTAAGTTTACCTTTTCTTGAATCAATCTCTTTTTTTTCAGAACTGAATAAATGATTTCATGTTTCAGATTGTAAGCATTACACAAATCCAAGAGGTGTTTGCCCATTTCAAAAAAGTGGTGCTGTAAGTAGTTACCTCTTCATCAACAATTTAACATATTTATAATGGAAGCCAATACAATTATGTTTGAATGTACTGTATATGTGTATTAAATAGGAAGCAGCAAACGAAATTGCCAGAGCAGCTCTGTCCAAGAAATGCTCGCATAGAGAAACCATCTACTGTTGCAGAGGTTAGTGATATACAGATATTTGGTAGACAACAATACTTCAGTAAGACCAGAAAGGTCAGAAACTGATGTCACATGCCTCATTAACTCTGCTACAGGTGCAGGGGTCTGTATGTACTGTTGGAGAGGTGGAGAGTTGTGGATATGGCCTTGGTTTAGCTAAATCTTCACAGAGACATCAACAAGCTGTGTCACCTAAACCAAGTAAAGCAAGAAAAGACAAACAGATCAGCAGGTGACCTCTTATTTCCTTAATGTTTGAGGCCTGATGTGACAAATGTAAGCAAATAACTAAGCATCCATGTTTAGATTTAGGGTGAGTCTTGTTAATTAAGGATGGAATACGCTACACAACTTTGTAAAGGATAGTTCACCTAAAATGAAAATTACCTCATGATTTACTTTTAATTCCTTTAAATTTGAATAGAAATATTACGAAACATGCAGGGACTAGGCATCATACACTTGCCGACTTTGTAAATGGTTACAGAGGACAAACTAGGCATCATACACTATATGACTGAGGATCACACTACCAGACTGTCAGGTAATTCAAAACACAACAAACTCACACAGAAACAAGTGCCTCATTGCTAGGAGACACGACAAATAAAAAAAATATGTGTTCTAAAATCGGCTCAAAGTATCAAACATGTTTGATATTTTCCGACTGGATGGAGTCATAGTCTGAGGATCAGAGCATGTGTCCATTATACACTGTGCGGTTTTCTTCGAAATCTGTCAACTGCGACTGCTCAAAATCTGCAGACTGCGTTGACTTTTGGCAACAATCATCGACTTGTCCAGTCTGCAAATCGGGGCAGAAATCTGTGCAAAAGTCATCCAGCCTTTAGTCAGCTCTGTTCTTTGTCAACAGACATCTAGACATGATGAAAGCTCTCTGAAATGGAAGACAGTATGATGTCATTGTGTCAGCCAGTGACATTTTTCTAGGAATGTAAATTCTGGTATTTAATTTGATAAAAATAAACGGCAAAAAAAAATACATGACAATCGTATTTGAGAAATTTGTCAAAAAAAGTACACTTAATAAAAGGCCATAATAGTACACCATGGTCAATAAATAATCCCTGCCTCAATATGTATGTATATTTGTTAAACTCAAAACCTCACCATAAACTGTAAGAGCATTTGGAGTTAAGAGAAACCAACCAAATTTAGAAAATGGACCACTGCCTGTAAATTGTTATCTTGAGCAGAAAGAAAGGAGCAGTGAGCCAGTGGCCAGTGGAAAACACAACTGTTCAAGCCGCACAGCCTCTAAACATGAGTGAATCTGACATGACCACACAAGAGCCACAACAACAAGATCCAGAAGAACAACACAGAACTGAGTAAGTTCCTTACATACATCAGCTGCTCCTGTAAGCTCGAGGAGACCTCTACTGACAGGTACAAAGTACCGCAGATACTAATAAATATGAACATCAGCTGTGTATATGTGTGTGTATATATATATATATATATATATATATATATAAAAAAAAAACATAATACATGTCAAATTTCATGTCTTACATTAATATTAAAATTTATTTCTCAGCTCTCCTCCACCTAAAGCTGAGGCATTTGAGGATTTCAAAGCAGAACGGGGAAGTGAGATTAATCGCATACTAAAGGAGAACAAGGCTGTGCTGCTGGACCGCACGTCCCAATTACGGACACTCACTGATGTCATCAATGTGACTAAACGGAATCTTGACAATATTACATATGAACTACGACAGTTCAGAGAGCGAAGACAAAGCCAGGGTGAACATTACATGATGTAAAAACGAGCTCCTTTCTAAATGAGACGTAGTAATCATATGGAGCTGAAGCCATTGTTTGGTTTTATAGGTCAGTTTGTGAGTGCGGAGGGGGAGCCTGTGCTGGAGGAGGCTGAACTGTCTCTAGTGATGCAGCTAAAAGAGCTGAAGGACCGTTATAGACGAGCCTATGAGGACTTCAGATGCACAAAGACAGAAGTCAGCTACTGTCAGCACCTGGTGAATCAGTGCCGTGCACGGCTGCTAACAGGTGACTTCCTAGTTCTCTAAACAACATGTTGTAATTCCTCTTGTTCTCAGGCTTCTGTTTTTGGTTAGAAATTCAAAACCTCCACCAATTCAGATAGCTACTGTTGTAATCCATGATTGGCAACATTTTGTGACAAAAATGCATCTGAATTTACTTCCCTGATCTATCCAAATGTTTTCATACAGTAGTTGTACTTACCACACCTCACTGAAGTTCATCCTTCTTTAAAACCAGTAATGTGCTTTTGTTGCGTGTTTGCCAGAGTTTGAGAGCTGGTACAATGAGTCTTTCCTGTTGCCGGATGAAGTGCTGTCAGTCTTAGAGGAAGGACCAGTTAGGCCAGGTCACATACCTGTGGACAAAGCTTTAACTCTGGTCAGTAAGAACCCCACATATGCTCATTAAGGCCATGAGACTTGAGTGTACTTTTTTTTTTAAAAAGACATTTTATTCAGAGATGCAATAAATGTATCAAAAGTGACAGTAAAGACTTACATTGTTACAAAAGATTTAGTTTTCAAATAAATGTTGTTCTTTTAAACTTTTTATTAATCAAAAGTATTGCAGTTTCCACAAAAATATTAAGCAGCATGAAAACTGTTTTCTACATTAGAATAATGTATAATGTATAACAATAAATGTTTCTTAAGCAGGAAATCAGCATATTATAATGATTTCTGAAGGAGTAATGATGCTTAAAATTCAGCTTTGCCACCACAGGAATAGATTACATTTTAAAATATAATGAATTAGAAAACGGTTATTTTAAATAGTAATAATATTTCACAATATTACTGTATTTTAGATTATATAAATAAAGCCTCGGTGAGCATAAGAGACTTCTTTCAAAAACATTTAAAAAAAAACTTTTACAGATGTGCAAATTTTTGAATAGTAATAGATATACATTAAATGGCACCCCTCATTTTTTATATGATTACATAAAATATATTTTCTAAAAAAATGTTAGTAAATGCTTCCTAGTAATTCTTACAACATTGCGGTTTTAACGAGGCTGTAATTTCCATTTCTGATCTCTGGCTCCACTGTAGCACCTGAAACATCTCAGGAGTTTTAAATATCTGTAGTACATGATGTAATGAGCAGAAACTATTAAAAAGTTTGACAATGTCGTTCAAGTGTGACCATGTCAGATGTTGTATTACTGGACAGATGGAGGATGAAGAAGAGCACTGTGATAATCCCTATCACAAGCTGCATGCAGACAGTTTCAGTGCTGTGTCATTTTATAATGCCTACAACAGGACTCTACAGAGGGTAAGACACTTACACCTGCTTTCATTACTCAGCACTCAAATAATGCTGAATGCAGTTCTAAATGTATGTAACAATACAGGTATCTTGTCTTTACAGAGGGGGAGCAGACAGGTGTCTCAGAGTCCAGACTCAGTGAGGGGCAGCAGGAGTAAGATAAAGCTCCCTCCTGTTCTCTCAATCATCTGAGGAAGGCGTCTGTACGCTCTCTCACACTCTCCAGAGCACTTTACACTTTCTGAAGCATGTGTCCATGGATGTTTGGACTGGGTAGAACATATGAAAACACCTGCTAACTGAAAGCTACTTGTGCTGTATAATGTGCTAATCTGTCCCTCAACTTGCAATCAATAATGTTCAAACACAAAGACAATCTGTCTATAAAATGTTTGGATCATTTTCCAGGTTGAATGTGTAACTGCGTATTTTAGACTGTACATTGTTATTATGTATACTTGTTAAACAGAACTGTTTCTCAAACATCCAATCTACACTTGACAGTATATTTTCCACTTTAGGAAAATGGCAGTGTGCGCTAATCAGAGGCAAAAACAACCTCAGTACATCAGGTTGTTAAATGAAAAGTAAACTTTATTATTCCTGAACCACAAAATAGACTTCTTTGGTTGTACAAATTCACTAGTTACAGTCCTGAATGAGCTCTATTCCCAGACCTTTTGTCCCACCCTCCCCTTTAGCAAAAAACAAACAAAAATCCTCCCAACAAGAAACCAAAACAAGAAAACAAAAGGAGAGCTCAAACTCTTTTGCTCTGAAAAAGTAAAAATGTAGTGAATCCCATTATCCCATTGGTTACAGAAAACCAACCTCTTTTTTCTTTTTCAACTTTTTTTCCTCAAACTATAATAAAAACAAAACAAAAACAAAAAAACACAAAAAACAATGATGAGCAATCCCAACTGTTATTAACCAAACAGCTTTTGTGTTGCTCTCATTGACTGAAATTCAAAGATTAGTTTAAAAAAAAAAAAAAAAAAAAAAAAAAAAAAATTCATATGTTTGACAGGTTCATTGGGACACAGTGTTGATGGCAGCCATGGTGGTGAACAACTGATTTGAGAACAGTGAAATAAAACGGTTTATTTGAAGGAATAATAAAAGTATATTGTCTTAGTCCTCACACAGGATTGACAGTAAAATTGCAATAAGCAATAAACCAATATACACACAGGGATCAGTCAGTCAAGACCCTGGTAGAATCATCTATACCCTCCAGACTTTAGTTTGGTCTTGGGGCAGAAAGGCTCAGATTCAACTCTGATTTTTGCTTCTTTTCTTTTAAAAGCATTTATACATTATTCACACAATGAGCTTTTTAGTGGCTTTATAAGTTCAACTAATTAAAATGTAGATTAGAAAACATCTACTACCTTCACACACCTGTCAGAGTAAGAGAAAGAAAAGATGAGCAAGATTCGTAGATTCGACCAATTGTTCTCAGATGATTTGATTTCCTCCTTGCACTCCCAAAATGGTACCAAATGTTTATGGAGAGGTGAGTGTTTGTCAGAATGAAATTCTCCACTCTGGCCACTCGGTGTAGCAAAGGGAATGATTCAATGTATAGATATACAACATGGCCCAGAACAAGGAGTAGAAAACTCCTTGGTGTTTCACCAAAATAACAAAAAAAGGTTTAGGAAAACATTATCCACTTCATTTTACTCTCCTAGTCCAGTTAAGGAAGACTAGATATCAATTAAAAGGTTTAGAATGACGCTACTCAATATAGTAGCTCAGTCTTTATGATATGGCATGATCATACACATACCGAAAAGGTCTAGAACAGATCTCTGAATAAGGTCAGATGCAACCTTTCAAAAATATTACATTCATTTGCATCACCTTAAATGAAAATTCTGTTTAGAAACTGATATGGATATAAAATGGAAATAAAGCTTTATGCCAAGGCCTCGTTTTCAATCTTAAAATGTTGCGTGCAAGAAAATTTATACCAATCCCAAAACTCAAAATTCGTCACAAAATCACAAGTAATCAGCTTATACACATGTCAAAAAGCCTCAATTTGTTCCTCTATTGTACTGGATTCCCATAGATTAAAAACAGTATATTACATTAATAAATTACATTTAAAAGGAATAAAAGCTTCTTTTTTTTCTGATTGTGAATTAAAACAACAAAAGTGAAAGTCTGGCTTACATGGGCAGTGAAGGTAGCAGTATGTTGTCTGCAAACTGAATGTCCCAAAACATGAACACGGATACATTTAAAAAATCTCCTTTTCTGCCTTTCCACATTTCGTTCAGAACATTTTCTAGAGAAGGTTTTCAAAGTGTTTAGAAAAACCCACAGCATCTCTTAAAACAATTCTGCTTCTAAAATGGTGACAGACAGAAAAATTAAGTACAATGGGTAAATGAATCAGCCATCCCTCTGGACCTTTCATAGAAATCCTTTTCAAATGAAAAGGCAAGACTAGCGTTTGGGAGACGCCCATCAGCTCACCTCCCAACCGGTGTTGTCGGCACTGAAATAAGAGTGGTTTAATATCTGTGTACATCTCTTAGCATTAGATGATCACTATGTGTGTTTTATCTTCACAGTTCAGATGCATTAGTGTGTGAGTGTACGGTTATGTGGGCACAGGAGCCTCCAGGCTGCGGCGGCCCTGTCGTAGTTTGCGCTTGTTACTGTAGAGAGCCATCTCCTCTAGAGCAGATGTGGTGGCCGCAGGAACTTCTGGATCTACAACACACACAGAAAGGCAGAAAAAAAAAAAAGACAACAAATGAATTAAATATTGCAGTGCAAGAGGAGAGTCTTTAACGCTGCACATGTAAAGCGCACCTTCATCCACTGAAAATAAGAAATTTGCCATCTACTAATTGACAAGTTAAAGCTTTTATAAAACACACTTCCAAACCATCCCACTATCTTTAAGCCCCTAACCATCCGATTTCAGTTCAAAACCCCCAAACTCCAGCAAAGCAGTGATTCAGGAGAGCCATTTGATGCATAAGCTGAACACCATGCAGAAAAAACCCCTGCAGAGCGCTGATGACATTTGGGTGCCTTTTGAGGACACTGTAATTTAGGTTAGAAGCACACCGATAAAAATATACAAGTGTACTCTACAGCGATGTCCTCTTGATTATGAAATTTACGCCCATTTTACTGAAACTTGCAGTGAAAGATCTCCTGTTAGACATACAAACAGCAGGTTCACCAATTTTTCAAAACGTAATAAAACATGCAGGCCGCAAAATAATAAAAATTACACGTTAGTATTTTTACTTCCAACGCAGCAGAGAGATTTTAGAATATTGCAGGGTTATGCACAACAGGGATGCACAATATATCAAAACCATATCGTTTATCAGACTATATTAAAGATTTTTGAAAAATTAATCTTATTACACGACTCTCTGGAATACTTGATTCTGTCTTGTCAGTTGTGACATTCCGAATTATGATATTTCCTGATAATGACCGTCGTTAATAGTAAAACTATAACAGAGAGCTTATATCTCATATAACTCCACGAACGTACTCTCTCATTTCATTCAAATTCAACTGGTACCATTTTGCATCTTACTTATTGACTATTGAAAATGAAATAGAAGCACGTTAGTATTAAAATACTTGGTAACACTTTATTTTACAGTGTCCTTGTTACACGTTACATGTAGTTTCTACAGCAATTGCTATAAATTATGCATAATTACATGCAACTAACCCTAAACCAAACCTAATCCTAACCCTATAGTAAGAACATGTAGTTAACTGATGTTACTCAGTACTTAAATGTATAATTACACTGTAACATGGACACCTTAAAATAAAGTGTAACCAAATACTGTAATATTGTTGAAGTGTTTGTACTGTTGCATGAATAATTTTGTACTTTAATGGATTCTAAGATAATAAATAGGTAGCAGCCGTGTAATAAGCGGGATAATGTACATCTAGCTGGTTATGACAAAAATTATTTTGCAAAAACAACCAGCTGTATGTACATTATTCCTGACATGTCAGTCAATATTATTTATTTTAGGGTGCAAGCTCTTTTTCCGTTTTTACATTAAGCCTCATTTAAAAACACCAATAATTCAATAACTGTTAAATGTAATGTTAAGCACATCTCAGTTTCATATTGTACAATTACTGTACTCGTAGCATTTTAAACGATAGATTTTAGTTTGTATGTTTTTTTTTATTCATTCAGACAGAATTGAACAGAATTTTAATATGGACTACTGATCGGTTATTAGCCATAAAAAAAAATAAAACAAAGAATATTGGCAAAGAATTGTTAGCCAGAATTTTAATACCAGTGCATCCCTTGTTATGTGACTCTGTTGGCCACTGCTGTTACACACTACGTCAAACTGAAGGGTAGCTGTTTGAACCTTCATCCATTATAAGACTTGTGTTACTGGTTTGGCAAACTGCAGCATTACATTCAGATTGCTAGAATTCACATGCAGTTCATGTTGTCAGGTTGTGGTGCAGACACACCTATTTTGAAAAATTGGTAGAACTCTTGAATCAAGTAACCTTGATTCTCCAAAAACAGGTTAAGAAATTAAAACTTATCTGAACCTCACTCATTTTGAAGAAACTGCAGATTATCCACCTTTTCCTAACAAACCTACTGCGTTTTAGATAATGGGAGGCACTTCCGGTTCCACTCAAAAAGACAAACAAATAATTTCAAATCATAAGGTTGCGCTACAAATAATCCTTACTCGTCAGTTTGACTGAATGAGCTGTAAAATTTCCTTCATGTTCTATTTTCAGACGTCAGGAATTGTATAACAACTACCGACATTGTATAACAAGAATATCTATGGAAAGAGCTCTTTAAGTCGCTGCATTCTTTTCCTCCTGATTTTTTTCTCTCCTTGTTTCATACTGTTACAGCAGAATACAAAGACAACATACTGGGCATTTGTGATCTGCTGTCCCGTTTTAATTTACGATATACCCCATGAATAATTCACTGTAATGCACTAAGAATCTCTCGTTTTTCTCCAAATCCTCACGTCTCTTTCCAGGTTAGTTTTCACACGGATGCTTTAAAATGTAATTGTCTCCCCTTTTCACTTCTTAATCCTATTAGCAATGTTTACAGGAAGCAGGTAAATACAATATTTATTATTTGAAATATCACACGTTCCAGTTAAAAAAAGCTTATTGCGTTCATAGATCGAAACTTTCACTGATTGTTTACGGTTTAATTGGAAGTTACTCCCATAATTCGAGCAAAGCATCATGAGGCTTAGGAAAAAGTTGGATATGTTTTGGCCCATAAACAAGTGCAGTACAGCAGGCTTCTTATCAAAAACCAATGCATATGCACACACACACACACACACACACACACACACACACAAACAGACCTCCTACCAATATTAGAAGAGCATTTATCCAAGGAAGTCACCTGTGTCAAAGGGACAATAACTGTAAGCCAAGTACTAGTGAACACGGCAAATAAAGACACCCAGTAGACTGTATTCACTCTGAGGATCTTACCTGGGTTACTGGAGGCATCATCCATGAAGTGCACGTCATCACCTGCACCAGGGGACTGCAAGAGAGAGACAGAGCGTGAGAGGAGGAATTCAACAGCTCATCTTTTCTTTCCTACCGAAAAGACAAATACAAGAGCAAAACTTTCAGGTGTCTCCCATGAATAGCTGTTTTTGGCTGAACTGCAAAAATGCTAGGTGTAAATATTCAATCTAAAAGACAAATGTAAATGACAAGATGAGGTCTTTTGAATCAACAGACTCTAGACATCTGAGCTACAGAGCTGTTCTGGGAGACGCCGCTTGACCTTCACCTGATCAGAAAGCAGACAGACTTACTGTGGGACGTCTACATTAAAATAAGTTCCATAAGGCCTGCAAACTTCTCATGTTCCTCTGTTAGAGATCCAGGTAGATGTTGTTATAGGATTGGCCTAATAATGCTGAAAATGCCCCCAAAACACCCACAACAAGCACTTCTAGAATATTTGAGAGACCTTTTCCATCTCTTCATCTTTTTCAGGGCAGAACATTTTAGGAATGGGAAGAAACTTTATAACATATTAAGCTCTGCTTTTCACAGATTCTGCTTAAAACTTCACGCAACAGTCCCTCCAAAATCTCAACACAGGCATGCTGTACAAACCTTCACCCCCACCAAAAACACGTTGCCAACTAGTTTTTTCATCCCCCCCCCCTCCCGAAAAGGCTCAAAAATCGCTCTGAATAACTCTGAGAACTGTATTAAAATTATCCCAGTCAGGGTGAAGGTGCTTCTTCACACAGTAACTCACATAAACACAACATAGTAAACACTCACAACAGTCAAATCACGGCAGTCTCAAAAGGCCACCAAATAGCATATAAGGAGGATTCACCAGACTTCCTGCATATGGCTTTGCTTGAATCCAGTGTGCAGTAAAATAAGACTGACTAGCAGGTATTTTGAATTAACTTTTTTTTAACATAATCCAACAAAAACTATTTTAAATGGGACCTTACTCTACCATTCAAAAGTTTAAGGCAAGTAAGATTTTTTCAAATGTTTTTGAAAGACGTCTCTGATGATCACCAAGGCTGCATTATTTGATCAAAAATACAGTAAAAACATTAATATGAAAATTTTCAGCAGCCATTACTCCAGTTTAAAAATAGAATATTTAAAATATTTAAAATAGAATTTTTTTTACAAAAAAGGTCTTGAGTTGCAGTCACTTTTGATCCATTTAAATGTGGCCTTGCTGAAATAAGTATTCATTTGCCCCAAACTTTTAAATATTAGTGTATGTTTGTAATGTATTGCTTGTGTAATGATGTGTGTAATTTTTACTAAAATGGAACGCCACTTTAATATACACTTCTAAAGTTTCTAAAAACGGCAGAGTCAATAACCAGTAACATTTAACATTTATGACAAAATAATGATATTCTGTGGTTGGAGAGAACAAGATACAAAACTTAAGAAAACTTAGCTGAAAGGTTTTGGCTGCATATCTGAGAGGGCAAAAGCAGCAGGAACTGCTTGAGAATAAAAATGAGATAATATAAAAACATTATAATAAAGTTTATTACAAAAAATATTTAGAAAATAAAAATAAAATCCTTAGACACTATATAGATTTTTGATATTATTATTGGTATCTGTCACTCTGGTTAGAAGCTCTATTCAACGACGCCATGAGTTAGAGGACTGACTTCAGTTGCCTGATTATACAGACATTATTCGGGGTTTGCTTCTGTCTGCACAGGACAATTTAAGGGCCAAAAACATGACATTGTGAATGTAGTCTAAAGACACACTGTTCCAGCTTAACTTATTCAAGTAAATAATACTAAAACTTGTGCTCCACCAAACCAATAAAATTTGAAGAAAAAAATCTGCTTAGCAAATCAGAGCATCAATTATTCCTTCCAAAGATCCAATAAATACTTTGATTGTTATTCACTGAAATGATCCAGATTCAGCAATTTGTCGTCAACACCATAAATGTGTTAGCTGAATCTTCAAACAAAAAAATGAAGGCTTTATTCATTCGTAATTGCTCCATTCATTATTTAATTGCAATCTATTGGTGCCAATTTAGACACCAGTTTGACAGATTGTGTCAGTCTCACAGATTTGGTGGTCTTTTGGTCCAGTACCAGAGGAAGAGTAGTGGAACATTAACTTCACCCCACATGCCCAATCTCCCTTCATACAAAGATCCCCGAAACACAACCACAAAACACCAAGAAACACGACGTTCCATTGTTCCCATGACACCCTGCATCCCCAGTAGAACGGTCTCTCCCAGTGACACCACATGGCAGAGCCACATTCAGCTCTTTTGAGAGTGAGTGCGCAGGGCCGCACACAGAGTGGAGGGAGAGGACAAAATGCAATGGTGTTTTCCTTTTGAGCGTTTTAGTGCATTAGTATGTTATCCCATGTTTTGGATTAACGCAAAGCCCACGGACCAATCTGTAAGCCCCGCCTCTACGCTACAACTGCATAACCAGAATAGAAGCACATGGTATTGACAATGTAAGTAGATTAAGAACAGGATGAGTTTAAGCAGTGGAAATGGACCTTAGAGCCAAAAACTAAACCCAGATTGCTGACAACTAAGATCCAGAATGATGCTTAAAGCTGCAGTAACACGAATGACCATGCTGCTCACACTGGCGAGTAGAGGGCCTTAATAGTAAATAATTTTGAACTAGTTGTCAGAAGGGCCAGGGAGAGAAGGAGCAGGGGAAGCAGGGAAAGCCAGGAGGACAGCAGTGGATCAAAGGGTTCGGGCAGGCTGGATTCCTCAACGCTTTGCATGCAGGCAATACCTGGATGTCGTAAACGGGTTTGGAAGAAGGAATGGCAGCGAATTGTCGGTAGTCAAACTTCTTTTCTGACAGGGACTAAAAGGACAGCAAACAGGCATAAGCAGTGGAGAGATGGAAAGAGAAAGAAGGGGGAAATCAACATTGCAAAAGAGAGATGGCAGGATGGAGAGAGGGAAGGACAGGAGGGTGAGAAGCAGAGGCATGTAAAAGTACAAGGAAGGAAGAAGAAAGGACAACAAAGAAAAGAGATAAAGGAAAAGTTCATGGATGACACTCTACCTGCTATGGACATGACTGTTAGAGTAAAGAATGACTTTGTTTTATCGTAAAAAGTAAAAAATGGATGGTTTGGCATCCTACTAAGGGGATTAGTCACCCAAAACAACATTACTGCTGATTCAAAATGTGCTGTTTGCGCTGTACTAAATGAAAAAAAAAAGATTAAAAAAAAAAAGATTAAAAAAAAACAACAATTGTCTCTCACCAGTCTGCCTGGTGAAGTCACTGCCCGTGGACTTATATCTGTTTAGGAAACAACAATGGATAAATGTAATTTGCCTGTTAAAAATGAACCAGTATCACCCAACAGAGTATGAAAACAGAGCCCAGCATTGTTTAGTCGATCAGATCAAGGTAAATGAGATCGTCACCTTCCATTGGTGTTGGAGAGGGTGTGGGCGCAGGTGACGGTGACTCCGACAGCTGATCCAACGTTCCACGCTTCTTTCCCTCTTTAGACTTGGCAATGACCATCTGGGCCTTCAAAGCATCCTGCTCTAGAGACTTCATCCTGGAAAGAGAGTGAGATACATTGAGATACAGAGAGTGAAAGGAAGAATGCAAACGGTGCATGGAGACAGGATGAGAGATGAAAGAGTGGCAGAGGTGCTGTGCACACTGATTGGTTAATACAGGAGAAGTTAATTTGATGGAGGCTGTCAAAAAAATGTGGAAAAGTTATGAGAAAGGATCACATAAACTAGAGATGCACCGATTATGTCTGATTTGTTGGTGGCAGCACAGTTGTTCAGAGTTTCTCCTTAAAATGTAAGCCTTTTTCAAACCCAAAACTCAAATGTATTTAGATCTTTGAGCTACCAGGGGCCAGTTGTATAAACATAGCTGCGTCCTAAGAACTAGTCTGACCAATAAGCAATTAGTTAGGGCTAATCAGTCTTACTTTTCGAATACCAATCTACCTTTTTATGTAAACTGACACAAAAAAAGAGAAAAAAAAAAGACCCATCGTGAAGAAAAAAATTAGATGACTAACTTTTATGCAACCGGCCACAGGACATTAGTATGGTCATTTTAACGCCATTCCGTTGAGCTTCGGCTTTATATGATCACAATGTATGTTAATTTTCAACTATTTATGTTATGTAGTGGAAAAACCTGACATAGACCATTGGTTTGCTGTATACGACTGCACTTTCATAAGACTGTAGTAGCACTGGGTGAGTAAATAATGGTTGAATTTACATTGAGTGAACTATTCCTTTAAGCCATGAACACTCGCTCTGCCAAAATTTGTTAGGTCAGATTTAGTCTCAGTATAGTGCACTCAGACAGTCCATTCACAGACCATATGCACAACCATTACAAAACCCCAAGCTCCAATCTTTAATCAGCATGATATTATTGTGCTATTATTTCAGATTTAGCCAAACCTAAACATCACAAAAAAAGCTAACTGTAGTTGGTGATTTTACTGTTGGTTAGGCAGCCCTTTCAGTCTAAGTGGATGGTTTTAGGCCACTTAAAAAACACATTTAAGTGATTACTTACATCTGAAATATTTTAAGTTTTAACATGCTGCACTAATTAACAAGTTCTATACGAAGGAACCAAGTATCAATGATTTTAATGAAGATTAAAAAAAATTTCTTGGTATTGACTAGAACTAGTATCAGTGCACCTCTAATAAAAACAACTGCAAGCAACTTTAAGAACAGCAAAGAAAAACACGTTATTAGGACAATATAGGACCTTTACTGATACACAGATGGGAGGCAAAAGTGAGTGAGCAAAGAGAAAGAGGGAGTGCGCCACCAAACTAAATGAATAAAATAGCACACGTGCAGAAGCAGTAGTGGGTTCTTGTAGGGCAAGTTCATCGTTCAGAAAAAGCCACTACAAAACTTTTCATCCTTTACACACTATGCACTATAAAATGTCCACAAGAACCAAGCACCCCAAGCAGTGACAAGCATCAGAGCTAAGCCCCCATGATGCTTTCTGGCTGTTAAGGGCAGACCTGGGCTGACAGGAAGAGGAGGAGCAGGAATTGGGAGGGGCTGCAGCGCTGCCTAGTGATGCCCTCACACGGGACTGGTAGAGCCGCTTAGCCAGGTCTTGCTCATACTGCCTTACGTCCTCCTCTAGACCATAAGGCCTTGGGAGCAGCAAGTAAGAAAGAAAAAATAACACACAAAGAAAAGGAAAGAGAGGAAGGAGCAAAGATGAAAGGAAACACTGAAATGGACAGTATAGATTAAGAAGGAGAGGTTTACATTGAAACTCAGGGCCATCAAAGACAAATGCACAATGTATATCTGTGTGTATAAATAAAATGTATACTATATCTATGTGAACAATATGAAAATGTCTTTGAAAGCCCTGTTCACCAAGGGTAAGACATGGGTAAGTGTTTACTTAAAGCCTGGAGAAAAAGATGAGATTAAGGCACCAGAAGTGGACAGCTCTTTAGAGATCTGCATTACAGAGGAAAGGATGAGACCGCAGAGCTCCTGATGCGTTACATTTCACATAACACATCATTCACTGTGGCCATTATACCTGGCTGCTCTCCACATGGCCCTCTTCTCTGCCTCCAGGGCTCGTTTTTCAGCAGGCGACAGCTCCTTGTCCATAGCGACAGCAAGCTCCGGGCTCTGCATGCGTAACCGTTCTTGATGCCTACGCTCTGCTTTGGCTGTCCGAACCGGAGCCACAGATTCACTGGGATAAACTGGGATCAAACTGTTAAGACAAACACTGGGTTCAAGCATTTCAAATATCCTGAAACATCACAAAACTGTTTAGCTCTGAGTATTAGCATTCCTCACCCCGTCATGGAATTGGGTCTCTGCTCCAGTCTGAAGCCATCTTCCACTGAATTCCGCTGGGAGTCGCCTTTACCGTCGACAGAGGAAGGACTGGGGAGCGAAAAAACATTAAAAAAAACAACAAACTTTACTAGGGATGCACCGATGTATTGACCAATAATCAGTTTTGGCTAATTAAGGCAATTATTTGCATTATCGGATTGACCGATAGACAGCCGATGATTAGGGCAGACTGTATCCTGCCAATTAAAAGGGGGCAGAAAAACGTATCAGACTGCAACTCATACAGTGTGTGAAGAAAATGTCTCTTGTATACAATTAACGATTTAACGCAATCTCACTTTAACAGTTAAAAAAAAAAGAAATAGCGTCATTAACACAGGTTCTATTTGACCCTATGCCAGAGTCGCCAAGTATGCAGTTTTTCCATCCATTAATTGCAGAGCTTTGTACTGATACTTCTAATATTTTTACAATATTATATTTTTAATCAAATAAATGTAGCCTTGGTGAGCATAAGATGCTTCTTTCAAAAACATTTAAAAACAAATCTTACCGACTCCAGACTTTTGAATGGTAGTGTATATTTTTTTATGATGTATTTATATTATTAATGATAAAAGATATCAGGATGGGAGTTTTAGATGTTTTGAGTGTGTTCTGTAATCAAAACTACAATTATAAAAAAAAAAACTAAAAAACTACCTAATGAGAACAACTTGAAAATCTTGCAAATGATTCAGCAAAAGTGCAGCTCACCCTGAGCTGCCACAGTGGCTGGGAGGCGTGGCACACTGCCGTGGAGATGGGGAGCTGTGACGTCCCAAGCTCTCCACCTTGTACTCCACACCATCAAGTATAACCTTTCCGTGAGCCTTCATATCTGCCACCTGTTTTGCCAGATCTTCCTCCTCATCCTCCTCGTCTTCATCCAGCATATACTCTCGTGCCTTCTGTTCAATTCGCTTTGCTGAGGAAAGTCATTGGCACACATTTTAGCATGATTCACAGATGAACTGAAGTTACTGTACACTTGACAACTACACAGACACAAACCTTCTTCCTCTTTCATTTTCTTCAGGTCATCTTCTCCCACAAGTGAGATGCGAGGTTTAGGTTTGTCTGGTGTCTGCTGCTTCACATCAATTTCAAAATATTTCTGTCTGTCTCTGAAGGAGCGCTGCTCTGGACTATCTCTGCCAAAAGAGGAGGGAGTCTGGGAGAGAGCGAGTGAGAGAGAGAGAGGCGGACATTTAAGTTTCAGATCAATTGTAAAGAATGCTTTACATGCAACCAGATTTTACATGCATCCGGCATGCAGGAGCAGCTCCCATCATGTTCTAAAATTTAGACAATGAGTAAGAATTTTCACAGAAGTACCAAATCTTTGCTGATCCACCACCATGATGATGCAGTGATTGCATAATATGCTGCCATTGCAAAAAAGATTCAAATTATTGCTCTCCTGAAGCCTCGTCACCAATAATAACTGCCTTGATTCAGAGCAGAACACAGATCGATCATGTTCCCAAACTTTAACGAAATGCATGCTGCAAGATGATCCGGCTTCTTGACATTTCGGACACACATTAATTGCGTTAATTGTTGTAGTTCGAAGCGACATATACACCTGCACCACCACCTGTCAAGCTCAAAAGCATCCAAAGTGTCAGAGTGGTTCTGCTGGAGATGAGCTGGGTACCTTCGACTCCATTGAGGGGCGAGACAGGCGTGGCACGGCTGCCAGGCTCCTGTACTCGCGGCGGTCAGATGAGAGGGAGGGACGAGAGCCGAGAGGAACACTGCCCTCACCATCACCCTCATCCATAAACACCTCATTATTCAGCTCAGGCTGAAAGAGCCATCATGTACAGCATATCAACACTACTCTTGCAGACAATGTTGCGTTCTTCATAAGTTGTGGTGAGTCAGTACACACCAAACTGAAAATCGGGGCAAAAATCTGG
This sequence comes from Coreius guichenoti, assembly GCA_039654105.1. NCBI lineage: Eukaryota > Metazoa > Chordata > Actinopteri > Cypriniformes > Gobionidae > Coreius > Coreius guichenoti. The sequence goes on from CM077168.1 coordinate 28,486,464, forward strand.
GCTAAAGTCATGTAGTGTATTCCAGTTTTAAATAGAAGACATACCTCTGGTGACGGTTGCTTTAAGCTGACATTGTTCCGTGGAGCGTAAAAATCCTAACAAATGAGAGTGAAAAGATGATTTAGACACACTTTAGACAAAAAAAGTCCTGCACACAAGACTTAAGTTGGACGAGAGGACACACTTTACACACTGCAAGGAATCACAACATCAAATCGAGAACATCAAACAACCAAGTGACAGATGAATGACGCACATTAGTGACCCTGTGAAATGAACTCCTGGATTCGACAGCACCATATGAGTGACTCATGCACAACAACAGCAAATAGGAAACAAGCTCCCAAAGGAACAAGTGTCCAAAGGGAAGACTCCCCAAACAGGAAGTACGGGTGACCAAGCACTGGATTACGAGGGAACCACGACATGCTCACAACCTTGAGGAGCATTTGTCCTACCTGTGGTGGTTCCAGTACGGCCAAGGAGTGTGGCACAGCTGCGAAGGCCTTATATACCTGCTTGAAATTGATGGGGTATTCCTCATGTGTGTCAGGGGATGGGGCACGAGGCTGTACGAGGGATTGGGGGGTTCGAGGACGGAGGGGTGGAGGGGTAGAGAAACAGACAGAGGACAAAAAGGATGGAACAGCTAATGAGAGACAGAGCAGCAAAGGCAGAGCACAGGAGGAAAATGCAGGGCTAGACTGCATGCAGCCCACTCACCAATGTCAATGGAAAGATGGAGGGAGAGGAGAGAGATTGATAGTATGAGGGAGGTCTGTGGTTATGGTGACTGGGGCAAACGACTCTGGACGATATTTTGATTTACACTGGTATCCTGAGATAATGCGAGTGTAAACCTTGCTGTGCAAACAATGTGGTTTGTGTGATTAGGGAAAGAAAAAAAATCCAAAAGAGGTGTCTTGATAGGAAACAGGCACAATGTTACTTGCAGTGAGAAGCTGATAAGTCTTTGTTTTTCTAAACAACCCGCTTCTTTGACCTGGATTATGGTGTGACCGTTTGTTAGGCTTAATAGGCACGGTGGTAATCGCACCTTGGAATATATATGGAGAAAATAAAACAACAGTCGTGTTCTGTTGGTCTTTAGGCATTGGTAACTGAAGATGAAGGGGGAGCCTCATTAGGGTTCAGACAGTGGTGAGGGATCTTACAGTGGTCTGAGAGCTGATAGGAGAGAGGCCATGCTGGAAAGGGTTGGGACTGCTGTGGCCATCCTGACTGGCTGGAGACACAGCGGGTCGCACCCTAGAGAGTGGCTGGATGGCACCAGGTTTAGTCTAGAAAGAGAGAGATATTAAACAACAATAAATCCAACTATCCACCATCTCGGTAACAAGATGTTGAAAGTACTATAGGCTAAGAAACTTTACAGTAACCTTTACTGTATTTGATATTTGCATTTGCATAATGACTGCAAGTTTAGCATAATATGGCCAGTAATGTAATTCGCATTAATATTATCATGAACTTGCTCTAGTAGCTATATATTACTAGTTATCTACACTTTTGGACACTCACTGATGAATTATCCTTGGTGTTTGCATTTGAAGGGAATAGAATGCTTGACTGAAACACAAAAAAGAAAAATATGAACATGATGTAAAAATTAGTGAAAGAAAGAAAATGTTTTCACATGGGATTTGCTTTTTCAAGTCCAGTAACTGCACATGTAAGCTATATTATATTATATATATATATATATATATATATATATATATATATATATATATATATATATATATATATATATATATATATATATATATATATAAAACATTAAGCAGCAGCACAACGGTTTTCAATTAATAATAATAAGAAATAATTCTTGAGCATCAAATCAGATTATTAGAATGATTTGTGAAGGATCTGAAACACTAAAGACTGGAGTAAGGGCTGCTGAAAATTCAGCTTTACCATCATAGGGATAAAATATATTTTAAAATATATTAAAAAAATAATATTATTACAATTTAAAATGTTTTATTTTATGTTTTAATTTACAAAGCTGTAGTTGCATGCTCAATTGTTTGGTTTGGTGTAAATACTATAAGAGTCAAGCATTTCACTGCTGCAGAGAGCATGAAAAGCAGGACATGCTCAGAGTTACAGTCAGACTCGTACACCATTCCTCGCTTAACATCTAATGCAAAGCCAAATGCAGCTAGAGCTGGCCATACAAGGCCACTTACATATCGAACCTCTCTTCCAAGCATCGCAGAGGAAGATTTGTGGGACTGCTGAGAAATATGGAAATGTCATGACGACGGACAGAATCAAAGCACATAGGCCATCAAACAGAACACTAACTTAATGAAGACATTAACTAGACCTGTAAAAAGTAGACCTAATAAACTAGCCTTCCCCATGGAAAATGTTTGACAGCCACATGAAAACAAATGAGAAAAGAAAGGGCTGATGATGAAAAGGGAGTGAAAGCGATTTGAGTGGGACTGACCTGCGAGTTGTGTGGAGAGTGTGCAGCATCTCGGACAGGACTGTCAATCCTGAGAGGCTCAGACGGTGAACCCTGAAATACAGAAAAAATAGCACATCACTAGAACAAGTACAGGAAAGGAATTACTCATTGTCAATGAAGTATTTCACAAAGCAAGATGAGGTCTGCCATTTACAATAAGCTGAATTTGCTAAATTACAGTTTTATAGAAGCAATTCATCTTGATTTGAGAGTAACAGCAGCAAACCATAAACAACGGTCTTAATCAGGTTTTATAATGTTTGCACACTGCAGCTGTTCTATTGTTCTTATGATGCACTTGATGACAAATGTGTTGTATTACGTGCCTCAGATCATTTGTAATCAAGCAGTGATGCCATTAAAATGCATTTTTACAAACAGTGTCTACAACAGTCATGCTATAGAAACAGGCAATATTTTAAACGCTTCTTTAAACACTATAGTGTTTTTTATGTTCCTGTAAATGGCCGGTGACAGGTCTGTATTTAAGGTGAGAGGCCTTACCCCTTCACCCTTTTGGTTCAGCACCTGTTGATTTCACATTCAAACCAAACCATTCTCAGTCACTCTGGTAATGTTTAAATGCCTCAAGACCATAAGTTAACGCACAGTACAAAGTCCCATTTTTGCATCCGTTCACCTATTTTCTAAATACAGGAAATGTATATACAGACATGTATATTTCTGTGAAGCAATTTTACAACCTAAGGATGTTTTTTAAAGACATTGATAAATCTAAAGCTCAACTCAACTCTTCAGATAGCATTTGCGATTAAGGTGGTATGTTAACTCTAAATAGCTACTGATGACACACCATGCTTGACCAGAAACACACTCAGTCACAAAACACTCCTCAAGGCTGCTTGCCTTGCTGTACAACCAGGGTTGCAGCTGCCCATGCCTGCCGTAACCCACAGGTGGTCCTGATAAAATGCGCTCCTCAGGAGGGCAGCCTTTGCTCTTGCGATTAGCCACAAGAAAGGGATTTTCACTAAAGCAGATTGGCTGGGAGTCCACAAGACATTCTTCTTCCTCGTTAGTTTCTTGTGGCACTCCTAGAGCTGGGAGTGGGTCCCATGTGTCGGCATGGGGCTGTTTTAAAGCCGCTGAACTTGCGGCTGGGCAGACTGGAGACGAAGGGAGGGCAATGGGTTCTACATGGTACATAGAGGCATGGACTTTCTCAAAACCCAGGGGATCTACAGGGCCAACTGGCATGGCAGCCTCCATTGTGACGAATGCAGCAAAGGAGGGAGAAAACTGAGGAATGAGAGAGAGAGAGAATGTGGTCGACAGAGACAAAAGGGAAATAACGTGAGAAGGAAACAAAGACAAATAAAAGAGCAAAGCAACTAATGATACATAAAGGGGACAGGAACATGACATGGAATCACATAAAAAATGAGAACACAGAAAATGTAAAAGAAAAGAAAAGCAGTAAAGAGTGAAACAGATGGGTTTAGTCTGGCAGAGTTGGGAAGAATCACAGCCATGCTAAAGTCACAAAACATCTACCGGTCATGCCAATTCAGAGTGAGGAGCTAAATACAGCTATCTCATCATCCTGAGACATCTCACAGTGAACAGTCACTCAATCCTGAACATTTGCACTAATGTGCTGTGTGCTTTAATATAGACTTTAGGCTTGATATGCCTTGTGACAGACAGATTATGTTCAGATTCAGAGAAAACTGAATGTGAAAATTAAGATCAATTGATTTAATAACTTGGGAGCTGTTTTTCTGTTTCAGTGCAGTGTTATTTTAGTATTAATTATAGTTTTAGTATTAATTATAGTTTTTATATATCCAGTTTTCATTTTAGCAATTTTGTTATGTGCTTTTGTCATTTTATTAGTTTGTTTTAAAAAATATTTCTATATAGCTTTAATTTTATTTTAGTTTTAGAAATTTTAGTACTTGAACTTATCCAAGTTCATTTCCAATGCAAAATTTTTTTTATCAAGTTTTATAAATTACATTTTTTATAAAATTATAAAATTTAAATCTTTTCAACGAAACCTATTTTAATAGTTTAGTTAAAATAGCGTTTCAGTTTTGACACATTTTGCCTTTGTAGGGAGGTATACACAATTTAAAATCTTTTTCACAATCATGAACATTGAACGCTTGCTTTAAGAGACAACTGAAATTTCAAATACACAACCTAATAGAAATCATAAGTAGTTCTTACAAATGCATGTAGCTCTACAGAGTGAACCCTAACCACAATATACAAACATTTACATAACTGTTATTACCATTAAGTATGCAACTTTACAAAGTGTTATAAATCTGTTCTCTGGATTCTCATCACAGGAAAAAAAATGCTTCAAATGTGGCTTCACAAACAGATGCTGTTGGTGGCACATTGTGATGCTTAAGATGTGACCGCCACATACAGTTAATGGCCTCATTCTGATAAAAAAAGCTTAATTCAATGGCTCTGGTGTGTAGATAAAAGACACTGCTCTACAAAATAGTATCTATAAATAGCTGTGACTAAATGGTTCTTTATATACCACAAAAAATGGTGCGCTAGTGTTTCCCTATCTAAGAGCAGTCCACCCCCTCTCCATGCCTCACTTGACTTTGCTAACAGCTGCTAGTGCTATGTAGGTTATACATTCCCAGAAAAGACACAGGCTAAAAATTATGACAAAAAAAAAAAAAAAAAATTACAAAGCTCAAATTACATCTACTACATTTTATAACATTTACTGAACATCACTAAAGGCAATAAATCACTGTAAGTGTGATGTTTGTGTGCAATTAGCATTATACAATTTACTGACTTAGCGCTAACTCGACGTCCAACAACCAATGGATACTGTTATTATTTCAGTACTCAAATCCTAAATAAGATAAAACACTCAGAAAAAAGAAAAAGAGGGAAAAGTAGTAAAGGAAGTCAAGAAGGAATGAGTGATAGACTTTGTTGTAGAGTAATAGCAGTGGTACACTCACAATAAGATGACAGGAGCTGATTCCAAACGGCTCGACTCTAAATAACTTAGCTGTCAAGATCTTCCAAGAGTCCCTCATTCTCAATGGCCACACCCACCCATTAAACCATTCAGCCAATCAGCTCACAGCATACATTTTAAAATAACTTGAGCTACTGTCAGCTGTCGGCCAGCACCTCCCCCTCACTCCAGCTCAAGCACCAACAAATACAATCTGTATTTTGTCACAGTTATGGCTGGAATGACCAGCAGCTGGACTGCTTCACTTTTGGCACTACTAGTAAAAGGAGCACTACTAAGCAAATGTAAAGCTTGACCTCATAATGTTTCAGAAGACCAATGCTTATTCACCAATACACTAAGCATTCAAGCATGTGAGGAAATATGAGCTGACCCACACACGTTTTGGCCTTATTTTTCCATTAAAGGGGTCATGAATTGAGAAATCAACTTTCCCTTGAGCTTTTGATATACACTCACCTAAAGGATTATTAGGAACACCTGTTCAATTTCTCATTAATGCAATGATCTAATCAACCAATCACATGGCAGTTGCTTCAATGCATTTAGGGGTGTGGTCCTGGTCAAGACAATCTCCTGAACTCCAAACTGAATGTCAGAATGGGAAAGAAATGTGATTTAAGCAATTTTGAGCGTGGCATGGTTGTTGGTGCCAGACGGGCCGGTCTGAGTATTTCACAATCTGCTCAGTTACTGGGATTTTCACGCACAACCATTTCTAGAGTTTACAAAGAATGGTGTGAAAAGGGAAAAACATCCAGTATGCGGCAGTCCTGTGGGCGAAAATGCCTTGTTGATGCTAGAGGTCAGAGGAGAATGGGCCGACTGATTCAAGCTGATAGAAGAGCAACTTTGACTGAAATAACCACTTGTTACAACCGAGGTATGCAGCAAAGCATTTGTGAAGCCACAACACGCACAACCTTGAGGCGGATGGGCTACAACAGCAGAAGACCCCACCGGGTACCACCGGGTACCATCTCCACTACAAATAGGAAAAAGAGGCTACAATTTGCACGAGCTCACCAAAATTGGACAGTTGAAGACTGGAAAAATGTTGCCTGGTCTGATGAGTCTCGATTTCTGTTGAGACATTCAGATGGTAGAGTCAGAATTTGGCGTAAACAGAATGAGAACATGGATCCATCATGCCTTGTTACCACTGTGCAGGCTGGTGGTGGTGGTGTAATGGTGTGGGGGATGTTTTCTTGGCACACTTTAGGCCCCTTAGTGCCAATTGGGCATCGTTTAAATGCCACGGCCTACCTGAGCATTGTTTCTGACCATGTCCATCCCATTATGACCACCATGTACCCATCCTCTGATGGCTACTTCCAGCAGGATAATGCACCATGTCACAAAGCTCGAATCATTTCAAATTGGTTTCTTGAACATGACAATGAGTTCACTGTACTAAAACGGCCCCCACAGTCACCAGATCTCAACCCAATAGAGCATCTTTGGGATGTGGTGGAACGGGAGCTTCGTGCCCTGGATGTGCATCCCACAAATCTCCATCAACTGCAAGATGCTATCCTATCAATATGGGCCAACATTTCTAAAGAATGCTTTCAGCACCTTGTTGAATCAATGCCACGTAGAATTAAGGCAGTTCTGAAGGCGAAAGGGGGTCAAACACAGTATTAGTATGGTGTTCCTAATAATCCTTTAGGTGAGTGTATAAAAGGTCATCTTAATATAAGAATATCCTGTAAGTTTCAGAGCTGAAAACTTCCTTGTTAGTCAAAGAAAAGCTTTTATTGACAGCTGCCTCAGCAAACGATCGATCTGCGAATGTGCTTACCTGTGACGTCAGAGTTCAGTGAAACGCCGCCTTAACCGCTGAAGACGAACGCCTAATTCTGTAGCCCCACCCACCGACTCATGTTATAGATAAATAACACAGGCCTACGTGGAGCTAAACCGGATCGAACTCCCAAGAAATAAAGCTTATGGCATGTTTCAAACATGCCATAAGCTTCCTTCGGATTCCAAAATGCATGGTTAAACTTTATTTTTAATGAAGATCCAGCTCACGTGGGGAAGACATTGCATTTGTTCGCTTGATTTCACTGTGGATTCGTTTGTAAACAAGAGACCGGATTTGCAGACAGGATGAGATTAAAAAACAATGCTGTGTCTTCTGGATCTGACAGGAATGATGCAACAATTATGTGAGTAAAAAATGTTTTTTATATGTGATAGTATTGCATTGTTACGTTTGATATCTACTGATTATGTACGTGTCTAACTAAACATAACTTCCACGCTGTCACAGGCTGGAGTATCCTTTGTATTTGAAGTTTTGTTGGTTCATTGTCCTGCGATTCGTGATCAGACTCGAACATGTATGGGCCAGGGCTCGCACTATCTTAAATAGTGAAATACATGCGCGCGCGTGTATGTGTGTGTGTGTGTGTGTGTTATGCACGGTTTGCGGGCACCGATCGGGCTGGCCAAGTAATAAAAAATAACATTCCAATTAATTGCGGGTGGATGAGAGATAAATCATTGTGTTTGTTTGATCAAGACATTTTGCGATCCGTGTGGGCGAATCATTCCGGTTGCCGTTTCTCCACACTGGAAGTTTTCAAAACAGTTCCTCACGTGTAATGACTGGGGACCCGAAGCTCATTATAATATGCAAAACTGTTATCCAATCATAGCAGTGGGCGTTTACTTTCAAGTCTTCAATGCGGCACGCCCATAAAAACCGAGCGTTTCAAGAGCTAGGCTCAAAACCAGGGTAGAAAATAGCCTATTACTTATTCATTATGATGTTTTTGAATGTAAAAATCACCCGAACGTCATAAGTTGACCTCAGACAACAGTATAAAAAAATTTAAAAAGCCGTTCATGACCACTTTAAAATCAGCGTAAAACCTAAAAATGTCCACATATTCTGTATGGTCATGAAAAAAAAAATGTATCTGTAATTCCAGACAGTTCCAGTGACCACAGGTTCATCAGATCATTTAGTGTGTGGTGAACTGTTAGTATTAAATGGTTCTACAGTAGGGCTGGGCTGATGATATTGATTAATCAATTTTAATCAATAATTCATTTTGCTGAACAGATACTGATTCTTAAATCTCAAGATCGATATGTTAGTCTATGCTGTTTCTGTTGATGTGTAAACAAAAATTTTTTGTAGCACGCATGCCATCCAATAATCGCACTAAGCTTTGTGCTTTGTTACTTTTAATAAGAAAGGCACTTACTCTGTTAACTTTCTGTAGACTAGTCATAGGCAGAGCCGCCAGTGTCTTGTAGTCCAGTTTCAATGGTCCAGTGCTTAAATTCTGTAGAGAAAGCGTTAGAAAGGTTACATTGAAAGAGCTTTGTTCACTGAAAGAACATGTTCAAGAATCTTCTAAACTTTATTTAAGACTTTTCATTAAGCTCTGAGTATGAGGACACTGGATCTAAAGAGGTTCTAGTGTTCATAGGTTCAGACATGACTCATTTGTTCATGTTCAGGGTGACGGCTGGTCCCGTGTTTTGCTCCTGGAGCCCTACTGTGGGCCGTAAAGACAGGGAGGGCATAAGGCCTCACCTCAGTTTCCTCCTCCAGCAAGCGAGTTGCCTCCTCGCGCTCCAAGCGCATACGCTCCTTTACCGAAAGAGGGAGGGTAATAAGGTGGGGGTGGGGGGGGGTGGTGAAGTTTACCCAATCACACACATTTAACCCACACAAATATGGATACACACACATTCCAATGACATCAATTGCACAGATGGGGATGAGGTTTAGGTGACGCAGAGTCATGGATGAAAAATAAAATCAGGGAACCATGTAGACACGAGAACATATTTAATGAAGGAGATGAATGGAATTGAGAAGAAATGAGATGTGATGTTTGGAATGAACAGCACCCAAAATCATTCAGAAGGGTTTGGGAGAAAATAGGGGCGATAAGATAAGAGAAAGAGAGAAGAAAAGGACAGATCCACATATATTAGTTATAGGGGAGATTTGGAAGTGGTCGTCATTTTAATAGCAATTGTTATTATGATAATAATCTGTTATGACAAAGGCAATTTGGGGAGGAAATCACTCACCACTTTTTCCATCTCCTCCCGTTCCCACTGGGACGTCTCTCTCACCATCTCTACCTCCTGCAGGAAAGGTCAGACAGAAGAATGTTTTTTTCTGCCCATGCCACAGTTGTTTCTACTCTGTGTGATGCAGAGAGCTCACCTTCTGCATGATGTCAATCTCTTCAGGACTCAGGTCTCTGTCTACTGATGAGATGCTCTCCATACTGTTCTTACGAACAATACCTGCCGCAAACGGGTTTGCAATAACACCAGGGGATGCCTGAAAAATCAAATCGATTGCAAATAAATATGCAAATATGTAGTAGCATATACATAATATTATATATTGATTTGAGCCACAGCTGGACACGAGCAGATTGCTTCTCCTCCTGAAAAAGTGTTTACCTCTATGCCTGTAGCGTTTCTTGGGTCAAAGCCATCACACACAAGTATAACCAAGGAATCACCGGCAGCACGCAAGACCCTCACTGCTTCCGTGTGGGTCATACCCAGCAGACTGTTGTTGCCCACCTCAAGAATACGCATGCCCACCCGCAGTCGACCATCTCGTGCAGCGGCACCACTGGAGCTCACCTATAAGAACAAGTGAGTAACAAATCAAGGACTTACATGACTGTAGTGAAGGAGGAAACCAGACCAGTACTTTTGTTGCTATCAGAGTTACCTTGGAAATGAAGATGCCCTCATCTGTGGGGTCAAAGGGGTTTCCTGCATGGCCTTTAGCTCCGCCCCTGATGCTGATGCCTAACTTTTCTCCAGGCTGCTTGTGAATGACAATCTCCTACAATAACACAGGGATGTTTTAGAGGGTATGTAAGGTTTATCTGGTTTAATGAGGAGTCTACTTGTACAAGTGTCTTTCTCATTGCAGGCCATTGTGGCGTATTTTCAGGAAAAGACCAAGTCTGATATTAGTTAGATCTGACTGTGCCAAGAGAACTTCACAGATGTGACTATAAGAAACCACCTGATGGCATCTGGCCATACTGTAGGTTTTTCTCACATTCCTCTGCTAATAACAAATGTGGGAATACCTGCATGCCCGGAGGTGAGGGATCTCTGCGCACAAGCATGCGGATCTCCTGTTTGTTGGAGAGCAGGGCTCTAACAGCTTCCTGGTGTGTGGCATGTCGCAGATCGATGGTGTTCACCTCCAAGATACGATCACCCACACGAAGTCCACTCTGAGAGGCCAAGCCATTGGGGATGACCTACTCAGAGATGCAATGAGGTCAGAAATGAATTCATCTGACAAGCTTTACTGACCACAAATCACAGCATTCATTTTTGAAATTAACCTGCATCATACTAGATACTTGTTAATAATAAAGATTACTTTACCTTTGAGATGAACACGCCTGGCTCATTAATTCCAAACGGGTGACTGGCATGGTCACTACCCCCCACAATGCTCAAACCCAGGGGACCACCTGCTTTGATCAGCGTCACTTCCTGTCCAGAGAGGAAATTCCGATGTCAAGTTTTATGTATTGAGTTGAGATGTATTAAGGTTTGCAGTAGGTCAGATGGATGCAGTAATAAATAATATTTGGGATTAATCAATAATAAATAAGATACTGTTCAAAAGTTTGGGGTTGGTAAGATTTTTTTTTAATTAAAGATGTTTCTTATGCTCACCAAGGCTGCATTTATTTGACCAAAAATACAGTAAAAACAGCAATATTTTGAAATATTACAATTTAAAAACACTGTTTTGTATTTTAATATATTTTAAAACAAAATTATTTTGATTGCAAAGCTGAATTTTCAGCATCATTACTCCAGTCTTCAGTGTTACATGTTCCTTCAGAAATCATTCTAATATTCTGATTTGATGCTCAAGAAACATTTCATATTATTATCAATGATGAAATCAGTTGTGCTGCTTAATTTATTCTTATAATACTCTTAATATCTTAATATTTCTGTGGAAACTGTGGTTCTGTGTTCAGGATTCTTTGATGAATAGAAAGCTTTGTAACATTATAAAATGTCTTTACTGTCACTTTGGATGAAATTTAAAGTATCCTTGCTGAAAAACGTATTAATTTTTTTTTTTAAAAGAAAGAAAAGAAAAATCTTACTGACCCCAAACTTTTAAAAGGTATTGTCAATGTTTTAGTGTAAATAACTGAATGCTCAGTTATTTGTGATGGAGACGTGGCTGTCTAGGCAAGTCCACACAACTTCAAGGGAACAACAATAAAATTCAAAAGCAAGAGTAAATTTCAAAAGGCCAAATCACAGTCCTAACACAACAAATCCAGTATGCAATGTTCATACTGTACAGCATTTTCTCTGTTGAGTGAGGCATTAAAACAGCAAAATTAAGCTGTTATGAGATTAAACTACAGCAAGCAGCATTCATCAATACACACACATTCCCTACAGACTCGCTGCCACACTTTTAGTTAGAGCTCACACCTCAATGGGGTATTCATCTTCCATGGGACAGTTGAGATGGTTTCCAAGGTGCTCGTCTCCTCCTTCCTCTTGCTCAGGTGAGTCAGATGGCTCTGGAGGAGGGGGTGAATGAGGTCGTGTTCGAGGGGAGGCGCCCCCTGCACTGGCCTGGTCCCGATCGACCAGGAGGGTGATGGTGGGGGAGGTGCCAGTAAGCAGCGCTACTGCCTGGTCATGCCTGGCCTCTGTCATGTCTACACCATTGATCTGGAGTGACAGCCAAACACCAGAGGGTCAGAGAGGGCCAATATGCCCAGAATGGGCCGAAGAAAGCCCCTCATGCTGAGCTTGTGATGTCTTACTGGCTCTTTACGTGCTGTATGTAGCGTTTTAGAGGAACGTTAAAGATTCCAGGTGTTAGTTGTAAAATGTCCCTGTACTGGACTGATCTGGATCATGTGAAAGCCAATGCTGAGCCCTCTCATGCATTCAGAGGCTTAAAGGAAAAGTGATTTCCACTTCACTTACATATTTGGGTTTTAAAAACCTGGGTTCTCAGGGAAAAATCATGCATCAAACCAAACTGGGACACATCTGACCAGGGAAGTGAAAAGAGAAGGGAATGTGCAATAGGAGAAAGAGGAAGTGTTGGAGACGATTTAGGTAGCAAGATCACGTAGTGTGTTAGAGCAAGTACAAAGAGAGCAGCTTTATGAAAACATTCCCCAAACTCTACTACATATTTAAATGCATTCCAGATACATCTCATATACTTTGATTAGAGGACCTTTCACTCATAAAAAGTAAGTTTAGTCCAAGATGAGTTATAATTACAATTGATAGTAAGTGCGATAACACGCGCTATAAAACTTTGATTACATTTTGACTACAGCAGTAATTCATCTGTTTAAAATGTCATGTAAACACTGCAGTCTGACTGAAATAGTACCAGTCTGGTTTTGGGGAAGCCAGACTAACAGATCTGGAAAATATGATTGTAGCTTGGCTTCGTCCAGCAACTTAACATGTTTATCAAACTACAATTTTCCGTGTGATTGTGCACTTGCTCCATAAGATAGAGGTGACGTGTAAGCTGTATTCCTTCAAATATTCGATTACGCATTATGTCATCTATACCTTGACAGATAGAGACTGTAGCCTGACTACATAAAAACCTGCTCTTAACTTGGTTATAACTACGCATTTACAAGTACTACCTGATCATCATGTTAGATAATGACTCATTTTTATTCAAGTCTTTAAATCCTGCACTTTAATTACGACTTGGGTCATATCTTGATGCATGGTATGTTGTGTTGGAACTGCGGATTAGAGCTGCTGTGTTCATCATTTTCACATAAACGGCGTAACAGAGATTCTCTCTGCAAAGCCAATGCATGTGGTCTAATCTGTCCTGCTTCATGTGAAGAAAGACTATTTTTGATTTCTGGTTGGATTGTTTATAAGTAAGAAGTTCCACCATGGTGACAAACAGAGGTCAGCACTGACCATTCAGTACCGGCGCTTACCACAGGGTGACAGAACGGGAGCTGCTATGATAACGCATGCAGTTACCATGACAGCAGGCCCACAGAACAAGTCAAAAAACCTCCCATCACCACACCCGACATCAAGCAGCAAGAAGTGTGTTAGTGAAAACCCATGCAAGGACAGAGGGAGAAGCAGCAAAATCTCAAAATAAAGAGAGGGCTCAAGGGAGACAAAACATTTGGGATTATAATTGTCATAATGCTGAATAGTAATACAAGCAAGGTTTCCAGTAGAGAAGTGCACATTACACAGTGACATCATTTCATGGTGTGAAGCAGAAAGGTTATGGTGTACAGCACTGTAAAACAGCAGAAGACAGCTCAGTTGCATTCTGCTAAAACTAACTCTAACTGACCCATGCAGTGAGCTGATCTTTATTCAATCCACCTAACACCCAGGACCAAAACAAATCTATCATTAAAGGTACAGTAAAACACAAAAGGAGATGTGTTAGTGTTCATGGTATAGTTTTCCATACAATGAAAGAGAATGGTGACTTTTAAGCTCAGAAAAATTGCATAAAAATATCAAAGTAATCCATATAATTTGTGTGGTTTATTCTGAAACCATTTAATAGCTTTGTGTGAACAACAGATCCAAATCAAGTCATATTCTTGCTCATATTCAGATCTGGTGCATCACAAGATCCAAAAACCTATGATTTTTGAGGTGACACACAAAGCTATCACATGGCTTCAGAGGACTTAAAATACAGCACATGACTTGTATGGATCACTTTCATGGTGCTGTTTGTCATTTTTGGAGCTGGTACCCTTGTAATCATCCACTTTTTGTATGGAAAACAACAGCCTCAAAAATGTGCTAAACATCTCCTTTTGTGTTCCAAGGAACAAATTTAGACAAGTTTTTAAATGACAAGAAGGTGAATAAATTAACTTTTTTTTTTTTTGAGTGAACTCTAAAATAAAAAAGTTGATTAACTACACTAATTAGAGAGAGAGAGAGAGAGAGAGAGAGAGAGAGAGAGAGGAGTGTGTGAGAGATGGATGGACTCACTGATATGACCCTGTCTCCTACATGCAGGACGTTGTCTCTGTGAGCAGCTCCTCCTTCGGCAATACGAGAGATGAAGATTCCCTGAGAATAAAGCCGAAGAACACAGTCAAGTCAACAGTAATCTCAACTCCATAAGATTTTTTTAAAATGTTTTTGAAAGAAATCTCTTGTGCTCACCAAAGCTGCATTTACTTGATCAAAAATATAGTAAAAACAGCAATATTGTGAAATATTATCATTTAAATGAACCTTTCTATTTTGCTATATTTAAAAAAAAAAGAAATTTATTCCTGTGATGGCAAAGCTGAATTTTCAGCATCATTACTCCAGTCTTCAGTGTCACATGATCCTTCAGAAATCATTCTAATGTGCTGTTTTTCTGCTCAATAAACATTTATTATTATTATTTTCAATGTTGAAAACAGTTGTGCTGCTTAATATTTTTGTGATTTTTCTGGATTCTTTGATGAATAGAAAGAACAGCATTTATTTTATTTTGTAACATTAGATTTTTTTACTGTCATTTCTTTACTGTCAATTTTGATCAATATAATGAATCCTTGCTAAATAGTATTCTTTTAAAAAAAAAGTGATCCCCAAACTTTTGAACAGTAGTGTATGCAAACATCCAAATTCTCACAAAGTAATGAAAATAAACTATAAATGAGCCTATTTATTGAGAGAGAGCAATGAATTTACTGCTTTGTACATTCACAAAGAATTAAAACAGGTCATACTCTAGAAGTAAGAGTGCTAAATCACTTGCAGTGCTATATTACAGCTAGTGACTTACAGTTCAGCACTCATGTACAGCTGTTAAGAGCTAGTCAGTATGCTGATGTAACATGCTGCAATGCCACATGCCTCTAAAGCAGAAAATATCTCACTGACCTTAGCTTAAAATTACCTGCCTTGTTTTTAAATGGCCCATTATATAGTCAAGGAAAGGGTTATTAAAAACTCTAAAAATGTCATTTAGACGATGTAGTATTAAAATAACCATTTACGACCTTCAAGGCCACTTGATTCTTCAAAGACAACTGATACGCAGATAGTCTTCAAGCTGCCTTTGTCAGCACTTTTACAGTATGTTCTCTAGAAGTGTGATCAGAACACTGCATGCCGAAAACTCAGTGTAGCAAACAGACAAGTTGGCGACATCTACTTGTTAGTAAAAACGAGCGCAAATGTCAAGCAGAAGGACAAAAACAGGACTTACAATTACTCAGCCTAGAGTGTGTGCATGTGCTAATGTGTGACTGTCTCCTTCGTGAAAGTGCTGCATAAATGAGGCCGTGTGTCAGGAAGATAGAGGGTGGAATGATGCATGTCTGCAGCAGAGATCCAAAAATACTTCATCCCCTGCCATCCTCTAATCTATCAGCACTATCGGGTGTCAGTCCCTGCAATTCTAATCATTGCAGCCTCGGTCAGCCACCCTAAAGGTGATGAGGAGCGCCAGACAGAGGCTTATGCAGTCCATACATTTCTGTTAAATATGTTAAACATACAGACAGAGTGGATAGCCTGTCCTGCGCTCCGTAAACAAACACAAGATAAAACAACTTGACACCAAAGCAATGAACACACCATAAAATATTTACAACAAGGCAAGACCAAAGTGTATCTGGAAGAGTGTCTTGTTTTACCGTATCTCCTACTCGGTACGGGGTTGACCCTTTCCCTCCAGCAATGCTGAAACCTAAACCTTTATCGTTGCGGATCAGACAAGTGGCTAGTTGCTGTGAAGGTCCAGTACTAACAGCAGGTGAGGCAGGGTCCAGGAGGAAAGGAAGCCCACTGGACCGTCTCTCCCGGGGGAAATAATCATCTTCTGGTCGCAACGGTGTGGTGGTGATGGCGTTCTCTGGTTCCACCATGTGTTCACGCAGGACAGTCATAACCACGGCTGCCCCAGAATTACGCAAGGCCTCGACAGCTGTGTGATGTTCCGCTCCGTGCAGGTCTACTCCATTCACCTGAGACCAGATGAATACAAAGATGGAGGACTTAAAGCAGCATGAATGACTGGTTTTGTATGGGGCAACTCAAAGGTGAAAATTATAACAGATGTTCACCTCAAGAAGTTTGTCTCCGACTTTGACCCCAGCACGAGCTGCAGGGCCCTCTTCTGATACTCTAGAGATGAAAATACCCTGAAAAGGACATGTGCAGTACATTAAAACAAGCTGACATCACACACTCACACACAAAAGCATTTACTGAAATGAATCTTTTGCATGAAAGCTCATTGAAATGTACCTCATCATCGCCCTTATAAGGCGTAGATCCTTTCCCCCCTGCTATACTGATGCCTAACCCACCAGTCTGCCGTAGGATGGACAGGGTCAGCTACAGATGAAGCAGAGAGATCAGAAATGTACAGAAAAGTGCACAACAAAAACCTACAAAATGCATCTCACAAGACATTTGCTATAATATGCACAACTTGACTGACAGAACATAAAACTAACAAAAAACAAAACATGAAGCTTTCATGCAGTGCATGCTTGTTTAGAGAGGAAATATCTCTAATAAGATTTGCATCCATGTTCAGACAGATCAAATATATTGTCCCAACCAGCAGCCTTCTTTCCTTGATATTTTACACATTGCATTAATTTACATACAATAACAATTGAGCTCAAATTTAAGGATCATTGAAAAATGTTTTCATATTGGGAAATACTTTTAACACAATTTGAAAGATAAAAATCACAAAATGGACAAAAATCTTGGGAAATGTAATGTATTCCAGCCTATACTCAAATTTCACAGTTTATACATAGACATCATATGGTCTTTACAAAAATATGTATAAATATATTCTATACAGAAAGTTTTTTTACATTCACATCTTTTGTTTAATAAGCAGACACCCAGAAAATCATGCAAGTCTGCTTAAACATGACTGTTGTGCATGTAAAGGATAAATGATTAATAAGCAGATCATTTCATTACGAGACTGTTGAAAACTGTTGTGCTGAATATTTTTGTGGAAACCATGATACATTTTTTTCCAGGATTCTTTGATAAATAGGAAGTTCAAAAGAACAGCATATATTTGAAACACAAATATTTTGTAACATTATAAATGTCTTGACTGTCACTTTTGATCAATTTAATGAATCCTTGCTGAAAAGTATACATTTCTTTAAAAAATGTAAAACAAATAATAATAATTTGGAGTACTACAATGGTAGTGTATATAAAATTAATAACACTGAACTACAGCAATGATGCTGATCCAAGAATCAGTGATAGACATTTGATGGCACAAAATTGGATCAAATTCAACTACTTTAAAACTATATTACGCATATTAATGAATAACACTATGCATTTTATCAAACTCAAAGTCAATGGTCTGAAGAATCAAGGAGAGGAGGCCAATGTTGCTGGAACAGGGCACTAAGGATCTGTTTGATTAATGCAGACTGAATATAGAACACATGCTCATGTTTAAACATCACCTGTCTCAAAACTTGTATTGAATCAAGTTTTGTAGATTGATGGCTCCACATCTAGTTCACATCTAGTTGTGAAGTCTAATTGTCAAGTCATTGAACAATGTACTGTCACAGATTCATGGCCTAAAAAAAGGCTGAAGCCAATTCAATGTATAGTTATTTGTCCTTTTTTTGATAATGTCATATAAAAGGAACATGGAAAAACTATTATAAATAGTAAAATTGATGACAATTGAATCAAAAAAATAACTTTGTATTGACTGGTTATGTGAGGGCACACGTCACCAAACAGTCACACCGTGACATACCCAACGGTCACAAAATGAATGTGGGGGTGGTGAGATCTTTTGTGTGATGGACTAGATGTGGTTGATTCTACAGCAGCAGCCATGCAAAGTGGGAATAGTGAGTGGGTAAATGGGGAAAAAAACTGAAGTGAAGAAGACAGAATGATGTTCTTGGTCAATGAAATCTTTAGAGAAGTAAAGCCACATATTTTTATAATGCACTGTGATAAAGAAACAAACAATAATGGCTGGTTTATTTTTGGAGAATAACAAACAAATCTCTATTTTATAAGCAACTATAGGATGATTAATATTACGGGCTTCCGGAACAATCCTACATATATTTTTATATAGCAAGTAACAAATGTAATTTATTATAGAGCTGTAAACAACTATTTTTGTGGGTCTTGTTCATTTAAATCAGACAAGACAGTGACACTTGTAATACGATGCTGCAAGAAAATCAATCAATAAAAGATTCCAAAAGCTCATGTGTGCTCCTTGCTCCTAGGTGGCAGAGCCTGAAAGAGGGGTAGGCGGTGGAAAAGAGGGAAGAAAAACAGAAGCAGGCAGACAATAATGGAACCTAGTTTGGAGAAAAACATGGAAAGGAGAAAAAAAATTCTTGAAAGTTTAAGGGCAATTCTTAAGATCAAAAGATATATGACATGTTTTAGGCTACCACAGAAAATGTTTGTTCATATACTTACACTGCATTTCATTAATTTTTGTTTATTGTAAAATAAAGAACACATCCAAATTATTTTCTGTGGTAAATGACAGAATGCCACAAATGCAGTTGACAGAGCTTGTGAATGTATTCAACCTAGAACATGTCTTTACTATCTTCAGGTAACAAACACCACAACAATGTTTTCTTCTCCAAAAACTAAGATCCATTACAGTGGTGATAAGTAAGTGTTAGTCAGCATTTCCCTAGCCATCAGGTTTGGATTAATGAAATAATTTTATGGTGGGTAGTGATTCCCTGAACTGCAGGTGAATGATGAGTGAATGAATAAATGAATAATAGAGAGAGATAAGAGAGTGAGGAAGAGAGCGGGATTTTGGGCGGAAAGAGAGTAGGTACAGACCTCTTCCTCCTCAATTCGAGCAGGCTCAATCAGCAGATTATTGACTTGATCAAATGACACCCCCTGTTAGGACAGGAACCAGCGAGAGGGCATGCAGATTAGTCAGGCCAAAAAAAAAACAAAAAAAACAGAAGCTGTATGACTGGAAATAGAAATAAAACAAACAAACATTCACACAGCTGACTGAATGACACACACACCACCAAACACACACACCTAGGCAGGGCAGCACACACCCAAGACAGGGTGCTTCCAAACCACCACATATATATATATATATATATATATATATATATATATATATATATATATATATATATATATATATATATATATATACACACACACAACAAACAACACTGACCTACACGCTTAATGAGCTGCACATCAGTTAGGAGAAATCATTGTATTGTAAACAATGTATTTTAAGTACGAGAGGTATTGATTGTAGAGAATAACAAAACTAGTTCTGTGTCTAGTTCATCACGTCAATTCACTTTAATTGGCCATACATTTTCAAAAATGAACAGGGATTGTAATGCAAATCAACTACATGATTTTACAATTTCTATAAATGTAAAGCTTTTAATAAACCTTTTCTGGACTACTGCTTTAAAGCAACATAGCACAGCCCAGTTCTCAGACTGTATTCAGCAAGAAGATTCAGCTCATGAAATGCACCACCAATACTACGCATATCTGTAAAAAAGCATATTGCTGCAATTAAGAAAAAAAAAAAAAAGACCATTACAGCCATATCGCACTTTACAAAGGAAGGCTAAATGTTTATTAGGAAATTTAAAAGACTTGACAGGGAAAATTAAAAAGACTTGACAGGGAAAACTAAAAGCCCACTATTTGGGTGAAGCAACCAGAGTTACAGGTTGTCAATATCAACCCTGACAAATCATTAGTGAGTCAGTGCTGTGAAACACAGATATAAAGCAATTACCCGGATCCACATAAATGTCAATATTCACACAGGAGGAGCAAACTACATTTTTTCAAACTGAAAACATGCACACACAAGCCCTGTGCAAGCATTCCTCAGCCACCCAGCCATCCAATCTTGGAGACCACACATACAGACAGACACACACACACTCTCTCTCTCTCTCTGAGTTCTTGACCCCGGTTAGAATACTTTGAGCTTAATTAAAACGCATTTAAGAAGTCAATGAATGATTGCAAAACATGAATGAAATGTTTGTATGAAATAAATTTTCCAGTAAAACCCCTAATGGATTCAAAGCAATCTTTGTAGGTTGAATGCTTCAAATGTGTATTTTTAAGACCAATGGGAGTCTGCATAATTCTACATGATAACTATAATAATAATAATAATAATAATAATTAAAAAAAAAAAATTATTTAATTGAAGTGAAGCTCAGGTATAATTTAAAATGATCAGCACAAAGACAGTTGTGGAAGGGTGGGCAAAGAAGGCAGTGTGCACTGATTCCCCCAGGCAGCAGAGACAGCAAATGATGAGAAGCAAGAGCAGTGCTCAATAGGGTGGAGTCAAGCTGTGGAGGAGGAGCTAAACACAGACAAAGGGTGGGGCAAAACAAGGAGAAGCTTTTTCATTTGAGGTTTTGTCCTTTCAATCAGACCAGGGGCAGAGGTCATCAAAACACAAAACAAGCATTTATCATTCAGGAAAAACAGTCCAAAATATTCTTGGCATACTTTTTGCATTGTGCCAATGTTCATTCCAATGACATGATGACTCACACAGAATGGATGTAATGGCTGCATTTGAAAAAAATATATATATATTATACAGTGGGGTCCAAAAGCATAAGACTACACATGAAAATCTGTGTTTTAGACTCAAATTGTTCTGCAGATAATATAATTTAAAATTAACTACATTGTATTAAATTAGAAAAATGTAAATTGACATTTAAACTAGTGGTCTCAGGCTTTTAGCACTGTATTTTGTACATCTTGGTCTAAAAAAATTCTTCCTCTGCACTGAGATGTGAGCATGTGATTATTAAACACCTCAACTGCATAAACAACCCTCTACGCACACCTTGGCAATAGAATCGCCATTGGCTAGTACATTTTTTAGTTTAGTCGTCAGACTGATATACTTTATTATATATATTCCACCAATATCTTTGTAAAATGGTAAAGCTTTTTAAATATCTGAACGGACACTCTTAACATCAGTCAATCAAGCATTAGACTATATTATGATATTATGATAATCAAGCACTATTTAATGGTAGAACTTTAGTAATTAGAACTAAAACTTGGTAACCATGTATGAATGTATATTTGTCATTTAACTGAACTTAGGACTTGTGGTGGTGCTTAAGATATCGTTGGTCATTCAGTGTTTCTGTAAAAAAAATAGATAGTATGTAATTATATTATTAAAAGATAATAATAATAATAATAATAATTAACTAATTCTACTACTAATAACAATATACAACGCACTAAGGATTGATGAGCTGCTGGGTTCATGAATATTAAAATCACCTTGTCAGCATTCGCTCAAACTGATTTGATGAAATCAAAACAGGGATGGCAATAGATAAGCGCCAGCCAATGAGATTGCCGTTTGCGCATTAGTTCCGCCTACTACCGGAGAAACCGCATATCTTCTGCTTATTCTTAAAAGCTGAATAATTCAAAAGGAACTCTGGTATTTTGACAGGAAAATACAACAAGGAATATCGTTTACATGTAGTGTGTCGATTTTGTGTGGTATGTAAGACTCTCGCGCTCTCTCTCTCTCTTTGCGTGTGTGTGAGAAACGCTCTCAGCAAAGCGATGGAGAGTTGTGCGCCTTAACACTAGTTTACGGTACGTCAAATACAGGTACGCTGCGCATCCATTGAGCTCAACTGAAATCGTACTGATCGGTTGACGAGAGCGAAACTCTCAAGTGCTCAGTCAGTGTTCAGCGAGTGAAAATATATCTATGCTAAACGTATACTTAGAATCTAACACACAGGCGAGTAAAATCGAATAATTTATTAGCCAATGGCTAATGATAGATATTATTTAGTCGCCCAGAGTGAAGATTTAGTCGCATATGCAAGTGATTTACTCGCTTTGTAGAGATTTGATAAACCTTAAGACAAAATAAATTGATTTCACCAGCACCGGTCTATACACTTTCAGTGAGGTAACCAAGCTTTCCCCCACTAACCCCTCTAGAAGTGAGCCCTTCTTACCTTGACTGGCTGCAGGGACGAGTTCATCTGACTCAGCCTGCTATCTTCTAGCTCAGCGGTTTCTAATCTGTGCTGGAATGGAGTATTGACCATTACTCCTCCTTCGTCCTCTTCGTCTTCCTCCTCCTCCACATCACCCTCCCTTTCATCCTCAGGGGTGTCAGCAGTAGGTGACAGGCCATCATGACTGAAGCCTTGCAGCAGGGCGGCAACAGTCTCGGGTTTGGGCAGCTTGGTGATCTTGAAGTGCTTTTTGTAGTGTGGTGTGTCTTTACGTATAAGCCGCTGTTTCTCCGCAGGAAAAGGTGGCGTTCGGGAGTCCTCATCGCTCCTTTCAGCATCATCATCTTCTTCAATCTCATCTTCCTCATCACCACCACGAATGATGGGCTCTTCGGCAAAGTGCACAGTAGGCTGTGAATGAAAAACTGTACTGTGAAAATGGCTTCCTAACTTGCCAATGCAGTGACAGGATTATTTTTGCTTAGCATGAAGGAAAAAAAAATAAATAAATCTTTTACAGAAGGAATTAAAGCTGCAATATGTAACATTTTTGCAGTAAAATATTCGAAAACCACTAGGCCAGTGTTATATATTTTGTTCAGTTGAGTACTTACAATATCCCAAATGTTTCCAACTATTTGTAAATCGTCAGAAAATTGCTATTTTAACAAAGGAACCGGGACGTGTGAGGAGAGTAGCCTGTCAATTGCGTCATATCTGCGTTACCCTCGGTTTCCGGTTTTATTTTGCAGAAACGCTTTACTCTTACTGCAGTGTGCAACAAGTGTCGTAGCAGCCGCCGAGCGAATGCACAGAGTAACATCATAACATCATTTTCAACACACTCAAATGTATCTAATATGATAAACAGAGCTGCGTTACTTCATACTCATGACTGGAAAAGCGGAAATGGCGCCGGTGACTGGCATAATAAAAGTCCCGCTGCTCACGAGGCGTGTGTTGCGTTCATCTTATTAACAATCGCTCCAGCGGCCTTGCTCAGCTCCCACAACACTCGGTTCTGCTCTGCTTCATACTATAGTAACGTTAATAATCGCATCCATGAACATGATTTCTGCCCGAGTCCTATCTCAATTCTTTTCAACCGGCTGTGAGTGTGAGGTGAAGACCACATGTCCCAAGATTCTGCGCTCAAACTTGGTGTCATCAAGCTACGCCTTTGTTTTGAATAGGCGACCTCTAGCAGACGGAAAAGTTACATAGTGTTCCTTTAACTGCAATGTATTCACACAAACCTAAACATAATCAATACAGTAGTGTACATGTACAACAGAGTTCAGAGTTAACATACTCAGACATTTGCATGCATGAACAATAATGGTGCAGCTCACCTCAGAATACTCCACCTCCATCTCATCCAGCTCCTCCTCCTCTTGACCCGGTCCATCATTAAGCTCAATCCCTGTACTGTTTATACCCCGCTTCTCGTCCTGAGAAGTGGCAGAGGCAGTGCTACTGGATGCCTGAGAATCATGACTTTGATTGGACAGCCCACTCAACCGTTTCTCCTGCAAAAACATTACATTCCGGAAAATATGGTATATTGTCAGTGTGCTATAATTGGTTCTATGCATTTATTTCCATTCAAAGTGACTGAAACTGATAAAAGCACCTTAGAACCCCTAGAACCCCTAATAAAATAAAGTAAAATTACATAAAAAAATTGTGCCTTTGTTTGCTTTTACCTCAGATTCCGGGGACTCCAAATCCTCATCTGGTTTGGCTGTATAAGCCTCATTTCTTCTGGCTTCAATGACATTCTTCATCACCTTTAACTCACTAGGATGTGGTGTGGCTCTCCTCTGAAGACCCTGCTGGTTCACATATACAGCATATTAGCACATACACACAATTTCATGTAAACAGCTGTTCAGAAATTATAAACATCCTGTACACATTTCCACGCTCACCCTCCTCTCTGCCGCAGTCTCCTCATCTTCCTCTTCGTGTTTGGAGTCATCCCGGAAATGAATGACTGATACCCTGTTCAAATTAGTGTCTGTGGGCCAGGTTTCATCAACGCTCCTGTCCAACAGATTCTCTGCAAAGTATATTACAAAATATTATAATATGATGTGTCATGGATTCACTATGGATGTAGTCTCAGCTTCAGACAGCATGGCCATGGACCACCCACAGTCCTTTTTACTGACATTCAATGCACTTTTTCAAACAAGTACTCCTTGCTCTAATTTGATTAGATGCCTTGAAAAATGCCTGGAACCTGACAGGTATTTAACCTGTGAAATAATCTGTATTTATTATCTGAGAACAATTTTGTATAACTGTTCTTAGAGACAGCGGTTCTTGGCTAGAATAAGCTGCAATGAGGGCTAGGCACTTTGGTCACGCTGTTTATTCAAAGATATGGCTGTGTGAAGCAACTATGGGTGTGACTATAACCTGCATGACAGTGCCATATATGAGGATGGTGGAGTGTCTTACCGAGGCTTGATGAGGGTTGCTGGGGCAGCAGGTAGCAGGTGAGAACTTTTTCCCCAGTCCGCTCATCATCCTCTGTCTGGAATTTCAGCATGGGCTGAGACTGGTTCTCTGCCAGCCACATGGCCTTGAGGTTTAGATTGGCCAATGCGAAAGGCAAGTTCTGCAACCTGCGATAGATAGCAATAGATAGAGTACCTTCAGTGACCATCTACTCTGACCATCTCACTTCCAAAACCTGTGATATAGAGACTTAAACATGGTTTGTATTTTTCACCTGTTGCCTGCCACGTCCAGCACGTGTAATTCAGTGGCATTAGCAAGCTCAGCGGGTAGTTTTCCCAAGCGGTTATCTCTGAGGGAGAGCACGTTCAAGCTGACGCATCCTCCCAGCTCTGCTGGGACGCTGCTCAAGCGGTTTCGGTCCACATTCAAGTTGGTCAACTTCTTAAGCTTCCCGAGTGAGCGAGGGAGGGACTGAAAGGAAAAACAGCACAAGGAAGCTTTCACAATGGGCTCTGCTCTGACACGTCAGCTTTCCTCTTGAAATTTGGTACTACTATTATTGTTAACTCCTTTAGGATCAATGTGATTACTCATTTGCAAGTAATTTTGGATGAAAGCATCCACTAAACACAGGGATGCAAACTCATCAGGGGTGAAACCCCTCTAGGGGGCCCGGGGTCATGCCCTCTGGGAAGAATAATTTTAAAATATCAGCTTTGAAATGTGTCTTTACAGTTGGGGGGAGGGAACTCACCCTAGACCCTATATAGTTGTTTTTTAGTTTTAAAAAAAAAAAAAAAAAAATATCTCTCTCTACTTCAGTTGTCTCAGGCCACACTCACACTGTTGTTTTTATGAAACCCAATCAATACGACTATATAATAATAATAATAATAATAATAATAATAAATAAATACATTTCCTTTTAAAAATAATTATATAAATGTTTTTAATACATTATAAAAATTAAACAAATAAAGAAATATAACAATAATAACCCCACCCCCATTTTCAAAAAATCAGATGTACACAAATCACCCAAATGACTTATTTTGGATCCAAGTTTACACCCCTAAAACAAACAGATGTAAATGGATTCCAATGAATAGCTCTCTCGCTCTCTCAATCTCTAGTCACTTAATTCCCACAATGACACCATTTAAAAAAAGAACTGTGACAGTATAATAATACAAACCCGATTCCAAAAAAGTTGGGACACTGTACAAATTGTGAATAAAAAAGGAATGCAATAATTTACAAATCTCATAAACTTATATTTTATTCACAATAGAATATAGATAACATATCAAATGTTGAAAGGGAGACATTTTGAAATGTCATGCCAAATATTGGCTCATTTTGGATTTCATGAGAGCTACACATTCCAAAAAAGTTGGAACAGGTGGCAATAAGAGGCCGGAAAAGTTAAATGTACATATAAGGAACAGCTGGAAGACCAATTTGCAACTTATTAGGTCAATTGGCAACATGATTGGGTATAAAAAGAGCCTCTCAGAGTGGCAGTGTCTCTCAGAAGTCAAGATGGGCAGAGGATCACCAATTCCCCCAATGCTGCGGCGAAAAATAGTGGAGCAATATCAGAAAGGAGTTTCTCAGAGAAAAATTGCAAAGCGTTTGAAGTTATCATCATCTACAGTGCATAATATCATCCAAAGATTCAGAGAATCTGGAACAATCTCTGTGCGTAAGGGTCAAGGCCGGAAAACCATACTGGATGCCCGTGATCTTCGGGCCCTTAGACGGCACTGCATCACATACAGGAATGCTACTGTAATGGAAATCACAACATGGGCTCAGGAATACTTCCAGAAAACATTGTCGGTGAACACAATCCACCGTGCCATTCGCCGTTGCCGGCTAAAACTCTATAGGTCAAAAAAGAAGCCATATCTAAACATGATCCAGAAGCGCAGGCGTTTTCTCTGGGCCAAGGCTCATTTAAAATGGACTGTGAGAAAGTGGAAAACTGTTCTGTGGTCAGACGAATCAAAATTTGAAGTTCTTTTTGGAAAACTGGGACGCCATGTCATCCGGACTAAAGAGGACAAGGACAACCCAAGTTGTTATCAGCGCTCCGTTCAGAAGCCTGCATCTCTGATGGTATGGGGTTGCATGAGTGCGTGTGGCATGGGCAGCTTACACATCTGGAAAGGCACCATCAATGCTGAAAGGTATATCCAAGTTCTAGAACAACATATGCTCCCATCCAGACGTCGTCTCCTTGCATTTTCCAACATGACAATGCCAGACCACATACTGCATCAATTACAACATCATGGCTGCGTAGAAGGATCCGGGTACTGAAATGGCCAGCCTGCAGTCCAGATCTTTCACCATAGAAAACATTTGGCGCATCATAAAGATGATGCGACAAAGAAGACCTAAGACAGTTGAGCAACTAGAAGCCTGTATTAGACAAGAATGGGACAACATTCATATTCCTAAACTTGAGCAACTTGTCTCCTCAGTCCCCAGATGTTTGCAGACTCTTATAAAAAGAGGGGATGCCACACAGTGGTAAACATGGCCTTGTCCCAACTTTTTTGAGATGTGTTGATGCCATGAAATTTAAAATCAACTTATTTTTCCCTTAAAATGATACTTTTTCTCAGTTTAAACATTTGATATGTCATCTATGTTGTATTCTGAATAAAATATTGAAATTTAAAACTTCCACATTATTGCATTCTGTTTTTATTCACAATTTGTACAGTGTCCCAACTTTTTTGGAATCGGGTTTGTAATAATAATAATAATAATAATAATATGGAAAATATAACGCAAGACTGTAAAACCGAGTCTTTTTTTAGCGCAGTAAGCAAAATGAAAGAAGAGAGCACAGGGATCAGGTGGTGTGGGGTTGTGTACCTGTAGAAGGTTCTCAGTCAACATGAGCTCTGTCAGGTTCTCACACTCGCCAAGAGAGTCTGTGAGATGCACCAAGCGGTTCTGGTTCACTTTCAGAATCGACAACTTCTTAAGCGAGCCTGTTAGGAAAAGAATTCTGTATATGAAGTTTCCACAGATGGCTTTGAGACAACTACAAAGAATATATACACTCAGCAACAGCTGTAATCATATCAAAACAGTTTCATGATGAACACTGAGGACAAAAACATCACTATGAAAAAACAGCATATAAAAACTATGCATAAAAACTGTGTATATAAGTGATAGTGGCTGAAAAAAATATGATCTCTAAACATGTAATGACAGTGCAACAATAACATGACATGAAGTCTGCTGACACTAGAGGGCAGTGCTGTGATTCTCAAATCAACAAAAACATGTTTCTCAGTGGATCAGAGCAGAGCAACTCAATTTTAAACATCAACAAAAAAATCATAATACGTTCTAATTTGCCAATTTGCATGCTTTTACAGTCCTGAAGTTGTGCCTTATTGTAGTGAAAGAAACCAAATATTTTATTATTTTCATTGTCTCCTCATGGGAAGACTGATAAACTATGATTCAAAATTTCCACAAGGCTAATCACAACACACAAGTTAATAAGTTAAATGTCAACATTCAGTGAGCAAATAAGGTAGCAGACTGAAATGAAAAGTGACATTTTTGTTGAGCACACATGAGGCTGTCCCCATATAGGTTCTGATTTCATTTAGATTGGGCAGCACATTGTTTTTAGTAAGATGAATCAGAGTTTAAGGTGAGAGGCAGGACAATGTGTTTATTGTAGTGCAGCTATGTCTCTATACAAAAGCAAGCACAATCTCATATTTATTGATGTTTGTAAGAGGGATATAGAGTTTCACCAATGCTGTCCGGCAAGACTTCCAGGAGGTTCTCGGAGAGCAGCAGGTCTGTGAGGGCAATAAGGCCGCTGATCTCTGTGGGAAGCTCTGATAGACGGTTCTCTGACACGTCCAAGCAAACCAGCTGCCGCAGGTTCCCTAGCTCCTGTTAAACACAGAGGTCATCTTTCAGTCAGCCAAAAGTGAATTAAGGCACTTTAGTTTCCACTTCAGTTATCAGCAGAACAGGCACACGCCAAAAGCAATCAACTGCACTAAAGTAAACAATGTCTGAAAAGGACAACATCTGCATGAATTTAAACTAGATATGTAACACCATCCAGACAAATGACCCATATGATAATCAGCCAATCAGAAGCAATCTATACTCACAGGAGGTAGTGAGGAGAGCTGGTTTCTGTCCAACCACAGCTCACGAAGATTGGGCAGTGCCCCAAGTGTGTCAGGCTGAATGGAAGAAATATAAAAAGAAAGCAGATTAAAAGACAGGACATGGAAAAATTATATGAAGAGAAATTATATGAAAAGCAGCACATAATAAAATAAATAAATAAAATAATATTAAATGATATTTTCCTCAGCAGGTGCTCAGGTGTCAGTAAAGGAAATGATAATCAGAGATCCACTGGGGCAAACAAAAATAACATATGCTCTAAATAAACTTGAAAACATGGCATCCATGTGTATGCATGGTTTAACAACTAAAACAACTAAATTGATCTCAGGACAGCTGTAAATATCACCAAAGAACTGGCTGCTTCTTACCAAAACTTCCAGTACATTGCTGCCCAGATCCAGCTGTTCCAGTTTAACCAGGAAGGAAAGAGAGCTAGAGGATGATAGACACATTTCACGCCATTTGCTTTGCATCCATTAAAATGATTTTGGGGGTAAATTCAGAGCATGAGCACTGTGGATCTAATAACTGCAGTTTATTAAGAAAATACTCACGAGGGTAAAGATTTCAGTAGATTCTCCCTCAGCTCTAGAGTCACCAGGTTTGACAAGCTGAGAGGAGAAACAGAAAGAGACGAGACTAAGTGTCAGATGGTGTGTGTTACTTGATTTGGAAGAGTAATGGGCTCTTCCATCTGTACAACATCAACAGTGGCCAAAAACCGTGTGTGTGTGTGTGTGTGTGTGTGTACACGTGTGTGAGATGAGAGAGATTGTGTCTGTATGTGAAAAGGATGCTTTATTTTATCATTTTCACTGCCTTTTGTAATTATAATACAAAGACATTTTAAATATTCTAAAATAATATACACAGGTATTCCTCTTATACACACATTCCTTTTATCCATACCTGCATGAAAGCATACAGTACCATATAAAAATATGACCTAACTGATACATATTATGCTTGCTTTGTACATGAAATTAAATCTATTTTCTAAAAGCATGTTAATAAATCTTATTGTGAACAATTCATCCATGTACAGGTTCATCGAAATTTTGACCTCATACTATTTCCTCAAAATGTCAACGCGATCATCTGGTGAAAACGCTGGTCTTCTCTTAGACTTCGCCAAACATTTAGGGTGTGTTCACACAAGTAGTTTGGTTCGCTTGGTTTGTTTGGTCCGGACCAAAAAAAAAGCTTAGCGTTCACATTGGCATTTTAACACTGAACATGTTCACCACCTGATTGGTCGGCTTTTATTACATATATTCCCTGACGGAACTTACTGAACATCGAAAACAATGCATTGTGCTGGGGTAAATGCACTCGTTGTATGTGTGTAGCCTACATATGATTTTGACCAGCTGAGAACTCGTGAAGAGCTTATAAAATGTGTAAAGGAGTCAGTCAGTGGCAGGAATCCCTCCGTCACACACACAAACGAATATCTGCTGCGAGGAGACGCGGTTCTGATGCCTGTACCGAACTGTGATGGGAAACATTGTGACTATGACGAGAAAAAAAAGGTATGCTTGAGCACTCTGTCCTTTTGTCCATTGTGAGCACTCTGTCCTACTTTTGGTTTGTTTACATATCTTTGGTCCGTGTTGTGCTCATATTTCATTTGAACCACACCAGAGTTTGGAAGCGGACTGAGACCCATCTTTTCAGCGGTCTCGGTCCGCTTGTTTTGTGCGCACCAGGGTTCGGATGGCAGCGTTCACACTTATTCAAATGAATTGCACTGACAGAACAATTGCACCAGGGTTCGTTGTAATCGAACCAAACATGCCAAGTTTGAACACACCCTTAGTTCGCTTAAACCCCGTTTTTGAGTGAAACATCCATATTACCAAAGACAATTAACAACCAATGGATAGAACAAAGTCCCCATCCTTCATTTTCTTTCTTTTTTGATAATCTGTTATATTCGGATGTACAACAATAAGGAAGAAAATATTTGCTGTTACTTCCGTTTTATCCCAACTTTAATGACATTGCAGTGTCAAATACTAATACATTTTATTATGGAAGGGACACAATAACTGGCAGACCGCCTGCAACAGAACATGTTTATATTGACTTACTTTCCTATGTCATTGGGTAGAGACTGCAGTGACACGTCATTGAGTGATAGGTGAGCCAGTCCTCTGAGCTGTGTGAAGCTGTCAGGCAACCTGAGACCGAGAGACACAAAAGGAAAATGAGAGCCACAATAGAAGAGGCTTGGTCTGTGAAAGCGGTTACCACTAGCAGCAGCACTCGTCTTCCTGCTCTAATGTAAATAAGGAGTGGGAAGCACTCGTGTGATGAATAAAGTTGACATCCTCTAATGGCAGTGTACACTGACTGACCCGAATAAAGAGCCTGCTACCTCTCATCTGCTATAAAAATATTACAGCATTTTAACAAAACATATGATCATGTGTAATGCTTTTTTAGTGTCAGTCTTTCTTCCCCCTTCCCAACTTCTCTACACCTTTCATAATAAAGAAAGTGTCATTTGATATGAGCCAGAGCTTTGGGGGATTTGGGGGTTCCTCCAACCCACTAACCTGGTCAAGGGGTTTCCGCTGAAGTCTGCAATCTCCAAGGCCTGACATAATTTAATGTTTTCAGGAATCTCAGTAATATCTGAAACAGAAAGAGAATGAGAATGAGAAGGAGAGAGAGACAGGCAAATTCAGCAAGATATACTGGAAGGAGTGTCACGACAAAATGAAAAAACTTTTTCAGGCTTCTTAATAATGGCTACCAGATGGCCTGAAGGAACGGGAGGAGAGGGTGATTTGACTGTGGTGAAAGTTGTCTGTATGTGCGTGCGTGCATGCGTTATATGGGATCTGAGCCACACATCCGGGACCCAGTGAGAGTCGCTTCATTTGCTGAGTTGCAGAATATAACACTGCATAGTCTAAATACAGACCAACATGTTCAACATTCCCACATTCAATCCTGAGACTAACAGTGAATGTGGCGTTGAAATTGATGTACATTTTTTAAATAGACGTGGCTGAAAGAAAACATTCCAGTGCTCTGTTTAAGGAAACATACAGGATGTGTAAGAAAGTGTGTGTAATATCTCTAGATGGGAGCAGTTTGAGACGGCAGGTCTATTTTTCAGGAGCAATGCACAATAAAGAGGGTTTGCATACCATTTCTGGAGATGTCCAGCTCCACCAGCTGCGTGAAGTTGGCAACATCGGGCGGCAATTTTTGAATCTCGTTGTCACTGAGGCCCAGCTTGCGCAAATTGTGCAGTTTGAAGAAAGGCTGAAAGGGAAAGAAAGAGTGTGAATTAGACAAAACACACTTACTGGCCAGACTAATTCATCAAGGGAAGCACATATACACCCACTGGCCACTTTATTAGGTACACCCGTCAACTGCTCTTTAACAAATATCAAATCAGCAATCACATGGCAGCAAAAGTTCAAACTAAGCATCAGAATGGGGAAGAAAGGTGATTTAAGTGATTTTGAAAGTGGCATGATGGTTGGTGCCAGACGAGCTGGTCTGAGTATTTCAGAAACTGATCTACTGGGATTTTCACTCACAACCATCTCTAGGGTTTACAGAGAATGGTCCAAAAAAGAGAAAATATCCAGTGAGTGGCAATTCTGTGGGCGAAAATGCCTTGTTGATGTTAGAGGAAAATGTCCAGACTGGTTCGAGCTGATAGAAAGGCAACAGTAACTAAAATAAGCACTCGTTACAACTGAGGTCTGCAGAAGAGCATCTCTGAATGCACAACACGTCGAACTTTGAAGCAGATGCAGCAGCAGAAGACCACACCAGGTGCCACTCCTGTCAGCTAAGAACAGGAAACTGAGGCTACAATTCACACTGGCTCACCAAAGTTAGACAATAGAAGATCGGAAAAACGTTGCCTGGTATGATGAGTCTCGATTTCTGCTGCGACATTCAGATGGTAGGGTCAGAATTTGGTGTAAACAACATGAAAGCATGGATCCGATTCAGGCTGATGGTGGTGATGAAATGGTGTGGGGGATATTTTCCTGGCACACTTTGGGCTCCATCGCTTAAACATCACAGCCAACCTAAGTATTGTTGCTGACCATGTCCATCCCTTTATGACCAGTGCACCCATCTTCTGATGGCTACTCTAAGCACAAAGCTCAAATCATCTCAAACATGACAATGAGTTAATTATACTTAAATGGCCTCCAGTGTCACCACTAGAACACCTTTGGGATGTGGTACAACGGGAGATTTGCATCATGGATGTGCAGCCCACAAATCTGCAGCAACTGGATGACGCTATCATGACAATATTGACAAATCCCTGTGGAATGTTTCCAGCACCTTGCTGAATCTATGCCATGAAGATTTAAGACCGTTCTGAAGGCAAAAGGGGGTCCAACCCAATATACTAGCAAGGTGTACCTAATAAAGTGACCGGTGAGTGTATATATAGGCTCCATATAAGTTATTGGCTATCGGCTAATATTGGACATATCTCCCCCCCCCCCCCCATTTTAAGATTTAAATATTAATTTGGCAAACACTTAAAGTGACAGCGACATAAAACCTTTTTTAAAAGATTAAACCCTTTAAAGGGACAGTTCACCCAAATTTTTTTAATTTTTAATCAATTTACCCACCCTCGTCATTCCAAACCTGCATGTCTGTCTTTCTTCTGCGGAACACAAAAGATAGAACCATTTTGGTGACCACTGACTTACATTTTATGGACACAAATAAAAAAGAAGAACCATTTTGGTGACCACTGACTTACATTTTATGGACACAAATAAAAACAAACAACAAAGAGGCATTTCTCAAAATATCTTCTTTTATGTTCCACAGAAGAATGACAGCCATACAGGTGTAAAACAACATTAGGATTAGTAAATGACAATTTTCATTTTTGGGTGAGCAATCACTTTAAGAGCACTCTCTTGAAGAGCACTCTCATGAAAAGCACCTCCCCTTTAAGAGCTTATGTCAATTGGTTATTGCTCATGAAATGTGAAAAATAATTACAGGCAAATCGGTATCTGACATAATAGTAAATGCCCGTTATTTTTAACAGACATTATATTCTGAAAGATTTGTAGAAACCAGGGTGGCTGGTAACAATGAAAAAACCAGATGGGTCAAGCACTACTAGACAAACTGCATGGTGAAAAACATTGGATAAATGACAGATTTACAACCAACTATTACATAGTCATTTAGTTATACAGGCATTCCTCCACTAGTCCACTTCAATTGCAAATGACAGTTTGACAAAAAAATTGAGAAGACCAATGAAATTCAAATTAGCAAAACTACTTAAATCTGCATGATGTTCCCTTCAACAAGTCAAAAGAAACTAATGACCACCACTCAACAATCTGACAACAGCTCATCTCCACACACTTCTCTAAACAACCAGCAATCATGTAAAGGGAAGGCAAAAGTGTGCATGTCAGTGACTGAACACCAGGCTTCTCTATCAAGAGCTTGCTTGTTAGCTGGTCACATTCAGTACATTCCTGCTGCCGCGGCCCATCATGCCCTCTCCTCTCTGCGTGCTGAGCTGGCCGCTGAACAGCACCAACAGAGGGCTTACTATGTACTGCCAAGAACAAGGCTGATACTGCAGTGTGTATGTGTGGTTGCTTGTGTCTCTGAACAGAAATTCTGATTCACTGGTACAAAAAAACAAAACATCAAAACTCTTTATAAAAAGAGAAGATGGATGCAAAATAAAAATGAAGGAAGAAAACAGCATGTGATTGTGGGAAACACAAAAAGTTTAAATAAACAAAAACAATGGTTACTGCCTATCTAAAAGTCAGTGGTTCTCAATCAGGGGGCTGGGCCCACAAGGGGGCTTTAGCAGGCTTCTTAGGGAATCCACGATGACTTAAACAACGGTTTACACATGCATAAGCTAAAACAACAACAAAAAAAAAAACAACAAGATATTTTTATATTTTTTTCCCTTTTCTTTTTTCTTTGAAGAACCATGATTCTCTCAGAAAACTTGAATATATGAGGTAGCCTAATTTTAAAAGTGTGATTTACAGACCTGGAAAAAAAAAAAAAAAAAAAAATCAAGGAAATTAAAGAAATCCTAAATTGCCATGAATACATTTACAATATGTGTCTGTCTGTCTGTGTGCACTTTCAAAGTGAATCACATTAATGAGCTGTGCTGCAGCCCAAAACTATGCACTCTAATGATAACCTTGCTTGATCAACGTTTTATCAATTAAATATTATCGACAATTAATCAATTATTGATTAATTGTTAGCATCATCTGAGAGAAAACACAGCCCTCTATCGTTTACCTCAGTGGTTCATTGTGGGCAGCCATGGTGGTAGGTGACACGTATCACACGACTAAGTCATGGGAAACGTGAGCCTGGTTAAAAACAAGACCAAAATATACATGCACATCAAGTAATAAACTCAGTACAGCTGGTGCATACAGGACTGAAATAATTAAAAACAAGTGGTGTGATGACACATGGTTGAACTACACACATCATCTTAAAAACTCATGGGAAAACACTGAGATGCCCTCACACAGAGGCCAACAAAACACATACCAGCACTAACTTCCTTCAATTATCAACATGCCGAGAGAGGGGCAGAGCATTGCCAGCGGGTGCCTGACTGTCGACTGCTAGTCAGGCCGTCCTGAGTGGGAGCCATGAGGTCTATTAGGGGGGAGGAAGCTCTCTTGTGAAGGCCTGATTATAAACACACACAAAGCGGCCCATTCATCACTGCAGCCAGATGCCAGGCAAGCCCAAGACCATATAGTTACTAATCTACAACACTCACACACTCAAAAAGACACTCTTTTCACTGTCCAGTAATCCATCTGCGTTCCCTGTGTGTGAACAGACTTGGTGGTCAGACATGCCTCATGTCCCTCTGACAATTGCGTTTCTCTGTGAATGAACAACAGGTGACTAATGCAAAGACAATCAGCATCGATCTATTCCATCAACTTCACTACACAAGAAATACTTCATATGCACTTGCGGGCTTGTGGACTTGTGCGCATGTCTGTTAAGTCCATAAGACCGTAGGCTGTCCCAGTTGTCATTTTAGGTTTCAGAAGTGTTCACGAATGCCCCTTTTGCGGCCGCTATGTGCCCTCAATGCACTTTTGCAGAGCCCGCACTGAAGCACGCTCCGCAGCAGATTTCTACCCGACAAAGTGTGACTTTAATCCAGACTTGCTTTGTGTCAAGTGCACTGACTGTTTGCAGCTGCTAGCTTCAGATAGCAGAAAAAACCCCTCCCCAAAAAAACCACAAAACACTGAGAGTTACAGGTATTCAGACAATGCTGGAGATCTTAAGTAAAATCTGGGTTTATAGCATGTATTTGCATGTTTGTAAAGTGAGTGGGTTTAAATAAGCCATGATAATTCAGTATACAAAGCACAGTGTTGCTTTAACTGTAAAATAAAAGGGTGTCTATAAAACGGCAGCAACAGTGAAATCATAAATGACACCAATGTTTAATAAATGAACGCAATACTGATAAAAAATTATCCAAGCAAAGTCAGGCCTCCAGACTAACATATGAGAGCATTGGCACCAGTGCCACCAGCTATGACACCAGCACCTGATTTGGTAGCACTGAGGGAGGGGACAATAGCTATGTTTCCATCACCCTGTTTTTATGCCCAATTTGAAGTATTGCATTAGAAACGAGTGATGGGAACGCCAAATTTCGTAACAAAATTCCTTAATTCACAAAAAAAGTTTTTAAGCTCGCTTGAGGTTCGAAAAAGAGTTAATGTGAATAATGGGAGATGGAAACGCATTTGCCGAATAAATTCTGACGTAGCAAACATTAAACCCACGTGAGGGCTCTTTAGCGAACTGGATCATTTGGCTCAGCTCAGTAATAAGAGCTGGCTCTTTCAGCTCCCAAACGGCTCTTCATTTAGTACATTTAAATTCAGTCAAATTTAGTAATGTTTGGCCTGTGATTGATATGTATGCACATATATCACTTAAATTATTAAAATGTTACTCATCTTGTTTTCTGACCCGATATTAAGGATGATTTTTTCGCCACACTGCTCGACCACACACACTCCATAAAGTGACTGAATGTTATGTTAATGTGTAGCCTACTGTATGTGTGTGCGACAAATCGAGAGCGGCAGGGTAATGTCATCACACGTGATCGTGCACACATACACATCAAAATAACATTCAGCTAGGGACTACGTGACGTGGCTGCGCAGTGTAGTGAAAGGATAATAATATTATTCTGTCTTGTAGTAATATACAAAAAGGAAAAACGGCTCTCAGATGGGAACCAACTCTCACCGTTCACTTAAAGGAGCCAGCTCATAGAGCCGACTCGTTCACGAACGACACATCACTACTCTTTCCGCTGATAGGGTTTTATTTACTGTTGGTTACTAGGTTACCAATACCACTGTCATCTGCTCTAACAACTTGTTGGACACACACCTAATTCGCATTTGTATTTTTTTCTTTTTTTGTAAACTTTGAAAAGACTTCACGTCTGCTTCACGTTTGGATGGAAACCCAGCTAGTGTGGCACAGTTCTAACAGGTAGAGCTACTGTATATTTTTCTGCTTTTGGAGGGTTTGCCACTTGATGTTTCTCATACACATAAAAAACAGTGCAACGCATATTTAAAAAGAGTTCTGATGCAGCAAATTTTGTGTCACATCAGAATGACAAAAAGGTCTTGAAATTTGACCATTTAAAATCACAGTCTGGATCCCTGAAAGCTACTGTACATTTATAAAACAGACAGTTCTGGCTTCTGATTGGTCAATACAGTGTTCAGGACATGCTGTTCACCATATCACTACAGAGGAATCACAGAGGACAACTATTCAGTTCAGCAGTTTCTAAGTAAGGAACAATAACTCCAAGCAGACGGATGGCACATAATGAATTTGCTTAAAATGTTTTCATGACAATTTGCATCCTTATTTTTATGTAGCAACTGTTTTATAAATGCAATAAGGCACTAAAGATATTGTGAACAATTAATAAAATGTGCATACATCAACAAAGGTTGAAGTTTCATTTTTTCCCCATAATAAATTAATTTATTCTATCCCTGTTTACTGTGCAAAGATATCCTGACCAGTATGACACAGCAACATTGGCTCAACCAGTAGCATGAGTTTGGGGTGGGATTGTCAGTTTGCCTGACCAATGGTAGAATTTAAAACATTCAAAGCAAGGGAAATTGTTCTTAATGAGAATGTGAGACATCTAACAGCCGCTCAAGGTCCCTTAGTGATTATGCCCAGAACGCAAAAAATATAAAATTTACAGCCTGTACTGTCCTTGTCTATGTGACATGAACACAACAGCTGAAAATTAAATCAAACTTTAAACTAACATTTCTTTTTCTGTCTGAGCAAGGCACCCATGCATATAGAGATGGAGAAAAGAGGAGTAGATGGGGTGGAATATGTTGGCTCAGGCGTCCAGGTCAGCACAGAGGCTGCTGTGTGTTAGTCAAGTGACTGCTTACCCCATGACTTTCTCCAATTAAACCATTATAGTTAACTCCTTCGTCTGCAACATTACATCCTGGAAACAGACTGCTTGGAAGACGACAAGACTGTAATGTTTTAAGAGCCAGAAGGAGATGAATATAAACACCCAACTACATTGACAAACAGATGCCACTCTCACTATCACACCATCTCTGTTTCCTCTACCTTGTCTCTATTACTTTACAGCATGGCCATAACCACAAATAATTCTGACACAATAAAAAAATATGAACCCCACCCACCCCCAAATTGTATATTGTTGATGAGCAGCAACCCAATATGCACCACTGTTTATTGTTAGCATGACAAAACATTTTTAAGTTACATATTAAGATAAGCCAACCAAATCAAAGATGGGCTTTACCTTTCACAGAAGAGGAGCACAAATGAAAGAGTGAAACGGTGAAGGAGTATGAGGTAATAAATACCTAAAATGATAGAAATGTTAAAACAACCAACAGTAATATGCAGTAATGCAAAATTTCACTTGTCAAATTTTGCTATTTTAAATTAAGAACAGGCCACAATTTTACGATTCATGTAATGCAATTTGAAAATGAATGCAAAACCAGAAACATTAAGGTTTTTTCAACATAAGGCATAAGATTAAGAGTGAATGTGTGCATATTTGAAAATATTTTTTTTTTGCAAATAGCTCAAATTCTAGTTATATTATTACTATAATTTCAAACTTTTCCTTTTTTTATTCCCTTTAAATCCTTAAACTCTTACAGCACCTAACTGATGGACATCATGTTAATTCCCTCAACTTTTATAGTACTAATGTTTAATGCATCCAGAAACAATACAAACAAACATTAAGTCCACTAAGAGCACAATCTCCTGACCTTAAAACAATGTCATCAATCACGGCGCTGATTTTAATGGCTCATGCAAAATTAAAACAGCACAGAAGTTTTAAAAATGTGACTTGGCCAGAATGGCCCTTTCAAGGCCTCCTTCCTTCTCTCTGAATGAAAGGATGGCACGGGTGGGGGGTAAGGATGGGGGAGGAGTGGGCAAACAAAGCTTTAAGACGGTTCTTCTTTTCAGCTCTGAAGAAAAGGACAGGGGATTGTGGGGTTGACCGCATCAGTACCCCACCCCCGCCACCCCAAAAAAAAAACTAAACTAAAAGATGAGCGCACAAATGGACAAACACACACTGAAATGGGGAAACCAGCACTATAAGTTGTCGTCAAAATGTCTAGATGATCTTTGTGATAGGAACAAAACAAAACAAAAAAAAAATATCCTGAAACCAAATTCGAATTAAAAGGAGCACATTTCCCCCTTCCTCCACTGACCTGTGAGGATTACACTGAGGGTCCTTCATAGGAACGAACCCCCTGCCCTCTTTTCCCTCTTCTTTCCCCTTAGCATTGAGACAAAGCCTCTGAAGTCGCACATAGTGCTGTCAATCAAAACTAAGACCACTTAGCTCCTCCCACTAAAGGCACCAACAGAGTGGAAGACTTTTCTATTGTTCTCAAGCAAAGGACACAGGCCAAAAAAAAGAGAGAAGATAAAAGGCGGCAAGAATGTGGGATACAAAAGAGATGAGAAATGAGGTCAGGAAGGATGGAGAGCAGGAATTGGGGAAAGGGAGAGTGAGCAAGAGAGATAGTAAGAGCAGTGGATTATTAATGAGTAGAGAAGAGGGGTGATGATGGATGAAACAGTTCATTAGTGACTCTGTACATCCCGCAGGTCAATAAGACACTTACACAGACCTGATTTCCTTTGCTGAACTGTGATTTCCTCTCCACTCATCTCATTTTTACAAGTGCATACCTGCACACAGTGGCAGTCCCGCCAGTCCCATTGCGATTCTGCGATCGCTGAATTTAATGCAAAATCAAGCATACTTCGCAATATTCGGAGGAGCTTGCATTTCTTAATTCCCACAGATTTTCCGCAGATTTGTGGCCTAGACACGTCCTGTGACATCATTGCATCGCATTCAGCCAAAGAAAGACTGTTTCTCAATTCCAAGAATGCCCTTGTCCATTAATTTACATTGGAGAAACTATTTGTCCATTAAAAACTCTTATTTTATTCAAATAAATCTGCAATTAGGAGATGTGATGTTAATTCACCAATTGCTAGACATTTTAAAGACCATAATCATGAAATTAAAGGATTTACCTTGTATAGGTATTGAAAAAGTAACACTCTAGAAGAGATAGAAATATAGAGAAAAACAAAACTTTTACAACGAGCAGCTCACTGGATGTATCGATTAAACGGCATGTCTCCTCTGGGTCTTAATGAAGACTTTGACCTCTCTCGTTTTCTTTAATTAGAATTGAGGTGTTTGTATTATTTTTACTTATCACGCTGTACTAGGGATGGGGTGATTACCAGTTTCACGATAAACAACGATAAAATGTACTGATGGTTAGTATTATCGTTTAAAATGTAATTATCATTAAAACAGTGTTTGATTATTATTTTGAAAACCCACGGTAAATCCTGTCCAGCCAGCATCAGTCTGGAGCAGGTGCAGCGCGTGACGTCGTTTTTTGAACGAGAAGAAATGGCAGAAGGCAGTGACAGCGCTCGGGAGATTTTTCAGCCTGGTCATATTTTGGCTTTTACAAAAGTCCTGAGGGAAATTTAATCGAGGATGGTCACCCTGTCTGCACAACATGCAAAAAGAAATTCTGCAATGGGGGAAACACTTCAAATCTGCCAAGTCGTTTTCGTGACCATCACACACTGTTGTATAGCGAACGCAAGGCAAGTTAACTTTGACCTCAACACCAAAACTAACTTATGTCTGGGAAATAATTGGACACAAAATGGGTAGAAATATTTTCTCTCACTCACTTGAAATTAACGTGAAGCTTCCGTGAAGAAAAGTTCGCAGCAAGTGGCTTTGAACCAAAGACGAACGAACAAATTCAAACAAGACTTTTAAGGGTGACATTTAAGGGATAATAATGTATATTCATTGTCCACTTATTACACAGATTTTTTTTTTTTTACCACATAAATAAGTACGGGGACATATTGAATTGAGATTAATGTTTTACATCTGACCCGTTTATAAATCCATTTTGTTCAGCGCAAGTTACATAATCGTCCAGACAAGATGATCACAACAATATTATAGTAGTATTAATAGTAAAATCCTCTGATTTCATTTTCAATACAATTAAAAATGGAGACGCAAGACAGCAAGTTGCATTTGAATGAAACGAGAGAGAGCGCGTCCGTTGTGATACGTGGATGTGCGCTGTTATAATGCGTTGAATATAAAACTTGTTGAAATGTTTTCAGTGTGTGCATCAGTTCTTTTTGAACACTTTAAATCTCATTTTAACAAAACCGTGATAATATTGATAATCGTGATAATTTTGGTCACTATAATAGTGATATGAAATTTTCATACCGTCCCATCCCTACGCTGTACCAAAATTGCAATCTGATTTCTGTGTTCAGTGAAAGTGGATGGCGATATGGATTTATGAAAGGCTTTTGGACTGATATGTTGGATCGTCCTCCACTTTTATTCTGCATTGAAGGTTTAAGTATTTTTTTTGCCATTTTAGATGTTGATGGTTATAAATTAATGATTCGTATGTGCTGTGATTGATGTGTTGAATATTTTGTGGTTGTATGTTGATGTATTGATGTATGTTGAACGTTTTGCAAATGTTTTGGGTGGTTGTTTTTAGTGTTGACTTGTTTGTTTGTATGAATTTGATTGTGATTTGTTGATTTAGTTTGTAAACGGTTGTGATGAGAAGCACCTCTGAGAGTCTCCACCTGGTGACCATTGGACTCGCACTCTTTTAAAGATTCTTGGGGAAAGAAACATTGTGTGATTCACTGAAGGCGGCTGATCGCCACAACGTTTGGTCTTGATCTATATGTGCTTTGTTGCATAGTAAAAAACAAATAAATTTATTAAGACACAAGTGAGTGTGGATATTTCGTTCTTTAATTGAAAGTATTGTAGGAATGTGACGGTGAGGAAATTTTCCCACCGGTTAATCGACGTGTGACAACACCAGTAATACCGGTATCACCGGTGGGGGCTTTTGAATCACTAATTCTAAACCGAAAGTAAAAATGCGCACAGCCGCTCGGGCATTCATAACAGTGAGGAGCAAAGCGAGTGTTTTCAGGCATGAACTGAAAACGCGCCAGTGGATACGCACCGTCAATGACAGTGCGGCCGTAAATGCGTGCACCTGTGCGGCCGTGAAGGAATGACTGTGAGAATTAGCGCCAATTCAGGGGCGGGTTGCTTGAATTGTGGGTTCATTAGCTTATTATTCTTAATTAAAAACACAACAACAAAACGGTACAATGACAAACTCACTTTAATAGACGCTTTTACATTTCGCTTTGAAACCAAATCTTCCGCAATCATCTTGTCTGTCAGCTCT
Source organism: Coreius guichenoti (assembly GCA_039654105.1). Classification (NCBI taxonomy): domain Eukaryota; kingdom Metazoa; phylum Chordata; class Actinopteri; order Cypriniformes; family Gobionidae; genus Coreius; species Coreius guichenoti. Next base: position 28,529,631 of record CM077168.1, read on the forward strand.
TTGCTCTTGTGATAAATGAAATCTGACTCCTGCTGCTGGTCTGTGCTGCGACTCTCGTTCGGCTCACACTGTATTGAGCAGACATGTTCAGTTTTTATTTGTAGTGTCTGTTCTCTAACTGAACTAAATGATTTTATTACTATAAAAATCAAAACGACGGTGGGGGCGGTGCCGCGGTGGGCAAGTGATGTAACCGGTGTTTCGCCTGAACACCGGTAACACCGGCAACACAGACTATCGAAGCAAGCCTAAAGTATTGTAATTTCCACTGATCTACTAAAAAGTACTACAGGCTTTATCCATGTCTTTATCACTATATTAAAATTATGGCAAACAAAACAACTAATGTTTACTCTCATGAGCCTAACCCTAACTGTAAAAGATAAACATTAAACAACAAGATTAACATAAAACAAACAGTGGACACTTTAAAACGAAAACTGTTTTTACATTTTAAAATCAATGAGTTTCAAATATTAAAATATATTATTGTATTGCAATTATAAGTTATCATCAGTGTTCTCTCTTTATAAATTACAGAGCCCAATGGTTCTTGATGTCAGAAAAGTAATAATGTTAAAAAAGAAGAATGTGGTCTGTGGTATATTAAGCTGCCGCAAATTCAGTCATTTTAGTCATTTCAAGTCTTGAAGTTCGAAGGTCATATAAGATTACAGACAGACTAGACCAAATGACAGAACAATAAATAGTGTAAAAAAAAACAAAAACAGAATGCATTACCTGTATTGCATTTCTATAAACTGTAATCTCATTTCAATAAGAATTCAATTCAATTTCCTGTGAGGTATTGAATGTAGTTGTCATTTTTACCTCTAGTATCAAATATTTAACAAAAGGCTGATTTTTTATGTCTAATAATTGTCTAAAAGGAGCATCCTGAGCCAAAACAAGTCTGGCACACAGACTGCAGCTCTGTCACTGGTCCTACTGTACCACAGGGGGCCCATGGCTGGACTGCAGAAGTGTCTGGATCAGCAGAGTACAGCATTTCTGTCCTGCAGACATTTCTCCAACATAAACAGCTTGTCTCACTCTTCATTTCAAGCATATTCTGCTGAGATTATCATTCTTCGTGGTTAATCGATGTTTTAAATAAATCAAAGCATATTTGTACGCTGAACATTAAACAATGGAAAGTCTGGATCATAATTAATTACACAGTACCCAATTCATTAAACACGTATGTGAGAGAGTTTAATGCAAAATGTCAATAAACTTCAGTTTGAATCCCTTTAATTGCCCTTAGACTCTCAAAATTTAGTTTGGAATATATGTGATGCACAAGTAATCATTTATTGTTATCAGACTGCAGAGTTGAACATGCATATACAGGATCATTCAGGATCTGCTAATTTGTTCGGATATGTACACAGTCAGCGAGTATCAAGAAATAATCAATATTTGATCTTCTTCTGAAGCAGCTCAAGATCACTAAGCCGAGAACAGAGACGATCAAAAGAGACAGTCCTTCCATGTTGTCCACGTCACATTTGGCATTTCCACACAGCGGCAGAGCTGAGGACTCATGCATGGTAACATGCAGATCTGGTGTGTAAACATGACTGTAAACGGTTTCTTTTCTTAGGAACTAATTTCCCTTCAAATGTAGGTTTCCCTCGTTATGTAGGTTAGAAATGACAGGAGTGTGTGAGGGCCCACAGAAAAACTCAGAAGAAACCATTGCCAGAGAAACCGCCCGAAAGGCCTACCTCAACACGGCTAACTGCTGAATGATCATGGGAAAGCAATCATTTACTTAGGGAGGTGAAGGACTGTGCACTATTTACTGAGTGAGAGAGTGTGTGACAGAGAGAAGCAAAGTTTGGGATGGAGCCAGACTTGAAATGAGCCCCATAGGACCAGGTTCTATATGTGACTATGTAAAAACTAGGAACACTTGTATTGGGGTACAAACATACACTACTGTTCAAAAGTCTGGGGTCTGGGGATTTTCATGTTTTGGAAAGAAGACTCATGCTCACCAAGCCTGCATTTATTTGATTAAAAAAATACAATAAAAAGAGTAATATTGTGAAATACTGTATTATTATATTAATAGTAGTATCTATTAATAGTATCTTGAAATATTATTACAGTTTAAAATAACTAATGTAATGTATTCCTGTGATGGCAAAGCTGAATTTTCAGCATCACTACTCCAGTCTTCAATGGCTACGTTTACATGCAACCAAATAATCCATTAAAGGGATAGTTCACCCAAAAATGAAAATTTGATGTTTATCTGCTTACCCCCAGGGCATCCAAGATATAGGTGACTTTGTTTCTTCAGTAGAACACAAATGAAGATTTTTAACTCCAACCGTTGCAGTCTGTCAGTCGTATAATGCATGTGAATGGTAACACATGAGAGTATGAGAACTATGAGAGTAAAAAAAACATGCACATACAAATCCATATTAAACCCTGCGGCTCGTGACGACACACTGATGTCTTAATTGACCTCACTCACCGGAAGTGATCGCGTGCTGAAGGCTGTTGGACATAGTGGCGTATTAGAGGTAAAAAATGATATAAATACTATTCGGTTTCTCACACAAACCGATCGTTTCGTGTCTTAAGACATCAATGTGTCATCACGAGCCGCAGGGTTTAATATGGATTTGTCTGTGCATGTTTTTTTTTACTGTTTTTTTTACTCTCATAGATTGTTACCATTCACATGCATTATACGACTGACAGACTGCAACGGTTGGAGTTAAAAATCTTCATTTGTGTTCTACTGAAGAAACAAAGTCACCTATATCTTGGATGCCCTGGGGGTAAGCAGATAAATACAACATTTTCATTTTTGGGTGAACAGTCCCTTTAATCGAATTGACGGCTCAATCGGACTGCAAAGCCTTCATGTAAACGCCTTAATCGATCTGACTGAGCTCGATCTGAATGAAATTTCGATCGGACTGTAAGGGGTGGTTTATTCCTCTTCTAATCTGATCGAGAGGACATGTAAACACTTGATTGGATTGAAAACCGAAACTGAAAGGACTGCGCATGTGCAATGTAGCGTAATTTCTTTCAATACATTCTTACGCATTAGTAAATCAAGACACATTGGTTATCTTAGCAGTATGAAAAACAAAAAGGTTATTCAAACAAATCATATACAGATTTTCCCCATTTCCCCATCACTGAAGCGTACACGTTCTGCAAGCTCTGAAAATCTCCTGCTATAATCAAAGAAGCTGACTACACTGCACAATGTACCTTACTTACATAGTATCTGCACATTGATTTTTATGATGAGAATTTGCAAGAGTACAGAATTCAGTCAGGGAGCGTTTTCAATGTAAATTCCTCTGATTAGCCATTGCATTTACAAAATCAAGAGAAACATGTAATTAGGGAACATGTAAAAATAATTTTTAGATGCAATTTGAGCAGATCTAAATATAGCCTAATGCCGCAATCGACACTTTCATTCATTTTCACATTTCACTTTAAATCACAACAGTCATACTGGATTTAGTCTAATTGCGCAGGGGCATTTTCTGCTCCTGTATCTTGATGCCGTTTTTGCCCCACACCCCCATTAATTTTTCATACACGGCCTCTCTGCAATCAACTGGAAATCCAAAGAACTTGAATCCCTGGGAAACAATGACACTTTTTACAGGATTCTTTGATGAATAGAAAGTTCAGAAGAACAGCATTTATTTCAAATATAAATCTTTTGTAACAATGTACAGTGGGGAGAACAAGTATTTGATACACTGCCGATTTTGCAGGTTTTCCTACTTACAAAGCATGTAGAGGTCTGTAATTTTTATCATAGGTACTCTTCAACTGTGAGAGACTGAATCTAAAACAAAAATCCAGAAAATCACATTGTATGATTTTTAAATAATTAATTTGCATTTTATTGCATGACATAAGTATTTGATCACCTACCAACCAGTAAGAATTTCAGCTCTCACAGACCTGTTAGTTTTTCTTTAAGAAGCCCTCTTGTTCTCCACTCATAACCTGTATTAACTGCACCTGTTTGAACTCGTTACCTGTATAAAAGACACCTGTCCACACACTCAATCAAACAGACTCCAACCTCTCCACAATGGCCAAGACCAGAGAGCTGTGTAAGGACATCAGGGATAAAACTGTAGACCTGCACAAGGCTGGGATGGGCTACAGGACAATAGGCAAGCAGCTTGGTGAGAAGGCAACAACTGTTGGCGCAATTATTAGAAAATGGAAGAAGTTCAAGATGATGGTCAATCTCCCTCGGTCTGGGGCACCATGCAAGATCTCACCTCGTGGGGCATCAACGATCATGAGGAAGGTGAGGGATCAGCCCAGAACTACACGGCAGGACCTGGTCAATGACCTGAAGTGAGCTGGGACCACAGTCTCAAAGAAAACCATTAGTACCACACTACGCCGTCATGGATTAAAATCCTGCAGCGCACGCAAGGTCCCCCTGCTCAAGCCAGCGCATGTCCAGGCCCGTCTGAAGTTTGCCAATGATCATCTGGATGATCCAGAGGAGGAACGGGAGAAGGTCATGTGGTCTGATGAGACAAAAATAGAGCTTTTTGGTCTAAACTCCACTCGCCGTGTTTGGAGGAAGAAGAAGGATGAGTACAACCCCAAGAACACCATCCCAACCGTGAAGCATGGAGGTGGAAACATCATTCTTTGGGGATGCTTTTCTGCAAAGGGGACAGGACGACTGCACCGTATTGAGGAGAGGATGGATGGGGCCATGTATCGCGAGATCTTGGCCAACAACCTCCTTCCCTCAGTAAGAGCATTGAAGATGGGTCGTGGCTGGGTCTTCCAGCATGACAACGACCCGAAACACACAGCCAGGGCAACTAAGGAGTGGCTCCGTAAGAAGCATCTCAAGGTCCTGGAGTGGCCTAGCCAGTCTCCAGACCTGAACCCAATAGAAAATCTTTGGAGGGAGCTGAAAGTCAGTATTGCCCAGCGACAGCCCCGAAACCTGAAGGATCTGGAGAAGGTCTGTATGGAGGAGTGGGCCAAAATCCCTGCTGCAGTGTGTGCAAACCTGGTCAAGAACTACAGGAAACGTATGATCTCTGTAATTGCAAACAAAATATTAAGTTCTGCTTTTCTGATGTATCAAATACTTATGTCATGCAATAAAATGCAAATTAATTACTTAAAAATCATACAATGTGATTTTCTGGATTTTTGTTTTAGATTCCGTCACTCACAGTTGAAGTGTACCTATGATAAAAATCACAGACTTCTACATGCTTTGTAAGTGGGCAAACCTGCAAAATCGGCAGTGAATCAAATACTTGTTCTCCCCACTGTAAGTATCTTTACTGTATAGTATTAGTTAAACTATCTTCAGTGCTACATGCAGCAAAACAAAAAATGTGCAATGCAAGATCACACTGAATCAAAGTTCACGTTTGGACTATTATCCTGCAGCACCTATGGAACTAGAGGAGTATGACCACTATCAATTAAAGTTTAAGTCTTTCTTAAAATGAAGGTGCTTTAATAAGAGTACTAGTTTTCCTGTATATGATGCCAGAAATTACCCTTTTATTACAAATGACAGTGCCAATACAAGTGCCAATTAACAATAGGAAACGGGTGTGCAGTGCAAGCACAAATCACAGTCTTCTTCCCCTTTGTACAGAGCATTCTGCTGCAGACAGCCTCCTTTCATTGTCATACGCTGTGCAGACTGAGATGTCACTGCCAAACTAGTGAAGACAGGAGGAGCAGACTAAGAGCAAGTCTCATCCACACAGGCCTCTGTGACTGACCTACAACAAACGTTTTTATTTGCATTCCAAACCAAAGTCAAATGAGATGCAGAGCAGACGAATCCATTAAAGGCTTTAAAAGGTGATGTCACTTTTTCAAACGTTAAAATACGTCCCTCTTATACCAGTTTATTGTACAAAGACAACTAGAAGCTAAGATACTGTGGTCATGCACTCATAGTACTCACTCTTCTTAAAATACCAAAAACTGTACCATTGTATCATACATAGCTCCATTTTATAAGAACCATCTTACACATCAACTTCTTGGTGAACTAACGGTGAGTGTTTGAGGCAGTGATCACTGTTTGTCCAAACAAACATGGGCCACATAAGGTTAGGAGTATTTTGATAACCCGTCTGAAATAAAACAACAGGTTTCACCTTTAAAGTTTGTGCTAGATGTCTAAAATTTGATCAGAATAGCCTGTGTCCACATTATGTAATGTTGCTGCGGAACCCCCACTAAACTCTGTTTTCATCCTAAATTAAGGGAGGAAGTTTCTCCAATTTGTGAAAGGAAAAAGCAGATTATCATGTATCCGTACAAAAATGTAAAATCCTTATATTCAAGTAAAAGTTGCGCTGAAATGGAAGTTGCGACAGATCTTTTCTTCAGTATTGTAACGTATATCTGAGAGAAATGGATTATCGAAAAAGGAAAAAAAAAAAAAAGTAGGGTGGGGACTTGGTTCTATCCATCGGTTGTTGATTGGATTTTGAGATGTGGGCGTTGCACATATATGTCATCAGAGAAATGTCGGTCCTTAAATGTTTAAATGAAACATTTGCATTTCACAATCACATCTATAACATGCATTTACAAAATAGATGAGTTGAATTATTTGAAGTTCTACTGACTGCATTTTTGGTTGGTGTATGTTTGCCCAACAGGTTTACATAGTTAGTACATAACTGTCTATTTTGTGTTTTTTTTGTTTGTTTTTTTGTTGTTTTGCAGTAAGCCTACATTCTTCTCAATGGTAATAAACAGTGCACAAAACTATTTGACCTGAAATATCCCTTTAATTTCCTTTGCCCTTTTTTTGGGTCTCAGTATTGATTATAACAATCCAGTTTGTGTGTTGTAAAATGCCAGTCTGTTCGAGTACAAAGAGATGACACTCTTGTTGTTGCTCATCCCATGTTTTATTCAGGGCTGTGTGTGTTCGTTCCTCCTGTTTCCGGCTTGCCACAGCTCCATTCTGCATTAGGACCTGCAAAATTTTACCATTACCATCAGACATTTCAGACACATTACACTAGGGATGTCACATTGAGGAAATCAGGGAGCCGCTGTCAATATGGAGTGTATTGAAATTGCTTTTGAATGCGCGCTGGCTTTCGAATTCGCGATCACGTGTACTCAGTGTTTAGGCCTATAATTTGCAGGCATCAGGGAGCCGTTATCAATATGTGGGATATTGAAATTAATTCGGATTTGCGAACACACATACTCTGTGTATAGGGAGCGGTGATATTTGTCAATGATGTTCAGGATCTGTTGTGCACCAAATCCTCCGTCATTGTCTTGTCAGTCTTGTCTCACATACACTCACCTAAAGGATTATTAGGAACACCTGTTCAATTTCTCATTAATGCAATTATCTAATCAACCAATCACATGGCAGTTGCTTCAATGCATTTAGGGGTGTGGTCCTGGTCAAGACAATCTCCTGAACTCCAAACTGAATGTCAGAATGGGAAAGAAAGGTGATTTAAGCAATTTTGAGCGTGGCATGGTTGTTGGTGCCAGACGGGCCGGTCTGAGTATTTCACAATCTGCTCAGTTACTGGGATTTTCACGCACAACCATTTCTAGAGTTTACAAAGAATGGTGTGAAAAGGGAAAAACATCCAGTATGCGGCAGTCCTGTGGGCGAAAATGCCTTGTTGATGCTAGAGGTCAGAGGAGAATGGGCCGACTGATTCAAGCTGATAGAAGAGCAACTTTGACTGAAATAACCACTCGTTACAACCGAGGTATGCAGCAAAGCATTTGTGAAGCCACAACATGCACAACCTTGAGGCGGATGGGCTACAACAGCAGAAGACCCCACCGGGTACCACTCATCTCCACTACAAATAGGAAAAAGAGGCTACAATTTGCACGAGCTCACCAAAATTGGACAGTTGAAGACTGGAAAAATGTTGCCTGGTCTGATGAGTCTCGATTTCTGTTGAGACATTCAGATGGTAGAGTCAGAATTTGGCGTAAACAGAATGAGAACATGGATCCATCATGCCTTGTTACCACTGTGCAGGCTGGTGGTGGTGGTGTAATGGTGTGGGGGATGTTTTCTTGGCACACTTTAGGCCCCTTAGTGCCAATTGGGCATCGTTTAAATGCCACGGCCTACCTGAGCATTGTTTCTGACCATGTCCATCCCTTTATGACCACCATGTACCCATCCTCTGATGGCTACTTCCAGCAGTATAATGCACCATGTCACAAAGCTCGAATCATTTCAAATTGGTTTCTTGAACATGACAATGAGTTCACTGTACTAAAATGGCCCCCACAGTCACCAGATCTCAACCCAATAGAGCATCTTTGGGATGTGGTGGAACGGGAGCTTCGTGCCCTGGATGTGCATCCCACAAATCTCCATCAACTGCAAGATGCTATCCTATCAATATGGGCCAACATTTCTAAAGAATGCTTTCAGCACCTTGTTGAATCAATGCCACGTAGAATTAAGGCAGTTCTGAAGGCGAAAGGGGGTCAAACACAGTATTAGTATGGTGTTCCTAATAATCCTTTAGGTGAGTGTAGTCACGTGATAAGTGAAATCTGACTTCCGCAGCAAGCCTACTTTATACATCACTGCTATACTACTAATTGTCTATTTTGATGGACAATTTTCCTATCAACTTGTCTCTTACAAATGCTAAAAAGGTGTTTAGCCCTGCACATGTCTCTGTGTGTTTGCCATCTGTGAAACACAATACAGGAAAGGCATTCAGTCATGTGACCAATGCAATCCTCATGATCAGTAGTAGCCTACTGGATGGAGATGAATAAAAAAGGGGAAAAAAAGAAAGAAAAAAAAACAGCAAACTGTGCATGCTACAGCTCAGCCTGAAATGGCAGCTAGAAAGCAGATAAGCACAAAGCCTCATTGTGAAGGCAAGTGTTTGTAGGCCTGTCCAACAATCATGTGGTCAAGTCTCTGCAACGCATGCAACATTCCCAGAATTCACAATCAGAAGAACATGCGCTATAAAACCAAACAGCACTCAAGTTATTTCCAAACATCTGTGCAATTAACATGGATGTGTTATTAGGGTAGCTAGTTCTAAACATGTCAACAGTTTAACTAACAGCAAGATTCAATTCAAAATGTTGGCCAGCCATGACAGTGTTTGACCTGAAAGAGAAAACTGACTTTAGAGATTCTAATGCTCGCTATAGCGCCTCTAACAGGCAACACTGAGAATGCACTGTGCACTTTTCCCTGTTTTGACACATTTAGTAAAGCAGTGACACCTGAAATCCTGTGTTGCTAAAAATGATTGATTTCGATTTTAATCGATTCTCATTTTTACGATTAGTCTATCTGTTTTCAGCTGATGAATGAACGGAACATTGTAGCACGCCTCCCATCCAATAAATCGCAATAATCTTTGTGCTTTGTTACTATTGATATGAAACAAAGTCTTAGATTTCAAATTACGTCCATTTTATTACGAAATTCAAAAACATAAATACCGTTTTTGGCGCAGTGGCGTGAGATCGCTCGGTCGCAGCTCAGCTCAAGAGAAGCGGCAGCGCGGAGCTCACGTGAACTCATCCGCTTTAATACCAGTTACAGCGCGAAATAAACATGAATGAGCATCTGAAAGTGTGTTAAAAGATTTAACTTACCGAAATACGTATTATGTCACATGGAATCGCTCAATCAGCGTTTCAACACCACGGAAAGATGTACAGCTTGTAAACAATGTCATGTAACGTCACATTTACCTCAGAAAAAAACATATCCAGTGTCAATAAACTCGTTAGTCAGCTAGAAAAATTAACTCTAGAGAGGAGCATTTTGCTAAATATATGCACCATATTACATATTCATTATAATTTTTTATATTCTTCAATATTTAATGCATGTTTGAATAAATCTGGCAAGTTTTTATGACAGCCACCATTTAAATGTTTATATTTCATATAACTTTATTATTATAAAAAAAAAAACATCATTGAGTGTAATTTAAGTGTTTCTATACAAATCAGTTAATTTTTACCTTCAATATTATAGTAGGCTACTACTGACGCCATAGTTTACAGCATTAGTTAAAAGATTTGTTTTCTTGAGAAAATTTGTCATGTATTGTACCTGATATATATCCAAAATAATCGATATTGAAATTGAATCGCAAGCTTGTGAATCAAAATCTAATCGAATTGTGAAATTTGTGTCAATACCCAGCCCTAGTTGCTATTAGGGCTGGGCGATATGGCCAAAAAATCATATCTCTGTATTTTTTGGTTGAATGGCGATACACGGTATATATCCCGGTATTTTCTACGTTTTTCTATTTGGATAAAAAAAATCTGTATAAAAAAATCTTTAATAATTTTATTTCACATCCTGCCCAGTGATGTCCTAAAAACAATGTTGATATTGAAGGCTATAAACAAATACAGTGAATGTAATGTAGGCTATGCAATATATTATGTGCAAAAAGGGGGTTTACAATCTAAAAACAAAATTAATAATTTTGTTTTTAAATTCACTAAACTAAAAATGAAAATAAAAAAAAAAGCATATTAGCCTATATTTGATTACCCCATTATAATGGTCACTTTCATAAAAATATACTTACTTGTGGGTTTAAAATTCCACATATGGCACATTTATTGTCCAACAACAAATATTTTAGAAATATGTATACTTTAGTCAGAATTATTGCGTTCCTATTGCGCTCCGTCTGTTTGGCGCGAATGCATGTGGCGGCGCTCATTCATGGAAGCCTGAATTTTAGCGGAGATTCACTTGCAGAAGGATCGTCCTCTCCTGACAGCAAAATGGACATATTTGCATGACTTTCTAACATTTACAGATGGAGAATATACCTGTGAAATGTAAGTTATGCACTGAGGAAAGCAACACATTTCAAACGCATTAAACACCGCAAGTATTTCTCTGTCTGTCAGCCCAAGTAGCCTATCTCTCAGAGCATCTGACAGGGCAAGCTGCTTTAAACTATACATGTTAACTATATCTTACCAGTTATTTTGACGCCCTTAATATAAAGCATGTGTCATGTTTAGGACAAATTGTATCATGCACTTTCCCTGCATCAGCTCACTCTGCGTACTCCGCTATTTTTCAGATGCGTTCGTATCAATCTACTGTATATCGATATAAACGGTATTGCCTCATTCCATATCGTCTCTAAAAAATATATCGATATATTGTACAAACTCGATATACCGCCCAGCCCTAGTTGCTATATATAAGTGTTTGTACTCACGTACTTGTGCGTAAACCACAACTGCTCTGGCTACGCAGGCAGTAACTTTAGAGTTTAGAGTTCAGGTTCATTATCCATGATTCTGCAGAGAAGTCTCCACCAATCAGAGAATGGAAACAAGCCAATCATGCTTAAAGGACTCTGTAGCACCCACTCACTTCTATAAAGCACTGCGAATGACACACACAAAAGTGTAAATGTCAATAAATATTAAGCCATTAAATACAGCCTTGTACCTTTGTCAAATACTTTTTGGCTTAAAATCAGAGTTTGTAATGTTCTTATTCACCTCATAGCTGGTTGGTTTGATTCAAGGATTATAACCTTTTAACGAAAACTGTTTAAAAATCAGTATGTGAAAAATGAATGGGAAAAATACTAAATCGGAAAACAAGGAGGCTAAAAAAGTGAATGGTCACTGCTGCAGCTGCGGCTTTATATACTGCCTAATTTAGCCTATACATACAAAAAAATTCAATAGTAGTCATAGGTGGTCTCTCTAAAAGCAAAAAACAGTTAAGCTCTGGATGTGATGATGCCTTAAAAAAGAAACAGGCTGTAATTATGAGTTCTGAACTGATACAGCAGGCTATCTTTGTTTTCTCTTCAAGCAGAAAAACAGAAGAGACCAGAGCATGTGATGGGTCACAGCAGAGTGACACACAAATACCATGCACCATTTTAAACTATGCCAGTAAGTGTTCGGATGAGCCATAAAAAGCATGCAGTCATTGATCCATCCATATGGTGAAGATGTGTTTGTGCATCGCTCTGACCATTCATCAGATCTTTTTAGTATAAGTTCATTCTAATGTGATGGTCATACGTTGCATCATAGGTCATGAATCAGAACAAAAGTCACTCATTTATAAGAGTCATGAGCTTCAAATACATCCTAGAAGTTTATGAAACAGAAAAGCCATAAAGAACACATTACAGCTCAGTTTTTTAATGCCTGCGTTTCCACTGAGTGGTACAGTTCAGTACAGTACGATTCGGGACGGTAAACCCTGATCCGGCTTGCGTTTCCACCTCCAACAGTACCCTTACTTGATAGGCGCAGTGTATGCCGGAAAGTAGCGATCGATGTCATTCTCATGTGAAGAAAGCGGCACAGTAAACAACAATGGAGGACATACAGCAGATCTTGTTCTTGCTTCTCGGCAAGATTGGCTGTTTGTCACAAGAAGAAACGACATTGTGTTTCAACTGTATTAAAAAAAAAAAAATGGCGCCTCTTGTGTTGTCATTCCATTTGTAACACACGCAAGTGACGATTCTCTGCCAACCAATCAACATTCTGCAGTTTAACTCCACCCTTTAGTACCGGAAGAGTCCCAAAAAAAGTGGCATGGTACGGTTCGGAATTAGGGTACCATTCACAACTTCTGACAATGGAAATGGAAAAAAAATTTGCACACCGCACTGAACTGTACCGTACCGCTCGGTGGAAACGAGGCATAAAACACTGACTCTTGAGCAGTGCTCTGTTTGAGTGCTTGCTTTGACATGTCAACTTCTGACTCAAGCAATGCAAGAGTTTGGGAGGGCATTATCCATTTGCTAAATCAATGGAAATGTTTATGAAGCATGCTGGTAAGGTAATTCTTTTTTTTTTTTTAGGTTTTGTTACAATGACAGGCTAGTCACCTGGTTAAGAAAAAAAAAATTTGATAGACAAGCAGAGCCCAGATTATGCCACTCACCTGTGGCTAATGAGAAGGTACAATCTCTATCCAGTTATACATGACAATGCTTTTCTGTAATGACAATAACCTTTATATTTAAAAATGAATCCCAGATTTGTTCAGATAATCCAGCAGTAACTACCTGGTTAACACTCAACATAGTAGATGGCTGTGTTGAACGCTGGTTGCCAGGGTTAGACAGCCCAGTCTGCAGGAAGTGCCGAACAACAGCAAGTTCTTTTTGTACAGTTAAGGATATAAACTCTCTCTTTGCCTCCCTACACTCGTATTTTGATTGTGATTCAGTGAAAAACACAAAATAAAGTAAAAGATTTATTTGACTGATTTGTACAGATCTTGCGATAGTACCATTATCATGAAATCTTTACATGATAATAGTGTAGTTAAAATCTGATATTGTGATAGCCCTAGTAGTGTTGCACGATATACCGGTACTAGAAAAGTATTGCGATACCCTGCTATTAAAAACGGTACGATATGAAATTGTATTAGTACAGGTACTTTAAGAATGACAGCACTCTAATAAGAGCAGTATTTCTTAATTTGCGTCGATGTGTGACAGCAGGAGTCAGGACGTGTGCAGAGCTCTGCTTCCATCGCTCACTAAACAATGGAAGCAGAAGAGTTAAACATATACGCTCAGCGCATGATGACAAAGAACGCAAAAGCATGCATGCATGAGAAAATAAAGCACAGCGCGGGAAGTGCTCGTGCTACCGGACTCTGACCTGAAGCGCGCGCACACGCCTTTCAGACAACATGCGATCGCGACTTCAGTTCTATTTCGCGGATTATTGGGTTTGAATGGTCAAAAATAGGGCTGCAACAACTAGTCGATAAAATCGATAATAATCGATAATGAAAATCATCGATAACGATTCTCATTATCGATTAGTCGGGTCTGCCCCCTGTGCACGATAAGCTTCCACCAGTCGCGCCAAATTACAGCACTGAATAACGCATTTTTATGGACAAAATGTGCATCTAGAAATAGTGGAGTGGAATCAGAGTGAGCTGATGCAGGAAAGGTACGTGATCCAAGCGCCCAAAACATGAGAATTGTTTATTTTAAGCTTCAAGCGAATGCATTAGCGTTTAACATACCCTGTCACGCGCTTTGACAAATGTGTGTGCGTCTGCGTCCTCAGCGCAAAACGTTCATTTTACAGGTTATATCCACTTATCTATATAGAGAACAGTAGTTATATCCTCATCTGTAAATGTTACTAATTCACGCATTAAAAGCGCATCCTGAGAGTCTGTGTTAAACTTCAATCTTCACTGAACGAGTGCCGGCGGGCCCGCGCATGCGCGTCAAACAGACAGAACGCAGTCGAGAGGGAGACATTAATATTTAGCGCAACAGCATTCATTCAGCTGAAATATCTGCTGTTGGACGCTAAATTTAGGTTTAAAAGTCAACATGTAATTCAAGTATTTTATGAGAGTAGTAACTGTAAAGGGATAACAGCGTGTAATTTGAATATAAATGTAAGACGTTTCTACAGGATAAAGAAGTGACAGTAACAGTTACTGTGTCCATAGAGAGTGTGTGTGTTCCTGCAGAACATTCCTCTTATCTGGTAACACTGAGTTTGTGTTTTTTTTTGTTTTTGTTTTTGTTTTTGTTTTTCTTTAATATTTTAATGTAGGGATTTAAACTTCTTTTGCTTAGTAACTTTTTTGGACATAATGTATAGCACAAACATACCCTTACGAAAATCAACCATGGTTCTATTAGATAGTAAAACCATGTTTTTATTATAATAAAACCAAGTTTTTGCTGTATTGATTACCATTTGTATAACCACACAAATACCATAAAGTTAAACTATGGATTTGAAGCAAAACAATGGTTAATTTGTGGTTACCACTGAATAACTAAAATAACCGTTATTTATTTATTATTATTGTTTTTGTTCATTGTAAAATCATGGTTAATTTATGTAATGGTAGATATATTCACTATGTATGTTTTCATAGCACTCAGCTGGGACATTTGTTGACAGCATTGGACAGGATGTGGAATAGTGTGTTTTGTCAAAATAAAAATAAAAAATGGGCTTTTTATCCGATTAAATCGAAAAATAATCGGGCAACTAATCGATTATCAAAATAATCGTTAGTTGCAGCCCTAGTCAAAAATATGTAAAAATGCACGTCCTGGCGAGTATTCAGTTAAACACAGTCGGATATGTCTTGAGTAAGAAATCGAATGTGTTCCGATTAATTGGGTCCGTGCAAGTCTTAAAGGGCCGGACCTAATATTCTGTGTGATTAATGTTAATTAAACAACAAAAGAAAATAGGAAAATCACCCCATGCTTGACTAAATAACTTTAATATATTTATTAAGAATCAGTGTAAAGTTAATTTATAGAGTGAAGACTTTTTTTTTTTTTTTTTACATTTGATTATTTAATTTCTCTCTTGAATGCTACTGTTAAACAGACCTAATGTAGCTGAAAATAAAGCACTGTTTTTGTCATTGTTTGTGATTTGCTTATTTTTAAAAACAAAGATAAAATAAAATATCTATATTGTCACATATAAAAATTGATTGATAATGTGATTGTTGCAAACATCTCTGTAAGGAAGTTACGCTGGCATGTACATGCTGGCCAAGTGCGTTTTTAGCTTAAAAAAAAAAACAAATAAATAAATAAATAATTAAATAAATAAATATAAAAATAAATATATATATAAAACAAACAATGAATAGTAAGTTCTGTCATATTATTCAATTACTTTTACTGTTGTTTGCCGTGGTATCGATTCAGTATCGGTATCGAGGTATTTTAGTCTGGTATCGTATCGAAGTCATAATTTCGGTATCGTGACAACACTAAGCCCTAGTTATTTGAAGGATTAAATACACATTGCACATCACCTGTCTTTTGGAGAAAGCACACAACGCAGAGGCCGACTGCAGTCAGATTAATACGTAAAGATGCTGGCTAAAATGTTTTATGTCTGTAAATCTGATTTAAAAAAAAAAGGGGATTGAACAATTTCATGTAGAATAAAGAGTTTACATGATTACCTTTTAGGAACATTCTAAAAAGATACGGTTCTTAAAGGTTCTTTACACAGCAACAGTTCTATTCAGAACCATATGGTCCTGAAGAACAGTTTTATGCTAAAAATGGTTCTTTGTTAGAGTTTAGGGTTCTTTATTCATTTTTGTTTTTTTTTTTAATCTGTAACTAAATGTTTAAACGTATAAGCTTTAGTCTGACCAAAATCTTTTAAATCTTTCGCAATTCATGACACGCTGTAGATTTAAGTGATCACTCAGGCAGGACTTTTTGAACAAAGTGGACATTCTGAATTCCAAAAATTCCCTGTACATTCCTGGTAAACTTACAAGGAGATCAAAACATGTCAACTGTTCCAACTGGATATAGTCCAACCACAGAGCAGAACCAGCTTCATTAAAGCTACCAGTGGCTCTTTCTAAGGGACCTTAGACATGATAAAATGACAACATGCACCACCAGAGGACAAACCACACCTAAGATGACTCTTTCAATTATATACTATTTAACATCATTATTAACCATAACAACACCTAAAATGTAGCACAAATAACATACCTGAAGACAATCTCTGAATAACATGTTGCAAATACATCTAGTGCAGTTATTCTCAACCAAAATATATATATATATTTTCATATTTCATAAAAATACAAGCTTTGGTGAGAAGAAGACATAAGAGAAAAGACTGAGTTTTATGAAAATAAATGTGTGGCGTTGAGTGTGCGGAGGGCACTGCAGCCTCCAGTAGAATCACGTCTGCATTTCCTCAACCGTCACTTTTTAATAAGCCTCCACAGCCAATGAAAACAATGTGTCAACACACATATATTTGCACGTACACACACCCAAACACAGAGTTACTAACACTTACTTACAGTCATGTTACTTTTAAAGACGTAGATCAAGAGCTGCTGTTATAGTTAGTAAACTATTTTTAAATTGAGATTTACATGAGAGTGCAATCCTGAGAACAAGAATGGAATAAATCAAAATATTTCCTAACAAGCAGCGATTTGCTTTTCCTGAAACTTGTTGGAGGCTCAACCAGCAGAAAGACTCAACAAATCTGTTGTTGTAACGTGAGCTTAAACAAACCATCATGAGGGACACTGACCAGACACATCAGACGTGCAGTTTGAACATACTGAGATTCACTTTCTCAAGCAGACTCTCAAGCCAAAGCTGTATGATCACTGCTAAATCATTACTAGTGAACAGCCTGATGGGAGTGGGGCTCCTTCTCCACTTACAACTGAGACAGATACTGGTGGAGCTGAAGCATGATGAGTGCTGTTTGAAGTGCATACAACAGACTACTCGCACTCAAAGAACTAGAGCTGCACGATTAATCGTTAAAAGACTCAAACACCCATGCGATCTCATTCCTAAATGACAACGATTCGCTTGTGTCTATGAGCATCTGTCGTGTAAACGATACAAAACTTTTGCCTACATCATGTGAACAATCTGCCTATACAGGCTATTTTGAACAAATGTGCACACCATAGGCTATACAGATGCTTAGAAGTCTCCATAAATTAAATGAACATAGCCAAATATGAGCCTTTACTGTGATATTTTAGAGGATTCACGCTG
This sequence comes from Coreius guichenoti, assembly GCA_039654105.1. Lineage (NCBI taxonomy): Eukaryota > Metazoa > Chordata > Actinopteri > Cypriniformes > Gobionidae > Coreius > Coreius guichenoti. The sequence continues at coordinate 28,547,234 of CM077168.1, forward strand.
CATTTAAATGTGGTTGTCTCTCCTGAAACTCTGAAGTGTATGTGGCCGTTGGTCCTCTTATAGCAGCATAAAAAATTTAACTTTTATTCAAATTGATATTTCGATATGTATTGATACCGAAATATCTGAAACCGTTCCAATACTGCTTTAATGTATTGATACACCGATATCAGTTGTACATTCTCACTCTCCTCTCCAACGGCGAATTGACACACACCTCTCACTCACTCATCTCATTCTCTCTGGTTGAATAGTCCTTGTATTGCACATAATTTTAGTCATTCCCGCAGGTTTTGCACTCACAACAGCGCATGCACAATTGATCTAAGTGGTGCTCTAATAAAGCCACCTCTCAAACAGATCGCGAATACCAAATTAACTACTTTTTCGTGGCTAACGGTCATATACATTAAAAAAAAAAAAAAAAGGTCAAAACGCCTGTCTAGCCAAGTATTCAGGTATATAATACAGTTAGTTTCGGAACGTAAAATGTAAATCGTTGAGATAAAACGCATGTTGTGTAACAGTATATTGGATCTGTGCTAGGGATGTGACGGTGAGGAAATTTTCCCACCGGTTAATTGACGTGTGACAACACCGGTAACACCGGTAATACCGGTATCACCGGTGGGGGCTTTTAAATCACTAATTCTAAACCGAAAGTAAAAATGCGGTATTCATAACGGAGCAGTGCGGAGCAAAGCGAGTGTTTTCAATGAATTCCTATGGAAGTTAAGCTTCCATAGGCATGAACTGAAAACACACCAGTAGATATGCACCGTGAATGACAGTGCAGCCGTGCCCATTTTACTTTCGGTATAGAATTAGCGCCAATTCGGGGGCGGGTTGCTTGAATTGTGGGTTCATTAACCTATTATTCTTAATGAAAAACACAACAACAAAACGGTACAATGACAAACTCACTTAAATAGACGCTTTTACATTTCGCTTTGAAACCAAATCTTCGCGATCATCTTGTCTGTCAGCTCTTTGGCTCTTGTGATAAATGAAATCTGACTCCTGCTGCTGGTCTGTGCTGCGACTCTCGTTCGGCTCACACTGTATTGAGCAGACATGTTCAGTTTTTTTATTTGTAGTGTCTGTTCTCTAACTGAACTAAATGATTTTATTACTATAAAAATCAAAATGGCGGTGTGGGCGGTGCCGCGGTGGGCAAGTGATGTAGCCGGTGTTTCGCCTGAACACCGGTAACACCGACTATCGCAGCAAGCCTAATCTGTGCATAAACTCAGTGCATAAAGTGACAGCAGTCTAATATTCCTGCTGCTGTCTGACATGTTAATCAAAGAACAAAAGACAAAGAGAAAAATCACTCTCTGCTCTTGTTTTGAAACTTTAATTGTATGCATTAATCTGTATTTAATTTTTACAATGAAAATTATCCAGTGCTATTTTTGTGTTATCAATTGCAATTTGTTTATTTGTTCTTATTTTATTACTGACTGTTTACTTGTCTTTTTTGTAAATGTAGTTCAATGATTCAAATAAAGCCTCCCTGTGCTGTGTGTAAGATATTACAACAAAATTACCATAATTATCAAAAATATTATGAGATAACAAATTATCTGTATGGCGTATGTATGGCAGTTTTCCCCATGGTCCCCAAAAAAGTATTGAATATGGATATTTTTCAAGGTATCGTATCGAAGTTGGAAATTCCAGCATCGTGACAACACTAACAGATTATATACAGAAAGCAAGCAAAGGGTGCTCTCCTTACAATGACTGTAGCTGTCAATCACTTCAGTTGCAGTGCATTTGGCTACAATGCTCAGCGCTGTAAATAGTGTTGTAATTAGAAACCTATGGCAGTCTTCAAAACAGAAATAAAGCACGGGACCCTTTGAAAGCAGCTGCCTATCTGTGGGTACCGAATTGAGTTGAAATAATCTTGGCTATTGGACCCGCAGTCCGCCCATGCTTGTTGATTCCCGACCCACACAAATGACAACGTAAATATTATTCCACCCGTTACATCAAATATTAGCAGTTCACCCATCGTTCGAGTGCAGGACACTGCATGGAACTGCTGCATGACACAATCTCAGAAGATGTTTCATGTTTAATGTAGAGCTGGATTTTTGACCAATCAGACTCCACAATGGGTGGGGCTACCAAGTCCTGTCACTTGTCATGGCTGTTTAAAATCTCAGGTTTACACAGAAGAGCTTGTAGAGTCTGATTAGGCCATTGTGTTAGACGGAGAAAGAGAGCGAGTAAGTGATGTATTTGAGCTGGTGAAGGTTCTTCTGGTCTCGACACGGCAGCAGTGTGATGGTTAGAAAGGCTCTGCTAAACAAAAACACTACATTCCTCAGCTCTCTCCATTATTCTCACTTCCTGTCCGCCACAGCACTCTCAAAACAGAGGAATCAACAAGACAAACACACACGTCAACAAATCAGAAGCGCCCGAGCCCTCACTCACTCACTCTCACTCACACACACCCTGTGGTAAACAAAGAGCCATTTTGGTCTGTTTTGGGCACTGTGCTGGTTGAGGCACCAAAGGAGTCGTACACGGACAAAACGGGCTGCAGATACAAACACAGACAGGCAGAAACACGCATGAACAAGCACACACAAAACTGTCCTTCTTTTGAGCCCATTAAACGAGTACAACATTAGTGAAGAAGTGATAAACGAAAGAAACTTTTGACTGGAGGAGGAAACTGAAACATGAAAAAATACCTGATAAATGTGGTCATGTTTGGTTAAACTGCAATGAGCCTGATTTCCTGGTTGGTTCACAGTGTTTATATGCAGAACTGTTATAAAAATGCAACCAAATTTCTTTTAATGACATAAAATGTAAGAGTGAAGAGCAGCATTAAGGCCTATTCACACCAAACGTGAAACAAACAGCAAAACTATTCACACAAAGAGCATAATGAACATTTATAGAAGGAATTTACTCTGGTCAGCTGGTCAGTTCATTGCAAACAATAATGTTCAATTTTTGATGTCAGATGAAGGACAGACAATAATCTGTCCTGCTACTGGACAAATTGTGGTCTTGGTGTGAACAGATCCAGAGGAATGCAGTTTCGATCTAAGAATTTATTCAAAGCGAATATCTGCTCGGGGTGTGTCAGAGTGAGTTTACAGCACGTGTTGTGCTGTACAGTTGTGATGAGGTTTGTGCAGTACTTCTGTCTCTGAGGTTTAGTCAGGACCCCTGGGAGGTGCATGACTAAAGCCTCCTGCGACATGAAGCAGCTCCTGTGACTTTGAAGATGATTCACTACTCTATTATAGTAAAATCATGTATTTTAAAAACATGTGTTTGTGGGCACTTTTACGATCCAATAATCTAGATGACCCAACTATCAACCTTGTGAACTTTCTAACATCAGAGTATGCTGGAAAAAATGAACTGTAGATTCCAATTCTGTGTTGTTCTGTTTATTTAAATTATGGAAACAAACAGACATTTACCATCCTTAGCCAAGACTGTACTAACTAATTGCATATTGGCTGTATTAAGTACCTTGGAGCAGCAGGACATAAAAAGATGAGTGATATCTAACAAATAAGTCCAGTTGCTAAGCAGAAACTGGAGGCATTCCTAACTGGCGAGGAATAAGAGAGATTTCTTTTCAAAGCTCAGCTAGATCCAAAAAGTAGCCCTACATACAGAGTTTGCAGTTTCAGGTTGAACTCAATCTCCAAGCAAAAGCTGCGTGTACAAGTGTTAAGTTAAATGCTGGTTGTTTTGTAGAGAAACTGCGTTGATAAAGGTTGCAGGTTCAGTCCTAGGTGGAGATCCTTCAGGACTACAATTTGTTATTCCTGTACTTTTAACAAGCATCTGATAAATGACAGTAAATCATCTGGTCTTCCTTAAAATGTGTGTTGGCAGTGTGTGTACACAACCACCCTAGAATGGTAAAAATCCACCCACTCCTCATAAATCCCCATAAATCAGAAGCAGTGTCTCAGAACAAGCCGTTTGCAGATTCTACCTTTTGTTTTCGATAAAATCGATAATAATGATAATGAAAATCATCGATAACGATTCTCATTATCGATTAGTTGGGTCTGCCCCCTGTGCACAATAAGGTTCCACCAGTTGCGCCAAATTACAGCACTGAATAACGCATTTTTATGGACAAAATGTGCATCTAGAAATAGTGGAGTGGAAACAGAGTGAGCTGATGCAGGAAAGGTACATGATCCAAGTGCCCAAAACATGAGAATTGCTTATTTTAAGCCTCAAGCGAATGCATTAGCGTTTAACATACCCTGTCACGCGCTTTGACAAATGTGTGTGCGTCTGCGTCCTTAGCGCAAAACGTTCATTTTACAGGTTTTATCCACTTATCTATATAGAGAACAGTAGTTATATCCTCATCTGTAAATGTTACTAATTCACGCATGAAAGCGCATCCTGACAGTCTTTGTTAAACTTCAATCTTCACTGAACGAGTGCCGGCGGGCGCGCGCATGCGCGTCAAACAGACAGAACGCAGTCGAGAGGGAGACATTAATATTCAGCGCAACAGCATTCATTTAGCTGAAATATCTGCTGTTGGACGCTAAATTTAGGTTTAAAAGTCAACATGTAATTCAAGTATTTTATGAGAGTAGTAACTGTAAAGGGATAACAGCGTGTAATTTGAATATAAATGTAAGACGTTTCTACAGGATAAAGAAGTGACAGTAACAGTTACTGTGTCCATAGAGAGTGTGTATGTTCCTGCACAACATTCCTCTTATCTGGTAACACTGAGTTTGTGTTTTTTTTTGCTTTTGTTTTTGTTTTTCTTTAATATTTTAATGTAGGGATTTAAACTTCTTTTGCTTAGTAACTTTTTTGGACATAATGTATAGCACAAACATACCCTTACGAAAATCAACCATGGTTCTATTAGATAGTAAAACCATGTTTTTATTATAATAAAACCATTTTTTGCCGTATTGATTACCATTTGTATAACCACACAAATACCATAAAGTTAAACTATGGATTTGAAGCAAAACAATGGTTAATTTGTGGTTACCACTGAATAACTAAAATAACCGTTATTTATTTATTATTATTGTTTGTTTTGTTCATTGTAAAACCATGGTTAATTTATGTAATGGTAGATACATTCACTATGTATGTTTTCATAGCACTCAGCTGGCACATTTGTTGACAGCATTGGACAGGATGTGGAATAGTGTTTTGTCAAAATAAAAAAATGGGCTTTTTATCCGATTAATCGAAAAATTATCAAAATAATCGTTAGTTGCAGCCCTACTGTATATTACGCGGTTTTCACTTTAACACACAGATCTGATATACACATGCGATTTCTTGTTGTTCACGTTCAGACATAATCGACTGTTTATGTGAACTTTGTTTGATATAACCTTGTGTGTATTTGACAGTTTAAACGCAATAAGACTTGAAAGAGAGCTTAGTTTAATACTCACACGGCGCGCAGTCTGACAGGCAGCTCTCTGTGTGCATGCTTCGGATGTGCATGCTCAGAAAACCATATACCAGAAGCAATGTTACGTGACCGCGATAGATATGATAAATCAAAACCAAACAGATGTTTTAGTTTTTGGCAGAGTATCCGAGGCATGAGCTGTACAGGCTCCGCCCTCTTCTGGAAAGCGGGGTGGGGAGCAGTAGCTCATTTGCATACATAATCCATACATAATTTTGTGTATATCACAAATTATATTGAATGTTTCTCAAATAATTGTAAAACGTAGAGAGTAATGAGACAATTGGAATTCCCTAGTTTATAGCTTATTTTTTCACAAATAATATTATTAAATTAGGAAATATCAGAAGATGACTGCGAAGTGAAGCAGCTTGTCTGACACAACTGTATGCAACTGTCTTTATGTAACAAAGCCCATGGGTTTAGACAAAAGATATTTTAAAAATTTTAGGGTCCATAAAAAAAGATTGGTGCAGTGAACTTTTTGTGTGCGTAGATCAGTGGAAATAACAATACTTTTCAACACACAACAACACTTTCAAATGAAAAAAAAAAGATCTGCACTCGCGGATCTTCTTAATGAATACATTTTTTTTTTATTCTGCAACTAAAGCACATATAGATAAATCAGAAAACTCTTAAAATAAAGAATTCTCATGTTTTGGGCAGCTTGGATCATGTACATTTTCATTCATGTAGGCAAAATCTGTCATGTGACCCCACATTTATTTGCGTTAAAGCCCTTTTACTCGACAAAAAGTGTTTCCAAACTTATTTTTTGCGATATTTGAAGTAACAATATAGAATTTATGCGCTAAAGTTAAATGGAAAAAGATTGTGTCAACACTTGAGAAATAGTTGATAAATGGCATTTTCATTTTCCATTGCTATATCGGCTACCATTTAAGCGCTAAACCTATTTTCACAAAAAAAAAATCCTTGGATGGAACCCTGGCTACTGCAAGCTGACAGTCATCATTTATTTAGGTGCCATTTTAAAAGCTCTTTCTGTTGTCCTGGACTAGTGTTCAGGTCAATGAAACCTTTAAAGCCGAAGTGAAAGTGAAGTGATCAGTCAGAGTGTTTGATCACCAATGAGATCAGACAAAATATGAAAGTGCATAGCTGATCAACTTCCTTCCTTTCTTGACTGAGACCTCTGTAACTTTGCTTTTCACTGCAGTCAATAAATAAAGCACTTTTACATGACAAAACAATAAACAAAACAAAAATTCTCCAAATTTGCAACAACAAGTTTGTATCTAATAATAAAAAATAAAAAAATCTGCTTAGTTTGGCCACTTACTGCACAAAGTTTTCTGTTTGTCGAGATCGGTCTCAGATCAAGTGAGAGATCAGTAGGGGACTACATGCTCCTTTCTCAATGTTGTTGTTCATTTGTAGTTAATATGTACAGTACTTTCAAATGCATCTAACTTCCAACAAAGATAAAACGTAGGAGTCTGAGATGCTACATGTCCACGTAGCAACAGCAGTGTGTTCTCCACGTGGGCTCGCTTTGCATCCTGTGGCCATGGAAACATGAGTCTGTGGGGATTTGCTATACAGCTTCTGTGTGTTGCATGAGTCACCAACAAGAACAAGCAAACTATAGAGAAAAGACCACTAGCACATAGTATCAGCATTCTGCATCCAAATCACTCATGAAAACATGTTTTTATTACTTAATCATAGAAAACATGCCATTTACAAAGACAAGGCATATATGTCCAACCCTTGCCTTATCAATGTCTTACTGCAATAAAAGGACTGCACCTTCTGTCAGATCAGAGTTCAGATTACAGGGTGCTGCACAGATGGCATCTACAGTGACACCTATCCCACTATCTGGAGAGGAGATTAGCCAGACTGGGCCATCTGTACTGGAGTCTGTGTGTTTACTCTATCCTACAGCACACACAAACAATGTGCTCCACACACAGAGAGACAGACAGAGACAGAGAGAGACAGACAGAGACACAGAGAGAGAGAGAGAGAGAGAGAGAGAGAGACAGACAGAGAGAGAGAGAGAGAGAGAGAGAGAGAGAGAGAGAGAGAGAGAGAGAGAGAGAGAGAGAGAGATTTACAAGACAGGTGTTGAGGCAGATAGAGGAGGAGCTGCTGGAAGGGTCAGATCCATGGAAACATTCATATTGTGACAAGTATACAGTAATCATTAGGATGTGCTTGGGGGTGAAGAACATGCTGAATGTACAGTAACTGCAACTGTTCAGAAATCTAGATGGCCCAGGTGTCAAGGCTCACAACTTGCTTATATTAAAAGACGCGGACAAAAAACTTTTTGGACAAAAATGTGACCAGGGACAGGATTCATGAAAACCTTCTTAAGAGGTTGAGAAATTTCTTAAGATAAATTCCTAGAAGTCCGTAAGAATGTAATTCTAAGGGTGTAATTCTTGAAAACTTACGTTCTCAAATATTTTCTTAAGAAAATAACAGGTTTCAATGTTATCTGATTGTATGACAATTCTTGCCAAAGATTCACTAATCAACTTAACACCTCAAACGCTGTGACTTTTTGCGCTGCCTGCCGATTAAGATGATCATAAAATCACAGACAATATTTTCACTCTGACCGGAGTTCAGCACTCTGGATTGGGTTTTTTTTAACCCTTTGATGTGTACGATAACACCGTTCAGCACATCACGTGATGAACTGCTTTCACGCTTTGCCTATAAATCTAAGTACTAGTAAAAAACATTTATAGTTTGTAATAGTTGTTATAGATGTCAATAGAAATGGCAATAAAAAAACAATTTAATTTTAATTCACGTCAGATACACACCATGTTGTAATGCCGACAGCTTTGTACCTTCAGTAGCTTTATAATTTTATATATAATTGTTAAAGTGAAGTATAATTATCCCTGTGTGAACACATTATCCCTGAGGGATGAGACCTCAGATCATTATCTAGTCTCATGTATACTCCATTTAGCCAAGGCTGCAAAACCAACTCCCCGTTACAAATATGGTAGAACTATCACTTCTACCACTAAAGATTGCTTTATAAATAATCAACCTGATCAGTTTCATCTCCTCAGCATACCAGATAGCCTAGAAGAACTCGACGTTGCAAACTATTCTGCCAGATACTAAACTACAGAAACTATTGACTCTCTCTTTTCCAGCACTTTAGACACAGTTGCTCCTTTGCGCTTAAAGAAGATTAAAGAAAATAGTCCAACGCCGTGATACAACGAGCACCCTCGGGCCCTCAAGAAAAGCACTTTTTTTTATTTGTATATTATAGGGCTGCAACAACTAATCGATAAAATCGATAATAAAAATCATCGACAACGATTCTCATTATCGATTAGTCGGGTCTGCTCTCTGTACGCAAAGCTTCCACCAGTCGCGCCAAATTACAGCACTGAATAACGCATTTCTGTGGACAAAATGCATCTAAAAATAGTGCATTGGAAACAGAGTGAGATGCTGCGGGAAAGGTACATGATCCAAGCGCCCAAAACATGAGAATTCTGTATTTTAAGCTTCAAGCGAATGCATTAGCGTTTAACATACCCTGTCATGCGCTTTGACATATGGGTGTGCGTCCTCAGCGCAAAACGTTCATTTTACAGGTTATATCCACTTATCTATATAGAAAACAGTAGTTATATCCTTATCTGTAAATGCTACTAATTTACGCCAGTATTTCCATTTTGCATGAAAGCGCGTCCTGACAGTCCAGTCTGCATTAAGCTTCAAACTTCACTGAACGAGCGCCGGTGCGGCGGGTGCGCACACGCGCGTCAAACAGACAGAACGCAGTAGAGAGGGAGACAATTAATATTTAGTGCAAAAGCATTCATTTAGCTGAAATATCTGCTGTTGGACGCTAAATTTAGGTTTAAAAGTCAACATGTAATTCAAGTATTTTATGAGAGTAGTAACTGTAAAGGGATAACAGTGTGTAATTAAATATAAATGTAATACGTTTCTTATAGCCTATTTAAAGGATTAAGAAATGGCAGTAACAGGTTACTTACGTGTGTGTGTGTGTGTGTGTTTTCCCGCAGAACATTACTCTTATCTGCTAACAAGTCAAGTCAAGTCAAGTCACCTTTATTTATATAGCGCTTTTTACAATGCTGACTGTTTCAAAGCAGCTTCACAGTGTTAACAGGAAAATAATGCAACAGAATTTGATTCGGCTGTACAGCCGTTCTGGAGAAAACGTTGATGTTATCCAGCTCATTTCAATTATCATATAGTGACCATGCGGGCAGATCAGTAATTTAGTTGAAAATTTATTTGAATATTTAGTTGAAAATTTTTAGACTTTAAACTAACACTGAGTTTGTGGATTTTTTTTTTTTTTTCCTTTAACCATTTTAATGTAGGGTTTAAACTGTCCTTTTGCTTAGTAACTTTTGAACATCATGTATAGCACAGATATACCCTTAAGAAAATTAACCATGGTTTTATTATAGTAGAACCATGTTTTGTTGGCGTATTGATTACCATTTGTAGAACGACACAAATACCATAGTTAAACTATGGATTTGAAGCAAAACTTTGAATAATTTGTGGTTACCATGGAATAACTACAATAACCCTGTTATTTATTTATATATTTATTTTTTGCTTGTTTTATCTGTTGTAAAACCATGGTTCAATGGTTGTAATGGTAGATATATGCACTATGTATGTTTTCATAGCACTCAGCTCACACGTTTGTTTGAAGGACAGAATTGGGCAGAATATGGAATAGTGTGTTTTGTCAATAAAATAACGTTTTTTTTTTTTTTTTTTATCCGATTAATCGAAAAAATAATTGACCAACTAATCGATTATCAAAATAATCGTTAGTTGCAGCCCTAGTATATTATATTGTTGTATTTGTAATGTGCATTTTTAATAACAAAGATAAAATAATGAAATAAAGATTTTCATCATCAACCCCTACTTTGGCCTAAATGGTCTGTCATTTTTTTTCCCTTTACATTTTGTTACCTTGTAAGGGTACATTTTTAAAATAGGGAAATTAGTTTGGCTGTACTGTTCAGTCACTTGCAAAAATAGTAAAACCAACATGAAAAAAATTGTGAATCATGATTTTCCTGGGAAAAAAAAAATCGTGAGAAATGATATTTTTGCCATATCGCCCACCCCTAATTCAAGCTACATTCTCACATAGCCAAATCTATATAGTCTATAGTCTCAAATATACTTTAATCAAACTGTCATAACAATGTAATATTAATTATGATGCTGGTGAATTGCAGAGCTTGTGCAAACATATCAGATGCTTTGTGATGATCAGATGCTTTCTTAACTGCTGTTTTTTTGTCATTTTGTTGTGTTTATTTTGTTATTGAGAGAAAAGTGCACAGCACTTAGTTACATATTCATATAAATGTTGCTCTCAGCAGCATGGATGGTGTCTGAATGTTTAACAGTATCGCAGCAAAGGTATTTTTTCTTCTGTCAAAGCAAAGAACGAAAAAAAAAAAAAAAAAAACTTTTCCTTGAGTATATCGGGGCATTGAATCACGTTTAGTCTCTTGTAGTACGTTACGTGTCTGCGCATGAGTGTGAGCACAAGCAAAATGTTCCTGGCTGCAGATCACTTAAGTATGGAAGCTTGTTCCCGCCACTGAATGAAGAATAAAAAAGGTAATTGTGACTTCTCATAATTCTGACCTTTTTTCTTGCAATAGCGAGTTTACATCTCGCAATCCTGACTTTTTTCTCAGAACTGCACGAGATAAACTCACAATTGCGTGTTACAAAGTAGGGATGGGCATTTTTCAAATATTCGTTTATTTAAATGACGCTTAACGAGAAAGACGTTTTTTTTTTATTCATCAAGATTTTGTCACCATTTCTGAATAAGCTTACGATTAGGCTATATACACAACAGTCTTACATTATATCTTAAGATTTTCTTTTAGTTAAAAAAATTTGGAAATGTATTATGCTCAAAGTTTGTCTCCTTTGGTTCAAGTCACAAGAGCTCACTGTAACAACTGAAACAGCCACAGAGTATGAACAGGAACAAGTACATACAAAGGCAGGGTCTGTGTTTAAAAGCATAGAAAACACAAGCAAAGCAGTAAAGCATTAGGTTTACAGGCTGTAAATGATTATAGGGTGTGTTTCCTGGTCAGAGGTGAACACAGGGAAGTGGAGCTTGAGATGTGTGACCTATGATAAACACAGAGGCTATGCTGCACTGGATGATGACTGGTGTCGCCCATGTTTACCCAGAAAGACAGGTGACTGGCTCATGTTTCTGGTGCAACTCTGTGACAGAAACATTAAAACAGATGCTGATCAAAAACAGTGCATTTGAATGCACACTGTCACCAGGTCTACTTACTTTTCACATTCAATAGTGAAGACAGAAATGCAGATCAGAGAGAGAGAGAGAGAGAGAGAGAGAGAGAGAGAGAGAGAGAGAGAGAGAGAGAGAGAGAGAGAGATATATTCAGAAAGGGTGAGGGGCTCCAAGCGTTAATCCTCCTCCGGAATAAAACTCCCTGAGAGGGGCGGGGACAGGATGTGTGAGCCAGCTGCTCCCAAGCTCAGACAAAAGGACGCAGGGTAACACATTTCAGGCAGGTTTAAGCAGAAGCTTCTCAGACTGCAGTCCGGTCCAAATCAAGAGCATAATCTCATGAAACAAGTGACTGTGAGAGTGTGAGAAGATGACAAGAGCAGAGAAGTGTGCTTTGTTTCTTGTGGAACTGGCAGCCGCTGCATGATTCCAGTGCCAGCGTGTTAAAACATCACAGTCCTATTCCTGCTCTTAATTAGCAGCTCAACCAGTGATTACTCTCTTTAACAAGGATTAATTTTACACATGGGCATCAGTGCACCTGCTGCCATTCTATGCACTGTTATACAGTGTTTTTGTGATGTAAAAAATTACAACCTATGCAATGCCACTGAAAACCCAAAATTTTCAGAGAGAACAAAAACTTAACTAACTACATACGTGTGCACACCCCTGAACTAATACTTAGTTGAAGCATACTTTTTTATTACAGTACTTAGTCTATTTGGATTGGAGTCTATCAGCTTGGCACAATTTGACTTGGGAATATTTCCCCACTCTTCTTTGCAAAAACATTCTAGATCTGTTAAATTGTGAGGGCATCTCCTGTGCATCTTCAGGTCCCCCCACAGATTTTCTATAGGATTCAGGTCTGGGCTCAGGCAGTGCCATTCCAAAACAATCATCTTTTTGTTGATTTAGTTGTGTGTTTTGGATGACTGTTGCGCTGAAAGGTGAAAGTTCTCTTTATTTTCAGCTTTCCAAATTCCACTGGTTCTTGGAGCTATTCATGATTCCCTCCACCTTCACTAAATCCCAGTTTTAGATGAAGAAAAGCAGCCCCAAAGCATGCTGCCACCATCATGTTTCACCGTTGATATGGTGTTTTTTGCTGATGAAAACTAAAAATCTTTACTAATGTTACAGTTAGACAATGTCCAGAAAAAGACAAAAAAAAAAAATCATTAAATGCTGTGGTGTTATAATAAATTTAAAGAGAATTTTGAAGAGAGAAAGAGAACAGACTGCACAGTGGCTCAGCACAGTGTGATCTCAAAGTCCTCTAAAGTCTGAGCACCACGAGAAAAGAGACGAGAGGGAGGAGAGCGATGGGGGATGAGGGTAGGTTTACTGCAGCACACACAATGGCAGCTGTGATTTATGTGGACTGCTGGCCCAGTTCTGTGGGTCGTAGGGGGAAGCCCTCACTTACTAACATCTCATGTGCTGGCTCACAAGACAAAGGCAGAAAGTCAAGACAATGGCCAGACTAAATGAGCTCTGGCCAAGAGAGTGAAGTGTACACAGTGAAACGAACTACTGAGCCGTTCTCAGATTCCCTTATAATCGAGTTATGGATCTCTCAATGTTGGTGCTGTTTCCTAAAACAATCAGGTTAAGAGGTGCATACTATCTTGATATAATCTAAAAGAAGCTCCTAAAAATCACTAGCGAGCTTCTACTTCCAGTGTTCCCAATAAGGGATGAGCACGGGTACTCGAGTACTCGGACAGGACAGTGACAATTGATCATGAAAACAATGATTGCTGTGACTAAAAAAAACCCTCTTCTTTTTCTGGTTATTGCAGCATTTTAAATGGTACCTGAGGTTAGAACGTTTAGCGTTATGACAGCGTTTATTTAAAATAAAGTGAATCTATGAATTTGAAAGCACACAGTGATGCCTGGAGTCATTTTGATCATGAAAATACAGTAAAGTGCAAGATGTCCAGCATCAATCTGCCATATACAAAAGATTATAATGAAAACAAACACTATTGAAATAGAAAGTTGTAAATTCTTTGTGCTGTAGTTACGGGAAGAGCGCCTTTACAACCGGAGTTACATGTTCAGAGAAGCACGATCAAATTCACGTGTGCATTTGTGTCCTTTTGTGCAAATGTCAGAAATTACTTTTAATATTGTATATATCTGATTAATCTCATATAGGATGCGTTTTATAGCAAAACACTTCAGTTTGTCGGTGTTTATTCGCTCTTCAGTTTCAGCTCAAATGCAATCCCGACATTACTGACTATGATTGGGTCATAGGCTATTTTTTTTCAAAAACATTGATGATATTAATAATCCAGCAGTGTTATTTTTTTCTCTTTTTTTTTTCAACAGTAGACTTCGAAAATGAGTAGGGATGTCTGGAATCACTTAAAGTAGATGAAAATACAGTTAAGTGCCAGATGTGCAACGTCAATCTGAAAATTCAGAAAAGTCAAGACATACAAAAACCACATGCATGTTAATATGGCAGATCATTTATATATCAACTGATGAATGATAAACACCACTGTGTTACAAAAAATACATTCCAAGCTAAGGTCCAGGTACTGCAGGTTGGCATGCTGTGGATTATGATTTGGAATGGGAAACACTTTCACAGTAAACAATGGAGGTTCAGCAGGCAAAAGGTCAGAAAAGGTCAAGTTTGTAATATAGAATGTTACCAATATTTTGTATGATTAAGTTTGAGTTAAGTAAGATTAAGATTTTATTTTTTAAAGCTTTTATTCAGCAAGGAAGCATTAAATTGATCAAAAGTGACAGTAAACCTTTATATTGTTAATATAGACTTATAATAATAAATGCTGTTCTTTTTATTCAAAGAATCCTAATAAATTTTCTACAAAAATATTAAGCAGCCCAACATTGATAATAATAAGAAGAAATGTTTCTTGATCACCAAATCAGCATATTAGAATGCTTTCTTTCTAAAGGACCATGTGACAGTAGAGACTGGAGTAACGACTGCTGAAAATACAGCTTTGCCATCACAGAAATGCATGGCATTTTAAAATATATTCAAATAGAAAAGTTATTTTAAAATCTAATTTCACAATATTACAGGTTTTTTTTTAGATCAAATAAATACATAAATATAAAGTCTTTGGTGAGCATAAGAGGCTTCATTTAGAAACATTTTTAAAAACCTTACCAACCCCAAACCTTTGCATGTTAGTATAAATCACCAACAAAAACAGCATGAACTTTAAAACCCACAGTTACAAGTCAAGAGCTCTATACTAAAGTTAATTGAGAATCACAAAGCAGCCGATGGCAGGTCACAAACTGGATTTACAAAAAAACATTACTGCCTATTTTCAAGATGCTTTTGTAATCCTGTTGGCTAACATATATCTCAAATGGTTTGGCTGCATGTGGTATGAGGTAAGCCAGCCAAATAAGAGTGTAGGGCTTACAGTTTGGCCTGATAAGCCAATTAAGGAAATTAGTGAGTAATGAAGGATTATTTTAACACCCTACCTGCTGCAGTTACAGCACAGCAAGACAGTGATGTGTAATAAACTGTGCTTATGTTTTGAGCATAACTGTGATACCAAGAAACTACAAAATGTGCTTAAGAGCTTTCAAAAAAATACTTTGACATGATAACACTAGCATCACACTTTGGCTGCTGTATTTCATGGAAGACTGCAGACTCCAGTATAAACACAGGCAGGATGGCAGACAGAAGGTAGTTCATTTCATTTCTCTACAGATCTCATCCATCCAGCGAGCACTGACTGTAGGCTTGGAGCAGGACAGCTGCAGACAGCCACTCCACTCAAGAGACCCCCGAGGGACAAGCTTAGTGGGACGATACAGCTCGTGCAGCAGAGAGGAAGGGGACAAGGGGTTAAAAACGTTCTTACAGATGAATGAAAGTCATAATCTGGCCCAGGGCAGCCACACAAAGAAGGGATGTTGGGTTGGGGTACAGTAATGACAAAATGAGCTGTTCACTACTGCAAAGATCTATGAAAAATACAGTCATGTGATATGATGGTCTGTTTCCTTCAGCTTAAATCAGCTCTAACACAACAGTGCACCAAAGATGCCATTAGCCTGGACAATGAACTTGTTTTGACTAAAGAAGGGTTTATGTATAATACATGTACATTTTAAATTGTGCTCAAAACTGAACTGATTTCAGTAACACTACACTTATGCCTCGTTTCCACAGAGCGGTGCGGTACGGTTCAGTACAGCACAGAACGATTCGGGACCGTAAACCCTGATCCGGCTTGCATTTCCACCAGCAACAGTGCGCTTACGATAGGCGTGGTGTAGCGATCTACATCATCGCGCAAAGAAGAAAGCGACACAGTAAACAACAATGGACGACATACAGCAGATCTTGTTCTTGCTTCTCGGCATGTGGCTGTTGTCACAAGGAGACACGCTTTGTTTGAGCCAAGGCTGCAGGCTGCAAGGAAAAACACAGCCAAAAAAGCACGCGCAAATGACGATTCTGTCAAACAATCAACGTTCTGCAGTGAGTCTAGCTCCACCCTTTAGTACCAGACTACTGTGCTAGGTACCCCAACGGAAAGGTGCCAAAAAAGTGGTACGGTACGGTTTGGAATTAGGGTATCATTCACAAATTCTGAAAATGGAAACGCCAAAAATTGCGTACCGTACTGAACTGTACCGCTCAGTGGAAACGAGCCATTAGAGGTGCACTTGTGTCCCCAAGTACAGAAAACTTTTAGGGGGCATGGGCGAGATGCAAATAGGATCAATTAAAAAAAAACAAAAAAAAAAACAGACAATGCTAGAACACATCTTGTGTGAAAACTCCTCCAAACTTTCTCTTTTGACTTGAATGGAAAGGAACAAAAAGCAGCCAATCACTGTGAACCATAAAAGTGTTCAAGTTTAGAGAGTTTTTCTTATGATATTAAATTCATATGTTTTGATCAGGTTTCAGATGACAAGCATCGGGTGTGGCCAAATAATTTTTCACATTCACACAGAGTAATTTTCACTTGCAAATACGAGTGAAAGGCTTACACTGTAGAGTCCTAAAACATCTGATGTTTTCAGATCACAGTGAAATCTAACAGTGTGTGACTGCTGCTCTGCTAATTTAGAGGTGTTAAAATTTTCATGCACAACTGGTGAGAATAAAACATCGTCCTTACATCTGGATGGCACAAACATATAATTGCCTTTTAATTTCCAACAAAAAGAATATTCAAAAGGCATGACTGAAAAAGTTTAGCACTTAAAACAAACTTTCAAGAGTACATCAGCTGGAAGACTGTTGTATATATAAGTGTCAAAGAAGCCCCTAAAAATGTGTTCAAAATACTTGGTCACACTTTATTTTACAGTGTCCTTGTTACACGTTACATGTTACATGTTACATGTACTTATTAAAGAAATAACAGTTAATTATGTGCAATTACATGCAACTAACCTTTTTTTAAAGCACTTTTTTTTAAAGTCATCCAGTAAGAAAAACATGGTCATGCAATTATGCAGATAATATCTCTCCATTGGACAGCATGAATCAAGACTGATGCATCAGGATGTCGTGTCAAGTATAATTTCACAACTTTTAAATGCACAAACGTGGAGTTCACAGGTAAGAGAGGAACACCTGCTGGACAGGTGCCTATGAATGAACATTAGATGTGTAGAGGCAGGGCAGGGAGGAGCCCCACATAGATTAAACCTGTTCTGCAGACAACAGCACAAATCTGCCACAACAGACAGGCCATCTATTAAAATAAATCCTTGAAACTCAAGACACATACTTGAGCTGGAAAAACCACTTTCTGGTTCCAACAAATTAAGCACAAATATTACATGCAAAAGGTAAAATATGTTATTTGTTTTCCTTGTTTCGCTTTACTTTTCTAAGTTTAGAGTTCAATACATTGTTTCCTGTTGGTGGTGGCAGCAAAATCACTTTGTTGTACCAAATGGTATGACAGCATGTTATCAAAAAGCTGTATTGGGTGCCGATAAGAACAGCAAGACTTGAAACCTTGACCTAAAAGAAAATAACATATAGCTAGTATTTTGCTCATTCAAAACTCGCAACTCCAACTCCATACTAAACATTTCCTTCTCTTTCTTCACAGTCATCATAGGAGTCACGGCTGATAAAGGAGGACAATGCAGACAGAGCTGTAATAATAAGCCTGGACATTTAATATGTGCAGCTGGGTGGGAGACGTCAGATTAGCTGAAAGAGCCTACTATGTAACCCGTCACAAGATCTTCCACAACTGTCAAAGAGCGTTTCTCCCTCCCAAACCCTTCAGGAAAAACGTAAAGACTTCACATTTACGAAAGCTTCCCCAGGAACCTCCCAAACCACAGACGTGTATGTGTGTGATCCACTTGTTAATGATTAAACTGTGCTGGCATAGAGCTAATGCCATTTCTGTGCTTTGTGAATGTGGATGAGGGCATTCTGGGTTAATCCAGTTAGCGCTCAACATCTCCGAAGTGAGGAATTCACTGTGACAAGCGGATGCTCAACTGTCACACAATAGGGCAGAAACAGTGAGGATTAAGGATTGCGTAATGACTGAACACGGTGGAAGCTTCACATTGGATGTTTTCAGAGGGTGTGATGGGGTATTCCTCGACTGCTGCCGGCTTTGGCCTACAGTTTTATCAGCGGCGATACATGGGCTTCAGTTCCCAGACTGTTCAGCAACATGTTTTCCCATGTAAACCAACTCCAGGAAAAGGCTGCAAGGCACTTTGTGAGCCACCCAGGTGCTCATATTAAAATGTGAGCTGGCAGAACACTTTATCCGAAGTCATTTGCTGCACATAACACTCATTGTTTTGTCTGAGGTAATTTCCCACACTTCCTTCTGCTTTGTGTCCTGCATTAAACTCAAACGTTTCTATTTTTGGACTTCTTTGAACTATACATATCCTAGCATTAAGGTGAACATAAGTCGTTCAGGTGGGGCATTCAGAGACCTGTAGTGAACAAGAGCAACTAAACCGCCATCTGTTCAGCCTAAAATATGGTGCCCGCCAAACATATGACCCTGTCTGCACAAGCATGTAACTATCTTATACAGACAGCCTCAAACATACTGAAACACCTGAAATCAGTTCACACCCAATGGCAGAGGGTCACGGCCTGTGAAGTATTAATACGAGTCATGGTACGGCACTAATCCCAAAACCTGCACCATGACCATGTATACTAGGAGCTAAACATGTTGACATCATCCATGCTGAAAAACAGTCTTTAAGAAAAAGAGGAAAGACACATCTGACGTTATACTGAAGAAGTATCACAAGCAGGAACAAGTGCAGCAGAGAGTTCAGATTGAGTCTGGGGGAGAAGGAGCTGTAAGCGGCTTAAATCTCAGCACATGGCGGAGCGGCGACACACGGAGTCACCATATGGACTTCTGAAGAGAACAGGCTCAGGCCTGCTGAGACCATCCATCTAAGTGCTACAGTAAACGTGTAACGGAGCACTACTCAGATGAAAAGGGCACTGCTGAGCGACCTGGAGCTAATTAATGATTTAAAAACAATACATATAGGCAAAAGTTAACTAAAAATCAACCGCTATAAATGTTACAAGTGAATTCAGTCGTCACAACATTATAATATACATGCAAAATGGATTAATTTCGAGATTTGGTACAGATAAATAATTTAATAACAATGTTAAAAATGAACAAAGTTAGCATTAGATGACAGCAAAAATAAATCTAAATGTAAAAAAAAAAAAAAAAAGGGAAACGTTTTCCATTTTAATATCTTTTAAAATGTAATTTATTCCTGGGATTACAAAGAAATCATTCCAATATGATGATTTGCTGCTCAAGAAACATTTCTTATTATTATCAATGTTGAAGAGAGTTATTTCTATGGAAATACATTTATTCAGGATTCTTTGATGGAATAGAAAGTTCAAAAGAACAAATAAAGATAATTATTTTAAATAGTAACATTTACATTGTGACAAAATATTCTGTCACTTTTGAAATATTTAATGCATCATTGCTGAATAGAAGTATTAATTTCTTTAAAAAAAAAATCTTAAAGACCCCAAACTTTTGAAGGGTAATGTATAGCTCCCCGATATATATCTAATATCTTCTACTGATACCAATAAATGAAAAAAAGTGGATATAACAAATTTTCTCTTTTCAAATATTTTTGTAAACTGAGTAAATATTATATAAAAGTGTTATAGTGTTATAACTGTGCAATGTCAAGTGTTTCAATCAAGTGTTCAGAAGTGTTCCTTTAAACGTAGCAAATTATGTGTGCAACTAACTTACTATCATTAAAATTATATTTCAAATACCTCAGTATTAGCCATATATCGGACACTCTGCTCCCTAAACCTTTAGCCATATTGGTCGACCACTTCGGATGCCTCAGACCTCTTTTTACAGACATGAGCTGACTGAATTTCTCGTTCACTTGCTCTCTGCCACAGGGCCAAGGGATAGCTATATGCCAACTGTCTGCACACAGTATACACACGTATACACAGACCTCCAAGCTCAGGGCCTGACCTGTCCGCTCATATCAGCTATTCCACATTACGGTCAGAGAATCCTGTGCCGTTCTGTCTGACCCTGTTAGCAATGCTGACTGTAGACTGGCTAACAAAGCTTGAGTCTTTTGCCAACGAGGCTATGCCAACAGTCCTGGCATTATACAGCCTACATAAGAGCTCTAAAATGACTGGGCGGGAGTTGTCAACAGCTTACAGTAGTTTTTAAATGTTGAACTAAGCATGTTTGCTTGTTTTGCTATCAGTGTACTATAGGGATCGCTAGCTAGCTCTGGCAAACACACTAACCGTCTCTCATGACATCTATGAGAAGTGCCCAAGCTTAAAAAAAACAACTTTTGTGTTTATTGTATGTAGACACTATTGGACTTGATTCGCAGCCAATTCAGCAGGATCTCTTTCACACGCACATTAACAAAACACAGAGGAATTCCAAATTAAAAGGACAAAGCAAAGTGCTTTTAGTGCAGTTAGTGAGACAGATGTGTAACAAGCTAAAGTGTTCCCAAAGGAGGCTAGACTGTCAAAATCTCCACAAGAAATAAATTATTTGTTCAGTTTTTTAAAGTACGGGATAGATAGAGCACATGCTTGCAAGAAACATCTCACAAGATCTGCAAACAAGGAATCAAAAAAGGGAGCAAACAATGATCTTTCTCCATTTGTCTGTGGATACATGCTATACGAAACTGTTATTTCACCCTTAGTACAGAATAATTCCATCAACTTTTGACCAATGAACTGCCATTACTCTTCCAATTACTTCTCGAATGCTCAACTTACTGGGTTAGGACTTTTTAAGGCAAGACACTACAGGCAAAACCATTATTTTTTCATGCACTCTTCAAGTTTTAGATTTTGGGCTATTTTGCTTCCATAACATGCCTTCTTTGAGACCACTGAAAAGAAAACATCTAAAACACACATTTAAGTGTTCATTTTATTAAACGTTATCTATTTGCGACTGAAGATTTCAATTACAATACATATCTTTAAAGGCTGAGTTTTTTTTCCAATCATGCCAAAAAATCTTCACTTCAGCGGCACTTACATAAAGCAGTTTTATTCCTATTTATATTTTTACAGAGGAATTTGTTCATTTATCATTCACCTAATTTATGTAACATTTTATTCCTAAAAACATGAGGAAATGTATTTTTTTCTGGCTGTTGACAGTATTTACTGATTTATGGAGTGATAAAAATAGACATACCATTTTTAAAAAAAAATGTCAACAAAATGAAAATAATTTTGAATATGGCATTGCAAATGAGTGCATATATGATTATATAGTACCTTGTTTGCATGCTTACACATACAATTTAAAAAACAAATTTTAATACAAAACAATAGTCTTAATGCACTGTGATTAATCAACTGGAAAAGTATGGGGATAACTTTTAGCTAAAAATGTAAACCCTATTTACCTCTGGTGTCTTGCCTTAAATCACTTTATAAAGACTGCACCTACAAAGACAAAATTCTAGCCCATGAAATGAAATGTACAGCTAAGAATACATTACGTTTATTAAAATTCCCTGATATTTTCAAGCTTTCTATGGCCGTGGAACTCTTGAAAAGAGAGCCACTGTTTAACCAGTCACATCAATGTGTGTCAAAACAGCTACAGGTCTATGCATAATTTATAGTTGAGGTTGGCAAGTAGAGAGACACGCACGAAGGCACACATGAGATGTAAGTGCTGGGTCGTCATAGCAGTGTCTTACCTTGGGCAGCTCTCTCAGCTGGTTGGCGTCCAGGAGCAGCTCCTCCAGACTGCGGTTGTAGCGGTAGATCTCATCGGGCACCGCAGTAAGCGAGCAGTGCCGCTTATCCACAGACTCAACGTGACGGTTGCACCGCCACAGCGGGATACACTTCAGCATGTCCCGGGCGCACTCAGCCCCTCCGCATCGGGGACTCACTTAAGCAGCCAAATGATGGGGATACAGGCTGGTGCTGCCGCGTGTCTCTCCCTGGACTTTATCCACCAAAAGCAGTCAAATAAAAGCCCCCGCGTGAACGATACTCCTGCAAATGTCCAATGACTCCAATGATGGTAGGGGACATCCAGATGATCAGTCCAGTCAGAGTTAATGAGAGCTCTCCATTCAGTATCTCCTCATACACAAGACGAGTTGCTCAGCAGATTCACAGTTTGGTTCAACATAAGCCGAGTGAAATCAACTACACACTCACATTTTATGTGTTGTACACAGTTTTGCAGCATAAACAGCTCCTCGCTGAATTAAACGAGATTATGTCGCACAGACTCGTTGGTTAATGTCACGAGCCCTGTTATCAAACATGGTTTATCTTGTAATAACAAAATTAAATCTAATAATCAAACTACATCATGCTCGTGAGGCTGCTGTACACACGACGATATGCTACAGCTAACTGATTAGCCAGATGCAGAACGCAACGCCGCTACAAAATACACCAGCCAGCCTCTAAACAAAGACAAAACAACTCCAAACTACTTACAGACATGTGTCTCTGGGATATATGAGATATAATCGGGACTGTTATGATGAGATCACATACACAGCAGCAACAGGCTAAGAGCAGCAGGCCGGTCTGTGTGTGTGTATGTATGTGGGGGGGCTGGGCAGATCTCACCCGCTCCAGAGACACTCCACCGGCTTTGTGCTCCTCTACTGCCCGTCCTGGTATCGAGTCCAGACTGATCCGTCAAAAACCTCTCTATCCTCCTCACATAGGTGGTTATCTTAAGCGCGCGACGCTCCTCCTGGGCTTTATCTGCAGGGGAATTTCCTGCTCTTGTAGGCGAGTGTGTGGAGGTACTGAGCTAAGTAAGGCTTCAGTAGCTGATACATTCCCAGCTCCGCCTCACTGTTGTGAGTCTCTCTGAGCTCCTTTCGCACGCAACTCCAACAGCACACAGCATCGCTCTAGCTCCTACGAATGGCGACCTCTAGGAGTCTGGAGGAAGAGAGGAAAGGGAGCGCTGAAGCGAAGCTAATGCTCGTGCGCCGCCCTGCGGCAAAGGTCCTGATGCAGCGTCGCATGGGAAGGTTGTTGCTCAAGGCGTGTTTGGAAGTTTCTCCTACATTCAAAGTTTTCTTCTTAAAATTACAATTATAGTTATAGAACTGCATACAATATTTGTACTTTTAAAAAGTGCCTCCGTGTCAACAAGCTTGGCCCCCCTAAATTTAGAATCGTATCGCACCAAACAATTTTCTGAAACTGGTTGCAATGTGCAGTTTTTGCTGTGGCGGTATGTGATGAAAAGAGTAATTTATTGTGTCATAACCAATAACCAATGCAGAGAAGCAAAACCGCACGAGGAGGCTGAGCGCTGCGGCGCGCAAGTAGTGATGTCCGTTTATGAATGATTCGTCACTCTGTCTGCGTTCGCTCAAATAGTTGTAAAACGCGGGCTATAATGGTTGCTACGCACTTGATTATAGATAAAATAAGCTCTCTTTATACACGTCGTGTTGTGTGTAACTTCACCCATTCGCAGCAGTGATACTGTAGATTAATTTTACTGACCTGACGACTTTGAATTCCGTTCAGTCATTTCGTTAATTTAAACATACTGGTAGTTAAAATATAATTTTTCAATGGCTAATTTATCCGAACACGTCCACATATGCAATCTTTGATCATATTCCGAATTAGGAAGTCATTATAATGCAGCCAAAGATAAATTATGACCAACGCAATGAAAGAACCGTTCATGAGCGACTATCACAGAGACGGTGTTTCACCACAGAGATACCCGAGAAAAGATACAGGTAAAAGAATATATTTAATTTCAGTCTTGTTCACGTATAGCGAGAAATAATATTATTCTATCCAATTGTACAGTGTTGCTTATACAGTATTAGATGTTTGTTTTTAAACCATAAATAAAACAATCATGACTATATAGCCTATGCAAACTTTGCAAAGAGTCCGCTAACAGAGAACAGATGTAGGCTACAAAATAACATGTAAAATAAATGGTTTAGTTTTGCTTTTATAAATTGAGCATGCATGATCATATTACAGATACATTAATTTTCCTAATTTGATTTGTGTTAGGCCCATCTGTAAGATTATGCAGCAGATTTTTTTTATTTTTTTTTACATTTTTGTTATCAGTTTGTTTTGTGTAATATAGTGTCAAGTTTACAAATGCAGAAAAGTGCCTAGATATTAAAAGTGTGTTGTCATCACTGCTCATTATCACAATACAATACAAGATTACTTGTCAAATAATTAAATGAACTTGAAATTATTTTACTTCACGTGTAGAGATTGCAGAGTGATACAGTACATGACCAAATAAAAATTACTTTCAATAATCCGGAAAATAGGTTAAAGGGTTAGTTCACCCAAAAAGAAAATAAAAACACCTAAGAATGTAACTCACCCTCATGTTGTTCCAAAAATCTGTATTAGTTAGAATGTTGGTAACCAAACCATTTCAGTGCTTCTTCTATGTTCAACATAAGAAAGTCATATTTGGAACGACATGGGGGTGAGTAAATGGTGATCGAATTTTCATTTTTAGGTGAACTACCTATTTAACTACTGGTTAAGATAAATGTTAACGTGTGCCCCCTAAAAGCACAAGTGGCCCCAGCCTGGCTCCCCCAGTTACCGTGGTCTAGAACCGCCACTGGCTGGTGGGTGGGTTTTATGCATACAGGACCAGAGAAACTCTGAATACTAAGGATCTAAACTTACACCCACCAGAAAAAAAAACAGCCAGGGATGAAAAATGTCCCTACTAAACAGAAAAGCATACAGGACATTTAACCCTTAATGCGGTCTGTTTCGCCAATCATTATTACATATTCAGGTCTTTAGCGACCCAGCTGTAACACGGATGGATTTCTACTTGTCGCGATAATATAAATCTCCTGATTATTAGAGTAACAATTACAGAAGAATAAAATCAAGCATATTTTGTTAGAGCTTGGAAGCATTCAGTTTGAGCAGATGTTTTATACCATCATCATTGTCCTCGTCAGAGCTTGTTTCCCCACTACATTCAGCACCTGGCTCATATTCGTGATCTCAAACATACTCTCAAAACTATCATTTTCAGCATCTTCAAAATCAACATTTTGATCGCTGACAGCTTCTTCACCAGATCCATCATCAAGTGACAGTGACACTAATATTTTATTGCGTTCAGTACTTGCTCTGCAGTAAATCGCTGAGCCATTTCAAATTTTGCTGATGATACTTCCTATTCTTTTGTTTTCTGCCTGCGGTAACTATGAGTGAAACTTCAGTCATCAAAGATTCAATTATATTGTTTATAATGAATTGATTACTAAGGCGTCTGACGTCCAACTTTAAAAAAGGAACGAGGAGGAGAGTAATGAATGACATCCCGGGTCACTAAAGACCTGAGTTATGCCTTTAAGGGTTAATATGAATCAGCATTAGATAGGAAAAATGCTAGTGACATGTACTTCAGCTTCTTTCAAGCCTTGCTCAAAAGGTTAAGAATATTTAAGTGATACTCTACATAATATCCATCTGGTTATCATATTTTTACAGTTTAAATGTATTTCATAATTCACAATTATGCACATGCTGATTTTTGTACTGCAAATGCTAAACATTACTAGATTCATATTCACCAGCAAATCTCTTAAGCTAAATTTAAGACTAAGGCTAAACAAATTTTCTACTGTGTGTATCATGGTGTGTGTTTGTGTGGTGTACAACAGGGGAGTGGCCAAGCC
The DNA here is from genome assembly GCA_039654105.1 of Coreius guichenoti. Taxonomy (NCBI): domain Eukaryota; kingdom Metazoa; phylum Chordata; class Actinopteri; order Cypriniformes; family Gobionidae; genus Coreius; species Coreius guichenoti. The sequence goes on from CM077168.1 coordinate 28,573,252, forward strand.
TTTATGTCCTGATCCAACCATCCATATAAATGACCAGGACAACACTGCATATTAGACAAATTTATTGTTTTGGTAAAGCCAGAACCAATGTCACCAACACAATGTTTAGAATTTGAACACAATGTCAGTGGAGAAAAAAGTTGCCATTTGTAAAAAAAAAAAAAAAAAAAATGTGGGTGGTAATGTTGAAAATTGCATCCTTTCTTCAAAATTAGAAAACAAAACCCTGCAAATAATAATGACTGTTAAAAAATGCAAGTCTTTCACAGTAGGTGACACAAAGTAAATGTATGAAGAGCATGTTTTTCTGTCCTAAGCTAAATCCCACCATTGGGATTTTTCCAATAATATTATTACTATCAACATCAATAAAAAAATAATTACAAGTTTCAAAGAGGCCCGGATCTCAAGCAGCAGTGATGAAAGCTGAGTAAATTTGAGTGCCAAGAGACGGGCCAGTGGCCATTTCGGGACAGTCTTATGCAGTGAGGTCACTGTTATTAAAACGCTCTTGATCGTACAACTCGGCAACAACCTTGCGACCTGCAAACCAGCGGTTGTTGAGAGCCTGTATGGCCTTGTTCATTTCATCAGCATCAGAGAACTCCACGAAGATCTTCACTATTATCTCGGCATCGTCCTCCTCACCCTGTCGTTCCTGGTATATGATAACCCGATTAACAGCACCGTACTTTCCACATTCCTCCATCACTTCGCCTTCCAGGTCATCGTCAATATCCTCTGGGCCTACCATGTTGCGTAGCACCATAACTGTTGACTGCATGTGGGTAAAGACAGATAGAAAAAAGGGTTAAACTGATATATTCATAAAATTTAAACTTGGCTTCTTTGTAGAAACTTTTGATTTATTCATTCAATGCCTCCCAATAGTGCTCAAAATGTAGTAGTATGACGCAAACTTGTGTAATTTTTTTAGAGTCACTTCTGAATTATTGCGCTTAACTTGCTTTCAGGACTGAACCAATTGCGATTGTGTCTCTATAATCTTTAACATACAACCAAGGTGATGCTGTCTAACCTTTGACTGCATGACCATTTGTTTTCCTCCACTTGCACTGACACTCAGCTGCTCCAGTTCACTGTCCTGTCCATTTCCAACTGGCGCACTCTGATCTTCGTCAGTCCGCCTGTTGTCTTCCTCTCTCTTGACTTCTGTATGTGTTTGAGCTGCAGATGTTGGTGTTCCCATAGAAGCAGATGTTGTGACTGGTGGGGACGCTAGTACTGGGTTGACCAAACCAACCTGGGGGACTACAGGGAGAGTGGGGCGAGCAGGCGTCACACCTATCGAATGGATTAACAGAAGAGAATTATTCAGTTAAGATTCAATTCTCTCTTTTTAGAGAACAATTTTAGTACGCTTTATAAGCTTTGATTATTGTGGCAATTTCAACAAGCTAGATTTTCAAGTTTGCTGTAAATCAGATGCAGTAATGGTACCCATTGAATATGTATCAATTCAAGGCCTGATCACACCAACACCAATGTTCGGCAATTGGGTCCGATTTGATCATTGTTTTTGCAGAAGAAAAAAAAAAAAAAAAAAAAAAAAAAAAAGGCAGACAGCAACAGCAGCTCTAAGCATGCGACTAAAAGCAGGAATATTATTGGTTGGCTAGCATTATTCTCAGTGCAATGGAAAAGAGATTAGAAGAACTCTCTCAAAATCAAGAAAATGTTGCATTGGCGACATGCAAATGTTGGTCCGAACATATTAAAACTGTTTATTGCACCAAACATTCATCTAGGTGTGAAGAGGTCATCAGGGGTTAAGAATTCAATTCAGACTGCATAAGGCCAATAAAAGAAGTCAAAGATCAATGCCCATTGATTTTTGCAGACCTGTGATGATGCCAGGGGCCTGGGCAGCCAGTACGGCCTGTGGAAGTCCCATTTGCTGACTGAGAATGTGTGCTGGTGAAGCAAGAGAACCCAGCACTGTCGCTCCAGCAACAGCCTCCTACAAATACATTAAAACAATAATGTGAAATCCCTGATTTCAAATCCTGGTTTCAGTGTGATCTAGTTTGGTAAGCAAATGGACAGTTACACAACATACACAAGAGGTAGTTCAAAATGTTTAACCTTGTGCAGCTGTAAATGCATTAGCATATCATTCTGAAATCTTTTCAACACATGCGTTTCCCTTATAAGAGTAGTGTTCAGCCTAATCTAAGGTTTAATTCTCACCTGGGCAGTGATCTTGGCGGTGGCAGCAGCAGCCGCCACAGCTGCAGCAGGGGGCAGACCTCCAGGGGTCATAGGTGTCAAGAGAGGCATGGGAGGGGTAACAGCCTTCCCCACTCTTAGGTACTGACCTCCAAGGTCAAACAGGTTCATAGATGAGACGGCATCCAGCGATGACTGAGGCTTTTCGTATTCTACCCATGATGAAATGGACAGACCAGTTCCTCAATCTAGGCTTATGTTTTTTTTCATACATTTCTTGAAGCTTTAGTAACATCAACACATTTTATTCTTTCTTGCACTGTTTTCCTTTAGTTCATGCACTTGTAATTGAAAGGAAAACACTGCTAGCATCTTTCAAACATCTCTAAATCTGTACATACATAAAAGTGTTTTGTAACCATTCACATATATTAACTTGCCATCTCTATAGGTAAAGAGCAGGGCACAACTCAGTGAACTTCACTGGAAATATCTGGATCTTGAAAGACATCTCATAAGCATGATGCTGGAACACTGGAAATTAATTCACAGTTGTACAGTAGTACAACATACAGCAATGACTTAATCTCCACACACTATTTACAATGCTTTCTAGACCAGCTCACCAATAAATCCGTAGCCCTTGTGCTTTCCCGTGGTGGGTTCCCGTACCAGCATGCAACTTTTAATCTTTCCGAAGGCCTCAAAGACGCTCTTGATGTCCTCGTCAGATAGATCAGGGTGGATAGAGGCTACATAGATTCGGTTGAAGGCACGTGCCTCCTCTGCCAGTTGGTCAATGATAGGCTGCGCCTGTCCAATGTTACTTGGCCGCCCCACCTACAGTACACATACCAGCACATGGGCCACTAAGTGGAAATGTATAAAGGAATGCGTGTGCGCGTGTGTATGTAAATGCACATGTGGTTGAGAAAGGAAAGAACGGGGGAAAAAACTGCTCTACCAGTCTGAAAAAACTTAAGTACAGTACAAGATAAACTATAATGTAGCTCAGCCCTCAAACTAATAAAGTTGTCAGAAGACATTTTCACTATGCCAGAAATTTGTATACATGGAAAATACATTCTGCGATAACCTTTATATCTGTTGTTTTAAAGCTTGTCATGTAAGACTTTGTCTTATTTATTTGCCTTTGTAAAAAAAAAAATCTTACATTTAGATTTTTTTACAAAGGCAAAGAAATACGACAGCAATTTATCAATAGCTAATTCTTGTCTAGTCACTATGAAAGCATAGATGTTAAAGGACAATAAATGGTTGATTAATGTTTCATCTGTAATATGTGTCTGTGATTGTTAAAAAACAGTTTATTATTTTGAGTTGTTGGTATTTGTGCTGCAGTTGGGGCGGCCAAGCAAACACCAGCCAGGCGCAGCCCATCATCAGCACATCCCGGACAGAGAAGAGCCCGCCTCAAACGAACACTCCCTCTGCAGCTCCTAGAGAAAAGGAGCTCCGAAAACAAACAGTATGACAGTGTGGAAGCATTACATCACATTCGCTCACATTCAGGTTAAAGGACACACACATGAAGAGGAGAGCACCGAAATAGCGCACACACACGCACACATACAACAGCTACAGGCAGGGGTACAGTAAGTCTACTGAAAGCTTCTCTGCATCTTGCAAACACAAAAGCAACAAAACATGAACAAAAAAGCTCACTGTCAGTGAGCTGTTTAAACAGGAGTTTAAGATTGATTGTCTTGTTTGGAACCCACCTTAATGTTCCTCCCACCCAGCATGACTGAGTTCATCTGCTCCAACGCCAGCTGAGCTGCTTCAGGAACTTCATACTCCACAAAGGCAAAGCCCTGTGACAGAATATTCAATGTGTACAATGTTTACATGCTTCCTGGCTTTCACAGTAGGGTGAATTTCACTAAAGTTTGTGTGTCATATCCAACACCCTCCCCGAAAAAAAAAAATTAATTAAAATAATAATATAAAAAATTAAATATATTTTATAATAATACTTCTATTCAGAAAGAATCAAAAGTGACAGTCAAGACATTTATAATGTTACAAAAGCGAAATAAATGCTGTTCTTTTGAACTATTTATCAAAGAATCCTGCAAAAAAATGTATTGGTTTCCACAAAAATATTATTTGTGGAATACATTGATAGTAATAAAGTAATGTTTCTTGAGTAGCAAATAATTACAGGGCTCCAGATTAACATAATCTGTAACATAATCGTAACAAGTTCAACAGATGGTGGCACCAGCACCTGATTTGGTAGCGCTGGGAGGATTATTAATCAAAGTTAATTTAATTATAAAATTACTATTGTGTTGCATTAATTAGTGCAGTTACTAATAATATTACAGTTACTAATAATATAAAGTTTGTTCATTGGAAATTTGACAGTAAAGCACTGAGCATGAATTGAGATGCAGATAAAATTTTATTTTATTAACAGTAACGTGCAAAAACCTAGGGAAAATTTAAATATTCTACTCTTATTAAATAAATGTACCATTGTTATTTTATAGTATCATACTGAACAGAGACAGCTTCAGTGATTATAAAAGGAGCGCTCTTTACTTGCTTTCCGTGTAATTCAGCCACAATTTGAAGAAAAGTTTTTGTTTTTCATGAGACTGTGACTTTTCCAATATATTAGGGAGTGGAAATAGCTAAGTCAATAAGTGCTACGTTGCCACCATCTACTGGTTATAGTGGTAATTTGATGTCTTTTTTTTTTTAATAAAAGTTTTGTTTGCTATGAAGTATTCGTTGTTTTCCTACATCTTTAAACGTTTAGTTTTACAAACCATCACATTAAAAAGAACATTAAAAGTGTGGTGCTGGAAAAAGTGTCAAGCACTTGAAAGCTTTGAAAAGTTAGCGCGTGTTTGATCTAATATGGTTTAAAAAGAATTCTGCACAATTTTAATGCTTCTCGCTATATCTTGCAGCGAATTTTAACGCTTTTTCACGATCTCCCAGCGCTGCTTAATAATGTGTCGCGTGATCGAGAACGGCCCGCAAGTACATGTTCTGAGCATTATTGATATGCGCAGCTCAAACAAGTAGCGTGGTTTTGTTCCGTTTGATGTTTCTCATATGCAACAGAAATGGCAGCTCATATAAGCTGGCCATCGTGGTGGTGGCACCAGTGCGACCTCTAACAAAATTTAGTCACAGGCAAGAAAAAAGGTCGCAAAATGCAACCATTTGGTCGAAGTCTGGAGCCCTGATATTGGGCAAATTCCAATCGGAGGGGCATCCCTTTGCCTTACTCACCCCGAAGGGCAGAGCCCTTGAAGGGGGACTTTGAAGGGACCAGGGCACTTGTGTGTCATAATGAAGCTGTTTGGAACGTACAAACCCGATTCCAAAAAAGTTGGGACACTACAAATTGTGAATAAAAAAGGAATGCAATAATTTACAAATCTCAAACTTATATTTTATTCACAATAGAATATAGATAACATATCAAATGTTGAAAGTGAGACATTTTGAAATGTCATGCCAAATATTGGCTCATTTTGGATTTCATGAGAGCTACACATTCCAAAAAAGTTGAGACAGGTAGCAATAAGAGGCCGGAAAAGTTAAATGTACATATAAGGAACAGCTGGAGGACCAATTTGCAACTTATTAGGTCAATTGGCAACATGATTGGGTATAAAAAGAGCCTCTCAGAGTGGCAGTGTCTCTCAGAAGTCAAGATGGGCAGAGGATCACCAATTCCCCCAATGCTGCGGCGAAAAATAGTGGAGCAATATCAGAAAGGAGTTTCTCAGAGAAAAATTGCAAAGAGTTTGAAGTTATCATCATCTACAGTGCATAATATCATCCAAAGATTCAGAGAATCTGGAACAATCTCTGTGCGTAAGGGTCAAGGCCGGAAAACCATACTTGATGCCCGTGATCTTCGGGCCCTTAGATGGCACTGCATCACATACAGGAATGCTACTGTAATGGAAATCACAACATGAGCTCAGGAATACTTCCAGAAAACATTGTCGGTGAACACAATCCACCGTGCCATTCGCCGTTGCCGGCTAAAACTCTATAAGTCAAAAAAGAAGCCATATCTAAACATGATCCAGAAGCGCAGGCGTTTTCTCTGGGCCAAGGCTCATTTAAAATGGACTGTGACAAAGTGGAAAACTGTTCTGTGGTCAGACGAATCAAAATTTGAAGTTCTTTTTGGAAAACTGGGACGCCATGTCATCCGGACAAGGACAACCCAAGTTGTTATCAGCGCTCCGTTCAGAAGCCTGCATCTCTGATGGTATGGGGTTGCATGAGTGCGTGTGGCATGGGCAGCTTACACATCTGGAAAGGCACCATCAATGCTGAAAGGTATAGCCAAGTTCTAGAACAACATATGCTCCCATCCAGACGTCGTCTCCTTGCATTTTCCAACATGACAATGCCAGACCACATACTGCATCAATTACAACATCATGGCTGCATAGAAGAAGGATCCGGGTACTGAAATGGCCAGCCTGCAGTCCAGATCTTTCACCCATAGAAAACATTTGGCACATCATAAAGATGAAGATGTGACAAAGAAGACCTAAGACAGTTGAGCAACTAGAAGCCTGTATTAGACAAGAATGGGACAACATTCCTATTCCTAAACTTGAGCAACTTGTCTCCTCAGTCCCCAGACGTTTGCAGACTGTTATAAAAAGAAGAGGGGATGCCACACAGTGGTAAACATGGCCTTGTCCCAACTTTTTTGAGATGTGTTGATGCCATGAAATTTAAAATCAACTTATTTTTCCCTTAAAATGATACATTTTCTCAGTTTAAACATTTGATATGTCATCTATGTTGTATTCTGAATAAAATATTGAAATTTGAAACTTCCACATCATTGCATTCTGTTTTTATTCATAATTTGTACAGTGTCCTAACTTTTTTGGAATCGGGTTTGTACTTGACAAAGGGAGCAATGTAATAACACGTAATACCCTCATTAGCATCACATGGAATGTTACTACGACCTAGCTAGGCAGCACAACAGGATCTCATCACTGCTGTTTTTATGATACAAATAAATGTACATTTATAATTAAGTTTTTAAAAGATGCTTTATATGTGTGTGTTCCTGATCTGCTCTTAACTTATAAGTTAAGCATTAAACACATTTCTTACCTATTAAACTTAATATGAAATGCATGACAAAAATGTGTGTAATATATCACAACAAAACAACTTGAATCATTCTGTTTATATGTCAACTCCAGCTCCCGCCATTTCTAGATTTAGAATGAATCGTGCACAAGGACTTGTCACCCTGGGTCACATGACCATAAACGATTAAATTACTTCCTTGAAATGACCATCACATGTTCCCTTCCCTAACAGACCTGGAAAGGGCCCTTCGTGAAGAGATTCAGTTGTTCACTTTCGTTTGGAACACCCCTACAAATGGAGTGCCCTTCAAGGGTGCACAAACGCCATTTGGAATTTGCCCCTTAGAATGATTTATGAAGGATTATGTGACACTGAAGACACAGCTTTGCCATCACAAGAATAAATTACATTTAAAATATATTTAAAAAAACAGGTATTTGCAATTTTAACAATATTTTACAATATTACTTTTTTATCAGATAAATGCAGCCTTAATTAACATAAGAGATTTCAAAACTATGATCTTTGAAAAACATACAAAACTCAAATTTGAAACAGTAGTGACAAACTACGAATTTATTTGTATAATTATAATTCTGCAGATTTTGGACAAAAATATGACTCAGCATACCTTGTGTTTCATGGTGACAGAGTCCCAGGACATATCGATGCTCTTAATGGGTCCAAAGGGGGCGAAGGCCTGCCGGATGGTATCCTCCCCCAGCTCATAATAAATGGAGCCCACATACACACGACACATGATGGCCAGAGCTCTCTGCCTCTGTGCTGCCACCTGGTGGTCATGAAAGGAAAGAGACAACAGGAGAGAATATTGGCTACTGAACAATAAAAAAAACGGGAAAAAACACAAAGCACCAAAAACAATAAGATCAAATATAGCAAGGGATTAAAGATTTTTTTAGCTTCTGTTTTTAGTGCTAGATTCCACTTTCTTTGGTCCTCTATGCTTACTCATTACTTACATCACTTACCATTAACGACAAGCACAGCATCGTGAATTAGGAACATGTGGCACAGCCCCTTCTTACCATTTCGAGAGTGCTGCTTGCACGTTCCTAAATTTGCGTGTGTGCTTGCAGACTAAAACATGTAGCGTTATAACTGACCTGAATTCTATCCAAGAATACTGATAGCCTTAATAGTTAACATGTCAAAGTAACCCCTTAGCACAACTAAATACCCTGGATAATGAGCTGAGGTCAAATCAGTTCTCTTTTCATGAGGTGAGCTTTTGGACTTACATATCAGATCACTGTTGAGGGAGAATCAGCATAAATCTATCCATTTCACACTTTTTTTTTTTTTTTTTTTTTTTTTTTTACACCAAACAACACATTTAGCATTCTTTAATCATTATCATTCAAGTTTTAAATTGTATGTCAGCCACATGACGAAAGTATACGATTACACACAAGGCTCAAAGTTTAGGCAGATTCAATTTGGATTGTCGTAGTGACCGCTATCCCTCTTTTTCAGCAGACAAAGATGACATTTATATGCCACAGCATATTCACAAAGGAGAAATGGGTCATCCACACCATTCACAATCACAACACACAATCCCCACAAGATTTCTTGTGACAAATGGAGCTTCAGGTTGAGAAATAAACTTCAATCAATGACCAGTGAAATGAGGGCACACACACATGCAGTGATTCGGGGTGGCAAATATGGGATGGATTGTCAGTAAATAAGACATGTCCTGTGCAATTGTAATATTAAAACTCTCTATAAATTAACTATAATATTCTGTTCCTGTTATTTAAAACAGCTCCCATGGCATTCATTAACACTGAAACAGTACAGTCAGTTTATGGAGGTAGTTCATGTTGTGTCATCTTGCATCCTGCTTAATGAAATGGCTGAACAAAAACAAACATTTCATTCACAACAAAGCCAAGTCTGCTTTTTAAATATGCTGCTGCAATGTCTAGTGTATCAGGCCAATGCCGGTTAAAGAAGGGTAACGGTCATTATGCCAAAATGCGTACAGAAGGTAAATAATAGTTAATCTATTGACCGATTGTAAAGATGAGAGAGGATCTCCAAAGCCCATTGTCACTGCTGCCATCTGAAACACAGTAAAGATGGAAAAGTGCTGAAAAAGGTTAGATATCTCTTTTATCCTTTGAAGACAGACATAGTATTCCAGACAGTCTCTCTGACTGGTGGTCAATGCCTCCGAACTCAACGTTAAACTCTGCCCACCTCTTTAAATCACCACTTAATTTGACTGAAACCTGAAACATTTTACAGTTAAATCAACAGAGATACTAATAGGCATTGCTTTCAACAAAGGCAACAAGTAGGCAGCTCAGATTTTCCAAGAAATAAACTGAGCATAGGGTATGTATAAGTATCCTTTGGATAACTCATCTGTTGTTGACTCTTCAGTCATCACGATGTCTGCTAGGGGAGTGCAGTACATACTATGTCCAATTTCTTGATTCATAGATACATTTAAACAGACTTAATCTAGGCGTAGCAGTAACAAGTATGAGTCCCAGAAATACCAGACCTCAACCAAACTGACCGAGAGGGAGGGCAAACAAATAAAGCATGATGAGTTTCAGTGGAGTGTTTCAGTCTAATCCTGAGTCTAATCTAACAAAAAAAAAAAAGAGCATTCACAAGACTTGTGATGTGTGAAAAAAAAAAAAACAGACTTCATGAACGTCAAAAACTTGCCATTATAAATTTCACACAGCTCATAGGAGTTATTGTTTAAAAAGAGTGATCATTTACAATTTCCATGAATCCTAATGTATAAATAAAATAGTACCCAATATTTTATAAGATGAAAGATTAATATCTTTTTGCAGGATTTATAATGCTGAAATGACAGTGAACCCTTTACATGACATGCCAGTGGGTACACCATGTGGTTTCAGTTACAATACTGGTTTGACGAAATCAGATGCATCAATTCTGTAAATTCTCTCAAACAAGAAAGCAACATTTAATACATTTAAAGCATTCTACATAACAAGATCATCATATCAGCTCACCTGTAAGTTTGTGAGCTGCTGCTGCTGGTGGGCGATGGTCTGTTTCACTAAAACACTCTTGATGCTCTGTTCCATTGCATACTTCTTAGCCTAAAAAAAAAGAGCAAAAATTAAGCAAGGAGGCTGATGAGTTTTAAGAGTGGCTATTTACTTCCAAACACACAATTTTTCACATATGTGCTACATATTTGAGTGCTTATTAGAATGACAATTCACCATAATGGTGCGCAACACATGCTTGTAGGCAGAGAATTCTTTCAACGCAACGGATAGTTGCTGAAAAGGAAACCTACATAATATTTGTACCAACCGGCCTTCAAAATGAAAAAAGCACCAATCTGACTTAAGCAGAAGCATCCTGTGGCCTTGACTCTTTTAATTAAGAATCTATTATTAGATGGAGCTGTGGCACAGCAGTAGCACACAAGCTCTTGACACATTGGAGCAGGTGATGCAGGTTGGAGTTCGGCCCATGACTTGTACTGATCCCATTCTCTCTTTCATGTCTCTAACAAAGATAATACACCCCCACCCTCAGAAAAAAATAAAGTAAAACAATAAAGATCTATTACCTTCTGTAGTGCCTCCTGCTGCTCTGGAGTAAGAGGCGGTAATCCAAGCTTTGCACCTGTGCCTTGTCCATTCTCCATCATCAGACCTTTGCCTCACTGAGAAAGCAGTCCAGTGGACATGGAATGAAAAGGCACATATTCAAGTAGTATTTCGAGATATTGAGTCTACTTAGCATATGTTAACTTATGACTTCTTCAATCTCAGAACATACAAAGAAAGATAGATCATCAAAACCAAAAGTATGCAAGTTATACAATTAGGCAAAGGACAGATTCTGCAACTTACCTATGAGGCGAACCTTACTGTGCCAACCAGGATCGGGAAGACCGTGTAGAGTTGCTGGCAAAGCACTCACAATTTTACAATAATCTGTGGTTCATGGAAACGCATATAGCATAATAATTAAAATCACTGTTCAAGTGCAAGGAGAAGAAGCTATTAAAGGATAGCTGACTTTCTTCCGTGGAACACAAAGGGTTAAGGCAGAATGACAGACTCAGTCACCATTTACTTTCTTTCAATTAATCTCCTTTTGTGTTCCACAGAAGAAAGTCAGTCAAACTGTTAATAGCAACATTAAAGAAATAAAATAAAAAAATGACAATTTTTATTTTGGGGAACTATCCCCTTAAGAAACTGCTAGTCATTGTAATACAGTACATTGTCTTTCCTGACAAAAACATGCTAATACACTGCACTCTCTTCAATTTACTACTAGATCACTTCTGCAAGATGCAAACTGGTAAGATTCACAAGCCAGTAGTTTTCGTACTGAAAACTGTGTTTCCATTAAAATATTATAAGAAACACCACAAAATTGGACCACTCATAGGAAGCTTAATTTGCGTTTGGTTTGTCATTCCTAGCTTAACGTAAACACACAAGCATAACTATAGTGAACTGAGAGTTTTAGCACCTTCAGACCGGCTATGTACCAACAAAGAGAGGTTAAAGACACGACAGTGGCGCGCTTGAGCTGGTACATTACAGCAGCAAATATGCTAGCTGACTTACAGCTTTTAAATACAATTTAGTCATGCGTGCAGGATGTATCTGTATGCCACTCAAACAAACTGTAGCTGCTTCGTAATATATGGTAAATACTAGAGAATTCTGAAATAAGCGCCATAGCAATATGCTGCTAGCCTGGTTAGCAATGAACAGAGGCTAACGAGCTTTCATGCAGGCCTCGTGTACACACGACTTGAGATATATTGAAACAGTACGAGGCTTATTCCGACTAATTTCACCTGAGCTAACTATAACCATGGAGATGCTAAAACTATTTTTATATTGAAGTAAACGCGTTAGGTAATCATCATTACCGCAGTGTTCCGCGTTACCGCCATGTAGTGATCCACATTGAAGACGCTGCAGCCCCACAGAAACACGGCAGAACCTAGAGCGACCCTCGGCTTCCGCTACCGCTGCTGATCACGTGATCGAGAACGGTAGTAGCAAACGGACCGAAACAGGCTGATGGCTGTGTTGCTGGGTCATGGCGAATATTCTTATATTTTATGATTGTATTTTAAGTCTGAAATATTTACATTTTTTGTTTGTTTATTTATGTGGAAAATGTGACTAGTGTACTTGAGCCATGACACGCCCCCTGCAGGCTATAGTTCTCAAACCAACAGCCCTGACTTCACCTGCCTTTCCAGTTTTGTAAAAACCATAGAGGCTTTCAAAGAAACATCTTCTTCTCTGGTGCAACAGCAAACGCTTTCTTATTTAAATATACTGCCGCCCCCTGCGTGAGCACAAAATGGGAACGAATTTAGAGACATTGCATTATCAGTGTCGTTCTTTTCATCCTTTTAGTAAACATTTAAGTAGCGTATTATCTGACTGCTAGGCAATATCAGTTTTTTTTTAAATATTAAAATGTATTTAACTTAAATAATATCGTAAAAAGTCCTATAACTTTTAGGAGAAATCCTGTCAAATGCCCTGTCTGGTAGGCTAGTCAACTCGTTACTTTAACAGGGGTGCGTTTCCCAAAAGTTCACAAGTTCCGTCGTTACCAACAGAGATCAATGGAACTTGCGACCATAGTTGGCAAACGGTGGAAAGCGCAGCACTGAAGAGGTCAACCGTAAACCAGCAGGTTTACGAGAATCCGCAGAAACATTACCCGTAACGCGGAAGTAGGAAGTAAATTTCAAAACATTTACACCTTCAAGAATATCCACGATGACAGCTCGATCTTTGTGTGGTTCGTGTCTGTTCGCTTCTGGGTTTAACGCCATAAATGATTACTGAACTTTAGTGTAGAAGGCTAGTAGATGTGCGGCGACTAAAGTGGTAACTGTCATGCTGTAGGCTTCTGTACTCTCTGGGCAGCAAAACTTTCACCTGCAATTCCGGAACTTGTGTCAGTAAAGTTACTGTAACGGCGAATCAAATATTAGCTTACTGTTAGAAACTTTTAAGAGTATTTGCGGTTCATTGGAGCATATGCACCTCCTTCAGAAACGGTTAATGCATTTTACTATTTGACGGACCGACAGTAATACGTGGTATGGATGTTCTTCTTGCGGCAATAGAGATACTGACGAACCCATCTGGACAGCAAGAGCACTGTGAGTAAGCCTGTCCCGATAATTAAGAAATCACGTGATCAGTGTTACGTATATGTAATATGTTTTTGTATCTAATTACATCTAGTGATTAAGGTGACTGAAGAGAAGCCAGATCCAAGCCCACCTTCTTGTGGTCACCCCAGTGTGTTTGGCATTTGCGTGGAGTTAAAAAAAGATGCTGATGTTAAGGATGAGGAAGCCTCTGGCGTGTGTCCAGCCAACCAGAATTCATTCCTCCATGAGGAGGCTGGAGTCCCAAAACCAGGTAAAACAACCAAAAACAAATCTGTGCTCACATTTTACAGAGGCCACCACAGTGAATAAAATCCCATTTAAATTCATTACACAACTAGCCACAATAAATCTGTGCAGTGAATTTGCTTTAGAGGGATGTGGACTGTACTCCTTAAGAGATTTATACAGTGGGGAGAACAAGTATTTGATACACTGCCGATTTTGCAGGTTTGCCTACTTACAAAGCATGTAGAAGTCTGTAATTTTTATCATAGGTACTCTTCAACTGTGAGAGACGGAATCTAAAACAAAAATCCAGAAAATCACATTGTATGATTTTTAAGTAATTAATTTGCATTTTATTGCATGACATAAGTATTTGATACATCAGAAAAGCAGAACTTAATATTTGGTACAGAAACCTTTGTTTGCAATTACAGAGATCATACGTTTCCTGTAGTTCTTGACCAGGTTTGCACACACTGCAGCAGGGATTTTGGCCCACTCCTCCATACAGACCTTCTTCAGATCCTTCAGGTTTCGGGGCTGTCGCTGGGCAATACGGACTTTCAGCTCCCTCTAAAGATTTTCTATTGGGTTCAGGTCTGGAGACTGGCTAGGCCACTCCAGGACCTTGAGATGCTTCTTACGGAGCCACTCCTTAGTTGCCCTGGCTGTGTGTTTCGGGTCGTTGTCATGCTGGAAGACCCAGCCACGACCCATCTTCAATGCTCTTACTGAGGGAAGGAGGTTGTTGGCCAAGATCTCGCGATACATGGCCCCATCCATCCTCCCCTCAATACGGTGCAGTCGTCCTGTCTCCTTTGCAGAAAAGCATCCCCAAAGAATGATGTTTCCACCTCCATGCTTCACAGTTGGGATGGTGTTCTTGGGGTTGTACTCATCCTTCTTCTTCCTCCAAACACGGCGAGTGGAGTTTAGACCAGAAAGCTCTATTTTTGTCTCATTAGACCACATGACTTTCTCCCATTCCTCCTCTGGATCATCCAGATGGTCATTGGCAAACTTCAGACGGGCCTGGACATGCGCTGCAGGATTTTAGTCCATGACGGCGTAGTGTGTTACTAATGGTTTTCTTTGAGACTATGGTCCCAGCTCTCTTCAGGTCATTGACCAGGTCCTGCCATGTAGTTCTGGACTGATCCCTCACCTTCCTCATGATCATTGATGCCCCACGAGGTGAGATCTTGCATGGTGCCCCAGACCGAGGGAGATTGACCGTCATCTTGAACTTCTTCCATTTTCTAATAATTGCGCCAACAGTTGTTGCCTTCTCACCAAGCTGATTGCCTATTGTCCTGTAGCCCATCCCAGCCTTGTGCAGGTCTACAATTTTATCCCTGATGTCCTTACACAGCTCTCTGGTCTTGGCCATTGTGGAGAGGTTGGAGTCTGTTTGATTGAGTGTGTGGACAGGTGTCTTTTATACAGGTAACGAGTTCAAACAGGTGCAGTTAATACAGGTAATGAGTGGAGAACAGGAGGGCTTCTTAAAGAAAAACTAACAGGTCTGTGAGAGCCGGAATTTTTACTGGTTGGTAGGTGATCAAATACTTATGTCAGGCAATAAAATGCAAATTAATTATTTAAAAATCATACAATGTGATTTTCTGGATTTTTGTTTTAGATTCCGTCTCTCACAGTTGAAGTGTACCTATGATAAAAATTACAGATTTCTACATCCTTTGTAAGTAGGAAAACCTGCAAAATCGGCAGTGTATCAAATACTTGTTCTCCCCACTGTATATAGTAGTAGTAATAATTAACTGGATGTTACTTCACTGGTAAGCATAAGGTATTCCATGACTGCATGAAATCATCACTGGCATAAATGAGCAATTGTCTGATACGTCTGTTACGATCACAGAAAGCAGGACAGTATCTTTTGTTGACATCAAAGATTGTGTCCAATCAAAGTGTACAGTATGTTTTTTTTGGTGGAAACTCATATTTCACATGGCCAATATGTCTATTGGCTGGTAAATCACTCCTTTGCTGTTGTTTATGATTTAACAAAAATTGTTGTGGAAAAAAAATCTGTGCAGTTTGTTAATATTAATAAATGTTATTTTTTTTAACATTTATTGTTTACTTTTGTGGGATAAACAATTTAGATTTTGGGTTGTTACTTGGGCATCTTGATCCTGAAGCAAAACCATTTGAGAACCACTTACTTGAAAAGTTATAATATATATATATATATCAGTAAAAGTTTTATATACCATATATATCATTCAAAATCTTATCACTGATTTATGGATAGAGAGTTCAAAAGCATTTATTTGAGAGATTATGAGATTTGACATTACTGTCATTTTTGGTCAATTTATTGTGTCCTTGCTAAATAAAAGTAATTAAAAAAAACAAAAACAAAAAACATAATGACCCCATACTTTTATACTGGTGTATTTCAAAAGGCAATGGGCTGCCTTGTTTTAAGTTTTACGTTTTTAAACTTACTGCATGCTACATTGTCTTTTTTCTTTTTAGAAACTGCTAAAAGAAAACGGAGTTGCTCAAGAAAGAGCTCAAAAACAGGAGTCCGCTCGAACAGATCAAAACACCATTGTTTTAAATGCGGACAAAACTTCAAGACATCAGTTCACTTTAAAAGACATAAACTAGTTCATTCAGGAGAAAGGCCTCATGGTTGCCCTGAATGTGGCAAGAGGTTCATCACATCTTCTGAACTAAAAGTGCATCTGCGTGTTCACTCAGGAGAAAAACCCTACCACTGTTCTGAATGTGGCAAGAGCTTTGCTCAGTCGGGATCCTTTTCTAATCACCGCAGACTTCATAAAGGTGAAAAACGGTATCACTGCCCTGAGTGTAACAAAGGTTTCCAGCAACTTATAGATCTACGAATTCACCAAAGAGTTCATACGGGAGAGAAGCCGTACCTCTGCTCACAATGCTGGAAGGCCTTTACTACATCCGGAGCATTACGAGTTCACTTAAGAACTCACACTGGTGAAAAACCTTACCAGTGCAAAGAGTGCGGGAAGACGTTCTGCCAGCTGGGTGGACTTAAAGTTCACAGGCGCGTTCATTCAGGAGAGAGGCCTTACGCCTGCCCCATGTGCGAGAAGCGCTTCAAGGGACATGCTAATTTGATCGCACACAAGCGCATTCACACAGGAGAAAGGCCTTATTCATGCACTGTGTGCAGAAAAACATTCACTGACAGCAGGAGACTAAAAGAGCACCAGCCACCTGAGTCAGAAGAGAAACAGTTTTGCTGTGGCATCTGTAGTGAAGCTTTTGGTGCGTTCTGTCAACTTAAAGAGCACCAGCAAAGCCACAAAGGAGAGAAGCATCATCACTGTACTGATTGTGGAAAGGCCTTTACACATTTGTATTTATTAAGGAGCCACCAGCGCGCTCACTCGGATGAGAAACCCTATTCTTGCACTGAATGTGGAAAGTGCTTCCGCCGGTCATTTGAGCTGAAAATGCACATGAACATTCACACTGAAGCGCGACCTTATCCTTGCTCTGAGTGTGGAAAGAGCTTCCGCAGGGCTGCGGAGCTTAGGATACATCAGAGAGTACATACGGGAGAAAAGCCTTATCACTGCTCTATCTGCGGCACAGGCTTCAAACAGACGTCACAAGTCAAAGTGCATGAGCGCACTCACACAGGAGAAAGGCCATTCCCCTGCCTGGAGTGTGGAAAGACCTTTAAAGACAAGAGAAGCCTGCTAACACACCAGAGAGTGAACCATAAATAAAGAAATCCTTCTATTAATATAAAAAAGAAACATCCCTTTTTCATGATACATTTTGTTTTTCAATTAACCATAAACAATTTTTGTGCATGTACCTGTGGAACAGTCCTTAAGAACACTAACAGTTGTCACAGTGAGAATATTTTAGGACACTAAAGAGACCTTTCTACTGACTCTGAAAAACAACAGGAGAAAGATACCCAGGGTCTATGATCACCTGCGTGAACATGCCATTGTCCTGCTGCAGGAGGCAGGAGGACTGCATGAACAGAGCAATAAACTGCAATGTCTGTAATGTAAGACGCCTAAGAAAATACTACAGGGAAACAGCAAGGACAGCTGATCGTCCTTGCAGTGCCAAACCATGTGTAACCATATGTGCCCCCAGATGTGTTCGAGAACTTGCAGATGTCTTAGTGGAAGAATGGAGTAACATCTCACAGCAAGAACTTTTGATATCGACCCCCCCCCTTTGTTCAGGGACTCAGTACTCCATTTCTGTTCATCAAATGTCTATGATATTTGTTCAGTTTATGTCTCAGTTGTTGAATCTTTTTATGTTCATTCAAACATTTACGCATTAAGAAATTTGCTGAGGAAAAAGCAGTTAAAATTGACAGGATGGTTTTCTTTTTTTGCTGAGTTTATATTATTTTGGAATATATTATTGAGTGTTGAAATCACATTGGTCACAGTGGTGACGTTTTAACATGCTAATTGGAGTATGCTATTACTCTGTTGGTTGTAAATTCAAATTACTGATGATTTTATTCTTGCTTGTGTCTTAAAACTGTCCACTGTCGGACATTTTGGGGTTAATGTTCTGAAATATGTATCTTATTCATTATTTAAGGGTTATTCAGCAAGAAATTGGCTGTCTGAGCTTTCTTTGAAGAGAAATTGCTTATGGATTTTCAGGGTTTTCATACAGGTGGGACTACTTTGTATTGTATATGATAGCAGTGAAGCATTTGCATTTAATATACATGAATGATTTCTATTAATGTGATATATAATTAATTTTCTTATATTATAATCATTACTGAAAAAATATTTTGGGTAAAATGTAAAGACTTTTATTTTTTTACATGTATTATGGAACAATATCAATGATCAGATACCTTTACACAAATAAATTCTTTCTTCTTTATAAAAGTGAAAGACATTTGTTGGATTATTTCTTTATTTCGCAATGCTGTGAAATACTCTAAGCCCCTTCAGTCTAGAATGCATGGCCGTGGGAAGAGAGATGATCACAGAGACGATGTTCTATGTTCAAACTTCTTCAAAGGATTATTGTCCAAGCATCAGAATATATACTTCTTCAATACACAAAAATAGCATGCAGTAATAATCATCCAATGAGAATAAATATTACCTTATAGAGAGAAAATACATATAGTGAGATTAATAATTTTTGAAAAACAGATGCTTTCTGACCAGGATACTCACTGCATCCCGTCTTGTTTCCGAAACAATAGCTCATCCTGTATCCTTGAATTTCCTTCACGTGTACAAGCTGAGAGCCTATTTATTCTTACAACACTTTCTTACCAAAGAGGCCTACAAGGAAGTTAATTTCATTGAAACGCAGGTATTTAATACCACATGACAATCTTAGGCCTTAAAATTCAAAGGAAAAACAAAAATATGACATAGAGCAGCATTAGTGTTCATCTCATATATGTACATAAACATTTAAAAAAAAAAAAATACTATTAGGAAAATTAGCAGGAAATACAGTAGATGGATTGACATTACATGGATACATGTTCACTCTTCTCTTTTTAAATGTTTATAAATACAATCTGTAAGAAAATAAACAATACATTTCTTTGATAATTGATCTGTGTCATCAAAAGGATTCTTAATGTATTTATTCATGAAATTTCAATGGGTGCTTCCCATAAATAACCACATAAAACTGAGTAACCGCAGTTTTGCACAAGGTAAATAAAGGTTTTCAAAAGGGGGTTTTCACAGTGACACCACAGAAGAGCAATTTAGCTGTTTTACATTTCAAGATCAACCAAAAGAGGGCAGTATGTAAATTTGAATGCATTTTCCATCACTTATTTCAAGGTTTTAGGATTAGGTTACATAATATCTCATCAGGGTCACCTCTTCCTTAGCACAGTTACATATAAGTGCATATCAATAACCCTTTTTCCTTGTAGTGAGATGATTTTTATAGTTTTTTCTTACATCTACCTACTTTGTGTACTTGATTGTCTAGAAATAATAATAAAAGTGTAGACTATCAAATACAGTTTTTATTTATAAATGTTGATAAACAAGAAAACTGATTCATACAGAGTCATTGTCTGAAAACAACTTTTATGGGTCTGCACCACCAGACCTTAAATGAAAAAATGTTAACACATCAAATGAACCTGCATCCATTAAAAACATATTTAATGGAGTTTCATCATTAAGAATCAGACTCTGACAGCCTGGCCTGTGCATATATTATCCACACATTTTTACTGTAGACATCCACCATTACAATGTGGGGGTGTTATCCTTGATCTGAAAATGGGAAAAGATGGCAGGTATGTCATAAAAGAGACAATAAATCTTTAGAAATGATTTAGAGGATAGCTGAAAGCAATCGAGTTAAGAGCAAATGTTAAACTGTATATGTGACATACTTTTTTTCTGTGTAAATGTCTTTACATAATGTCAGTCAGAAGATAAGAACAAGAACACGTACTGTATTCATTGCATATTCATATTTTTTCAGATTTGATAGCAGTGGTGGATTTATTGCCACTAAATTCCACCACTTCGCATTTAATGTCATGTTTGATTTATACTGTTCAATTTTTTTTAATTGTTGAAAACATACCACTCTTTAAATGCCTCAAACGATGTTTCTAAGTAAGACTTCATTGAGAGTAGTTTTGATTTCACCACTGCTATTTAAATCAGAGTCCATTACCTTTTCTTTTTTTGAGAATCCATTACCTTTCATGCAAGTAAATGAGAGTCTGACAATTAGTGTTTGTGCTTGTACACTTGACAGTTTAATGCATTAATGTTTGTCATTTTATCTAAATGCAGTTCAACACATTAGCCAATTTAAAATAAATCAGTGGTTTATGAAACATCAGTAAATCTAATTGGGAATCCTCTGTAGGACAATATCATGCACATTAGTGAAAGAGGACCTTCCTTTCCCAAGAACAAACAGCTGAAATGCATTTTATTACTGTGTCTTGGCTGTCCATCATGTTCTACTTAGAAAGCATTCTGCATAATTTATTTTGATGTTATTTCAAAACTTCATGTCCCTTTTGCACCCCAAATCTGGTTTCAAATACAAGAACAGCAATGAAACTCTAAAAAAACAACAGTAAATGTTCACACAAATTAATTGCTGATTGCTTTGCTCACCTGTGTTCCTCTGGTTTAAAAGGTTCCTCTGTGTTTCTTCAGTCAATCAAATCTGTCAATCATCTTAATTTATATAATTTTTGACATTAACTTGAGGTTTTACTTTATTTTGATGGTCCCTTTAACACATTCTATTGACTAGTAACGTTGCACCTACATGTCTACTCTCATTAGAGTGTTAGTAGAGTATTAGTAGTCTGGTAGGGTTAGGGTTAGAATAAGTTGACATGTATTGCAAAGTTACTTATAGTCAGCAGAATGTTTGTTGTAGGACCATCACAATAAAGAGTTAGCAGATATTAAGCAGACAGTCTACTAATACTCTAATAAAAGTTAGTTGACATGTAGTTGCAAAGTTACTTATAGTCAACAGAATGTTCAAAAGGGACCATCAAAATAAAGTGTTACCGAATTTAATTCCTCATGACCATCTTTTTGGTACACGATAGCTGTTAATAGTGTCTGCAGGCCATGACAGAGTTGGGTGCCATTTACTCAATGATTTATCTAAAAAGAGCCTCACCAACAATGACATCCTCTCACCAGAAAGATGTTATACAATTAATTGTACCATTATGTTTGTTTATAGAGCACAGAAATCAAAATTCAGGCCCTATGCTGCCTTATATGTTCCGCTAAGAATAGCATAGGTAAATTTAATGGAGAAATCCCATTATACTTATATCCTCAAGGAATACAGAAGTCTTGCAGATAAAACCATTTCCAAAAGTGTTGTAATTGATTCGTAATCTCACAGGATTTTAGCTCTTAGAGAACTAAAAAGAGAACTATTCTAATTAAATACATTCCCTTAATTATATCAATTATACCATGAATATTAAACGGAAAAAGTATATGTGCATGTAGCAGATCATCTGTGGGCATAACTAAATTGCAATTACTTCAATTGATCTGACTACTAAATAGCTTTACAAAGGAAGATAATTATCAGTTATTTCAATTTTTAATGACATTGTAATGAATATTGGGTAGCCTTAGTTAAAAAGGTGGCTTAATTAGATTGACAGCTATTACAATAAACTAACAAGACAAAAGTTAATTGGGCTATAGGGCTGGGTCATAACACAATGTAAGCTTTTAGCTCAAACACAGCACAATAATTCTTTATTCAGGGGGAAAAAATCAGATATATAGAGTCTTCAGGGCTGAGCCTTGGCCAAATATGGCAAATAATTTTCCATTCAGTGAAGTGACGTGAAGGCCAAGTATGGTAACCCTTACTATGAATTTGCCCGGGGAGCAATTGGGGGTTAGGTGCCTTGTTCAAGGGCACCTCAGTTCTTTTCTTGCTGGTACTGAAAAATCGACCTTCGGGTTACAAGTCAACCTTCGGGGTACAAGTCCCAAGTCTAACCTGCCCCAAACTTTTTTTTTTTTATTCAAAAATAAAAACAAAGAAAGAAAGTTTTAATATCCTCATTACATGACTAATCAATATAGGCAAAATGTGTTATCATTCAATGAAATGATTACCCACCACTACCGTTTACAACCTGCTAGTGTGAAATATTTGCAGTCCACAACAGCAAGTATAAGACAAATATGCAAGGATATACAATCATGTCACATAACGTGGTATCAAACTCATGAAGACGACGAATACACATAATAATCTTTACTAGAACACGCAGGAGATACTCAGGAGAAACAGCCTTGACATTAACGCATACATTGATGAGAACGGACAGAGAATAAGGGAGAACACAGGGTTTAAATAATCAGGAGAACTAACAAAATGATTGACATAACAGGTGAATATAATGGCTAATTAGACATACTAGGAAAACTAGGTCACAGGGGAGAACCAAAAACAAAGAAGCACAGCATACACGTTACAATCAACAGACAAGCAGCAGTTGCAATCTGCACCACACTGCATGATCCGGTGCTTTATGGTGTCATTTTACTGCATCAGTCACATTTGTAATGTTAAGGCATGTCACTTATGTCTTATCATCAATATTTTATTATCAAGTAGAAGATTATACAGTTGCTTTTTGGATTAAAGTAAATTGAAGTGAATAATGATAAAAAAAGACTAATCTTAACTCAAATTAAGTAATAATGTTAGTCTGGAAAAGCAGCTATAAACAGCAACATATTAATTAAATGCAGCCCATGGGTTGGATTAGGAATGCTTCACTGAACTCTAGATTCATCATTATGCTAATCAGCACGATACTTTTATAAGTATCTGATTCCATCAATCCACTGTCAGAAAGTACATAAGGCTGTACAACAAATTGTGAAACACTGAAGCAAGTTGCTAGCAGAGAGGCTCATTTTCTAATCACTTCTGCAGCTTTTATGTCACTGTATTCCTTCGCTTTTTTTCAGCCACTTCTCTGCACGACAGTACATCTCTGGAGACATGGCCCTATAGGTATGCCATGCATCGCTAAACTGTAGCTCTGGCTTATCTTTCTGAAACATTGCTAAATAGTCATGTGAACCACATGAATGAATCTCTGTGTACTCGGAAATCCAATAACTTTCTGCTGTGCTTATACATTGCCTGATGTAATATGGTGCTGAAAACTATCATCCATATTTCTCCATCAAGGAGAAGAGGAGCAATCACACCTGACGGACACTAAATTGTTTAACTGAATGACATGCTGTAAAAATGGACTCTAAAAAAGTGTTCAATCTAAGTTGGAGTGGAGGATGGTGCGCTTGAGATAAAACTTAATAATGAAAAGCCCAAAATACATTATTCAATCAAAACAAATAATTTAGATCTTCTCCAGTAAATGTCAAGTTTTTTTTTTTTTGTCTGATGTCTCATCAGAACGTTAAATAGAATATTTAGATTCTGTCCAACACATGAGTTATGCAAAAAAGGAGGATTCTTTTTTCCCCACATTTATAAACATACAGCAACGGGCTTAAAAAATTAAGCAACCATTCTGAGACAATGAGCAGCTCATGAAACCAAGCACAAAAAAAAAAGCCTTTTGATGGAATATTATTTTTAGGGTATGTTTACACAATACTGTTTTCAACTGAAAACTTGGCCATTCATTTACATAACAACAGCGTTTTGGTGGCCTGAAAATGCAAGTTTTTGAAAAAGGATTTCAAAATGCAAGGTTTTGAAACCGATACCTTTACCATCTCCATGTAAACAACAAAAACGTGATACTGTGAAAACAGTGACGTCATGTGTATGCGTATCACATGTTCACGAGGTGTTTCTTGATAAAGTGACATCGGCAACTACTGGCCTGGAATGCATAATACAGCCTTTTTAGTCATTTTCACAGATCCGTGTGAATGGGGATCGTTTTGACAACGCTGACGTCTGTTTTACATCGTTGTTGTGTAAACATGCCCTTAATTAATTACTTTATTAATTTAATTAATTACTTTATTTTACTACTGAATACTGCACAGTATGGTTTCTGAAACACCCTTGTGTGTGCAACTTGGACACATCATCAGTGATAAACCCAGAGTCATAGGGTGTTTCGGGTCTTAGATCATCAGACACCCTCGCCTGGGCGACCCAGCCGGGGGTGATCAGTCCCCGGCTTGAGTCCAAGTAGTGGATCACCCCTCTTGATCCAGAGCCACCTTGAAGCTTTCTCCACAGCTTCATGGTGGCTCTTCTTTCCTGCAAACCTCTAATATCAAGGAGACTGAATGTCCGATGTAGAGCTAGAGACTGACCTGCAAACCCCTGCAGCCCACCTCAATGGGCTTGTAGTGGGCCCTTCACCCATGCCTTCTACATTCCTCTGCCAGTTCGAGATACTTGGCCTTCTTGCATGCCACACGCACTCATGCAACCCCATACCATCAGAGATGCAGGCTTCTGAACGGAGCGCTGATAACAACTTGGGTTGTCCTTGTCCTCTTTAGTCCGGATGACATGGCGTCCCAGTTTTCCAAAAAGAACTTCAAATTTTGATTCGTCTGACCACAGAACAGTTTTCCACAGTCCATTTTAAATGAGCCTTGGCCCAGAGAAAACGCCTGCACTTCTGGATCATGTTTAGATATGGCTTCTTTTTTGACCTATAGAGTTTTAGCCGGCAACGGCGAATGGCACGGTGGATTGTGTTCACCGACAATGTTTTTTGGAAGTATTCCTGAACCCATGTTGTGATTTCCATTACAGTAGCATTCCTGTATGTGATGCAGTGCCATCTAAGGGCCCGAAGATCACGGGCATCCAGTATGGTTTTCCGGTCTTGACCCTTACGCACAGAGATTGTTCAAGATTCTCTGAATCTTTGGATGATATTATGCACTGTAGATAATGATACCTTCAAACTCTTTGCAATTTTTCTCTGAGAAACTCCTTTCTGATATTGCTCCACTATTTTTCGCCGCAGCATTGGGGGAATTGGTGATCCTCTGCCCATCTTGACTTCTGAGAGACACTGCCACTCTGAGAGGCTCTTTTTATACCCAATCATGTTGCCAATTGACCTAATAAGTTGCAAATTGGTCCTCCAGCTGTTCCTTATATGTACATTTAACTTTTCCGGCCTCTTATTGCTACCTGTTCCAACTTGTTTGGAATGTGTAGCTCTCATGAAATCCAAAATAAGCCAATATTTGGCATGACATTTCAAAATGTCTCACTTTCAACATTTGATATGTTATCTATATTCTATTGTGAATAAAATATAAGTTTATGAGATTTGTAAATTATTGCATTCCTTTTTTATTCACAATTTGTACAGTGTCCCAACTTTTTTGGGATCGGGTTTGTATTAAAAAAAAAAAAGAAAATAACATTAATACAAATATAACATTTCTAAAAGCCTTTAAAAGAGTTTAAAAGACCCACTTTAATCATCTCAGACATCCTTATTTGTCACTGACCTACATACAGCAACTCAATATAGGCTACATACTGTGTACTGCCACAATAGTAGGAGTACAGCCTCAGTCTCTGCAAGGACAAAGAGCACATATATAGGTCCTGACCATACCAAATTACAGGGAGAGAAGTATTACAAGACAACGTTCAGTAATGCAAAACATACAAACATGAACATTCAAACATAACCATAGCTAAAGTAATGCACAAATAAACACCTTAACATACAAACAAATGTTTAAAAAGAAGAAGAAGGGACCCTGTTTTCTGACTGAAATGGTATAACCCAGTTTCCCTTCAGAGTGGAGAAGCTAAGGCTCACAAAATGATTACATAAATTATGCCTAAAACAAGCAAAACAGCACAATCAGTGTGACATCATG
Organism: Coreius guichenoti; assembly: GCA_039654105.1. Taxonomy (NCBI): domain Eukaryota; kingdom Metazoa; phylum Chordata; class Actinopteri; order Cypriniformes; family Gobionidae; genus Coreius; species Coreius guichenoti. The sequence continues at coordinate 28,599,367 of CM077168.1, forward strand.
TTTGGTGTACGAATTAGTTATGCATAGTGTGAAAAGAAACTTAACCATTTGTTTTCCAGTGGCCTTGTAACATAATTTCCACAGCATGCAAAAGTTACTTTGAAAGAGGGAGGTTGAAAAAAGTCAAGATGTGGGTGAAAAACACCAAGTTAGAGAACTGTAACAAGGTCCTATAGTAAGAAACATGGTGAGGACAGAAGAAAGAATGAAAGAAGAAAATATTGCAGCAATAAAAAAATCGACACACAGAAAGGCTGAAAAGAGCATTGGGTTGGCCTATATTCAAGAAAGTGTTTCAAAAAAAGTTCATATGGAAATATGAAGTAGAGAAGAAGAATAAGTTAAATTTTGATAATTTAAATGTAAATTAATAGTTAAAATATTGTGTTTCAACAGTCAGTTGATACACTACCATTCAAATGTTTAGGGTAAGGAAGATTTTTTAAAAGAAATTAATATTCAGAAAGTGTGCATTAAAGACAATTATTTAAATTATTCATATAATACATATAACATACATATATAAAATATATACATACATGTTACAAAAGATTTCTGTTTCAAATAAACACTGTTCTTTTGAACTTTCTATTCATCGTGTCGTTTTTTGAAAATGTAAAATTGCAGAAAGTTTTCTGTGATGTGTATGGTTAGTGTAGGGGGATAGAATATACAGTTTGTACAGTAAAATCATTATATCTATGGAAAGTCCCCATAAAACATGGAAACGCAACATGTGTGTGTGTATACAATTTTTTCATATACACTCACATTTGCGTGTATGTTTATATACATACACGTATACTTGCTGGCTGACAAACTAACAGGTGAATAGTCTTTTTTTTTCGTGTCTCTGAGACAAAAGATTTTGCAATTAAATGCTACAAATACCAAGAGTGTCTACAAATGCTTACTCATTTTCAATTAAACACCATCTATGAATATGTAAATAAGACTGATTGATTAATCCCTGAGCTCAACTGCACTAATTAGCCTATAGTCCCTGAATCCAACAGTAGAGTATTTAACTAAATGAAAGACAGTCCAGATGTGGAGAGGAGAAACTAAACAGTACAGTAATTAAAAATATCATCTCTCATGGAAGCATCACGGATTAATTAGCCTTGCAGCGCTGCCCGACGCCTCACATGAGGCTGTTGACAGAGAGAGTTTTTCAATATGCTCACAAATCAACAAGGGTCCTATGAAGTTAATCAAGGGACGACAACTTTCATTTACACTTTCTAATGATCAAATATGATAATGAGCATAAACAGTGTTTCATGCAAGTTTAATTTGTCCTCTTGCAGCAATTTAGATGATTTATTTCATGAAATAGAATGAATATTAAGTATTTGAATGTTTATTTTCAGTGGGAAAATACTGCCAAAAACAAGTTTAAAATGTGTTAAGATGTCATTTAGCACCCAATTTGTATATTGCTACTATTGTAATGTCTTGGTCACCTATATGCAGTATTTTTGTTATCTGCTATTTATGTGTTATCTGTGTTTGGGTGATTTTTTTCATATGTTTAGTTCAGTTTCATGTTAGTTACCTTGATTTTTCATTGATTGATTATTATGTGCAGCTGTGTCTCGTTTCTTTGATTAGTTCACTGTGTATTAAAGCCCTGTGTTTGGTTCAGTTTAGTTGTCCATTATTGTTGCTTTTATCTCTGTGTTCTCTGTGTTCTCTGTGTTCTCTGTGTTCTCTGTGTTCTCTGTGTTCTCTGTGTTCTCTGTGTTCTCTGTGTTCTCTGTGTTCTCTGTGTTCTCTGTGTTCTCTGTGTTCTCTGTGTTCTCTGTGTTCTCTGTTCTCTGATTGCATAACCGGTGCATTTAAAACTCAGGACAGACCCAATTAAATGTGATAGACATGCCACTGGTGCAGCATAATTCAAATATTTCACAATTCTGTTTATCATTTGCTATTTTCGGAATGTCTTTAAACCTTATTGTAAAAAAAGTTTTCACATCAGCCCTAAAAAACGACTTTAAACTTCATTAAGCAATTTATTATTTTTCTTATGACCTTTTAACATTTTTTTTTTTATGTCTCACTGATATTACAAAATCCCAAAACATCTGGTTAGACTTTCAGTATGTTTGTTACGATAATTAACTCCTCAGTTAAAAGCTATAACATTATCAGTGTTTGTCATTGAATTCATGAAGTGTCAACTCTGCTTTTGTTGTCTCTGATTACCAGTGACCCCTGATGCTTTGGGCAATAATTGCAGGGATGGGAAGAAAGGATGAAGGTATATCCATCAGCGGAGGTCAATTTTCACTCTAATAAAGCTTCCTGACTCAGAAGGACTGACTGCAGCACAATAGACTGAGATGAAGTGTGCATAGAGACCACGGGTGTGAAAAAGACTGTATGATATGGTTAGCTGTGGCACACTCCAACATACTCTCATCTCAGTCAAGAAGGTGTTTCATTTATTTTATATTTTGAGTGCTGCAGTGTGTTGTCATGAGGACAGAACTTAAGAGTGAGAGTGTATACACCTTGTGTGTGAGAGAGAGATCCAGTAAACCCAAAACACTGATATTTCCAGGCATCTGCACTAAAAAAATGAAACAACCGTGCCATTTATTTAAAGTGTGTGTTTTTATTGGTCTAAATAAAAATCATGGTTAAAACCTGTTTTGTTCAGTTTGTCTAAAAGCAAATAAAACAAACAAACACCAGAGTGTTGTGTGGAAAACAAATACGGGCTAGCTTTACTGACTGCATAAATAATTGTGCGCTTTATTTTTTCTGGTGTATTTTTTTGTACATAACAGAAAATATGATTGCATATTTTAAAAATACATCACAATTAACATTGAAGCCTTTCAAAGTTGTCTTTATTTATAGTAAGTAACTAAATTAAACAATGTTTTCATTTTATATTAAGTTGCATATTATAGCTAATTTAGCTTTTGTTTATGGTGAAATATGGAAATATTTTTGATTAATATTAAATCAAAATTTAAGGTTTGAAACAAACCATAAATATAATTGCGAAAAACTAGTACATTTGGCTGAAACGAAATGGAGTATTCAGTAGGCTACTGTCTCCTTTTAGCATTAAATAATGTTCATGGCTCAAATTATCAGTTTTTTTCAATTGTTTCCAAGCACATATTCCATCAGCAACTGTTTGCTGCTTCTTCGAGGCAGGTCTCACAGCGAGGTCAAAGTTTGCACGGTTGGGAATCTTATTTTTCTTATTTTAGGAATTATCTGTGCGTGACAGATGGACAGAGAGCACAGAGTCTGCCCTTGTCTGAACGCCACAAAGCCAGTCAGATTTCAAAGACAGAGAGTGAATAACACACCATAATCTTAACCGATGACACGCACACCACCACAGTTTCTTTGTATTCTGTTCTCCTGGGGCCTGTACCATGATGGTAGCTGAACAAACTCAGGCTTACAGGATTAGTTTTGAGTTGACAAAACCAAACCAATCCAATCCGGCTTTGTTGGTACCATGATGCTGATCATCAGCTTTCTCTGTCAACTCAGGCTTTGATCCTGAGTTTGTTGAGCACGTGCACATGAAAATGTGACATCAGTAGTGAACAGCCAATCACATGCCTTTCAACACAGAGAACGTGTGATTCACTTCTCGCGAGAGAGCCAACGTGATTCAAAACTCTTTTGCCAAAGATTAAGAGATTGAAGTATATAAAGAATTTAAATGCATTTACACAGAAGTTAATAAAGAAAGATAATCAAAATAAAGAAAATATCTTGCTATCAGTGCAAGTGAAGTTGTGAAATCAGTTTATATAGTTGATTATATATATATATATATATATATATATATACACTAGACAAGCATGGCCTTCAGTTGGGACATCTTGCCGAATGCCACTCTTGACCAAGAAGAACATAAAAGGCCGACTTGAATATGCTAAAAATCATTTGGACAGACCTGTGGAGTTCTGGAAGAATGTTTTATGGAGTGATATGACCACACTGGTGCAAAAAGGCAAAGCTTATGAGCAGAAGAACACGAAGCACGGAAGCACGAAACACGAAGGCGGTCCAGTCTTTTTATGGGGGTGCTTTGCTGTTGCAGGAAGTGAAAATCTTGACTGTATGAAGGACATCATGAATTCTTTTAAGTATTGAGCCATTTTGGCAAAGATGGTGATGCCTTCGGTACGGAGACTGAAGCTTGATGATGAATGGACTTGCCATCTGAAGGACAGCCATCCCAAAGTATACATCCAAATCTACTGAAGCTTGTTTCAGGGATCAGTCGTAGAATGTTCTTGAGTGGCCTGCACAGTCTTCAGATCTAAATCTCATTGAAAATATTTGGTGGAATTTGAAGAAAGCAGTGGTAACGTGAAAACCAAAGATTATCAGTGATCTGGAAGCTTTTTCATGCGGGGAATGGGCCAGGATTGCAGTAGAGCAGTAACAGAAGCTTCTAAGCACTTACAGGCAGCGTTTATTGGAGGTTATAAAGAATAAAAGATTCTGCACAAAATTTGACTTTTGGGGGTTGAATAATTTTGAACATGAATGTTTAGAGCCAGTTAGATTTTTTTCATTTCTCATCAACTTTACGTTCTCAGAATCACTTAAACTTTCTATAATAGGTTACTGATGCCTTTGTTAAATTGTTTTCATAAAATTTTGTTCTTGGCAGCAAAATGTCTTGCAGGTCAAGGGGGTTGAATAATTTAGATTGCAACTGTATATATATATATATATACACTCACCTAAAGGATTATTAGGAACACCTGTTCAATTTCTCATTAATGCAATTATCTAATCAACCAATCACATGGCAGTTGCTTCAATGCATTTAGGGGTGTGGTCCTGGTCAAGACAATCTCCTAAACTCCAAACTGAATGTCAGAATGGGAAAGAAAGGTGATTTAAGCAATTTTGAGCGTGGCATGGTTGTTGGTGCCAGACGGGCCGGTCTGAGTATTTCACAATCTGCTCAGTTACTGGGATTTTCACGCACAACCATTTCTAGAGTTTACAAAGCATGGTGTGAAAAGGGTAAAACATCCAGTATGCGGCAGTCCTGTGGGCGAAAATGCCTTGTTGATGCTAGAGGTCAGAGGAGAATGGGCCGACTGATTCAAGCTGATAGAAGAGCAACTTTGACTGAAATAACCACTCGTTACAACCGAGGTATGCAGCAAAGCATTTGTGAAGCCACAACACGCACAACCTTGAGGCGGATGGGCTACAACAGCAGAAGACCCCACCGGGTACCACTCATCTCCACTACAAATAGGAAAAAGAGGCTACAATTTGCACGAGCTCACCAAAATTGTTGCCTGGTCTGATGAGTCTCGATTTCTGTTGAGACATTCAGATGGTAGAGTCAGAATTTGGCGTAAACAGAATGAGAACATGGATCCATCATGCCTTGTTACCACTGTGCAGGCTGGTGGTGGTGGTGTAATGGTGTGGGGGATGTTTTCTTGGCACACTTTAGGCCCCTTAGTGCCAATTGGGCATCGTTTAAATGCCACGGCCTACCTGAGCATTGTTTCTGACCATGTCCATCCCTTTATGACCACCATGTACCCATCCTCTGATGGCTACTTCCAGCAGGATAATGCACCATGTCACAAAGCTCGAATCATTTCAAATTGGTTTCTTGAACATGACAATGAGTTCACTGTACTAAAATGGCCCCCACAGTCACCAGATCTCAACCCAATAGAGCATTTTTGGGATGTGGTGGAACGGGAGCTTCGTGCCCTGGATGTGCATCCCACAAATCTCCATCAACTGCAAGATGCTATCCTATCAATATGGGCCAACGTTTCTAAAGAATGCTTTCAGTACCTTGTTGAATCAATGCCACGTAGAATTAAGGCAGTTCTGAAGGCGAAAGGGGGTCAAACACAGTATTAGTATGGTGTTCCTAATAATCCTTTAGGTGAGTGTATATATATATATATATATATATATATATATAGGCTAGACTCAGAGACTCGAACATGTAGTAAGGTCACTTTTTTAAAGCTTTATTTATTCTACAGCTTATTACATATTATCAGTATATATTAATATTCATTTAAACTAAATGCTTAATCATTTATAAACTAAAATTGCTTGTGTGTAATGGATTATGTGTATATTAATTTTATATATCATTATATAAATCATATAAAATTATTATATTAAGTAATTATCATTAAAGCCAGACAATATATATTTTTTTTTTTATCATATAGTGACCTTTAATTTGGAGCTGGGGGAAACTGGGGGAGTGACTTTATTGCATCAGACATGTCACTTTGCTCACAGCTGATTGGTCCAATTTCAGTTTGAGATCTCTTATCCAGAACATAACCTGCTCCGGAGCAGGTTAGCTGTGAAGCTTAAGTTACTATGACGATGAACACAGCTAAAAGCCAAGCCACTTTCATGATACCTAAAACCCAGGATTGGTGCAATCTAAACTTACCTGGCTAGCCAGCGAAACTGGCTTCATGGTACAGGCCCCTGGTTCTGTCTCTACTCCATCTCTCTCTCAAGACAGTCCTTCATGATCAAGTTTAGTTTATTCACATAAGGTTTTTTTTCCAGCTGTAAGATTTTTTTATTGATGCAAAATGTAAATTATAAAATGTATATTATCGCCCAGCTCTAATCTGATAAATATGACTATAAGGCATGAAGATATTAGGATATTATAAACATTAACATCATGAATTTATGTAAAGCTGCTTTGAAACAATGTGCATTGCGAGTCAGTTCACTCATCTTGGTAAATGAACCTGGCGCAACCTTCATCTGTCTCATATGACACCACGGACTCGCGCTCTCTCATTTCATACCAACACAGTCTAACATCTCAGTTAACTGTAGTGAAAATTACTATTAATATTTCTGTAATACTGTTGCAGTGGTCGTCTTTTTCATTGTTTTGTACAATGTAATGGCTTAATTTTTTTCTTTGTAAAAAACTTTAAGATAATATACAGAAAAGATAATATAGGCCTACAATTTACTGAAATTAATATTTCATATCCTCTTATTTATTTATTTATTTATTTGCTGAATAGCCATGAAATAATTTTCATAATATACAGTCAGTTTTGCAAAATCAACTGATACAACTGTCACACTTGAAAGAGAGACACACTTGAAACTGCCCTGTTTACACTAGTTTTTAAAATGAAAACGATCCTCCTTTATACTGGCTTTTCCACTGCATTCCAGAAACGATCTTTGTCCACACTACATGACGGAAAACGCATGTCACATGACCGTTCATGCACAGTGGGCATGCGCGTACACTGTGAAAAAAAAGTTCCTTAAAAATACAGTACAATGTACCGTAATAATCTGAAGGAATTTTCCGTATTTGTGTTTTACAGGTCTTTACCCGTATTTTAAATTACGCATTGCATTGTGGGAACAAGAACTGGTCGGCGCGAAAAAAGCGAGACGCAAGCGCCATTACACACGCAGATGATCTCGGCCAAAGTTTCTTTTTAAAGTCGGATTTCGGATTTGTGGAAGCAGTTCTAACACTTCTGTGGTAAAAAGTGAGAATTATATTTTGTTAAATGTCAAATACGCTGTTTACGTAACGTTATTTAGTGGTCATCTGGCTTGTTTGGCAAATGAATGCGTGAACCGTCGCGTTTATCATTATATGCATATCGTCACACATTGAAAGGTTTAGTTCATACTCGCGGAGGTTCCCTGATTGTATACGTGTCTTCACTTGTAAATGTTTATTAACTTTTATTTGTCGGTGATGCGGTTTATTTCGTGCCGAGCGTATCGTTTCAAGCATCCAGGTGCAGTAACGTTAACCAGTTGTGGCAAAGTGCCGTAACGTTAGGCCTATATTGTGTTTAGAGCAGTTTAATGCCTTCGTACAAAAGCTATCAGAGGAATTGTCAAGGAAAGGCCATTTTCAGACTTGTTTGATTTGAAAGGGATGGAGATACGTGAAATGAAAATACTGTACGTGAAGATCCAGTACAACGGATTTCTAGCATTGCGAAAGGAATCTTTTCTGTCAGATGAGGTATGTTTAGACTTTTTATTGTCTTGTTTTAAACACACAGGCATGTATACTTCTGCCTGTAGTCATTCTTTACCAGATCCCTCATTAGTTTAATTCATAGTGTTTCTGTTGTTTTCGTTTCTGTTGACAGGACTTAACTGCTGCTGTACTGTGCTTCCCCTGCATTCGCATTATGGGTTTGTATTTTGTTTTATTAACAGTTTTTATTAATCATTATGAGTGTTAAATGTCGACATGTTGATAGAAAAAGATGGTTGCTGAATACCCCTTCAAAGATTTTTATTTTTAATGTTATATGGACAGTAGAAAAACAAATTGTGTAGGGAGGCTCTAAACACCTATGTTTGGAGCGGTTTTCTGAAGTGATCATGTAGTTTTTTTTTTTGTAATATCTTATTTGTTTAAGGTGAGGGCATTCAAGATTGCTGTCATTAAATAACTTATTAGTGCCCCATTGTGGCAGTGAGCTACAAAATACCTGAGAAGATGGCACTTATCCTGGAGTTCATACAAAGGTAAGCAACACATTTTTTATGAAATTGTGTATAGATCATTTTGTTGTGTTACTGTTTATTTAGTTGAAAATAATGAAACCACATAAGATGTAGTTGAAGTGGCAAGCTAACATGTCATGCAAATGGAGTCCATTGGAAACACAGTTGTATACAATGTTTGAATTGGAAAGTATTGGGGATCAATTGATAATTTAATGAACTTAAAATACTGTATGATTGATATGGTTTTCCACTTCAGCTTGGTCTGCATTTTACTCTGTAGTTCAGTTTCATTCATTTAATTTCTTGTGTAACTAAAAACAATATATGTTTCTTTAAATAACTTTCCTGTGCAGAAATCCTGAATCAGGGTCGATAAGGCTGTGATGAAGGAAACCAAATGGCTACACACTCCTCCAAGCCTGCTGAAGTTCCTGTACGAATAACTTTGAAAATCCATGTAAAATTTTAGCTTTTGTCAAATCGCATAATGGAACTTTAAAGGGTTAGTTCACCCAAAAATGAAAATGATCCCATAATTTACTCACCCTGAAGCCATCCTAGGTGTATATGACATTTCAGACGAATACAATCAGAGTTAAATTAAAAATGTCCTGGCTCTTCCAAGCTTTATAATGGCAGTGAATGGCAGCCCAAAATTTGAAGACCAAAAAAGTGCATCCATCCATTATTAAAGTAATCCACACGGCTCCAGGGGGTTAATAAAGGCCTTCTGAAGCGAATCGAGGGGTTTGTGTAAGAAAAATATCCATATTCAACACGTTATAAAGTAGAATATCTAGCTTCTGCCAGACCGCCTTCCGTATTCAACTTACGAAGAAAGTGTAACGCCTCTCGCAGTTCAAAACGCTTACGCTACGTCCGACGTAATCGTCGCGGCAGTTACGTTTTTTTTACGCTACGTCCGACATCGTCGTCGCGCCAGTTACACTTTCTCGTAAGTTGAATACGGAAGGCGGTCCGCCGGAAGCTAGATATTTTACTTTGTAACGTGTTAAATATGGATATTTTTCTTACACAAGCCCATCAGTTAACTTTAGAAGGCCTTTACTAACCCCCCGGAGCCGTGTCGATTACTCTTATAATGGATGGATGTGCTTTTTTTGGGCTTTAAATTTTTGGCTGCCATTCACTGCCATTATGAAGCTTGGAAGAGCCAGGATATTTTTTAATATAACTCTTGATTGTATTCGTCTGAAATGTCATATACAACTAGGATGGCTTCAGGGTGAGTAAATCATGGGCTAATTTTCATTTTTGGGTGAACTATCCCTTTAACTGAACAAACAGAAAAGGAAAGTTTTTTTTTTTTTTTACCCAATTAGTTCACCCACAAATGAAAATTCTGTCATTAATTACTCACCCTTATGATGTTCCAAACCTGTAAGAATTTTGGAACACGAATGAAGATCTTTTTAATGAAATCTGGGAGCTTTCTCTCCCTCTCTTAACAGCCTACGCAACTACTACTTTCAAGGTCCAGAAAAGTAGTATAGACATCATAAAAGTAACACCATGTCCTAACCAAATGCGATAAGATTCTAGCAACAAGCGGTTTTTCTGTCCACACCAAACGCGATGTGACCACGTGATGCGATTAGTCAATCAATAACCACAGCCAATCAGAAGAACTTGTGGGCTGGCTCTCTTTGCAAGCGCACAGCAGACAATGAAATGGTGTAATATATTTATGATTAAGTACGTATCCATTTAAACATTTAGAGTACATAAAATACGTCAGAGCTACGGCAGCATGCCGGTTTACCATTGGCCGATGCTGTTCACGTGAGCACGACGACGCATGCGTGATGCTGACACAGGAGCTGACCAATGTCAACAGCGTAGGAGACTGACACAGACGAGAAGAATTTTTTTCGTTATTTTTGTTTTTTGAGCACAAAAAGTATTCTCGTCGCTTTATAAAATTAAGGTTGAACCACTGTAGTCACATGGACTATTTTAACAATTTTTTCCTACCTCTCTGGACCTTGAAAGTGTTAATTAAATTGCTGTCTATGGAGGGGTCAAAGAGCTCTCGGATTTCATCAAAAATATCTTCATTTGTGTTCTGAAGATGAAAGACGGTCTTACGGGTTTGGAACGACATGAGGGTGAGGAATTAATGACTGAATTTAAATTTTTGGGTGAACTAACCATTTTCCTATTGTGTTCTCTTAGGGTAAGGACACACCAAACCGACGGCAAAGAACTAGCGCTGATGAAAGCCGACCGTGTTGGGGCAGTGGGATGGGACCGTGTTCAGAAAGGCTGCAGATACACAAACCATAAACAAAGTAGCGCCTGCTTACCGTTTTGAATAACAATCATGCTGATCACTTTCTTTATTCCACTTCGCTCATGTTAATATTAAAATATTCACACTCAGGTAAGATGATGTAAAATTAGAACAGCCTTCTGTCTGTACTGTCTTGACTTCTTTGCTCACTGGAACATTTCACTCTACTATTGACTATACGTCTTTAGCAAGTTTGCTGCTTTCTTGTATTGCATTTGAAAATGAAATAAAATGAAAAAAAATATATACTTTACCCATTGAATACATTTAAGAATGTTTACATAATATAAAAATAAACCATTTTCAATGAGTATATTTGTTCTTGATTGATTTGCTACCAAGTATATGCTATAATTTTATAGAAATTTCTACATACGGATTGTCCGTGAAAGTACAGTAAATGTACTGTAAATCTACAGAATTTTCCGTTTTAGAGTTGAAGGAAATGTCCGTAACTATAACGGAAAATGTACTGGTAATTTTCTGCCAGTACATTATCCGTTTTTTTACGGAATTTTTTTTTTTTTTACAGTGTACAAGTGCACACAACAGCTGCTAAAAAGGAGCATGCAACATGCAGTTTCGTCTCCCTGTTATTGTTTACACTGTCGTCGAGGCTGGTATGTTACAGAGCCATTGAGAGAGACGGCTAAGGGCTGCGTTTCCCAAAAGCATTGTAACAATAGCCACCAACGGTCTCTACGATCAACTTAGGCGTACAATGCTTTTGGGAAACGTAGCCCTGGTCTGTTATTGTTGTGTTCAGGTAAAGTAATGTGGGCAGCCATGCTATCGTTTTTAAAAGTCTCCGTTTTGGTCCGTTTACACTGACACGTTTTCAAACTAAAACGGGTCTGCAGCGTTTTCGAAAGACTTTGTTTTCGAGGTTCGAAAATGCCGGTGTAGACGACAGGCGTAACCGTAGCAAACCGAAAACGCACTAGTGTACCCGGTGCCTTAGTCTGTCTGTGATGTCTTAGTTTCACTTTCACAGACTTTTAGTTAGTATTAATTGGTTTCTGTTTTCCTTTGTTCTGTTCCCGCCTCTCGTGTGTCATCATGGTAACATATGATTTGTGATTCTGTTCAGCTGTGTTCACCTTATTATCGTCTGTATATAAGTTCCTGTGTTTTCTGTGTTCGTTGTCTGGTTTTATTAGTGTTGTGGAGGTTATCCAGTGTGACATTATCTGTGAGTTATAGTACTATAAGTAGTATTTAATCCTTCATCTTTGTGTTCATGTTCCCTACAACCTGAGACAACAACAACCCTGTGTTTTTTTTATTTATTTTTTTAATTTTCAAATCTGTAGTTGTTAAGGACCATTCACACAGAACATGGTTTTGCTTTTAAAAACACGAGACGCCACACAATATAGTATCCAACTGCAGAACTACAGTGCTGATGAATGAAAAAGAAGGCAGAAAGTGACTCTTCTGTTTGACATTCCACCAAGAGAATTTTGCACGCCAGTCTGCATAATGACAAAAATTCTACATATTAAAAAAGGGCATCTGAACCGTCGGAGTCCGAAGAGAATGTAGATGTAATTTTTTCATTTTATCCAGTTGCAAAATGACAGTTCTTACCTATGCTTATTTATTCATTAAACGCTATAAGATTGATAGCTCAGCTTCAAATCTATTAGCTACATGACCTTGGGGAAGCACAATTCTAATTTTTCAAACTTTAGAGGACATCGCCCTAAGCCTGTCCACCCAGAAGGCTGAAGACCACCTGGGAAATGCCATATTCCTGAAAAGTCCTCTAATGACTCATTAACATTCAATTATCACCAGTCATTTCAGCAGTAATTATCAAAGAAATTATATTAGATTTGTTTGATCTCTAATTAGTTTGTTACAGATCATGCTCTTTCTTTCTTATGGATTGCTCAGTATAGCTTAAGGGTGAAATGATGGCACAATGTATTACATTAATAAATATTTGAAACAAAGATTCTTTTATATTTTGAGTTATATAGTTTGAAGTGTTCTGTTTTACAAAACAAAGGTCAATAGTCTTTATCGGTTGTTTTAAACCCATGGAATCTAAACATGCTGCGTATGCATCACTAAATAAAACTGGCTATGGAGAAGGTTTTTTTTTGTACTGCTTACTGTAGTGCACTGTCATTCTCAAGAGACTTTAGAGTCTTAAGCAAAACAGCCCTCAGAAAGCTCTTAATGTAAATTCAAGATACAACCTTTCTGCACTTAATATATATGATAATGTTTCTTCTGTGTTAAAGATACACTTCTTTTTACATTTACATTTCCTCAATTTCTTTAGCTCAATTCTCGAATAAGAATTTATTTCTAAAAACACCAAGTTCAGAGATCTGAAAAAGCTTTGAATTTCTTATTTAAGCAAATTGCACGTTTTGGCATGTACGTGGCAAGTATAAATTTGTACAATTTGCACAATAACTAAAATGCACATGGCTTGCTGATCAAAACTGTGATCAGTGAAACTGTCATACTCTTCTAAACATTCTTTCATTGTGAGCCATCACATGCAAAATAATCCTTTCAATAATCAAAATCTGTCAAACATATGTATATTCCATAAATATGTATGACATGGAATGTTTGTGATGTCTGTTCAATTGGAAAATGACATGCCTTATAATAATAAAATAGGAAATCACATTACCAATCAACCAGTCAAAATTGGAAGCATATATATGGAACTTGCCTGCTTTCGTCATTTTGTGGCAAATTTCTGTTCACTATACTGTATAAGAAATGTGTAGAACATGCAAATTTGAATTTTCTGTTTACATGTAACAAATTGCTTCAAAAATAAATGTACTTTTCCCAGTAAACTTTTATACTGTTGAAATATGTATCTAAAAAGCTTGTGATAGCATTCAGCTAGACAAAAGATTGTATATACAGTATATATATAAGCAGTCAGTGTCAACAAAAAGTAGAACAAATATGAGATTTGTATAACAAACATTATAGGGTTGACTGCCATGGTGAAAAAATATCTAAACATTTAGACCTATAGGGCTCACACAAAGACAAATAAACATTTCATTGCATTGGCCAATTTACTGACACAATAACTAGTTTTACCGACACAGTAACAGTTTTCGGTGTTTGGTATTGTTTGGGTAAGTTCTGGGGGTAGAAAGCAAGGTTAGAAAAGCAAGGTTAACTTACCGTCACGTATATCGTAAACTCTTGGTTGATTAACCCATACCTTGCTTACTCGAGGTATGTTGGTTCCAAAACCACGGTCTGGAGTAAGTTCAGCCAACCCGGAGTATGAAACTCAGTTAATGGTGATCATACAAAGATATTCTCAACCGAGCGCCGAATCCAGGAGTCACCATGGAAACGAACGCTAAAAAGAAGCATGGCATACTTCTTTTGTTTAAAGGGTTAGTTCACCCAAAAATGAAAATTCTATCATTAATTCCTCACCCTCATTTCGTTCCAAACCCGTTCATCTTCGGAACACAAATTAAGATATTTTTTATTAAACCCCTCCATAGACAACAATTTAATTGTATCAAAAAAACATACAAAGTTTACATAAACAGTCTGCGAATGTAAACAGCAGGGAAAGAAATTGCATGTGTATATTAGATCTGGGAATTAAATATTAATTGGGAATCGATTCCTCGAGTCCAAGGCGTCGAGAGTCGATTCCAAAGTCATTTCTATCGCCAAAGGTGCTTACTACTTGCTTATTTGAGAGAAACCGAGGAGAAAAAAACGGCGCATAAGGCAAGAGAAGCTGTTATACCTTTTATTTTACGTTATTTGTATATTTGGAAATGTATTTGGTATTAATTTATTCTTGCACTCAATGGACTGAAAACTAGCTAACGTTATAAAAGCTGTTGATAATGCATACCATAATGCATAACACCGCATCCATAGGGGCTGCCATTGTTGTTTCGCGGGCTATGTGACGTCAGAGCGCATAACTGGGAGTACATCGATCTAGTACGAGTTCACGGGTGGGAAGTCACGGGTTTGACTGCCGTTCCAGTGCACTTTCACGGGTAGAAGGTTGGAAAAACACGGAACGCGGCATTAGCTCCAACCCTAATCAAACACACCTGAAGGTAATCAAGCTCTTCAGGATTACTAAAGTTACAAGCAGGTAAGTGTTTTTTTCAGGGTTGGAGCTAAACTCTGCAGGGCAGTGGCTCTCCAGGATCAACGTTCCCTACCCCTGGTCTAAAGGAACAAATAAAGAAATATAATTACAAATAATATTCAGTAAAGGTATGTGTTACAATAACATGACATGCAATAATAATAATAATAATAATAAACAACATATGCCAATACAGACAGATTAGACTATCATGTCTGTATCCTCAACATAAATATCAATATACTCAATGTAAGGTGCAATAATACAGTAATACAGTAAACAGACATAAAATAAACACCTTTGTGGCATAGTATGATAATACTCGTGTGGCTAATGCTAATTAGCGCATTTACTCCCAGCAAATTACGGCAGCGATAAAACACTCAGAACGTGCCAATGTAAACAAAAAGCATCAGTAGGACATCAACCATATATACAATATGAATATATACATATTTGTACTTACATCGATTCATAAACACATTACAATGAGCAATAATAATAAGGTGCATAGACAAAGAGTTGCAGTCCTGTGTGCAACATTGAAAATGGGAACAACTTTGGTTCCTATGACAGGCTTTCTGACATCGCCGCCCCCAATTATCCATCAGGAAAATTGTACACCTTAAGAAAGTCTGTCTGCAGTATCTGGAACATCATCCTCGAGGTGAGGAAGTGGAATTAACTGTACAGCTGGACGAGTGTACGATTTATCATTAACTTTGACTCGAGCAGTGCGAATTTTACCATCAGCTCCAGCTAATGTCTCAGTCACTGTTCCTACAGGCCAGAGGGCGCGTGGGAGTTGTGGATCAACAATGAGAACTACCTGGCCCACAGAAAGTTCCTTGCCATCCTTCCTCCATTTATGACGATCCTGTAAGCTTGGGAGATAATGTCAGATGAAGGCAGTCCAGAAATGATCAGCCAACACTTGGCTGTGTCTCCATTTGAATCTTCCAAGCAGATTGTTCGAGTCATAGAATACTTGAGGTAGGGAGGCATCGTGACGACCCATGAGCAGTAGGTTGGAGTCACTGGGTCTAAGTCTGCAACATCGGAGGATACATAGCCGAGTGGCTTAGCATTCAGAATGCCCTCAACTTCCACTAATAGGGTCTGCAGTACTGGTTCTGGCACTGATTGCTCTCGCAGAATGACACGTAGTGCTGTCTTGACAGAGTTTACCTCGTGCTCCCAGGTTCCTACGAAATGAGGAGCACTCGGTGGGTTATGGCGGAATCGAATCCTTTGCTCAGCAAGCAGCTCTTGAAGCTTTGGTGCCATGACATTGAAGGTCTCTTGTAGTTCTCGCTCCCCTCCGATGAAGTTGGTGCCATTGTCACAGAGCAGTTCCATAGGCTTGCCTCGTCGAGCTATGAAGCGACGCAGAGAGAGCAGGAATGCATCAGTATCAAGATGCTCCAAAAGATCTAGGTCCACACACCGGATTGTCATACATTTATAGAGAATTACCCATCTCTTCTCGTGTCGACGACCAACTTTAACTGTAAAGGGGCCGAAGCAATCTACACCCGTAGAATGGAACGGTGGCTTGTAAAGTTGCAGCCTGCAGGATGGAAGGTCAGCCATTTGTGGGATTTGAGGCTTGGCACGCCAGGACTGACAGTCTTGACAAGTTCGCTGGTGTTTTCGAACTGCTTCTCTGCCTCAAAGTATCCAATACTGGCGACGCAATTCTGCTAGGACTCGTTCAGAATCAGGGTGTAGGAGTAGCTGATCTGTCTCTTTAATCAACAGCTTTATAGTTTGACCAGGGTCCAACACGATTGGATGGATAGTATCCAGGTCGAGGTTACCAGCCCGACGCAATCGTCCGCCCACCCGTGGCCTCATCATACTCCGGTGCTAGAGAGGCTAGATGACTATCAGCTGGAATAGACTGCCCTGTCTTCAAAGCCTTGACTTCTTGTGGAAATGAATCATTTTGGGCCTGGGCCAGGAGTTTCTCGGCTTCAATATAATCAGCTACCTCACGAGAGGCAGCAGCCGCCCCATGCAGAGACCTAAAAGTGGCCTGGACAAGTTCCTGCCATGAGTGGAACTGACCTGTGTCTGAAAGTGAGAAATCAGAGACTGCAATTGTACAAATGAAAGCAGCTTTCCTTAATTCACTAATGTCGGGCTCTACCTTAATTATGTGCATGGAGGGCCACTGGTCAGCTGGTTTAAGGAGGAAATCTGGTCCCGAGCTCCACTGGTGAGGACCTGCTAGCTCCATTAGTGTCAGACCTCTCGTGATGTGGTCAGCTGGGTTGTGAGCCGAATCAACATACCTCCATTCAGCCATTTCTGTGAGGGTTTGTATTTCCGCTACGCGTGTTCCTACAAACACTTTGTACTGGCAGGACTCAGATGTCAACCATTACAGAACGATGGTTGAGTCAGACTAGAGGGTGACTGTATTGATAGAAAGAGTCTGCTCAGTCTGTATCACCCTGGCTAGTTGGGCTCCGGTTAGTGCTGCGCTCAGCTCCAAACGAGGCATGGAGAGGCATTTTCTGGGAGCCACTCTATATCTGGCCAAGATGAATGCAACATGGACGTGCCCTTGATCTTCGGTAGTACGTAAATAGGCCACAGAACCCTACACGCCTTTTTTACGTGTAGGGTCGAGGAAATTGCAGCTGAAGTAGATTTGGGATTTCGCCTACCCAGGTTAGCCACTTTTCTCGTATATGTAAAGGTTCAATCAGATCGTCCCAGCCCAGATTTTGCTTCCAGAGGTCTTGAACAAGAACCTTAGCCCTTGTAGTGAACGTGATGATAAACCCCAAAGGGTCATACTGGCTCGCCAAGGTCTTGTACACGTTTCTCATGGTAGGCTCCAATGTCTCTGTTGAGCGTAAATTATAACCCAGGGTATCACTGAGGCAATTCCACCTCAGACCAAGAGTAGGTTCTTGCAGGTCCGTGCTAGCTTTGGTCAACCATCGTTCACTGTTAGCGGATCGGGCCTCGGCAGGAAGATGCTGGATCACGGATGGTACATTGCATGCCCACTGTCTTATGTCAAAGCATCCCTCATACAACATCTAACGCAGTCCATCCACCACCTCCTTAGCTTCCCCTGAGGTTGGAGTGCTGTGAAGGCAGTTATCGACATAGAAGGAATTCTCTACTATGTGGACTAATTCAGCCATACCCCCTTTGTGTCCCTGGACATGGTGTTGGCGGGCATAGATGGCGCAACATGGACTGCATGTAGTTCCGAATGGCAGCACCTGCCACTCATATATATCAGGCTCCTTGTCTCTGCACGTCACTCCAAAGGAACCGCAGCACTGGCTTGTCTTTGGGCAGCAAGCGTACCTGCTGGAACATACCTTTGATGTCCCCACTCACTGCAACTGTGTGTTGACAGAACCTCAGAAGTACACCCAATAAAGATGGACCCAGCAATGGTCCAGGCAGCAGTTGACTGTTCAAAGATTGTCCATGATGTTGAAAGGAACAGTTAAAGACGATCTGTCTTTGCCATTGTGTTGCACCATATGGTGCGGAATGAACCAAGACTCTGCAGTTTTGTGTGCTTCTTCTGTGGTTATTTTGGCTACGTATCCAGTGGACTCCAACTTACGGATTTCAGTGCTGTAGGAGTTGGCTCTTTCAGGATCCCAGGCCAGTCTGCGCTCAGTGCTTTCTAAGACTGGGAAGAACAGCATTTTTTTCCAGCATGGAGTAAGCTCATTGCAGTTCGTCTCAGCAACTGCGTAGCGTAGCGAACACCATCCACATTTACTCCGATGGTGGCATTTTGCATCAGGTTGTAAGATTCTTTGTCTTGCTTGGACCTGGTGACCATTTTCTCATTGTACGGGAGAGTGTCAACTTGCCAGAGTCGTTCAACATGCTGAATCAGGTCATCACAAGGTGGAGCTGTGGTGATGTGAAGGCACTGTTGATAACATTGTGAGGGCTGCTTTGGACTCACTGGACCTCGAAGAGACCATCTAAGCCGCGTCCGTATGGCTATAGGTCCTCCTACTGGGCCTTGGCACATAGGCTGAATTGGCGTTAAGAGGTGTGGCATGTCAGAACCAATGAGGAGCAACGGCTTCACTCTGTCCACAGGAGGGAGTGGCAGATCTCTCAGATGACGATAAGTCCTTTGAAGTGCAGCCACTGGATAGTTGTGCTCTGCAAGACTCAAACTGGCTGCGGTGAATGCATTGTGTATAGCAAACCTTTTCGTGGGCTTGGATACTGATGATACCTTAAAGGAAACAGATGACCCTTCAAGTTCTGTGAGACACTGTTGGACAGTCTGTAAGGGAAGTAACTCAGGAGTACAGGTTAACTTTAGCTGCTGTACAACTGGTGAAAGCACTATTGTTCTCTCTGACCCATCGTCAAGAACTGCATGGGCTTCCATTGTCCTGCAACCATTATGAAGGACTTTAACCACCTTCAACATGACCCGTGGTGAGCGGTTTCGTCTGTCCAAGTAAACCCGGGTAGGTGGAAGGCTTACCATGAGAACAGCTCTGGTGGTGTCGTTGATGGAGTCATGGAGAATGGTGAGAGGAAGTTCTTTACAGACCTTACATGGCCACTCGAGGTTGCAAGTATCTACAGCATGGGCCCAACCACATCTCCAGCAGCGTTTACCCTTGTTTATCCAACTGACAATCTGGGCGGTGGTCAACTTCTTGAAATCCTCACAATAGTTGAGGTAATGATCCCTGTTGTCACAATGGGGACAGTATGGCTTTGGCTTGAAGCTGGATTTAGGGGCTGCAGGTTCAGAGGTCTTTGCAACTTTCTCATGTGTCAGGAGAACTGGTGTTGAGCGCTCCTTTAGATAAGGAGCTCCTCTAGCCTTCCCATATGACTTGGGGCTGTCACGCTGAAACATGGCTGCAGCTCGGCTGGAAATGCGTTTTGCTTGAGATTATATCTGTAACCAGGTGGCCAAATCAGGAAGTGTGTAGGTTTTGTCAGTACCTGTTTGGAGAATACAGTGACTTAAACAGTATTCAACAAAACTATCACGGTAGGCGGGTGGCAGTTTGCTCAAGAGACGGTCCACATTAGAGCCACACGAGTTCGTAACCATTCTGGCCTTCAAGAGTTTTCAGCATTCCCACTAAGGACTGAACCGATAACACAAATGAGTCGAAAGCAATCGGATCACCCATTTTAAGTGATGGAGTGCTCAGGATGGCGCCCAACTCTGATTGAACAAGCTGTCTTGGCTGACCATACTTGTCCTGTAATGCCTGTAGCGCAGCAGTGTAAGGCTGTGGATGGTACATAAAGGCTTTAGCTAGCTGCTGAGCACTGGGAAGTTTCAAATGGCTTATCAGAACATGATACTTGTACTGCTCACCGATATGGCTGTGATTACTCAACAAATTGTCCAGTGCCAACTTTAACAATGCAAAGTCACTCTCGTTCCCACTGTCGAACACTGGTAATGTAGGTCGAGGAATGCCATAGGCGAACAGTAGCTCTGACCTAGGGTATGTTGGGTAGCCAGCTTGGGGAAAAGGCAAAGATGAAAACGGCTGAGAATAACCAGGGGCATTAGGTGGCGCAGCTGATGCCTGGTGGCTAGTAACTGGAAGCTGTGGCAGATGTGCATGAGTCATCGCAGGAGTTGCAGCCATCTGTTGTGCCCCATATTGAACTGTAGGTATCAGCAGTGTTGCTGTAGTACATGGGATGTGCAGCGGTGGGCATGACTGTGGAAACTGATGACGGTTGAAGTACCACATTTGATGCAGATGACAGTGGAGCTGGAGCAGCCGTAGGGACAGATGGAGATATGTTAGGTGCGGGAGATGAGACTGCTTGTGGTAACAGGTGGAGTGTTGCAGGTAATGGTGCACTCACAGATTCGTTAGCAGGTAACGTCCACTGCAGCGATCTAGGTGATGGCTGAGACAACCCGGAGTCATCAAGAATAATCCGTTCAGCAGGACCGGGCTGTATGGATGACGTCACAGCTAGTGACTGAGACGAGGGCCACTGAGGCGGACTAATTTGTACGAGCTGTGGTGACAGTGAAGCACCGCCCCCACCGTCGTTATGATTTTTTTTATAGTAATAAAATTTAGTTCAGTTAGATATTACAATACAAATAAAAACTGAACGTGTCTGCTTAATAAAGCATGATCCGAACGAGAGTTACGGCACAGACCAGCAGCAGGAATCAGATTTCATTCATCACGAGAGCGAGGAGATGAATGACAAGATGATTGCGTAAGATTTGGTTTCAAAGCGAAATGTAAAAGCGCCTATTTAAGTGAGTTTGTCATTGTACTGTTTTGTTGTTGTGTTCCTCATTAAGAATAGGCTAATGAACCCACCATTCAAGCAACCCGCCCGAATTGGCGCTAATTCTAAACCGAAACTAAAATGTGCACGGCCGCATAGACGTTTTCTTTGAGCTGCTTTTGGGCTGACTAGGGCAGTAGGAAGCTTTGGGAGGAGGGTCCTCTGGAGGTCAGTAGCCAGCTTCGTAATCGTCCGGGTGTGAAGGCAGATTAGTCCTGCGGCGTGGTCTGCTGTTTGTCTCAGATGCGTCACATTGTGCTTTGTCCATATTGGTTTGAATTGCACTCAATCCAGCTCGAAGAACCAACTTTGTAGTGAAGTCTCACTACAATTTGTTACACTGGTTGAGGCGGCCGAATATGGACAGGATTCCGGTCAGAGAATCAGTAATTGGAGGAGAGATTCTTAGTGAAGATGGATTTATTGAACATCTGTCTTTCTGTTGTCATTTGCACCATAGTTAACTGTGATAATGACAGCGGTAGTAATGGTCTAAAGGAACAAATAAATAAATAAATAAATAAATATATATAATTACAAATAATATTCAGTGAAGGTATGTTACAATAACATGACATGCAATAATAATAATAATAATAATAATATCAACAACATAACTTATGTCAGTACACACAGATTAGACTATCATGTCTGTATCCTCAACACAAATATCAATATACTCAATGTAAGGTGCAATAATACAGTAATACAATAAACGGATATAAAAAAAAAAAAAAAAAAAAAAACACCTTTGTGGCGCAGTATAATACTCGTGTGGCTAATGCTAATTAGCGCATTTACTCGCGGCAAATTACAGCCGCGATAAAACACTCAGAACTCGCCAATGTAAACAAAAAGCTTCAGTAGGACATCAACCATATATACCATATGAATATATACATATGTGTACTTACATCGATTCATAAACGCATTACAATGAGCAATAATAATAAGGTGCATAGACAGAGTTGCAGCCCTGTCTTCCTGTGTGCAACACTGAAAATGGGAACCTATGGAAACAACTTTGGTTCCTATGACAGGCTATCTGACAGGTTATGTTGTCCACAACGGTAGGTTTTGAGCGCTGCTTGGTCTACGATAACAGATGCAGATGTGAGGGTCTTATTTTCATTTGAAATAAAATGCTGTTTTTTTTCTTTCTATAATCCAATGATAATTCTTAAAGAAAATGCGCCTAGAGTACAGATTAATGACCGAGAGCCTACTGTTGCTATAGTAACGAACGCAACTTCCTCACGCATCTGATTGACAAATAAACTGCGCACTCTTAACTTATTGTGGTTATTCTGCCTCGTACATTCTGTGCAAAAGCACTTAAGTAAGCTTTGTCATTTAACTTAACTGTGCACATGCATTTTAGACATGCCATGTTGTTTTAACCATCCTTGAATAATGTGCTATCCTATTTATTTATTAAATCGCATTTACTGCTGGGCTATATGGGCCATTTCAGGAGCATCCATAATTACAATTTAAAATCAGAGTTATTGAAATGTATCTTCATTTTACAAATAAAGGGCTGATTCCATGCCAGTCATGTGACGTCACATTGGAGCACATTCCTGAATGGCTCATATTGAGACACTGGCTGTCTCTCAATTCAAAGGCTGCATCCTTCTCTGACTTTAAAGTCCATGCCTTCGAAGGCTGCAAAGGTCAGACTAAAGTTGTTAAATGGGAAAACTGTTCTTGTTGCCTAGCAACTTTGACAGCTACCTTTGACAAGCGGCCGTAACATTTGTACTGGACTTTTAAAAGTTATACTGCACAACAGATGGCTGCGACTTCTGCAGCTTCCAGTTAACTGCCTAAAAACAAAACAGGGTTCACAGCCTGTCTAAATATGTTCACCGTGGTCCATTTATGTACATAATAAAGAATATAAGCTATATAAAAATCGCATCTTGGTAAGATATGTCAATATCTTAATTTTTTTATATAAAGAAAAAAATGAATTCTGGGGCAATGAATTCTGGGGTACGCGAGTGTCAGGAGCCTGAAAAAAAAAAACAACACGGCAAGACAAGTCAAAATAGAAAGTAGGTCACGAGTGATAACACTGCACTACGTACAACAACAGTCTGACAAAAGACTGAACACAAGAGGATCTAAAATAGGGGAGAATGAGAAAAAAATTAGCAACAGGTGTGACGGTGAACACAAACGAGAATTAAGGATAACAAGTGGGAGGGCAAATGCCACAAAGACAGCGGAGCACATGGTTAGCTGTCAAAACAAGGACCATGTGCTCAAAGGCAACAAGGCACACAGCCACAGAGACAAAGACAACAAAACACAGCAGATCAGACCGAAGTCATGACAGTAACACCTGTGCTGTCTCCTTAGCAGAAGGGAGCTTGGGTAAGGGGATAAAATAGGCCGCCTTGGAGAAGCGATCTCCCAATGCCAGAATCATGGTGTTACCTCTCGAGGGGGGAAGACCAGTGACAAAATCAAGGGCCAGGTGTGACCAAGGATGAGAGGGAATGGGCAAAGGCTGCAAAAGACCAACAGGATACTGGTTAGATGTCTTATTTTGAGCGCATACTGAGCAAGCCAACACAAACTGCCTGACATCTTGGGCCATGGATGGCCACCAAAATCGCTGACGGATGGCAGCCAGCAACCTCCGAACCTCAGGACGGCACAAACAACCAACCCCCTGGACACCCCCTCGGGACCTCCCTCGCCTGCACAGCCTCCCCCACCTGCCGCTCAACATCCCAGAAAAGGGACCCCACCACCACCTCCCTGGAGAGAATGGTTTCGGGGGAATCCTCGAACAGATGAGAGAGGGCGTCAGGCTTAACATTTTTGGAGCCCGGCCGATACGAGAGGGTGAAGTTAAACCACCCAAATAAGCATGCCCAGCGGGCCTGGTGAGCATTTAACCGCTTGGCCGAATGGACATACTCTAAATTCTTGTGATCCGTCCAGACCAAGAAGGGCTGCGCTGCTCCCTCCAACCAGTGACGCCACTCCCCCAGAGCCAGCCTGACTTCCAGCAGCTCCCTGTTACCTATGTCATAATTTGCTCAGCGGGGTTCAGATGGTGAGATAAGGCACAGGGGTGCACCTTCCCATCTCTGGGGAATCGCTGGGACAGAACCGCACCTACCCCGACATCGGAAACATCCACCTCAACAATGATTTGCCGTTCAGAATCTGGAAGACAAAGAACAGGAGCAGAGATGAAACGGGACTTAAGAACATCAAAAGCCTCCTGAGCCTGGGAATTCCATCTGAACGGTACCTTAGGTGAGGTGAGTGCTGTTAAAGAGGATGTCTAATGCTATTTCATGCATTCTGGCTTATTTACACTGTTAAAGAGTTGGATTCTCATGCTAAACGTGGCCAAAGCTTAAAAAAAAAACAAGTTGGACGTATGACGGAGTATTTCTGTGCCAAATACGCTCCTTCAGGGTTCGTATAAGTTTCGGAAAGTTTTTTCGAGTATGGCTCTGTATGACGTCATAAAGGGTGGAATTCCTTGTACGGGCACTTCTCCCGGAAGAACAAGAGCATGCCCATCACCCACGTGCTTAGTTCTGGGTTACAGAAGTCGACGATGCCGCTGCACAGGAGTTGCTCGAGAAAGATTTGTAATTTTGTTTTTAGGCCACGAAATCAACAATGTTCATGAAATCATCGTCCAGCCCCTCCCGAAACCTAACACGTCATGCCGATTCGTTCCAGTTACGCCAGAGTTCTGAACTGGATGGAGTAATCTGTAACTGAAAGGCCGCCATGACTCAACTGCACCAGCTGGGCAGCCGCCTCATCGCCCCGAGCAAAGCGATCAAACAGCTTGATTATCTCAGCTCTGAAGTCCTCGAAAGTGGCACAGATTGGGACACAGATTCCCACACAGCAGTTGCCTAGTCACGGGCCCTTCCCTTCAGGAGGGTGATAACAAACGCTACCTGGGACTCCTCCGTGACATAGCGGCAAGGCTGGAGTGGGAAGACAAGGGAGCACTGGGACAGGAAGGCCCGGCAAGAATTGGGATCCCCGTCATAGGGCAGCGGACTATTGGCATGGGATTCAGTCTCAGGATGAGACAGAGAATGGCCATATGCAGCAGCTGATCTGCTGGCCATGGCCTCCCGCTGGAGTTCTTGTATCTGGAGATTGAGATCAGCTACCTGGGTAGTCAGACACTTGACCCCCCGGTGAAGTGGCAGTTAACTGGCTGGAATGCTGTCCCAGAAGAATGCCCTGTAGACTCACTGCGGATCTGACTTGATCTGCACCTGCTGAATCCATTTTAGGTCAGACTGTTCTGTCAGGGAGAGACACGGATTCAGATGCAGGTACAACAAGGAAAAAAAACAGCACTTGGGGCCTGAAAAAAACAAGACACGGCAAAATAGAATACACACAATAACACTGCACTACACACAACAACGGTCTGACAAAAGACTGAACATTAGAGAACCTAAAATAGGGGAGAATAATGAGGGAAAATTAGCAACAGGTGTGTGATTGAACACAAATGAGAATTAAGAATAAAGTGGGAGGGGAAACGCCACAAAGACAGTGGAGCACATGGTTAGCTGTCAAAACAAGGACCATGTTCTCAAAGGCAACAAGGCACGCAGACACGGAGACAAAGACAACAAAACTGTAATGTCTAGTGTGTTGGTTCTGTTTCATGTTCATGTTTCATGTTCTTATCTTGTTTTCCCATTGTCTTGTTTTCTGGTTTGTCATGTGATTCCATTGTGCCCTCATGTGATCTTGTGTCATGTTGTCATTGGTTCATTGTTCTTGATTGTTCACAGGTGTGTCTTGTTAGTCATTAGTCTCTGTGTATTTAAGCCCTCATGTTTGCCATGGTCCTTGTCAAGTATTGTTTGTGTAACCCTGCTGTTGGTTCAAGTCTGTGCATGGTTCATAGTTCAAGTCTGTGCATGGTTCATAGTTCAAGTCTGTGCATGGTTCATAGTTCAAGTCTGTTCATAGTTCAAGTCTGTTCATGGTTCAAGTCTGTTTCAAGTCAAGTTCAAGTCATCGTCTGTTTTGTATCTGTTCATGTTGTCAAATAAACTGCACTTGGGTACATCAAGCTTGCCTCCAGTGGGACTCTGTTACAAAAACACAGCAGATCAGACTGAAGTCATGACAGCGAGGCTGCGAACGATCGATCTGTTGTATCCTTCATTTCCCGCTAAACAAATGTCGCATTTAAAGGAGCCTTCGAACAGGGACAGCCTTTGTTGCGCCGTGGTGACGCAATGTGCCCTTCAAGGGACGCAGCAACAGTTTCACATTTATGGGACAAATTACCATAAGTGGATGGATTTTTTACCACAATAGGGTGGTTGTGTACACATAATTATGTTCAAAAACAATATAAAAGTAAATTTTACATAATATGTCCTCTTTAAGACTTTTGCAAAATAAGCCAATGCAACTGAGAAAACCTGTAAACAGAGTCTCTTCCATTACAAACCTTCATATTGCAATCTTAGAATAATAATTACCGTTTCATTCTTAAAAAACAATGATAAAGATTTGATTATTTTAAATAGGCCAAGGACAGTTTCTCACCAAATAATTTTACCATATAATTGTACAGGAGTATTCACACATTCTAAGGTTATTAGAGGTAAGGTAACTGACTTGACTATTGCATATTGTGGATATGACCTAGTAAAGAAATATTTCAAGTAAATATTTCAAGTACATTTTATTCATTGTCAAGACAATAAAATGTACATGGAAAAAGAGAAACCAAATGACCTTTGACTCGTCAAATTCAGGCAGGATGTTTCTTATTTAGTTAAGGAGAATGCAATTAAAGGCAGGGATTTGTTCCAGAATTTTTTTTTTGTTATGCTGGGTGAAAGTCTCTTCACATCCTGATAGCAATCACTAATGCTGCGTTTACACTTAGCATTAACATTCAATCACCGTGATCTGATCAAGTGGGCGGGGTTTTGTGTGACGTCGACCTGTGAATGCAGACAGGACTGCTGGATTGCGTTAACATTATATTATATCCGATCACAGTGCATCTTCGACTACCTCCGAACCAGGAAACGTTGATTGGATAACATTCCGATCACAGCCGCGTTTATACATGTCTTTTCAATGCGGATGTGGACAACATCCAGATACAGGTCGCATGTTAATGCCAAGTGTAAACGCAGCCTTAAGTTAAGTGGTCTAAATGTAAGTATATATATATATATATATATATATATTAGGGCTGTCAATCGATTACATTTTTTTATCATAATTAATCACACTTTTGTTGTGTGATTAATCGCGATTAATGGATATTGTGCAGTGGTGGGGGCATACATGTGCCACCCGCAAATTACGCCTATGCTTTCAGGTAAAATAACGGACGGACACAATATTCAGGTCATTTCAATCTTATTTTCTTTGATCCTATTGAAAAAATAAATCGTAGAACGCACCTTGTAAAACTACCACGTCTCAGTCACGAACGTGCCCAGTCAGTGGCACTGTCAACATAACCCAAAACTGTAGCTACAACCTGTCCACATACAAAACATGAGCAGCGCTTACAACACACGTTAGACACTTTATTTGTACTTTTCGAATATTTTCTTCATTTTTATTGAAAATAAACGGCTTTCCGATCTGATATGTGATGTGAAAAGGAAGTAGAGCGAGTTCGGCAAAAGGCGGATTCGAACCTCCGAAACCTACGGTTTGCGTCAAAACGTAACGCCACGAACCTTACCCTTACACTATCAATATTGACCGTTCGTTGCGGTGTGTTCCCGGCTTTACAGAATGAACCTGTACTTGGAACTGAAAAGTCTTACCGTTACTTGCGGGCTAATGGGTGGATTCTCTCCGCGTCAATGCGAGTTTTTAAAAGTCTTTTTAATAGAATTTTGCATCGCTGCTGTTTATCTATCACACAACTGCAAATTATAGGCTAAGTGAATAGCCAAGCACACTTCATGAACTCACAGGCGCGACATGCATGAGACAGCCTGACACTTAATTGCCTAACACAGCAATCAATCAAACTCATCAAGCATTATGCAAAAACCATAGACAGTAAAAAAACAAATTTTATTTATTTTAGTACTTGAGATGTTATAATAATTTTGTAATTACGTTAAAATAATTTAAACAACTGTTATTTAACATATATTATATTTGTAAACTGGGGGGGGCCTACTCATCATAGTGGGCGGGCCTGTGCCCGTCAGGCCCGCCCGCTGGCTACGCCCCTGCACACGCATATCCATTTTTCCGTGTGTTATACAAACCAACAAACTACATAATAGCGCAAAAAGACGGGGTATTTGAGCGCGTAATCCCCAGCTAACAGTTACGTTGTGAAGACGTAACCGGACCGGACCATATTCGTCGTAGCGACGTACCAAATAACGTTCCAGCGACGTAACTTTGTGATTCCCATAATCGTAGTGGCGACGTTATAGTGGTAAGTTGCTGGAACGTGACGAGCACGTCTCAACTACCAAACTGGCATGTTGTGAGAACGTAACCTCAAAGGACCATATTAGTTTTAGCAACGTGCCAAATAACGTTCCAGGGACGTAACTTTGTGATTCCCATAATCGTAGTGGCGACGTTATAGTGGTAAGTTGCTGGAACGTGACGAGCACGTCTCAACTACCAAACTGGCATGTTCTGAGAACGTAACCTCAAAGGACCATATTAGTTTTAGCAACGTGCCAAATAACGTTCCAGGGACGTAACTTTGTGATTCCCATAATCGTAGTGGCGACGTTATAGTGGTAAGTTGCTGGAACGTGACGAGCACGTCTCAACTACCAAACTGGCATGTTGTGAGAACGTAACCTCAAAGGACCATATTAGTTTTAGCAACGTGCCAAATAACGTTCCAGGGACGTAACTTTGTGATTCCTGTATTCGTCGTGGCAACGTTATTGTGGTACGTCCTAACGACCAAAATACCACGTCCACCTTTATTTTTAATATACTTCTCACCTTTAGTCCGGGGAATGAAGATGTGCTTGGTCCATAACCTTGAAATCCACATAGAACTGATAAACTCAAACATTTCATTCTCTGCTGTAAAACCTTATAAATAAATTAGTTTTGTTTTTAGTTAATACATTTAGGGATCAATACTTGCATGTAACAGAAACCAATACAAACCCCTAATAAATTCTAATAGAAAATGGCCCCAAACCACACTGCATTCATTTATTAATCAGCATTTATTCAGTGTTACTTTGTACAAATACTAAGCCGACATATTTTGAACCATGTAAAGTGTTAACAAATTATGAGTAATGAAATGTAACACATCAATTCATTAATTAAACAACATAATCAATAAACATTATAACCAATTATTAAAATATTTTATTGTCTTATTATTAGGGATGGGTGTAGTTAAATAATGATTTTATCACTGATACTTATCAATACTCTTATTGATACTACTCTCTATAATTTAGCAGAAAAAAAGACATGAAAAAAAGATTCAGTTTCTTTATTATTACTTTTATTTGCAGAAATTTCCTACGTGTCCTGTGAGGCACCTGCTACAAATGTCTGGTGGTGATGTGCTTTATTGCTTCACTACCTGTAGCTAAACCTGAACAATGTGACAATTACCAAAAATATATAGTCCTTGAGCTTCTCTGAAGCTAACAAATAAAGAAAATAACGTTTATAAAGAGATATGTAAAAAACACAATACAGATTCCTAGCATCTCTCCTGTATTATTTGGCCAAAATATACAACAGCTTTTTGTTCAAGAAAATGAGCATGTTGACTTTCTCAGTAAGAATCTGAGACCTCTCATTCCTGACTTGTCCCAGCTGTGGAAAACACTCTTTCAGACAGTGTTGAGGAGGCAGAGGGAGATGATGGCGAGCTGTGAGAGAAGAGGAAGAGTCTCTTTCTTACCCCACCAGCGGAGGGCAGGGTCTTCTGAGGCAAGGATAGGAGGATGGTCTCTATATATTCACTTTGGATCTTTGCAAACTGGAAGCTGAAAAATAAAAATGTGCCATGATACTATTGTAGTCAGGTTTATTGCTTTTTGTTATAAAGGTATAAGATTATTATTTTTTAACTTACGTGTTCCTCCTCCTCTTCATCCTCTTCCTTATCCCGAGCTGCACTGTCACCTCTTCATCCTTCACTGGCAGCTGAAACAGAGGCGCACCTTAATAATGTTGCTAATCTATGTTTTTTATGCTTTTGAAAGAGTCTCTTTTGCTCACCAAGGCTGCATTTATTTGATCAAAAAATACAGTACAAACTGTAATATTGTGAATATCATTATAATGTAAAATAGCTGTTTTCTATATTTAAAGGGTTAGTTCACCCAAAAATGACAATTCTGTCATTAATTCCTCACCCTCATGTTGTTCCAAACCCGTAAGACCTTCGTTCATCTTCAGAACACAAATTAAGATATTTTTGATGAAATCCGAGAGCTCTCTGTACCCTCCATAGACAGCAATTTAATTAACACTTTCACGGCCCAGAAAGGTAGTATAAACATCGTTAAAATAGTCCATGTGACTCCAGTGGTTCAACCTTAATTTAATGAAGCGACTAGAATACTTTTTGTGTACAAAAACAAACAAAAATAACGACTTTATTCAACAATTCCGTTCTGGCCTGTGTCAGTCTTTTTAGTCAGATTTTAATCTTTGACAGTCAGAGAAGAGCACAAACATTTACGACTGAGTCAGTCCACACAACACACTTAACGATAAGTCAGTCACAACATGACATTCTGCTGAACTCAACTGTGTGAATATCTTGTACCAAAACAAACATGGATGTCAACAGACAGCAGCCACTACTTATTTGCAGTGCAATTTGTGCAGAAAAAAAAAACAAGGAAAACCCAACAACACTGGTGTTTTTTTATTTTTATGAAACATTAAACATAAAATCATAAAGCCCTGTTTTTATCTTTCATGTTTCCTTTTTGCCGTTATTGTCTGAGCAGACACATTTCATTTTGCATTTCCTGATTCATTAATTACAAAATTTCTAGTGCTATTTTTAAACCTATAAATCAAGCAATAATGTAGACTTATTCACAAATCAGGAATTAAAAACGAATTGGTTCGTATGAGCAAAAACACTGCGCTATTTTTTCGTTCTGTTTCAAGAGTTACCGGTTATAACGAAATAAAATACTCATTCAAAATGTTATTTTTATATTTTTATTTTCATTTTTATCAGTCTACAGTAAGTGTACAAAAACCATTTAACAGGATTGACAACACTGGAAACTCTGAAAGCATGACTTCATTTGACAGAAGAGCTGCAGAGATATTCAAAGAACTGTATTTCCTCATCATATTTCCTCAGATATATTAGATATAATTAGTGTGTGTGTATATATTTTTTATTTTTTATTCGTTAGACTTTTTAAATTAACATTAGGCTATCAATCATTAACATTAACATTACTATTCTGAAACAAGTGCCGTTATATAGCCTACATAAGCTACCATTTTTTTCTGTTTAACTTTTATTAGACTCCAGGTCGAAATAAAAGAATAGGGCGTTTTACCCTGGTGCATTTGCGTGCATCTTACATAATCACAAACATGCACAGCGCATGATAGAAGACAGAACGCGGGTCAATATATTGTTTTTTATTATTATTATGAATTTGGTGCTATTATGCGCAGCTGAGTAAATGACATTTGGGTTTACTGTATGTGTGTCGGATGAAGGCGGCTTTCTGCTGCATGCTTGCAAAGGGACTCTTGAGGAGACAGTGGATTGCCATTCATTTGTTGCTCTGATTGCACTCGCAATGCGCGAATACACTGCAGGCTCGCTCTCGCTCGTATCCAAGGTAAATCATCAACGCCATCATCCCTTACATGCATTTTATTTAACTAAATACATAATTGGCTAAAACGAATGCACAGGTTACTTTTCTGAACAAGAGCGCACCCGAGTCCGTGTTTCCGAATCGCGGCACAGTTCGAGTTCAACCGAACCCAGAGCACCTCCTCCAGGTGGTCTCGGGTTCGGTACCACGGTGCGCTTCCAGGACCGCATGACAGCTTTCACATTACCAGTTTTTCATGCGAACCGTGCCCCGTTCTGAACTAAACTGCCAGTGTAAAAACGCCCTTTATTTCTATTTTTAAAATGAGAGAAATCGCCGCTTATTCTGAATTTTTACAGAATGCAGTTTCACTTTTTTCCGCATGCATTGTCCTTTAGCACACAATTGCATTGTCCGTCTGCAGCACAAAATGAATAGCCTAAAACAGTTAACTTGCAATGTTAACTTATGAATTAATACAAAAGAAACATCAAAAAGATTGTGTTTGATAAAATTACAAGATGATGTTTGACAGGGAACGCATCTCCTCAGCATAATCGCCTGCGCCAGTTGCAAATATTAAACATGTTTAATAAAATCTTTGTGAGGACGACTGGCAACAGCTTTCAAGAAACAGAATTCTTAAATTCTAAGACTAGAATCTTTAGATACAGCACACTGCATGATTTTTCACACCGACTGTAAACACAGACTGAACACAACTGTCCCTGATTCGGCGCGTTTGAGCATGATCAGTCGGCAAAATCAGTCTTAGAATGTTTCAGTCTTAAGTGTGTCCCCGGCTTTATAGGGAAATCGGTGCTCGTGCAATGAGTGACAATCACGCAGTGTGAATTATTAAAGACGCGATCTGTGAGAATCGCCGAGGCCCATGAGATATTTGGCATGCTAAATATCTGGACAATATATTATAATATAATAATATAATAGATATATTTACAATTCTATCAAACAGAAACAAAGCACAAACATTTGCTCGACCAGCTAGCCGCAACAGCAGCACATTGCAAAATTATTTATTTACCCCAAACTCTCTTTGCAGAACACAATCCTTGCTCCCTGTGTCTCCCCAACCATTTTCTCCGCCATAATCTTTTTTCTTTTTCTCCTTTTCGCTGCAAATCAGCGCACAGACAATTCGGATCGCAAACTTTCTGCAGTTTATCATTTTTATTAACAATTCCAGTCTCGCGGAAGAACTCCGGTCTGACGCACGCGTGATCTCGTGCTGTTTACTTGTCACATCTCACGTGTGTTTGGTTGTGAAACGTAGTTTGCGCACCGGAGAGAGTTGTCGGTGATTCTTCCTATTGTAAAGTCATGCAGTGTGAAACCTCCTGCCTCCGATCCATCGTGCAGTGTAGGGGTGTTCGATTCCAGGTTTTTTGGAGTCGACTCCGATTCCCGACTCCCACTGTAGGAGTATAATCGACTCCATTTACGTTACATCAAAACAGGGTCAGAAATAAGACAAAATTGCAGTTTTTACACGCTAGGTTAAACAATGGAAAACCAAATTTATATTTATTGCATTAATATACCATCAATTAAACTAAAGCTAGCATGGAGGAAGCCAGCTATATAATTACAAACTAAAGTCGCTGTGACTGTTTTCTATTTCTAAAGTAAGCACTCAAATAAATGTGTGTGACAAAGTTTCTGCAACAGCTCTCTGACACGGTGTATTACGTCAGTGTCTGAATTCCTCGCTTCATTTCATTCGCTCCTTGCTTATATAGTGCACTCAACTGCCACGCACTTTATAGGGATTAGAGAATCAGTAAACAAGTGAGCGATTTCGGACACAGCAACAGAGTCAACACCGAGAGTCAATTCCTGTGCTGGAGTCGACCCCGACTCTGGGGCTATTCAGAGTCGAGGAATCGACTCTTTTGGAGTCGACTCCCCATCACTAGTGCAGTGTGAACACAGCAGTGACTGAATGCTACCCCAGATAGTCATGCAGTGTGAAAATAGAAGTGATCCGACGAGTTTGAAAATTGTGCAGTCTTAACTTGGCATTAAGGACTTTAAATTAATCGCATGCGTTAACGATGACAGGACTAATAAAGTTATATAGGCTATACTTACATTTAGACCACTTAACTTATATCATTGTCCCGCCTTTTTTGTGCTGTGCTCTCCTGGCCAAGTGGATATTAATTTGGACTCTCACTCTTCATTTTGTGTTTCTGCTACCGTTTCTGTGCTCATTGAGAGCAAAATAAACTTTTCTGTTGTACCTGCATCTGAATCCGTGTCTCTTACATATATATATATATATATATATAGCCTGTGGAAGGTGAGTGATACCTACCTGCCTGTCAACGTATGTATTTTGATATCTCCGTGCACCCAGCTCTCACAGACATCACACATTATACTCAGAACGGTTTGTGACTCGAATTTATGCATTTCAATGGCAACACTATCAACGGCGAAATTAATCTGCAGCAGTCAGGTGATACAGGCCAGTGCTTTTTAAGTTGTTTATTTTCATTATTATTGTAATGTTATGTGCTTTGAGACATGAGGTACTTTAACGCTGTATCTCGTCTCGTGACGCTTTGCAAACTCTGCTGTACACGGTCATGTGTTTCGAAGAAGGCGAAGCTTTGGAGTGCACTTTGAAGGGAGGGTGGGATCTAATGCTTTCAAAGCTAGCTTACTATTGGTAGCATCTCCGAAATTTGCCCTACCTTTGATATCCTGCTTTTATTAATTCACTTTCAGTTCCTTCTTTTAGCTGTTGCCATGGGCACTTCCTTTGCAAGCTGGCAGATATACAAAAGCTAGAAACACATTGATAAATGATAAATGCATAGCCTAGAGAGACAAAAAAGCTAATGTATATTAGAAATCTTCAGTCTAAATGCAGCTTTTTTTTATAAATAGTTTTTAACCATACGAAGCAGTTTTAGGCCTAGACATCTGGGGGGTATTCCAGAAAGCAGGTTATATGACATAACCAGGTATGTTTAACCCCTTAAGCCCTGAAGGCATTTTTGGAGTTGTTTTGTCTGAGTGACATACACAAACGTAAAGACTCATAACTCCAAAACTACAGAAAGGAGAGTCAAAAAGTATGTATAATTTGTTATAACACTTTTTATATTTTAGAAAATATAAATTTTTATTACATTTGGACAATCTAATGCTGAGAAACTGCTTATAAAAGACAAAAATATTATTTATTTTTTAAATAATTGTACATATCTTTCTTATTTTACATGCTATAACTCAGGAAGAAAATAAGGTAGCAGGAAAAATCTTTTGGTGATGTTCCCCTATATGTGGTCTGCATCTAAATCAAATTTTGTGGTGATAGCATAAAGTAATCAAAAGTTACAGCATTTGGAACAAAGGTAGCCTTTTTGTTCAGTCCTTGGCACCCGGAAGGCATTTTTAAAACTGTTGTTTTCTGAGTGACATACACAAATTTAAAGATTAATAACTCCAAAACTATAGCAAGGAGAAAGGTCAAAAGGTATCAAAATATGTATAATTTTAAAGCTTAGAATCTCAGCTTTTCAATGCACCTATGACTCTCACGATTAAAAAGAGACCAACGTCACCATAATCCGTCACTTAGATCCGAAGATATCCTTCATAGTTTTAACAAATATAACCTTACAGGCGCACATGAGCGAAGTAAACAAATGCAGCTTTAAAGTGGCGTTTACGCTTGTAACTTTATGAAACATGCTCCGATTGTTGAAAACAGCACATTGGTACTTAC
Organism: Coreius guichenoti; assembly: GCA_039654105.1. Classification (NCBI taxonomy): domain Eukaryota; kingdom Metazoa; phylum Chordata; class Actinopteri; order Cypriniformes; family Gobionidae; genus Coreius; species Coreius guichenoti. The sequence continues at coordinate 28,635,207 of CM077168.1, forward strand.
AGTTGATGCTCCCGATTGAAATGAGTCCAAAATCAACATAATCCATTGCGATCGTCGATCACGAGATATTCCTCACGGATTTTGTGTTGATCAATGCAGTAGTTTTGAAAAATGACAATTCATTTTTTCGCAGGTAGGTGGCTCCCGCCGGCGGTACACTCCGTTTTAGAGGAATAACTCAGCGTTCGTTAAAATTTGATTAAAATGATAGATGTATAGATGCATTGAAAAGCTGAGATTCTAAGCTTTAAATTGATACCTATTATGTGGTATTATTGCATTAAGTGGTTGCTTAGTAATTTTATTATGAATTACACTTCGGGTTTAAGGGGTTAAGGGTAAGTAAGTGGATAACCTCAACATGGAGGTAACTTTCAGGGTATGTAAGTAGCCATAGCAGCTCCGGAGCAGCTCATGTTCCAGGGTTAGTTTACTTCAGAGGTGTTCAGCGCATGCGTGCCCTATTGATGAGGCTCCAGTGGGCGTGACAGTTTTATTCCGATTTTTAGAATGCATTTTAAGAATACTTTACCTATCAACCATTTAAAATGCACAACAAGGCTGTATGCAACATCAAAGAGGCATGCGCACTGATGTAAACAAGTCCCGCATGAGGTATGGAAGCTTATGGGTAGCGATATTCAATTTGAAATGTAATATGCAAAATGGCAATGCAATATGTAAAATGACATTGTATTTAATTTAAATGTACATTTTCCATTCCCAATGTGCAAAGTTTGCAGCAAAATGCTAATTCAAATTCAATAATTTACATTTGCTATTTCCTAGTTTTAACATATAATTTAAACATATATTTTAACGTTTTATAAGTTGCAAAATTAAAATGAAAATGTATTACAGAAATGATTAGATATGTTTAAAGGGGGTATAACACACACAGTTTATCTCACGTTAATCTTGAGTACCTATAGAGTAGTATTGCATCCTTCAAATGTCCGAAGAGTCTTTAGTTTTATCATATTTATAAAAGACAGATACGCTGTACCGGTTCTTTCCGAAAATAGCCAAACTCGTGAAGGCGTGCAGTGGGCGGAGCTAAAGAATTTCGAGCACACACACACTCTCCCTGGATTCACTATACTTTCGTGTTGTTGACATTATATGCACTTACGTGTGGCAAATGCCAACAAAACACAGACATTTGATGCAGTTTCACTCACCGCCTGCGGTTTCGACTCGTGACCGAGAACAAACACACTTGCAGAACACACGTGGCTGCTTCGGAAAAACAAACTGCATTCATTGTTTCCTTAACGCTGGGTTATTTGGGAAGCTGAACAAGGTTATCTTTCCCTCACAACCAGAAACACACTTGACAGCTGACGGCTACCGTAGCCCGAACAAAGCTCGTTGTTGATGCTCTTGCTCTAGTTCTGGTTGATGTGCGCACGTGCATATCCAGGAAAAGTGCACATACAAGGAATTCCACCCTTTATGACTTCATAAAGGGCCATGCTCAAAAAAAACTTTCCGAAACTTTATCGAATCCTGAAGGAGTGTATTTGGCACAGAAATACTCCGTCATACGTCCAACTCATTTTTTGAAATTTTGGCCATGTTTAGCATGAGAATCCAACTCTTTAACAGTGTAAATAAGTCAGAATGCATGAAACACCCCCCCCCCCCCCCACACACACACACACACTTTAATGTGTTCAAGCTAAAATTTTAGCAAAATGATCATTTAAATGTTATTTTTCTTAAAGGGTTAGTTCACCCAAACATTCTGTCATTAATTACTCACCCTCATGTCGTTCCAAACCCATAAGACCTTCGCTCATCAATAAAATTATGGTGTGGAGTTGTTTTTCAGGGGTTGGGCTTAGCCCCTTAGTTCCAGTGAAAGGAACTCTTAATGCTTCAGCATACCAATACATTTTGGACAATTTCATGCACCCAACTTTGTGGGAACAGTTTGGGGATGGCCCCTTCCTGTTCCAACATAACTGCGCACCAGTGCACAAAGCAAGGTCCATAAAGACATGGATGAGCGAGTTTGGTGTGGAGGAACTTGACTGGCCTGCACAGAGTCCTGACCTCAACCTCCTTTGGAATAAATTAGAGCGGAGACTGCGAGCCAGGCCTTCTCGTCCAACATCAGTGCCTGACCTCACAAATGCGCTTCTAGAAGAATGGTCAAATATTCCCATAAACACCCTCCTAAACCTTGTGGAAAACCTTCCCAGAAGAGTTGAAGCTGTTATAGCTGCAAAGGGTGGGCCAACTCCATATTAAACCCTACGGAGTAAGAATGGGATGTCATTAAAGTTCATGTGCATGTAAACGCAGGTGTCCCAAAACTTTTGGCAATATAGTGTATATGCAATGGTGTTCTCTAATCCCACAACTTTGGAAAGAATGCATATGCAAAACTAAATAAAACCTCAATTTGTGCTAACTTTTGTGCCTCTAAATAAATCTCAAACTGCACTGATAAGTGAGTTATATGGCATTTGATTTTTTGGAACATAATGTGTGAGGAGAAAGGGAAATGTCACTTGAGCAATTAATTTAACGTTTGTCAGTGTTGCATGGATGATAAAAAGGCAACTAGTCATGCATGAATAAATGTTTGTTTACTGCAAAGGATGACAGCATATGTTGCCTATGTTCTGATGTTGACAATGTTTATCTTATTCATTTTAATTTCAAGATGCTAATTTTCGGGGTCCGAAAACCAGTCAGTATCTGGTGTGATCACCATTTGCCTCACGCAGTGCAACACATCTCCTTCGCATAGAGTTGATCAGGTTGTTGATTGTGTCCTGTGGAATGTTGGTCCACTCCTCTTCAATGGCTGTGTGAAGTTGCTGGATATTGGCAGGAACTGGAACACGCTGTCGTATACGCCGATCCAGAGCATCCCAAACATGCTCAATGGGTGACATGTCCGGTGAGTATGCTGGCCATGCAAGAACTGGGATGCTTTCAGCTTCCAGGAATTGCGTACAGATCCTTGCAACATGGGGCCGTGCATTATCATGCTGCAACATGGTGATGGTCGTGGATGAATGGCACAACAATGGGCCTCAGGATCTCGTCACAGTATCTCTGTGCATTCAAAATGCCATCAATAAAATGCAACTGTGTTCGTTGTCCATAACATACGCCTGCCCATACCATAACCCCACCGCCACCATGGGCCACTCGATCCACAACGTTGACATCAGCAAACCGCTCAACCACACGACGCCATACACGCTGTCTGCCATCTGCCCTGTACAGTGAAAACTGGGATTCATCCGTGAAGAGAACACCTCTCCAAAGTGCCAGACGCCATCAAATGTGAGCATTTGCCCACTCAAGTCGGTTACGACGACGAACTGCAGTCAGACCCCGATGAGGACGACGAGCATGCAGATGAGCTTCCCTGAGACGGTTTCTGACAGTATGTGCAGAAATTCATTGGTTATGCAAACCGATAGTTGCAGCATGATAATGCACAGCCCCATGTTGCAAGGATCTTTGGAAGCTGAAAACATCCCAGTTCTTGCATGGCCAGCATACTCACCGGACATGTCACCCATTGAGCATGTTTGGGATGCTCTGGATCGGCGTATACGACAGCGTGTTCCAGTTCCTGCCAATATCCAGCAACTTCGCACAGCCATTGAAGAGGAGTGGACCAACATTCCACAGGACACAATCAACAACCTGATCAACTCTATGAGAAGGAGATGTGTTGCACTGCGTGAGGCAAATGGTGGTCACACCAGATACTGACTGGTTTTCGGACCCCCCTGGACCAGACCCCCCCAATACAGTAAAACTGCACATGCTGTCTAATCAGCATCTTGATATGCCACACCTGTGAGGTGGATGGATTATCTCGGCAAAGGAGAAGTGCTCACTAACACAGATTTAGACAGATTTGTGAACAATATTTGAGAGAAATAGGCCTTTTGTGTACATAGAAAAAGTCTTGAAAAATGGGGGCAAAAACAAAAGTGTTGCGTTTATAATTTTGTTCAGTATAATATGGATAAATTGTTTTCAATTACCAACTTAATTGTTGGGTACAGACAACTGTTTCCAAAACAGCTTAAGAAATTTGGGCTGCCCCAAGCACAGCTAGAATAGTCATTAAATCCCCACATTCAATGTAAAATATTTACATTTATATACTATAAATTGTATTCTATTTGAATTTGTTTGGCTGCCTCCCTTAGAGAACTATATAGTTTTTGGATAACTTTCTTTGTACTGATCGGCGGTTATATTCATGTCATTTCCTCACAGCTTGGACAACTTTGTGTTTCACCAAATGGAATCCAGTCAATTCCTTAACTTTAATATTAAGTGAATGGAAATTGATGAAGTGAATGAAAAATGATTAAGTGTCCTGACTAATGGAGATAGATCACATTACTGTGAACTTATTCCACTAATGTTTGCCAACCAGTGTCCAAATGTTCTTTGTCATTTGAACAAAATATCTATTGCTTTAAAAACATATTTGACTTAAAAAAACAGGTAAACACTACACAAACAAAACTGTTGTGTTGATTCCCTTCTAAACTTTAATTTTTGAATGATGTTCTAATTTTTGTATTGTTTAAGACTTCATTCTATGATGTTAGTTACGTGAACTAATTATGTTTGTATTCCTTAATTGATTCATGTGGAATTGAAGTACATGATTAAATCATATAACTCCAACACATTTTTAATAACAATAATTTAACGTAACTGAAGAGAATATGCCATTTCTCTCAGATTGCTTTAGCAGTTTTGACCTAATTGGTCAAATCAACATGATTGTGAAAAATCCCCTTTATGGGAATGACAAGGCGTGTGCTGCATTATACAGTGGTTCCGGTCCTCTAATCTGAATGGCTGAATGGCTGAATGGCCTTCCAACAGCTGTTCCATTCTTGTGTGATATTGCTTAACTGAAACTCATTTTTGAGTTCTCAAAAGGGCTAGAAGCTGAGCGTTGAGAGAGTCTTTCTGCAACGGGTGGTTGCTTCTTGATTGATGTCTTGTCTTCTCTTCAGTCCAGCTTATCGTGAGAGATGGTTAATATAGAAAAAAAATCACATTCCATTAAGACAGACAGTGGCTCCATGTCCAATCTATTTCACACCTGACTAGTGTAGCTACCTAAGACAGGCCTCTCACAGGCCACTCGCAGAGGTTATTGGTATGGCCTTCCATGAAAACACCATCTGTCAAACATACACATTTATTTTGAAATGTGCGTCACTATACCCTCCTTAGCAGTGTTGTGAGTATATTTCATAGATCCTTCTAATACCCTGGTGACAGATATGTATGTGTGTGTGTACAGATTTATTTTGAGACAAACAGGCTGATGAATACATGTGCTCTTTGAAGTGAACATCGTTCTTTATGTGATCAGAACAACCTTCACCTTAGATGCCTGTTCACACAAACTTGTGCATGGAAGAGTGGGTACAAAGCCATGTCAAAATACCATGTGTATATACTCAAATGGACAGTGGCTGAATGATATGAAAGGGATAATATATAGACTTTTTGTACCATGCAGATGGGTATTCTGTTATAATGACCAACTCAACAAATAAATAAGTAAACATTATAGGCTATTTATATTATAAATAAATACATGAACAATATTAAACAATATTACCGGACTAATATAGGCCTACAGCGTTGCTATGGACAGCGGTGAATATAAAGAAATATCAAACTGCCAAATACTGTGATTGATCAATTAGAATGAAGTATTCCAGAGTGGCGAATTAACTCCAAACTAAATATCTGAATATACTGTGCCCTTCAAGGGAAGTTGGAAATATTGTAATTACGAGTTCTCAGCACATGAATGACTGAGCAAATTTGTATTTAACAAGTGGAAACTCGGAAATTTAGATGATACAAGAGTTGCCGAATTGTGATGTTGGAAGGGGCATGTCGATTTAAAACATGGCAGAAACATATAATATAATTATTAATATATTATCATAATATAATCCAGATATAGGACTCAGAGGCAGAGACAAAAAATTAACTCAAATGCGGGGCTTCACTGAAAGGTTGGTGAGTGACAGGAATACAGATGAGTAAACAGGTGAATATGGAACCAAAGATGCATTTAACTCAGTGTTATAACAGTCTTCGTATTGCAGATGCTGACAGACATGCAGATACCACACAGGAGAGGAGGACAATGATACAATAGACAGTCACTGGAGATCACTGTAAAAAAATAAAGTTGAGCTAACTTAAAAAAATAAGGCAACTTATCACATTCAACTTTTTAAGTTAACTAATCCACTCCAGTTAAAATCAACTTAAAAACTTTTGTATATCTACCAGGTAGTCTTTTGAACTTAAAATTTCTTGTCAAGACAATTAAAAAAAACAAGTTGAGCCAACTTGAAAAAATAAGGCAACCCATCACACTCAACTTTTTAAGGTAGCTCAACTAATTCGCTCCAGTTAAAGTCAACTTAAATACTTTTGTTCAGCTAATGAGTACCAGGTAGTCTTTTTAACATAAAACTTATTGTAAAGGCAACTAAACAATGTTTAGCAATGCACACAGCTACAAGCCTTGTGTTTTCATCTCCATGTTTGATTTTCAAAATTAACTACACAACATGAACATCATTTGCCTCTTAAAACTAGAGGCACACAGTTTACCCATTTCACTCGGGCAAATAAGTCGCAAAAGTTGCAATAAGAAGCACAGACAGCTCAACACCTCAACACGTCTCATGTCACACAAATCTCAAACATGGTGATGATCAACAATTGTAATTCAGTAAAAATATGAACTCTGAACCATATGACAGCTAAATAACAGTGACAACAAAAAAGCAGCAGCATAAATCAAGATGTTTAATGCAAAGCAATAATCATTTTTTTTATATAATTACCTACACTCAAAAAAAAGTATGTCTAAACATAAGATTTATGGGTAACACTTTACATTAAGGCTCCCTTTGTAAAGGGTTTATAAAGGTGTTTGTTAATGACTAATAACTGATTTACAAATGAATTATAGATCGTTGATAAGCAGTTATAACTGCATGAATAAAAAGGGTGACTTTAACGCAATACCTGCCAAATAGTGAGCCCTTTTTAACTCACATGTTATAAATGCTTAATAAATCTATTTATTCACACTTTTTTAACTCAAAACCAGATTCCTGATTTATTTCATGATGCAGCAAAAATAGACTATCTTAGTGAGACTGAAGGGTGTTGTATTTGTGGTTTTCTCATTAATATCTCATGACTGCCACTTTTCTTAAAATGTTCCTTACCAGAAATTACTGTCTTACCCATGATATTCCACAAAAGGCTCATGCCTATCCACAGCAGTGTATAAAACATATGTAAATGAAACAGGTAAGATTTATGTAATAATACACAGCAAAACGCCCATGTTAAATTAACACTTCCTAGTGTTCATGCGTGTGCTCACTACTGAGTTAAAGTACCATTGAAGCAGTGTTGATGTTAATGAGATAATTAAGTGATGATTGAGCATGAACACCTGCTGTTAACAAACAGAATCAGTGAAGAAAAGAGAAACACAAGAACTACAACTGACTTCAGCCACAGCTTTACACTAAAAAATACTGTGCCTGTTTTACTCAATTAAATTGAGGCAACTATTTGCATCAGCTTTTTGAGTATTTTAAACTCATTGTATTTGTGTTTATCCTATTAGACTTTACATGTTTTCAACTTGGACCCTTAAGTAATTGCAACTCAATTTTATCAATTTACAAACTATAGTTTATATAGTTTTGTTTACAAACTATAGTTAAGTTTATACAACATAAACTTTTAAGTAATATTTACAAATGTCTCCTTGTAAGCCACACATTAAGTTACTTTTTTCCAAGCTACTTTTATTTTTTTCATTTATTTTTTATAAATTAAATTATTTTCTACATTTTTTTTTAAAAGTTTCATTTATGTATGAATGGCAAATATTGATCACATTCAGTTTATTAATTTGTTTATGTTAAAACTCTGTAATCCAAATGCATGGAAAATGTATATTCAATTCAAATACATAAATCGTATGTTCAGACATACATTTTTCAAGCTGCAAAGCATGCTGGGAACTGGCACAACATTGTTGAATGTAAAAACGTTTGTTCAGATAACTCAATTTGTAAAGTTGGGACAACATTTGGACAAGTTTTGGACAAATGCTTGAGAATCTAAGTAAGGCCAACAAAAAAACTTTTGTTAGCAACATGTTTAGAGCATTCTTGTTTTTTTTTTTTTTTTTTGTACAACTTAGCCTGAATAAAACTTAGATTCTCAAGTATTTGTCCAAAACTTGTCCCAACTTTACAAAGTGAGTTATCTGAACAAACATTTTTACCTTCAACAATGTTGTGCCAGTTCCCAGCACGCTTTGCAGCTTGAAAAAATTCTGTGGTAACTACTATATAAAAATGATTATTGCTTTGCATTAACAGGCTTGATTTATGCTGCTGCTTTTTTGTTGTCACTGTTATTTAGCTGTCATATTGTTCAGAATTCATATTTTTACTGAATTACAATTGTTGATCATCACCATGTTTGAGATTTGTGTGACATGAGACGTGTTGAGGTGTTGAGCTGTCTGTGCTTCTCATTGCAACTTTTGCAACTTATTTGCCCGAGTGAAATGGGTAAACTGTGTGCCTCAAGTTTTAAGAGGCAAATGATGTTCATGTTGTGTAGTTAACTTTGAAAATCAAGCATGGAGATGAAAACACAAGGATTGTAGCTGTGCGCATTGCTAAACATTGTTTAGTTGCCTTGACAAGAAGTTTTAAGTTAAAAAGACTACCTGGTACTCATTAGCTGAACCAAGGTTTTTAAGTTGACTTTATCTGGAGAAAATTATTTGAGTTAACTTAAAAAATTGAGTGTGATGGGTTGCCTTATTTTTTCAAGTTGGCTCAACTTGTTTTTTTTAGTTGCCTTGACAAGAAGTTTTAAGTTCAAACGACTACCTGGTACTCATTAGATGAACACAAGTATTTAAGTTAATTTTAACTGGAGTGGATTAGTTGAGAAGTCGAATGCGATAAGTTGCCTTATTATTTTAAGTTAGCTCAACAATTTATTTTTTACAGTGCACAGATGATGGAGAATCCAAAATTAATCCACAGGTAAGATACATGGAAGTCTGAACAGTCTTTGTGTGTAACACAGACAAGACCAGAGAAAAGCCCTATTCAGACGGGATTAGTTTTACAAGGGTAGATGGAGTAATGTAACTTTACCACAGGTCAGCAAAATTTTCAAAAGAGGGACTGCATTTAAAATATCCGTATGTTGACTGAACATAGGTCCGGAAGAACGATTTATTAATTAAATTAATTAAATTCTGATTGGATTCTGTTGGTAATAGGTACTATTCCTAAAGCTAAATTAAATTTTGTGCTTTCAACCTTCTTTTTGATCTGAATGTATGCAGAAAACACTTGAGGTTTGCCACAGACTTGTCCCACCGCCTAGAATGCAACTGAATGCTGCTTCAAGCACCTCCATACTTCAAAAAACGTGGAAAACTACTTTTATACAGGAAATGTCAGAATACGTACATATTAGCATTACCTGAGGTAATTTTTCCAGACCTTTTTCCAGAAGGTAAAAGTCGCTGTAATCTTTACTGACATTGTCCGTAATGATTACTGAGATGGCACATTCGGACAGGACTAAAATCACTGAGAAGCTCTGGTAATAATTACATTATCCCACCTCTCCATGTAAAACTAATCCCGTCCGAATAGGGCTAAAGAGTGAGTCTGAGTGCTGAGTAGAACCCTATTCGGACGAGATTAGTTTAACATGGAGAGGTGGGGTAAAGTAATTATTACCAGAGCTTCTCAGTGATTTTAGTCCCGTCCAAATGTGCCATCTCAGTAATCATTACGGACAATAGTAAAGATTACTGTAAAAAGCTCCAGAAAAATGACCTCAGGTAATACTAACTCCGTACGAATAGACCCGCTGTAAATACTATGTACGTAAATATTCTGTCATTTCCTGTTTAAAAGTAGTTTTCTGCGTTTTTTCAAGTATGGAGGTGCTTGAAAAAGCATTCAGTTGCGTTCTAGGAGGTGGGACAAGTCTGTGGCAAACAAAAAAAAGTTTTCTGCTACCATTCAGATAAAAAAAAAAGGTTGAAATCATTTGTCAGAGGCACAAAACTTCTTTTAGCTTTAAGTAAGTGCCTATTACCAACAGAATCCAATCAAAATTTAATTAATTGAATTAATAAATTGTTCAACCGGACCTAACTGTTATATATAGGTTATATATCGATTATATGTGTTTGTGCACGTGAAATCAGGAAGCAACTTAATACACACATGATGACAGGGAGGTGACGGCGGTGCGTAAATCGAGTTACTCCTCCCACTTCTGCTAGTTTTACTGAGATTTCTTATCCCGTGCAAATTGGCCATTATTAAAGACGTCCTGTGGTAAAATTACATTACTCCATCTACCCTTGTAAAACTAATCCCGTTCGAATAAGGTTTAGGTCCTTGAGGTTAACAATGTCCAGGTGTGTAGCCTGAAAAATCATGTGATTGGAAGAGAAGGCTGTCAATTAAATTCTGAAAAGAAACTGTAAGGTGAATTTCTGGCTGACAGGATCCAAACACAAAGGTCACCTCAGTGACCAGTTCCTCACAATGACTGTCTCAGTGACCACAAGCTTTTTATTATTTTAGAAATGGAAACATACTTGAAGTACCAAGGACTTCAATTAATTGAATTTCTCCTAAGGTGAAGGCTCAGCAGCCGTTATTTCACATCTTTGACTATACCTAAAGCTATTTCCTGCAAGAAGTCTTATCTTCTGCTTCCCATCTCTTACTTAAAAAACACACATGCTCCTTCTGTCTGCATCCCACACAGCACAGAGGCAAAGAGAGAGTGGCAGAGGGGACGGTAGAGAGATGGAGAGATAGAGAGAGGGTGCTTCAGGTGATTTTCTATATGTTAAGGCACCTGCTGAGAGAGCGGTTCTGCTGGGTTAGTCTATACAGGTTTGCCATCTGCTAAATTATAATTTATGCTGCACCTCTCTCACGGCTCTAATGTTATTTTCCTTAATCCTTTTTCTCACATTTAATGTTCCTACTCCCCCTCACCTCGCAATATTTGCTCTTTCAATTACCAAGCCTTTCTGGTCGTATCCGCTCCTTTGTCTTTTTTTCAAAACATTCTCACCCCTTTTTTCCGTATTTTTCCTCCAACAATCTATCAGTGCATTAATATGTTACTTTTGAAAACTGAGCCTAGTTTCTTGTGTGAATAAGAATGAAAACAAAATAGTTAATTAATTTAGAGTGGTTTATGTGTCAATAAGTAGTAAAAAAAAAACTCCTGGAAACATTTTTAGTAACATTTCTCCAAAATGAGACTCATTGATTCCTTTACTTTCAGTATCACCACAGCTAGTAAACAAGCCTGTGAAAATGGGACAGTGCTAATTACTACAGACTCACAAGAAGTAAAACTAACGATGCTGTTTTAATTATTTATTGAAGACGACTGGTGCACCACCTCATCATCTATGAATCACTTTTCTCATTTGATTACACATTTACAACCCTACGCCAAAGTCCCTTTCATAAAAAAAGTCTGTTCATTCCGCAGCCATATAACGCCTCATCCAAGACCAAGTCCTGTCTATTTGAATGGGGGAATCCTACAATCTCAAAAACTACTGGCCGAACTCACAATTAAATAACATTTCAAATCAGCAACAAAATCTAACATGAATCACCCCAAAGTCCCTTTCAAGGAAAGTCTGTTCACTTGGTGGCCATATTTGCAATGCCTCAGGACAGCTATTTTGGGCATCCAAAACCAAGTCCTATCTATTTGAATGGGGGAATCCTGAAATCTCAAAACTGCTTGTCGAAATCACAATTAAATAACATATCTGCAACAAAATCTGTCACAAACTGTCCCATAATTGTTGTTTCAGGCTAGACGAGCCAATACACATGTGCTTCTAACGGCAGCTGCAGTGACGCAATGACTTTTTTTTTTACATTTTAGTGAACTTTAATCCCCTTATCCCTTTAACTTAAAGTTCTGTCTGTGTGACAAGTCTATATACCAGAAGACAAGCAATAGATAGGCCTACATTAGGAAAAGCTAATTCTTTTTCTTTAAATTGTTCCTTTGTTATTCTGGTTTATGGTCTCCACAATAGAGTGGCCTTGATGCAAATTGATTTAATCAACATGAAAGTCTTCAGTAAGCATACATAACACATTACATACCAAAGTCTCACCAATAATACCAAAGCAGTTACAGGATTTCACTTACCATTTGAAAAAAAAATGCCTTAGATTTATTATAAATTAAATAGGCTAATAGTTCTTCCATTGGCCCAGTCTGTGAGGGAGTAAAATCATTTATATGGCATGGACCTGGGATGCAAGGACCTATGTTACATTTCGTCTATTACATTTCATATATTAAATGCCATTACATTTCTATTGTATTGCTATTGTTATTAAGGCCAATAGCAATACAATAGCTTTTGGGTCAAAGCATTAAAGAAATCGTTTCCTCTCCATATATAGCCAATTATAAGTTATAGGAATCTCTGACAGTTTTTGTGTTAGACATATGAAGACCGATTTAATTAAGCCGCGTGCTCACCAGGATTTTATCATTTCCAGCTTGATGCGCGCGCTGATCCCAGTAGTATCTTAAAGGAATGCGCGCGCTCAGGGAAAAGCTAGATCGCGAGAGAGAAAAAACAGCTGCATCTGAAATAGGTTTCAGATTGAACTAATTAAATATTAATATAGATCTCTGTGTGGAACAGAGCGTTAACGTGATCTAAACTGCCTCCTGTAATATCACTGTAATGTAATATTTGAATGACAACTTTAGTGCAAGACAGGTAAAAAAAGTTTGAGCTAATCACCGTTCACTTGATCTGTTATTTACAGTGCTGTAGAACTTATCGATATTTTCACGAATTTCAGGAGTCGGTCATTGCCAACAGCTTATAAAGTCCTTAATCGACTGAATATGTGAAGTATACTTCACCTACACCGTATTGATGCAACACCCCTACGCCACACATTGGTTCAATCCACATGCGGTGTTGAAGAAGCCTTGACTGAAGTATAGTGTGTTTAGATGAAGACGGGTTGAGGTGGGCAAAACAGTTGCGTTTGACAATAAAAAGCGAATCAATCCTGCACTTTTGTGGCATCTTCGTATTGCTATTGTGATTAATGGTGAGTATTAAGAGCTTTATTGGACGTTTGCTGTGTGCAAAGTGTAAAGAACGCTATGTTAAGTGTGCTGCATTGGGGACATTTATCGAGATACAAGCGGACTGTAATGTTTGTCATATCGCTGCAAAACCTTATTTATTGTTGTCCTGTCCTAGACGATGTAGAGCACTGAAAAAAAGATTGGGTGCCCTTGAAGTGAAGTGTAGACACAGCGTTTAATGCAGCACATTTAAAGCCTTTAGGATTTAATTGTCATGATTAAAAGGCAGATAGCAGAGAAAAAGGAGAGTTTCTGTCCGCAAATGAATGCAGGAACATTAGATTGAACCCGTGTCGTGCAGTGACCACACGTTAACGTTGCTTCATGATCGCTCTCGCTTGAATCTCTGAAATTTGTTGATTTGAACTTGACAGGCAGGTTGTTGAAGTGAGATGCTTTCAGCACTCTACTGAACAGGAGCTTGAATTCATAGAAATCAACGATTAATGTTTCATCACCCCGCGAGACCCTCATTTGAGTGACAAGTGCTCAAATCAGAGAGTTTGCACTCATGCTGGGTCATTGATCTACATTAAGCTCTGCGTTCGTGCGCAGTATAAATATTATTTCTCTGCTACAAAAATACATAAAATAGTGAGAGTGAGATGTCATGCTTTCTTTCATTAGAAGAACAAATATAATTGGGATTTGAATATTATCACTGTGTATTAATTGTGCACTGTTTTCATGGTTCGCTTTTTGACAAAAAAAAAGCACTGTCCTATTACACAGTATAGTTCTGTTCAATGGCTCTGATAATTGCCTTCAATAAGTACTACTGGTTTATCTAGACAGCACAGACCAATCATTCATATGACGCCTTTGCATAATAGTACAATAAATCACTAGGAGGTTTTTCACTAGGTTTTATTGTATCGTGTCTGTATTAGGTGTAGGGTATTGCAGCACTTTACATTTGTACAGCTTCCCAAATTCCACGATTTCCATCGATCTCTTCATCTGGTCTCATATGTGATAAAAGTTGACATAAAACGGAAGTTACAATAGTCTTTTCTTCTGTTTTGTGACATATCCAAGTGAAATGGCTTATTGAACAATAAAAAATGTAGGAAGGGATTTGATTTTGTCTATCGGGAATTGATTGGATGGTTGTGGTTTGCTATTGTTATGATCTCATGTGAGTGACCGGTTGTCCCGCCCTCGCACCAGTAAACACGTCATCAGAGAAGAGAAAAGATGTTGCAAGAGGGAGGGGAAGAGATTTTAATTAAAGATTATGAGGGAAAGTTAGTTTAAAAAAGTAATGTGGATGGATAAATCATCTATAATAAATATTGCAATATTCCAAAATTAACTTGCCATATATGGAAATTTCTGTCATTTGTGAGAAAACGGTTCATTGACAGAATTTTCCTGCTTTCCGTGTTTTCACTCTTATACGGTATTACACATCATCTGAAAGAGTACTGAATCTCCTGATCAAAACGCATGCGAAGAAGATGCAGAAACAAGCGTTATCATATGCATATATAAAATAACTCGATCACCAACATTAAACAGCATATAAATCAAAACTGCCTAACGTTACTGAATGAAATGTCGACCCAGAACGAGCTATAGGACTGTGCAAGCCTTAGGGGTGTAAATGGACTCTATCTACTCCATCTGTGTTTTGATCATTGTTCTGAATCAGATCTGGATGTAGTCTTTTACAAAAACGTGATGTTCTCAGTTTTTTGCTCAAAATGTTGCTTTTTTATGAAACTTACCAACATTCAAGTGTTGATAAAAAAAGAATCCATGAAGCTATAATAAATTGTATTTATTTATTTATTATTTTAAACAGAGGGCATATTGCGTGTTCAGATATTAATTCAACAAAATATTCTGGGGGCCATGAAACTATTTTGGTGGTGGCTGGAAACTTTTTTTTTTTTTTTTATAAAAACGCTGGTGGGGAAAGAGTTAAGAATTGTTCATTTTGATTTCATGGTGACTTTAAGTCACTTGTGATTTAACTATCTTACAGGCTGACCAGCTCAAAAAAGTCCCCAAAACCCCTCTAAAAACAGCAGACTGACCAGGCTAGAGGACCAGCTAAACCCATCAAACCAGCATGTTTAAGCTCTCTTTTCAGTATCTGAATAAGAGTGTCTGTTAATGTCATCATAAATGTGAATTTAATGTTCATTTGCAGTTGCTAATCAGGCTAATGAAGGACATTGACAATTCAGTGCACTTGATTTTATTGTAAATGCTTCATTCATTAATTCATGAGTGAGTGATAATATCCAATGTAACATGAAGTTAACGTTCATAAGTTAAATTGCATTGTACAAATTTTGTCAAAATATAATTCATGTGGTAACACCTAAGTTTACTGGTTTAAGTCAAGTCAGATATATTATTTAATATGACTTGTATTCAAAGTATAGCATACACTACACTGATTGCCGAGACAACCCCCTGCAGCAGCCTGTGGATTTGTGCTGTGCTCAAGAGCACAATATTGACAGCTCAGGATTGTGATCTTGGTAACTATTCGGTTCTTGCGTCACCTTAATTGGAAATTAACCTGGTGGACTCTTAACCATTTATCTGCAGCCACTTTGGGAACCAGCTCCTTGCCTTTCTCATCAGGTCGAGAAGCTAAATGTTGACAAAAAAAGGTTCAAAACATTTAATAAGAAAGTTTGTGCAGGTTAATTGCTTGAGTTTATCATCCTGAGAACATTGTTAAATATTGAGCTAGAGTAATAGCAGTAAGGAATCTATTAAAGAGCCCCTAGAGCACAGCATATGTGTAAAATAGGATTTCAAAGTATATTTGTACACATTCTCTTTTCTCTTTCTTGCGTCTTTTTCTGTTATTTAAAGGGTTGGTTCACTCAAATATGAACATTTTGTCATCATCTTTTGTGTCCTACAGAAGACATACAGGTTCGGAACAACATGATGGTGAGTAAATGATGACAGAATTTTCATTTTTGAGTGAACTATCCCTTTAATCTCTTACTGTCTATTTCTGTCAGAACAAACTACTCAAACACAACAGAATGTTTTTTATCCTCAGAATCTTGTATAGTAAAAAAAAAAAAAATAGAAAAAAGTAGAAGCTAGAAATAAACTCACATTTCACTCTTGTGGGAATGGCAATAAATGACAGGTCTCTTTATCTCTAAGGATGTGTCCAGTGCCCTGGTTGATTTTCTGAGGGGTAACTGTCAGGGATGATTAGTTAAACACTGCCAAGACAATATGCTGAGGGCGTTTCTTGCCACTGATTATGTGTTTAGGTGCATGTGTGTCCAATTTCATGGCTCTGGGAACAAGCTAATAAAAGAGATGGAGGCAAACGATAGCAGGGTAAGATTTAAAGATGACGTGAAGAGATGCAGAAAGAGAAGGAAGATGAAAGTAAAGGAAATGATAGGCAAAAAGGAGGAATATTATCAAAAATAAGGGTAGGCTATATTTTGCCAGTCACTAAGACAGAGTTTTTGATGTGTATCTTAGATCTTTTCCATAAATGTAATTTTCTCTTTAGAGTGACTGTCATACCAACAGAGTAAACAGCTCAGCAGCACTGAGAGAAAATGAGCGGGAATCTGTAATCAGTGTTCCTCTGTGCTTTTGTGTGGTAATGAGCCTGTCGAGTGTGGACATTGTGTGTTTCCTCTCTGTTCCTCCTGACAGGACAGACTCCAGACTTACTGATGATGAGCATGCTGGGTATTATAATGAGACGCACTATGGGCAATCAGAGGTGCGTTAATCAAGACGAAATGTCTGTTGACACCTCAGTGCCCTTCTGTCACCAATCCCATTTATTTTCTATTTTTATGCTTTGTTTGAAATGAGTTAAACTAACACAAAATCACACTTGTATTTTTTGGTCTGAAAAGAGACTGCAATCAGGGCAGAAAACTCAGGCCTCTTATTGTTGTCGTTACTGATATGACAGCTTGTAATATTCTCTGCACTGTTGTGATGCTGATGGGTATTTTATGTTTTTATGATTTTACCACTGAGCTCTCTTGACAAGCATGCTGGCCTTTGTACCCCTAATTGGGTTTTGAAGGCCAACAGAGGTTCAATTTTGACACATAATGAAAATCAAAACCTTTTAGCTCTATAATAATGTCTGCCTCTTTAACAGCCTCTACAGCTACTTTTCAGTGTAGATGGCTGTGCTTTTGGGCTGAAGATGCTTCTTCCTGGGGGATGGATCTTTAGCAGCTGACATTATTGCAGGAAGGTCAATATAAAGACAGGCAGTCAATTGAAGTCTCTTGTGTAATGTCAATTGCTACAAATAATTGAACCGGATTTGTTTCACAAGCAAACAAATTACATCTAACCCAATGGAGGATCTGAAACCTCAAGGACTCCATGGACCAAATTACAGAAGAATAATAAATGAGCCAATTTTATATTAAGCAGAGGCAAAATAATGATGAATGAGCCTTAAAGATTTTTTCTCGTCTTGAGAATGAAGTAAAAAATCACCAGCCCAACAGTTTTGTATCATTATTTGTGTTTGTTGTTTTATCAAATTATAGCACAATGGAACATTACATACACATGAATTCTGTCAGGACCACTATTGTTACAGATGATTGACAATTAGCATACAGTTTGGATTGGTGGTATGTTCTGTTCTGGGCAAACCATAAGAGCAGGGAGAAAAGCGATAACCCCCCTAGGGAAAACAGAACAGAACCAACATAAATGTATTGCAAATATCATTAATGTTCAATAATTTAATGTACAACATAATTCGAGAAATTAGTCTGATTCGAGGGGGAATCAGAAGGCCAAATCCTGACTGGACGAGAGGAGGAGCTGGGGATTGAGGAGGGTAATTAGCCAGAATAAAAACATATATATATATATATAAAAACATATATATATATTTTTTTTTTATTCTGGCTAATTACCCTCCTCAATCCCCAGCTCCTCCTCTCGTTATTATTTTCAGAGAGAGAGAAGAAACCCATTCCATTATTTCCATAGCCTAGAGCTGTTTTCTATTTCAGGTGGTAGCTGAATAAGATTATTTTGTGGGATGAACTATAAAATTAATTCATTCCTTTTTTTCCCTTGTGTTTTAGGATGAAGGATGGAGGATGGATTCTCCCATCTTCAGATGTGTGTTCTGCGAACCTTTACATTGCTGAAGGCTATAAACTCATGATTATCAATATGTGCACTTTAAAACACCTACCTTTTCAGTGACCAGCATAGAAAACTATGAGCTAAAGACAATAAGCTCACAAATTGTAGTGCCAAGAACACGACACCCACTCAGAAAACAAACTATTGCAAATATTTTCAAATGAATTAATTTGAAAACATCCAAAAAGAAAACCATGCCTGACCTAAAAAACAGTAAAAAAAAAAAAAATCACTCTTCACTCTTTGAGTGACTTCATTTATTTTCACCTTGCCTTCTAATTAGAGCCAGATATCTATTTGCATACAGTCACATGCTGCCATGGCTCAACCCAATGTTACAGTTCTCTCGGCTAATATCTCTGGGGGATCCGAATCAGGTAATCTGTACCGTCCGTTTTCTGTGTTCAGTGTTCTCACGCTCACTTTGCTGGCCATGCTAGTGGTGGCCACCTTTTTATGGAACCTTCTGGTTTTGGTGACCATCCTGAGGGTGCGCACCTTCCATCGTGTTCCCCACAATCTGGTTGCGTCCATGGCTATCTCGGATGTGATGGTTGCAGGACTGGTTATGCCCCTAAGTCTGGTTAGGGAGCTTTATGGTCGGCGGTGGATTCTGGGTCGGGCCCTGTGTCAGGTCTGGATCTCCTGCGATGTACTCTGTTGCACAGCCAGTATCTGGAATGTGACGGCCATTGCCCTAGATCGTTACTGGTCCATAACACGCCACCTGGAGTACACATTAAAAACACGCAAACGAATCTCCAATGTGATGATCGGCCTCACATGGCTACTCTCCTCTGTTATCTCTCTTTCTCCACTTTTTGGTTGGGGTGAGACCTACTCAGAAGACAGCCTGGCTTGTCAAGTAAGCCAGGAGCCTTCATACACAGTCTTCTCCACTTTTGGAGCCTTTTACCTGCCCCTCTGTGTGGTGCTCTTTGTCTACTGGAAGATCTACAAGGCTGCCAAGTTTCGCATTGGCTCTCGCAAGACCAACACCATCACACCCATGGCTGAAGTCATAGAGGTAAAAAAAAAAAAGAGATTATTTAAGATTATTTATACACAGTGGCAAGAACAAGTTTGTGATCTCTTTGAAAATACCTGGATTTCTGCATTGATTACTCATAAAATGTGGTCTGATCTTTAACTCACAAGTATAGATAAACACAATCTGACTAAACTAATAACACAAATAACTGTAATTGTTCACATTTTTATTGAATACATTGATCAATCATCCACAATGCAGGGTGAAGAAAATAAGTGAAACCTTGAATTTTGTAACTCTTAGATCCTCCAGCTCCCCACAAGTCTGTTTCAGTTAAGAAATTCAGGTTGTCTTGATAGCACAGCCCTCTTTAGGTTATGTCACATTGTTTCAGCCATTCTTTAGTTGGTATGATTTGGATTATTGTCTTGATGCACCACCCATTCTCAGACATTAGCTTCTGTCCCAACATTCTCCTGTAAAATGTCTTAATAGGCTTTAGAATTCATTGTTCCATTAATGATTGCAAAGTGTCCAGACACTAAGGCAGAAAATCGGCATTAAACCATGATGCTCCATCCACCATGCTTCACATTTGAGATGAGAGTTTTAGAGTTGGTGTGCAGAGCCCTTTTTTCTTTAAATAAAACATTATGCATTTTTGTCTCACCTGTTCAACTTTTGTCTCAACTGTTCCCAGAAGCATTGTGGAACAACCAGGTGGTTTTTGGCAAACATGAGACATGCCTCAATTTTTTTTTTTTTTTTTTTTGCAGCAGTGGTTTCCTACATGTTGTTCTTTCATGAACAACATTGTTCAGTGTTATTGCGATAGCGGACACATGAACAAAGACTTCTGCAGTTTTCAGGGCTCTTTTGTTGTTATCCTTGGGTTTCACACCTCTTTCAGGATTGCCTGTTGTGTTCTGGGAGTGATCTTTGCAGGATGCCCACTCCTAGAGAAAGTAGCATCAATGTAGAATTTTCTACATTTGAAGACGGCAAGGGCATAGAATTTAGTAGGGTAGCTAGGGACATGTCCTTACCAATATCCAGCGACTATTGAATTGTCTCTTGCAATAATTTTGATCAAACAATTAAAATATATTTATATGTTGTTGTAATTCTGGCTGCATTTGACATGACCTGAGACGTTCAAGTAAGTACACTAGAAAACTGTGCTTTTTCAAGGATGTGCATTTATTGCATGGACGGAGTAAGAACATAAGATACATAAAACATATGTGCCTAGTTTATTTAAATGATAAAGTTTACCCTATTTAATGTTGTTAAACTGAATGTACAGTATGAAGCAAATTGTTAGCCGGAATATCCACACAATTAAAAGCAACACTGAAATAAGAGCATGCGGTTTATTAGATGCGTGTGAAAGTTATTCACTACTATTGCAAATATGGGTCCTGTGCATGTTTGCTTTTAGAATCATCACTGTTTCAATTCAGCGGGGACTACTGCTGTTATGTCCCCACCAATGTCAAAATAAAACCTATGACCTTTGGAAGACAGGGTCACTCATGTATTCATCAACACCTAGGTCTTTAGCAGTGTTTTTGTATAGACTTTTTCATCTTTGTGCATCTCTGTAATGTGTTTTTAAGCAATTGGGATTGAGGCATGGTCCACACTAACCAATCTGTCTTGAAGAACAGATTTGACAGTAAGAAGTGTGCCTTTATTGTGTGCAACCCACACTTCCAATCTCATCTCCGTAATTGAATCCAATTAGCTTTTGAAGAAGTCGTAACAGTTTCACTTACTTTTCCCAGCCTGGCCTGTCAATTATCACTCAATGTCTTCAATAAAAAGTACAACTGTTTGTGTGTTATTAGTTTAGCCAGATTATGTTTGTCTTTAATTGTGATTTTGAAGATCAGGCCACATTTTCTAAATAATCACTGTAGAAACAAAATGGGACATTTTGTAAAATGCAGTAAAATCAAGAATCTGTGATTTTGTTAATTCTCTTTCAACTTTATTTAACTGACAAAAGTACAAAGAAAAGATTTCCAATGTTTTCACTGAACAACTTAAAGGTGCAGTAAGCAACTTCTGGTAAACGCTGTTGATATTTGAAATCACCGAAGCAAACACGCCCTTTCCCAAAAGGATCACACCCCTATCTTGATGCCTCCGCCCCCACATTCACATACACGCTATGCAACACAGGCAACGACTATGGCGGAATCTGCTGTGCCTGCTGCCCGTGGGTATTACCTCATCAATAAGTGAAAGCAATTTGTGTTACTATGATAAATCAGGTTTATTTTTTCACAGTTTTCATGAACAGCTCCCTACATAACACGATAGTAAGTAACTAATATATTACAAATGTGACAAGATTAAGGGGGTTATAGTGATCACTAAAAGGGGAACCAAAAGAAAAACCATATATTAGAAGTATTTAATCTCACTTTTCCGACACTTTTTGTGGTGGAGGAGGTTTAGACGTTCCAGGCTTATAATAATAATAATGCAAATGAACAAACAAGCGAAGATGGCACACGATTATATTCAAGCAAAAGGCAAAATCTTAGTTCTGAGAAACAGCAAATCTGAAAAACGTTACTAACGTATCAAGAAGAAATAAATCAACCTCTGGGTCCGTTTTCAGGCCTTCCCACTCCTTAGGGTCTCTTTAGCGCTGGAAAGCTTCTCCGATAATAACGTGGGTCCTACCTCTTGCCTGATCGTAACCCTTCTTTTTAAAGCTATATTCCCCAGGCCTTTTCCTCTTTCATATTTTCTCTGTCATCTCTCTCTTTCTATAGTCGTTCTACTGTCTTGTGCACTGAGCTCTCTTGTCCTACCCCATCATGAGTGTATACCCCCCTTACTGCTGATTGGCTACAACTGTGTTTTGGTGCTCGGTCCGATCCACTTTTCAACAGTGTTTTTCAGAAACCGCTTACTGCACCTTTAATTGTATTTTGAAAATATAAACACATTTTGATTTTGATGGCTGCAACACACTCCAAAAAAGTTGGGACTGAGGCATGTTTACAACTGTGTCACATCACCTTTCCTTTTAATTACACTTTTTAATAGCTTGGGAATTGAGTATACTAATTGTTCCAGTTTTGCAAGTGGATTTTTTGCCCAATCTCGCCTGATACAAGACAGCTGCTCAACAGTCTGTGGTCGTCGTTGTCTGATTCTCTTCTTCATGTGTCATACATTTTCAATAAGAGACAGATCTGGACTGCAGGCAGTCAGGCACATCACTTCTACAGTGTGGAACTCTGTTGTAGCACATGCTAAATGAGGCCTGGCATTGTCTTGCTTCCCAGGAAAAATGTAATCTTGATGCCATTAAATGTCTCTGTATGATCCCAATATACGCCTCAACATCAGTGGTACCTTCACACACATGTAAGTCACCCATGCCGTTTGCACTGATGTGCCACCATACCAAGACAGATGTTTGCTTTTGCACCTGTCACTGATGAAAGTCTGGATGGTCCCTTTCGTCTTTGGGACTGAGAACTCAGTGTCTGTTTTTCCTAAAAACAAGCTGAAACGTGGACTCATCTGACCGTAGCACACATTTCCATTGTCTTTTAGACCATCTGAGATGAGCTCGGGCCCAGAGAACTCGGTGACATCGCTGCATAGAATTGATGTATAGCTTTCTCCTTGTGTAACAGAGATTGAAGTGGCATTTCTTGAGGCAGCAGCGGACTGTTAAGTGATAGTGGTTTTCCAAAGTATTCCCGAGCCAATGTGGCTATATTTAACACAGTAGCATGATGGTTTCTCATGCAGTGCCATCTGGGGGCTCAAGGTCACACACATTCAACAGAAGGTGATCTGCCTTGCCCTATACTGAGATTTCTCTGGATTCCCTGAATCCTTTCACAATATGTATGGTAGAAGGTGAAAGACCTAAATTATTTGCAGTCTTGCATTGAGAAATGTGATTTTTTTGAATTGTTTGACAATTCTCTCATAATATTTGGCACAAAGTGGTGAGCCATGACCCATCTTTGCTTGCAAAGACTGAGATCCTCCTTTTACACTCAATCACGATAACCTCACCTATTACCAATTCACCTACTTATTGTGGACTGTTTCAAAAGAGTTTAACTTATATATTCTATAAGCTTTTCACTTTTATTTTGCCTCTGTCCCAACTTTTTTGGAGCGTGTAGCAGCCATCAAAATCTAAATTTGTTTATATTTACAAAATACAATTAAGTTGTTCCAGTGAAAACACTGAAAATCTTTTCTTTATACTTTTGTTAGTTAAATAAAGTTGAACGTGAATCAACAAATCACAGATTCTTGATTTTATTGCATTTTACAAAATGCCCCAACTTTTATGGATTTGGGGCTGTATTTTTTGCCTTTGTACTGTATACTACCATTCACAATTCCTCTCCCGTGGCCTTGTGGGATAGTAAAGTGTACATGCATCTCACTGGAAGTAGGTCAGGTACTTTTTGCCTACTGTTTTATAAATGCTGTGAATTGGGACATACTACTCTTTTTACATACTGTTTTTCACCTACTGTATAGGTGAAAGTATGCTTATTCGGATGCACCTTGTCACGTGTTTAATTCCTGAATGAACTAATCAATTGAGTAAATAATTACATGAGCCACACATAAAGGCAGACACTTGTATCATTCACGAATGAATCACCAGTTTTGAATGAATAGGTTGAATGATGCCTCACATTTATAAAGATAGCCAACTGCCAGAACATTGTAACCTGCTTAGTTACTAAAAATCCCCACCACTAATGCACAGACTGACAGTCTGTCTGGTCAGATTTGTTCATACAGTTGTTACATTTGTTCGTATCTGAGTAATTTAAGAGTCACACATTAATAAATATGATTGTCAAACCCCAAAACCCCACTGTGTGAAAAAGCTAGTTATTGAAGTGCCAGAGAAAACAAAAATGAAGGAGGCTAAAAGACAGAGAGAATAGAAATGTTTAGGTACCATTGATCAAGCCTAGCAGAGGTATTTTCTCAGAAGGTAGGCTCAACCCACAGGAGCTGACATCTGGCCCCACATTGACAAACAGTTCCCTCCCAACACACATGCTCTGAGTGAGAGAAAAATGGCATAATTAGAAGCAGCTTCTCACTGCTTCCTCACAAAGAACAATCATTTGTAAACATGCACTTCTGTATTGTCTTTTTCAGTTTTTAGATTGCCAGATAATATTGTTCTAATTTTAACGGGCTCTCCAATCATTTTCCACATATAATTAAATTTCTATAATTCATTGCACATCAGATAACATCACATGTCTATATTATGTAATTTAAAACATAAATTTCTTTATTAAAATAACATATCATTAATTTGGCATTATCATTCAATTCTCCATGTATACATTTTATATTAATCACAGAAGCACAAATTGATTGATAGATTTACCTCATTAATAACTCAAAGTATGTGTTTCTGTGTCTATGTGTGTGTTTAGGCTATGTGTTCTGTGTTCATCCTATATCCTCATGGATAAAATATTACACAGCAGTGTTAACGTAGACATGTAATTAAGGCCTAATTCAACTAATTTGATCCTGTCTCTCTCATTTTAATTCTATTCCTTTCTTTCAAGAAAAAAATAAAAAACTAGTAATTGACATAAATTCAACATTCTCTACATTCAATGCAGAGAATTTGATGAGAGAATGTGGCACCTTTGTGGAGTGTCAGATAGCATGTTCTTTAAAAATAAAGTTTGCATATGCATCTTTACATTTGTCCAACCATTATGCATTTATTATGCATGGTCCCACCTCAGACAGGTAATGTTTTATGTAATGAATGTTTTCCAAAACTCTCAAAACATCATCTCTTTTACAGGTTCACTCTAAACCCGGATTTTGTGTTAATGAAACATTTTAAGTGGCCATTACTTATTCTTAGTTGTTTTTTAAAAAACGTTATCATTACTAAATCAAATTGGTTGTTTGCACTAATCAGACGAAATATTGAGTGCAATGATCATGTTAAGCTGTGATAACTCAGTATGTTACGCTTTTGTAAGGGAGGGGAAGGGCCTATTGAAACATGTGACAGTGAGCAGAGAGCGCGCTGTTTAAAGAGTCTGCTCGTCCTGGCTGATGCTGAACGCTAAACGTGGATTTTTGAAAGCAACGTGAAACAGTGAGTGTATAAATCTTATCTTTCTGACAAAAGTGATTACCCAAAAACCGGGCCGATGTTAGTTGAACGCTGAAAAGTTAACGTAGTGTTAATGTGCCGTTCGACGTTAGTTTTCTTTCTCTTCTGTCGGTTCAGTTTAGCTAACGTTAACATGTAAATGTGCTGTTTCTGTCAGCTTACAGTTTATAACGTTAGCCAGTGTGTTTAGCTACAACGTTTGCATTACTTTGGCATGAGTTATTTCTGTCTGTTCATATCAGCACATGTGTATGTACTGTATATGTGCTTGTGGCTAACGCTAGCGTATGTCTCTCTGGTGTATTAATTAAGGTAACAGTTCAGAAATTTGCTTCTTAAGATGGTGGACCACTGGCCTGCTCTTTTTACAGAAGATCAGGTATGTTCAAGAGTGTTATTACTTATATTTCTTTCTATTATTATTTGATGTCATTGTTCAATGTCATTTACACACCCTCATGCTCTCCCAGATGTATATGACTTTCTATTAGATTTTTTTTTATAAAATATTTAATCTCTGAGTCCATATAATGCAAGTATACAGGACCCCCAAAGTTGACTCTTTAAAAACCACACAAAGCAAACATCTTTGTGTTCACCCAAAGAAAGAAAGAAAGAAATTCATATAAATCTGGAACAGCATAAGGGTGTGTAAATGAGGAGCACATTTTCATGTTTGAGTGAAATATCCCTTTAATCATTTGTGACTATAATTTAGTTTTGAAATGTAATGCTCTGTATTTTTTTATATTTTACAGGTGTTCATGGTGTTGAAAGAAGCTCAAGCAGGAGTTCTATTGATCGCAACAGTCTTTCTTATTGAGATCTTTCGATCTAGGAGAGGGAATGTTGGACAGCTGTTCACAGCTTTCACAACAAACCACGGTTGGTCCATATCTATTATACACTTGTTGCATTGTTTTTATTTTATTTATTTATTTTATTTTTTATTACAGCAATAAAAACATGTCACAAAACTGTATTACTATTAATACTATATTGGTTGTCCAATACAATCAAAATTGTGCTTTGTTGGTTCTGCTTTCTTGTAGATCATTCCTTGTTATTCTAGCTATGTAACTTAATTTTTTATTTTACTCCCCAACAGACTCAAGAGCCAACTGATATTAGGTCACTGGTGCTCAGAGGGCTCCCAAGTGTCCTTTGTGACAACCCCACAGACTTCCAAGCATGCTTTGTAAGTAACTTATTTTCTCAAAGGACCATGACCACATAATTATTTTATTAATTGATAGTCCTTATGTTTGATAACCTGTGTGTAAAGAGTTTAAACCATTAAAATTTAGTAGCAAAAGGTCTTTCTAAACTCTTTCTAACATCTTTCTAACATTGTCATCATTTACTCACCCTCATGTCATTCCAAACCTATAAGACTTTTGTTCATTTTCAGAACACATTTAAGGTATTTTTAATAAAACCTGAGACATTTCTGTCGCTCCATTAAAACTTAAAGGTTTAAAAAGGTCATAAAGGCAACATAAAATAAATCCATATGAATCAAGCGGTTTTATACAAGTCTTTTAAAGAGATAAGATGGCTTTATGTGACTTTGAATGGAGGGACAGAAACCTCAGGGTTTTTTTTTTTTTATATAAATCTTCATCTCTGTTTTGAAGAACATAAGTCTTATGGGTTTGGAATGACATGAGGGTAAATATGTAAATGACAAAATGTTAATTTTTGGGTGAACTAACCCTTTAATGTACTCCAGCAGTCATAACCAATTCACACATTCCCTCCATGTGTCTGTCTCATTACAAGACTATATTGTTTAACATTATTGATAGTTATTTAATGAGAAATGTCATGAATGTGCTCTGTTTTTAGGACTCTGATGATTACTCATTCCACCACCTTGACTTTGGAATCCTCAACAAGAGCATGAAGGTGCTGTGCTCCCATCTTCCCTTCATCTCAATCCAACATTAAGGGAGAAGTTGTGATGGAAGGTATTAAAGACTTGCTTAAATCTGCGCATTCTCTTTGGACTTTCATATGCACTGCATCTCAACTACCCCAAATCAATGAAGAACACGTTCCAATTCATCCAACAAGTACCTCTCACGTTGGGCCACAGTGAACTTAAACCCAGATTACGAACATTAAAAAAAATTACACTTTCAATTAGATTTTCACAAAGGAACTGAGAAGCTACCATCAGAAGCCATGGCTTCTCCAGCTTAAATGCTTCTCCAGTTTTAATGTGTCTACTCATTCACAAGGATATAGCATATTGTTGAATACTGTGTGTTGTTCCTCCCCTAAACAATTTACAATTGTTACCAAGCAAAAAGGTTTGCAAATGAAGTGACATTGAAGTCTTACCTGTTTTTTGTCTACAATAAAAAATAAAAAAAAAACATTGAAATGTTGTTGTTGTTTAATTTCTTCAAATGAATACAAAAAAATCTCAATCTAAGTAGCATCATTTTTTTTTTTTTTTATTATAAGAATTTACATAAATATAACATTTATCACTACTTAAATCATTTGGTAATTTTTTTTTTTTGTATGTTTAACTTAATAGTAATTATATAAAATGTATACTCAAAAACAAATAATAATGTGAACTAATGATTTTCAGTAAAGACTACTAATGTAAGCTTGATTTGTCTACTGCACCCACTTAAGATTCTATGTTAATACAACTTAACCTGTTTAGTTTCACCCTGTGCAAAAACTAAAATGGTTTAGTGCAACGGGTTTCCATGCAAATTTCTAGTAAAGTCAACTAATTCGGGTTAAGAGTGTTTGTTCTACCTCTTTTACACACACTGCCTCCTTTCATCTATGCGTTTTCACACAAAATACTTGAGT
The DNA here is from genome assembly GCA_039654105.1 of Coreius guichenoti. Lineage (NCBI taxonomy): Eukaryota > Metazoa > Chordata > Actinopteri > Cypriniformes > Gobionidae > Coreius > Coreius guichenoti. The sequence continues at coordinate 28,663,631 of CM077168.1, forward strand.
CCATTATTCTCACTAACATACACTGATCCAAAAATCAATTAATTGCCCCGTTGCCTCCTTTATCTGTTGAAATGCACAAACAAACACACATACACTCAAAAAAATTATTCTAGCTGTTTGCTCCATTTAAATAAAATAAGCTGAAAAATCTTTAGTTTTTTACTTAATTGCCATTTGACTCAATTTTATTACGTTAAATGAAATAAAATTTGTAAAATGTTAAGTTAACCTAAACCATTTGTGTTGGGACTACATGAATCATTTATGTTGCACTGACTGAAACTGAGCAGTGTATTTCTAGTTCCCAGCATGCTTTGCATAGGGATGGATCAGGGGAGTAAATGTTGAAATTAAGTGCTGTTTAATGTGTTTTTTAGTAAAGGGAAAGACCTGTTGAAGTTTGATGTTATATTTGACATTTAAAAGTTGTGTTATGTTGTGTCGATTTTTGAGGTTACCATTATTGTGAAGTGTAGACCTTGTGGTTAGGCTATGCTGTTCTCAATGAACTATAACTGTGCTAATGCTAGTAATGAGAAATGTTTTACTTGATCATTACGTCTATGCTACAAATGTTACACTTAGCATGTGAACAAATCCGACAGTCTAAATATGGTCATCAGTTCTACCCCTCTTTATCCTACTTTATCTAGTTGGAATGACATGATTTTTTTTAGTAGTCTTGACTAAATGAATTTAAGTTCATACAACAAGATTACAACAAATCATTTCAAACCAATTAGATTTTGTTGGAAAAACGTAATTCAATTTCGTGGAAAAGTTTTCCTTAATTTAAGTTTGTTCAACAGCTTGTTTTTTTTTGAGTGTATGGAGTAATTTTGTTTTGTTCTGTCACAGTACTCTGCTCACTCAACTACAGCCTTTCAAACAAAAAGCTGCTTAAGCAAATTTAAATTCTCATTTTAAAGATCCAAGATGCAATACACAAGCCAAACAATGTTTATGCTAAAGTGTAGGATTTTATGTTTATTTTATACAACAGTTCCCGTCCTCTAATTTGATTGGATAAGCTACAGTTCAGAAGTGCCTCATATGACAGCACTGGGAAGTTTCACAATTTTATCAGCATTCCAGACTATAGTATGTGAGCGGTATGAAAGCGGAGTCGAGTGGTGTGATTTTAACATGTTGTCTCTCTGTGTTGCTTGGCAACACATAAAGCATGATGCTATGGCTTCTTTTGAAACTTTTTTTTTTTTGGCACAGAAAAAAGTGGTTGACATTGGTTAATTATACATTTTGGTGATTTGCCAACATAGAAAATAATCTAGAATATTACTAAAAACAATTTTCCAAAAGGATGGCTGGTGTGGGGCAAATTTAGCTAGATGCAGACTTCTTAGTTGATGACATTATCATAGGGAACTTTGTGAGCAAATGGAAATATACATATATTATCTTGATTTAGAAAATTCACACCTCTGCTTTCAAGGGAAATGATGTGAGATTTGTCACACAACGTCATGTGTTGCAGAAGCTACCTTAGCCTCACAAAGCTGGGGAAAGACGCTTCTCATTTTCCAACATCAAAGGCACAATAAGTACGATTTGGATTCAAATATCTAAAAACCACTAGAACAATGTTATATATTTTGTTAACTTGTGTACTTATATTATCCCAATTGTTTCCAACAATGTTTAAATCCAGAGAAATCAGCTATTTTAACCAGTGTAACGGCCCGTGTCATTGCGTTGCCTATCAATGAGTAACGTTTGTACCATGCCTCAGAGACACTATTTTGTCAAGTGGCTAACATAGCAAAATCAAAAAAGAGCTTTATTTGTAGTACATCATTTTCTCTGCCATACAATATATTTTAAAATGAATTGAATGCCATTTAGCAACACAAGTCATCCAGCTTTTTTTAACCCTTGTACATCCTTATGGACATTTTTGGCTTTTTCAGTTTTGTTTTTTTGATAACTTTGCCTGTGTTAATGCTAACTGCATAAAATTTGCCACAGGTGTGTATTTTTATTGGAATTTTAATATTTCACCCCCATTTCCTTTAAAAAAAAACTATTTTGCACTAGGTACACAAAATACTACTTCTCAGCGCCTTTTGGACAAAAATGTCCCCATGGAAACCCATTAAAACTGCAATTTTTAATCCCATTGCCATTTAACTATAAAATGTTGCAATCTTTGTTAATAGGCTTTCATTCTGTTGGCAAGGCTTCAAAATGTAAATTTTTACAATTTTTTAACAGACGGTGCCATTTTCTCAGGTTTGGCATATAAAGCAAATACTCACTTTATTCCTGTTTTCTGTTTATACATATTATAAAGCCAAATGGATAAATTATGCAGCTATAACTGTGTGGGTGTGTTGGTATGGATATCAGAGTGTGGTGTGTATGTATGTAATAAAAAAATTGTGTGTGTTTGTGTGCTTGTAATATGAGAGAGAAAAACTCAACAGCAAATAACAAATCCAACCGCTGTGTGCACCAGTGGAGTTTTGCTGGCATCTAATGGGGAAAAGTTGGCACTGCGCCCAAACAAAATCGTACTGAGAGCTCATTTTTTGAGATATCAACCTCAAATTTGGAAGTTTTTTTTAGATTTATGGCTTTGATTTTCTAGCAGTTTTAGAGTTCAACATGTTTCATCAAATATATATTTTTTATAAAATATTATTCATAAATCATTTTCATAAACTTAAACCTCTATAACTTTTTTTTTGGTTTCACTTTTTAAACTTTTTTGACTTCAACAATAATCTGCCAAGGGTCTTCTTTAAAATGAGACCAAACTTAACTCTGTGCTCCCAATATTCATTTTTTTATAACATTTTTTTTACATGGACATTTTTGTCCTCTATGGACCTATGTGTAACTTTTTTTAATTGATGCACAAGGGTTAATATAATATTCTAATATCGATCTAGTTTACTGCAGTGTGCAACAAGTGTCTAATTCAGCACTTCATTACTTTGGCTATTTCATTAGAATAAAATTAAATAATGTGATTTTAAGTGATCAAACGTAACTGTAACAAAGTTCAAGTTCAGGGAAGAAGAAAGCGGGAACCGGCAAACGTTAAAAGTAACTTTAATCGTAAAAATAAACATAAACAACAAAACGAAAGGAGAGGCAGTGGCTGACTGCAGCATATAAGCATTTCCGGAGCTCCTCCATGAGACTCGAGGCCGGTGTGTCGCGCAGGGGTCTCACGTTAGATTTCAGGTAGAGACATGGTGAAATTAAATTAAACAGAACAGACTTATGTAGACACAAAGAAAGACTCTATTTTGAACAAAATAGTGGTTACGAATGACCTCATAAATGCTTTCATTTCCAGGCAGCACATCAGCTACCATTGTCGCAAAGTAAACTGGAATAGGGACATTACATGGAACGAAATGTAAACATGTCTGTAACTGAATATGGTCATGCAGAATAAGGCATTAATATGTGCTTTATAAGTACTAATAAACAGCCAATATCCTAGTAATATGCATGCTAATAAGAAACTTGTTAATAGCGAGAATTGAACCCTAAAATATAAAGTGTTACCTAAAACTTTAATACATTTGCTCATCCATGAACATGATTTCTGCCTGAGTCCCATCGGCTGTGGAGGTGAAGACGACAACTCCCATGATTCAACGCTCATTCATGCCAAAATCAAGCTACGCTCAAGCTGTTGTTATTTTGAATAAGCGACCTCTAGCGACAAAACTTACATACTGTGCCTTTAATGCATGTATTGTATTGTATGTGGAATAATCTCAGATTGTTTAGTCCAGTAACAGCTTTATGTAGAAGATGTAGTTTGGGTTAAAGAATTTAAATATTCTGTAACAGGTAGAGTGAATGGAGACCTGTACATAAGTAATGCTTAAAGATCAGAGTAGGAAAAATTGGATGTCTAGACACCAAAAGAAATTTGCACTGCCTTTCAAAGTTACATTGCTTCAAAGTTTTTTGATTATATTTTGAATAATTTGAATTTTACACTCCTTTTTCTCTGAATCTGTGCATATTGATTCAGATCTAGCACAGGACAGATCACAGAGACTCAGTTTCACTCACTCAGTTTTGACAAAATGTGTAGTTGCTGTGTTCTGCCCACCAATATAGTGTTACTGAAGTACCTAATAGTTATGTACTTGACTAACTCTACTAATACATTTCATTTTTATTTGTTTACTGCCAGGTAAAGGAGGCCGAACGGCAGCCACAGATGGCCTTCACAGTTCGTCATGCGACTGTATCGTTCCAGACGGATGGCGAGACGTGGCGAGAGCAGAAAGAGAGGAGAGCAGCTCTGATGGTGGGCATCCTGATTGGTGTATTTGTGCTCTGCTGGATTCCCTTTTTCCTTGCTGAGCTCATCATTCCGCTCTGTTCATGCGACATCCCCCCTGTCTGGAAAAGTGTCTTTCTCTGGCTGGGTTACTCAAACTCCTTCTTCAACCCACTCATTTACACAGCCTTTAACAAGAACTACAACAATGCGTTTAGGAATCTTTTTTCCAGACAGCGATAAGAAACGGAAAGAAGAACGAAGGTCATGAAAACCTTTGGGTTTTATGAGTGGAAAGTGAGAAGAATATCAAAAGAAGCCATCTTCTCACTTCAGACACAGAAGTGACACAAAAGCAAGGCTATGAATGCACTGGCTCTAACTGCTGTTTCAGGAGGAATGGGGGATTGCCAACCCACATCAAGAAACTGCAGGCCTAGTGATGTCTCTAGTGTTCACATCTTCACCTGCTGGTTATATATCCGTCAATATATGGCAGCTGCTGATGTCTTCATGGTTAGACAAGTTGGCCACCGTCTGTTAAAACTGCAGTGCTGAGATAATGCAAGTGTTCTCTTTAGCAAAACTGAACCACTGAAACTACTTGTCCATATCCCTCAACATCACTGTGAACTCTTGACCCTTCTCACTGTTCTGAAGGGTGTGAAACATCAAAGCCATTTTTTGTCTAATAGTCAATGAAGACTCAATTAGGCATGTGTACACTTTATGAAAACCTGGCCTAATTCACATTTCACTCCTTCCAAAATTACTTGGCTAAGGATCAGTTTATATTTCCATCACATTTCCTTTCATTAAAGTCAAGAAAAGAAAGTCGATGTGCAAAAAATGAACAAAGACGAGACATGATTTCAGGTAGAGACATGGTGAAATTGAATTAAATTAAACAGAACAGACTTATGTAGGCACAAAGAAAGACTCTATTTTGAACAAAATAGTGGTTACGAATGACCTCATAAATGCCTTCGTTTCCAGGCAGCACATCTCAGCATTTATGTACATGATCATGAATGGATTCAGCTTTCCTCTTTGTAAGCTACCATTATCGCAACGTAAACTGGAATAGGGACATTACATGGAACTGAATTTAAACTTGCCTGTAATTTCTGTGATAGGAGCTATGCTACAATTGTTAAATAAAAGATATGGATTGATCATGCATTCAGTGTTGTTACTGAAGATTCAGAAAAGGATCACTCTGTTGGTTATCAGTAATCAGAGGATCAGTCAATAAGACAATGTTAAAAGCTGAATGTCTCTCTGCAGTTCTTTTTCTTTGTAAATGATGCTGAAAACCATCTGATTTTGTATTGTCATAGAAGCCTGTCCACACGTCCCGAGTTTTGTGACAGCTGTCCTCACTGAAATGGTTGCTTTTATTTGCAAAAATACCTTGATAATACTAAACTGAACAAGATGGTCTGTGACAGCTTTGTTATGCCCTGAGCAGTTATCACAATGCTTCCAATGCATGTGCAGAGAATCACAGTAAGTATGAGAGCACTGATCTCACCCCATCTCTTTGAAATGCTGTCCATGTATCACATCTGTCCATCAATTTGTCAGTTCATCCATTATCCATTTAACACTCAGCTTCAGGTCAGCACAAAATTTTACTTTGCATGTGTGTCTATGAGAATAAAAGAATGTCTGTGGTAAGACTATTACTCAAGTTTCCTTAAGTTTAAATAAGGAGAGCCAGATACTGAGACATAAAAAAGGAAATGGAAAGACAAAGAGTGAGAACATAAATATGCTCTCTCTTGATAAGCTTAATTTCAACATGACAGAGGACACACTTAAAATTCTGACACAATCACACTGTTCAGGTATCACACTGTACCTTCATAAATTTTGCGGTGTCAATATTATTGACTGGACGAACAGCACGCGACCTGTGCAGATGATGCCTTGTCTTGTTCTTTCATATCAATATCTGACTGTACATCCAGTTTGTCCTATTTATATCATATATTGTCCATTTTAATTAACTCATTTGCTGTCAGTGTTTGACATTTAGATTTTTTCCCTCAAATGCTTAAAGGCAATACAGCACGTGAAAGTTTCTGTAACTGCTGCGCTCACGTCTTGTGTATAAAGGCTGATACTTCTGTGTCAAACCTACGTTGTAGGCTGCGTGTAGCACGCGTAGCCTGACGTGCACCTCTCCAAAAATGTAACAACGTGCCAATTCTACACAGACTGCAAGCGCTGTGATTTGTCTGCTAGAACCCCTCACTCAGGTCAAAAAAAAAAATCTGCAATAGCGTTGCATTTCCTTATACGCATTTCTGCTTTCTGGTTATAAATTATCTGTTCTTCGATATTTACCAACTCAAGCTGTAATAAAAGTCGTTTTAAAAAGTCTATTTGCCGCCATCACTGCTGCTGCTTCAACAATGTACACAACAAGCTGCTTCTTCTTCGGTTTTTGCCTTGATACTGTGGGTTACACCATCACCTGCCCGTTGACAGTGCCTACTAGCATGTGTAATTGCACGTCGACGCGGACAACGACACGTACGCAGAAGTATAAATAAGCCTTAACACTGCGTTCTAAAATGCAGCGCTCAAGTTAAAACAAGCTAAACTTTTTTTAAAAGTTAAGCTTTAAGACATTGTTTACACCGTTGTTTTTAAAGTTGACATGAAAAGTTGCAATAGTCTTTTCTTCCCTATTATGACCTATATCTGAGAGAAACAGCTTCTCAAATGAGAAAAAATTTAGAACGGGACTTGATTTTGTCAATCGAGAATTGATTGGATCGTTGTGGTTTGCTATCCGTTGAACTCATGTGAGTGACAGGTTGTTCCACCCTCGCGCCAGTAAATATGTCATCAGACAACAGAAGAGATGTGGTAAAGATTACGAGAGCACATAGCCTACATTTAAAAAATATATACAATTTCAGAATGCACCATATTCAAATGTGTAGCAGCACTACATTGCTCATCACATTTAACCTACTGTGATATGTAAAACAATGCTTCTCTTACCTGACCATGTAAAGGTTTTAATTGAATTCCATCTTAACACAAACTGGAATGTTGTTTTAGCATATCTGGTGTGCTGTGATGTAAGCTGTGCACTTCAATGAAATATAAGCATGTGGTGCATGGTGTAGTTTATACTGTAACATTGTGTTGTTGTGCATGCATTCATTTAAAACTACAATGGCAAGGCTAGATGCCTTCAAAAGGAATGCATACACTGTAAGAAAAAAAAATAGTAGAAAAACGGAAAAGGTACTGACAATTTTCTGCCAGGCAGTAGATGTTAAGTTTATTTCCTTCAAACCTAAAACACAACACAATCCAATTCAAAATACATGTAAAACACCTGTGAAAAATCGGTACGGAAAAGTCCTTCATATTAACACAGTAAATCAAATCAAATCACCTTTATTTATATAGACCTTTTTACAATGCCAATTGTTTCAAAGCAGCTTCACAGTGGTAACAGGAAAATAATGCAACAGAATTTGATTCGGCTGTACAGCCGCTCTGGAGAAAACGGTGATGTCATCCAGCTCATTTCAATTATCATATAGTGTCAATGCGGGCAGATCAGTAATATAGTTGAAATTTAAGTGTCCCCAACTGAGCAAGCCAAAAGCCAAAGGCGACGGTGGCAAGGAACCAAAACTCCTTCAGGGCCAGAATGGAGAAAAAAACCAGTTCTCCTCTGGCCGACGAACAAATAGTGTATGATTATGATTCTGGCAACATTACAGGTCAGAAGTCATATTAGATCAATAGATATTCGTAGGATTATTCGAAAGATTGGAGTCGTCACGCCGGGGACGGGTTTAAAGAGGATGTCGTGTCGATGCGGCATTTACAGGGGGGAGTTTAATTGACACGGTCTCTACAGACACTTCAGGGATGTGTTCGTCATGTCCAGGCTAAGGTCCACCATCTGGTCCGGATACGGCCCGGATCCGGCCGACTGCAGTAAACCTCGGGATAAACAGAGAGACTAACATTAGCGTAGATGCCATTCTTCTTATGATGTAACGAGTACATCAGGTGTTATGGGAAGTGTTCCCGGTTCCGGCTGACCTAGTTAATGCAGCCTAAAACAATCATTTAACTAATTTGAATAATATAAATTAAAAATGTTTTATGTGTATGCCATAGTAAAGAGATGTGTTTTTAGTCTTGATTTAAACTGACAGAGTGTGTCTGCTTCCCGAACAATGCTAGGAAGACTGTTCCAGAGTTTAGGTGCTAAATAGGAAAAGGATCGACGCCTGCAGTTGATTTTGATATTCTAGGTATTATCAACTGGCCAGAATTTTGAGACCGCAATAGACGTGGAGTATAATGCGTTAAGAATTCGCTCAAGTAAGGAGCTAAACCATTTAGTGCTTTGTAAGTAATCAGCAAGATTTTAAAATGTATACGATGTTTAATAGGGAGCCAATGCAGTGTTGCCAGAACCGGGCTAATATGGTCATACTTCCTGGTTCTAGTAAGAACTCTAGCTGCTGCGTTTTGGACAAGCTGCAGTTTATTTATTAAGCGAGCAGGGCAACCACCCAGTAGAGCATTACAATAATCTAGCCTAAGTTTTGTTTTTTGTTTGTTTTCTTCCCACCAATTCTATGTGACTGTCACCGTGCACTGTAATAAAAAGCCCTGTTAACCATGACCAACTGTTTCCTGTCAATTGGAGCCTCCAACCGCTCAAGGCGTTCGTAACAGATAGTATCGAATGCAGCGCTAAGATCGAGTAACACTAACAGAGAGATACAACCACGATCGGACGATAAGAGTAAATCATTTGTAACTCTAATGAGAGCAGTCTCAGTACTATGATACGGTCTAAATCCTGACTGGAAATCCTCACAGATACCATTTCTTTCTAAAAAGGAGCATAATTGTGAGGACACTGCCTTTTCTAGTATTTTTGACAGAAAGGGTAGATTTGAGATTGGCCTGTCATTGACTAATTCTGTAGGATCAAGTTGCAGTTTTTTAATAAGTGGTTTAATAATAGCCAACTTAAAAGTTTTTGGTACATATCCTAATGTCAAGGATGAATTAATGATATTAAGAAGAGGATCTATGACCTCTGGAAGCATCTCTTTTAGTAGTTTAGTCGGTATAGAGTCGAGCATACATGTTGTTGATTTTGATGATTTAACGAGTTTAGCCAATTCTTCTCCTATAGCAGTGAATGAATGTAATTTTTCCTCAGTGACACTACAATGCACTGTCTGATGTGATACTGTAGTAAACGGCTGCATGGTTATAATTTTTTTCCTAATATTATCAATCTTACAAGTAAAGAAGTTCATAAAGTCATTACTGCTGTGCTGTTTACAAACATCAGAAGTTGAAGCTTTATCTTTGGTTAATTTAGCCACTGTATTGAATAAATACCTAGGGTTGTGTTTGTTTTCTTCTAAGAGAGTCGAGAAATAAGCAGATCCAGCAGTTTTTACGGCCTTTCTGTATGCAATTATGCACTCTTTCCAAGAGTGCAAAACTTGTTTTCTTCCAGCTGCGCTCCATTTTTCTGGCTGCTGTTTTAAGGGCCCAGGTGTGCTCGTTGTACCACGGCGTTGGACTATTTTCTTTAATCTTCTTTAAGCGCCGGGGAGCAACTGTGTCTAAAGTGCTGGAAAAGCGAGAGTCAATAGTTTCTGTTGCAACATCGAGTTCCTCTAGGCTATCTGGGATGCTGAGGAGATGAAACTGATGAGGAAGATTATTTACAAAGCAATCTTTAGTCGCAGCAGTGATAGTCCTGCCATATTTGAAGCGAGGGGACGGCTTTGCAGCCTTTGCTAAATTAAGTGTACATGATACTAGGTAATGATCTGAGATGTCATCGCTCTGCTGCAGAATTTCAATGGTATCAACATTTATTCCATGTGACAGTATTAGGTCTAAACTATGATTACGGCCATGAGTGGGTCCTGACACATGTTGCCTTACTCCAAGAGTTTAGAATGTCTCTAAATGCCAATCCCAATGCGTCTTTTTCATTGTCTACATGGATATTAAAATCACCAACAATTAGGACTTTATCTGCAGCCAGTACTAACTCTGATAGAAAATCAGCAAATTCTCTGGTAAAGTCTGTATGGTGCCCTGGTGGCCTGTATACAGTAGCCAGCACAAATGTCAAACGGGATTTATCAATTTCACTACATAACGTTGCATAAAGCACCAAAACTTCAAAGGAATTATATTTGAAACTAGACTTCTGAGTAACACCAAAGATATTATTATAAATTACAGCAACACCTCCCCCTTTACCTTTCAGACGCGGCTCATGTTTATAACAATAATCTTGGGGGGTGGACTCATTTAAAGTAATGTAATCGTCAGGTTTTAGCCAGGTTTCTGTCAAACACAGCACATCTAGGTTATGATCTGTAATCATATCATTAACAAGTGCTTTTGAGGAAAGGGATCGAATATTCAGCAGCCCGAGCTTTATCATTTGATCATCTGTATTATATCTGTTGTTTATTTCTTGGACATCAATTACATTTTTACCGTTGAATGGTTTTGATGGTTTTTTGTATTTACTAATTCGTGGAACAGACACAGTCTCTATGTGATATCTAGGTGAAAGAGTCTCTATGTGCTGGGATTTATCTGACTTCTGTGACGTGAGACAGCTAGCAGGCGGTCGGGTAAGCCAGTCCGTCTGCTTCCTGACCTGGGCCCCAGTTAGTCAAGGTTTAGCTCTAAGACTATGTGCCAAATTACTAGCGAGAAGAGCAGCACCATCCCAGGAAGGATGGATGCCATCTTTTTTCAACAGGTCAGGTCTGCCCCAAAAGCTTTTCCAATTGTCTATGAACCCTATGTTATTTTGCGGACACCACTTAGACAACCAGCCATTGAGTGATGATAGTCTGCTAAGTATCTCATCACTCTTTCTAACGGGGAGGGGACCAGAGCAAAAAACGTCATCTGCCATCGTACTTGCGAGTTTACACACCTCTTTAATGTTAATTTTGGTGTTCTCCGACTGGCGAAGTCGAACATCATTTGTGCCGACGTGAAAAATAATCTTAGAGAATTTACGATTAGCATTAGCCAGCACTTTTAAATTTGCTTTGATGTCAGGCGCTCTGGCTCCCGGTAAACGTGTGACTATGGTGGCTGGTGTCTTTATTTTCACGTTCCGTTTAATAGAATCGCCAATAACTAGGGCACTTTCAACAGGATTCTCAGTGGGTGCATCACTGAGTGGGGAGAACCTGTTTGATGTTCTAATCGGAACGGAAGAGTGTTTTTTTGATCCGCGACTATGCCGTCTCACCGTCACCCAGTTGCCCTGCTGCACGGGCTCTACAGCCGGAACCGAACAATGTACAGAGTTCACTAAGCTATTCGCATCCAAAGCAGTGTCTAAAGCTGTTACATTCTCACTACTCTCAAATAAAGTCTGGATGCGTGTCTCTAATTCTGAAATCTTCTCCGTCAGCCTGACAATCTCCTTACATTTATCACATGTGAAGCCCTGTTCGCCAACGGAGAAAGATATACTAAACATGAAACATGCAGTGCAAGTGACAATGATGAGAAGACATGGCTTACCGTATTTGTTGATTAATCCAACTTACCAGTTGTTTGATGGAGTATTTACTAATCCAACTAACCACAGTTGTTTAATGAACTCAGAAAACAAGAGACCCGAGTGCAGAGATGGCAAGCTAACAGGCTAGCGAAATGCTAACGCGTGATAGTGATTTAGATTAAAAGCTAGCGATGTCAGATTTCATTGGGTCCTATTTTTACAGACTTTTCTTAGTGTATATGGAAACGTTAAAGTGCTTGTCTTTTTTCAACCAGCCAAATATATTATTTTCTTCAACAGGGAAGAAAGTATACGGAACATAACATATATTTGCTTTTATATTGGTACCTAAGTGTTGTGTTTGAGAAGATGAAAGAGAAACAAAATTGTGCCTTGTGTAATGTGGTTTGCAGGCACATCACATAATGTTATTGTCTGTACCCTGGTGCAACAAAGAAATGTGTTGTAATAGGCATGCTATTCACAGTGGAATGCATTATAGGAAAAGGTGCTTTCATGGTAAAATTGTTCAATCATCTGCACTATGCTCTTTAGAGACATTCGCAAAGAAAGAGAAACATGTTTACTTTTCATTGTTCCACAGTTTAAAGGTAGAGAGGTGAGTAAAAGACAAGGAGATCACATTATCACAAAGGCTATGAAGTTACATTTTTAAAATTACTTTTAAAATGCTTTTTAGAGAAAGACAGCTAGACGTTTATAAATACTTATTTAGAAAAATATATTAGATACACGCACAGAAAAAAATCTCTAAACTGTGTAAATTTGATGTTAGGATATCTGATGCTCACTTCATGAGGTTAACTTTGTACTAATATGTCTATGATAAGACATATTCATAAGACCTCACTTCAGCTTCCTCAAGGTGAAACCAATCATTCAACTCAATAGCTTTCATGTTTTACAATGGACAGCCATATAAAAAATTGGTAACACTTTAGAATAATGGTCCGTCATTAATAAGTAACTATGCACGAAGTAATGCAGGACTAATGAGTAGTACTACATTAAAACTTCAGCTACTACTATTATTAACTAATATAGAAACAAGCTTAACTAATCAGTAAGCAATATCAAATTTAGGACTAAGATAGTTCCTTATTAGGTAATCAATCACTGAATGGGATTGGCATCATTAAGAACTAATAGGTAACTATGACAAATTATTAAAAAAAATACTAATTAATTACTAAATCACAATGAGATGTGAGCAATTGTCTTTTTTTACTCAGAACATGATCATAAAATGCATCACTAATTACTCAAATACCTATTCACTCTTCAAGGACTACTAGTGATCTGGACCATTATTTTAAAGTGAAAACTATGTTTTTCACTTTAAAATAATGGTCCAGATCACTAGTAGTTCCTGCATAGTGACTGGGTAACACTTGAGTAATTAGTGATGCATTTTATGACTTTATTCAGAGTAAAAATGATGACTGGTTACGTCTCAGACACACAATAATGTTCTTTATAATTTGTCAGTTAGTTAATTATTAATGAGGCTATTCTCATTAAGTATTTATTGATTACCTACTAAGAAACTATCTCCTAAATTTGATATTATTTACTGATTAGTTAAGCTTGTTTCTATATTAGTTAATAGTAGTAGCTGAAGTGTTAATGTAGTACTACTCAGTCCTGCATTACTTCCTGCATAGTTATTAATGACGGACCATTATTCTAAAGTGTTACCAAAAAATGTATAAAGATGGAAAATGTCATATGCTTATTATTTAGCCAACAAATCAGCCAGTGACTGTGTCCTCGTGTCCAACCACAAGTGCATAAAAAAAAAACATGAAAACAAAACACGATAAAGGGTAAAGTTGTATTATGTCAGTTTTGCTTCATTAGCAATAAAGTAATAAAATAATTGTTTTTAAAGTTCTATCTGCATATTCACATCAGCAAAACGAACAGATACACAAAAGCATGCTGGCTGCAGGTGGAGAGGGGAAGACAAATAACACTTGACAGCAACTTAAGTTCATCGAAGGACACAAAATAGTGCCATTGTCCCACAGTGTGTCATAAAAGGAGACAGTCGAAAAGTATCAACATCTGACTTGAGTGATCCAACCCAACACGCTCTCATGAGGAAAGTCACTTTACTTTTATCCATGAGCAGCACTAATGTATGACGGCAAGTTTTGTGAAGCCAATTTTACGCTTGCATATTGAAATGTGAAATAAGATTTGAGAGCTATTGAGATTATCACTTCATTCCTCACACAAAGCCATTGTATGGTGTTGTCAGAAGGCTTGTACTATAGCAAGAGTTGTATGAGCTACTTTTATGGAATGGAATTAATGTGACTGTACACCTCTCTCATATAAAACTGTTGTGAAGTGGTATAATGTATGTAACAGTGCTTACTGCCAGCTTGCCTGTTAACTGAGTGCACTATATTCTAATGTGCTGAGTTATCACACTAACTTATGTAATTCATAAAGTGCTGCAACTGAAAATATGCACATTGGAGAAAAGTGCTCCATTTAAGTGCCTTATGGTTTTATCTACACATATTGCTTTTGAAGTTTCTTCCATGTTGTGTTTTATTCAAACGTGATAATATTCAAAGATGGACAAGATGTCCTCTCTGGGCAGAAAATACAAGTGTAAATAGGGTTCTGGAACTAGTTCTGTGCCTAAGAATCAGGAAAAGTGAGGCATTAAAATGAGTTAGCTTACTTGCATTGCATAGCTCAAGACAAAATATCAGGCTCTGGAACTGAAGAGTCAGAAGATAGAGTCAGATCAAAGTCCCTTTCAAAGAAAGTCTGTTCACTCTGCGGCCATATTTGCAACGCCTCTGGGCAGCTATTTCGGGCATCCAAGACCAAGTCCTATCTATTTGAATGGGGGAAACCTGAAATCTCAAAAACGAACTCACAATTAAATAACATATTTCAAATCAGCTAAAAATCTGACATTAACTGTCTCATAAATGTTGTTTCTTATGCTTAAATCTTATTTTTCAGGCCAGACGAGCCAATGCGCATGAGCGCGAATCTCTATTGGTTTCTAAGGGAACCGGAGCTTCTAACTGCAGTGATGCAATGATGTTACCAGTGACGAATTTTACCAAGCATATTGTATTCCGCCATATTGCGCGTTCCAGCTTCTCCCATTCATAACTAATAGGAATGAATCATCTTTCTATATCTATAGCCTTTGGTCAGAGTCATCACTGTAGCAGACAGATCAGCTCCTATCTCAATATTTTATGGTGAAGCATGATGGTCATGAAAGAGATGGTAGAGACATAGATGAATGTCTGCATAGAGTTCTTGTAAAATTTCACCTTATGGCTGGTCATCAAGGGGGAGTGAAATACTCTTCACATTTATAACACATTATAAATATACCTGCTTTTCAAGTCTTTGAAAACTCAAAAGGAGTAGTAATTCACATCAGAATTTTGAATCAGTTAAAGTAAGCTGGTTTGAACAAAACTATGTGCCTCATTCCCAGTGACTCAACTTACTGCTGAATTAATGGCTTTCGGAAAAATCCAACAGTTTTCATTTTATTGGCATTAGCAGTGACCATTGAGCTCATTTTTCATGCTGATGAGATATTGTTCCCATTCAGTCGGTCACCATGCCACGTCGGAGACCCATGAATAGGAATCTCGCTCGCGAGAGCCAATCTACTTCGATTGCACCAGGTGCTCATGCCACGCAGCACGGGTATAAATGAGACACAGGTGCTTGCATCAAATTAGCTTTTTGCTTCGGAGCCGAGTGGTAAATGGTTCGTCCAGATATCACTCTTCTACGCAGTTGAACTGACTGAAGCCTGCCTTTTTGAAGCGATCTCTTCAGTCGGTGTTGGTGTGACGGCGCTGCAGCAGGTCGTGTGCTTCTTTGATCATCTCTCTTTTTTGTTTGATAGAGCGCTGAAAAGAGAGCTGAAAAGCCGTTCTTATAGCTGGTAAGAGAGCGTCTTTGTGAGAGAGAGAGCGTGCATGTCAGGCTGCACTATTCCCTGACTGTGTCGCCGCGACCCTTCCCCCTGCGTGCTTCAGCACCAAGGAGAGCGTCCTTCTAAAAGAGCTTACACAGATAGAGCTTGCGTCTTTTTCAAAATGACATTCTATCTGTGTGTTTCTGGATGCGGTGGTTATCTGTCACCGAGGGAACTTCTCACTGCGGGAACATGACCATCTTGGAGTTGCGGTCGAGACTCCATCTCGCTTCGTGCAACGAAGGTTACAGCGCGGGCAGTGGGTCGTGCGATGTCCACAATGGTGGTCCAGGAACGCCATCTCTGGCTGTGTCTGGCTGACATGAGGGAAACCGACAAGATCAGGTTCCTAAATTCCCCCATGTCCCAGACCGGACTCTTCAGCGATGCGGTCCAGAACTTCGCCCAGCAGTTCTCGGCCGCACAGAAGCAGACTGAGGCGATCAGTCAGATCCTGCCACGGCGGTCAGCTGCTGTCTTCACCCCGCCGCCGGCAGCGCCTCAGCCTGCTTGTCGCCGAGGGCGGCCGCCTGCGTCTGCCTCCGCTCCCGCGTCGCAGCAGCAGCCTCCACCCAAGCGACGTTGAGGAGCCGGGCGCAAGCAGGCTGTCCCACCCGTCCAGGCCTCCGCCAAGAGGGGTGGCAAGGCCAAGGGCAAGCGGCCCTGAGACGGGCGACCCGGAGATGGGGAGGACTGCTCTTCAGGAGACGGTGATCGCACCGCTCCATCCCCCGGAGGAGGGCCGGGCAGAGAATCTTTGGTTCCGTTTTCTTTGTGTTCCGCCAAATTTTCAATAAAAGAGCAGTTTCCTCCATCTCCGGGTCCTCAGGGGGATCGGAGAGCTGTGGCCAGTCAAAGGCCGGACCACACTCATCCTCCCCCTTCGCCAGCGGGCAGCAGTGGACGGCTCGAGGACGCAACCAAGCCTCCTCATGTACCCCCTGTCCACTCGTGGAATCAGGTAAGTGTTGCACAGCACACTCACACCTCGTTGCGGGCCGCCTCAGCCCGGTACCTGCATTCCACCTCGCTGCCCCACGGTGGGTACGCCGGTGGTTCCTTTGGTCCCGCTTGTACGGTCTCTGCGAGCCTGGATAGCGCTCCCCAGTCCGTCTCGCTGGCTCATTCGAACCATCAGGCTCGGCTATGCGATTCAGTTCGTCCGGCGTCCCCCCAGGTTCATGGGCGTCCGCTTCACTTCGGTGAATGCTGCAGATGCTCATGTCCTGCGTGCGGAGATCGCAGTCCTACTGGCGAAGGACGCGATAGAGCCGGTCCCTCCAGCCGATATGAAGACAGGCTTCTACAGCCCGTACTTCATTGTACCCAAGAAAACCGGTGGGTTACGGCCAATCTTGGACCTGCGAGTTCTGAATCGGAGCCTTCACAAGCTACCGTTCAAGATGCTCACGCAGAAATGCATTTTCGAGTGCATCCGTCCCCGAGATTGGTTTGCAGCGATCGACCTGAAGGACGCGTACTTTCATGTCTCGATTCTTCCTCGACACAGGCCATTTCTGCGCTTTGCGTTCGAGGGTCGAGCATATCAGTACAAAGTCCTGCCCTTCGGGCTGTCCCTGTCACCCTTTGTCTTTACGAAGGTCACGGAGGGGGCCCTTGTGCCCACGAGAGAACAGGGCGTTTGCATCCTCAACTATCTCGACGACTGGCTCATTCTAACACAGTCCAGGGATCAGTTGTGCAAAAACAGGGACCTGGTGCTCAGACACCTCAGCCAGTTGGGTCTTCGGGTCAACTGGGAAAAGAGCAAACTCGCCCCCGTGCAGAGGATCTCTTTTCTCGGTATGGAGTTGGATTCGGTCGAACGGACGGCGCGCCTCACAGATGAGCGCGTCCAGTCGATGCTGAACTGCCTGAACACGTTTCAAGGCAGGATGGCGGTCCCACTGAAACCATTTCAGAGGCTCCTGGCGCATATGGCGGCCGCAGCAGCAGTAACACTGCTCGGCCTGCTTCATATGAGACCGCTTCAGCATTGGCTTCACCGCTGGGTCCCGAGATGGGCATGGCAACGCGGCACTCACCGGGTGAGTATCACACCGGCCTGCCGCCAAACCTTCAGCCCGTGGTCAGACCCCTTGTTCCTTCGGGCCGGGGTGCCTTTGGAACAGGTGTCCAGGCATGCTGTGGTTTTCACGGATGCCTCTGCCATGGGCTGGGGGGCCACGTACAACGGGCACGCAGTGTCAGGGGTTTGAACGGGCCCGCACCTGCATTGGCACATTAACTGCCTCAAGTTGCTAGCAGTACATCTTGCACTGAGCTGCCTCAAAAGGTTGTTACGGGGCAAAGATGTATTGATCCGTACGGACAACACTGCGACCGTTGCGTACATCAACCGACAAGGTGGTCTGCGCTCCCGTCGCATGTCGCAACTTGCCCGCCATCTCCTCCTCTGGAGTCAGAAGTGTCTGATGTCGCTTCGGGCCATTCATGTCCCTGGTGTGCGCAACCATGTGGCCGACGAGCTGTCACGAGCTGCGCTCCCGGGAGAATGGCGACTCCACCCCCAGGTGGTCCAGCTGATCTGGAGACAGTTTGGGGTGGCACAGGTCGACCTGTTTGCTTCCCCAGAAACGTCCCACTGCCAGTGGTTTTATTCGCTGACCGAGGGCACACTCGGCACGGATGCACTCGCGCACAGCTGGCCCAGGGGCCTGCGCAAATATGCGTTTCCCCCAGTGAGCCTACTTGCACAGACACTGTGCAAGGTCAGGGAGGACGAGGAGCAGGTCCTGTTGGTGGCGCCGTACTGGCCCAACCGGACTTGGTTCCCGGAGCTTATGCTCCTCGCAACAGCCCCTCCCTGGCCAATTCCTCTGAGGAAGGACCTTCTGACTCAGAGACGGGGCACCCTGCTACAGTAAGGATTGCTATCCATAATGACTGTGTAACCAAGCATTTTTCTAGGGTTTGTCTAAATGTAAATGACTAATAAACAAAGAGGTGACAAAAGAGTGTTTGTTGAATGTAAATCTTTTTTGCTCCCTTGAGGCAGGCGAAAACATATTTCTACAGCAAGCCCTAAAAGAACAAACACACATCACAATCATTCACAGGGCAAAGATACTGCAGGAATTGCATTCTAATTCAGTCTATTACAATTGTTTACATATGCATGACGCTTCCGTTCTAATTTCAGATCTACACTGATTTGCTGCCAAAATGGGAGATTGCAATACGTGACTCGAAATGTCACAGGCAGTCATTTCATCTTTCACCCTTCTTTCATTCTTAATCAGTGAGAGAGAGCAACTGACAGAGGAAGGTGAGATTTCAGGAAAAACAGATCAACCTTGTGCATCCTGCATGTTTAAATTTCATTTATCAGTAAACAGCACGTTTGGTTTCTATTTTATAATAAAAATGTCTCTTTCTGTTATTATTTTTTTCGTAAAGTTTGATTAAAATCACCTGGAACCCGCAATCAGAGCATAGAAATGTAATATTAGTCAGATGTTTCCTAGGCATGGTGAAGAATATTGTTTGATTACATAACTTTCAAGACAGGCCACACCACTTGGAGCTTTCCTGAGAAAAAAAAGCTGTAACATACAAAGGGCAAGTCACATACCTGACCTGGTTTGGTCCTGTACAATCAATACAGTCTTGATTCCTATGGACCGCATTTACTGGATGCTGAGCTTCTTCAAGGACAAGATGACACTCAGCTGAAGCCTGAGTCAGATATTCACAAAAAAGTAAATGGAAAAATCTGTGAGAAGGCTTGTTTGTATTTTTGAGCAATATCACATTCTATATAGAAACCAATCACAACCTTCATCTTGTGATTCTCTCTACTGCTTTGATAAAGGGTCATTAATGGTCTGCTTCTCCTCTCTAAACTGATGTAGCATTAGTTCACTGAAGTTCTTGTCTGCCAATGGTCTTGAGGGTCTTTCAAGAGCGCTAAGCTCTCAAAGAGGTGATCTGATTGAGCACGACTGATGACGAACATTGAGATGTGTGTGAATTTCCCTAAAGAGGTGGCCATGCTCCATTAGAATAAGAATGGCTCGGCTGGCTGATTGCAGGGTATGGTGAATGTCCTCGAGCATGTGTGGAGATATAATATTCAACTTATCAAAGATGTTCGCTTCCTTTAATTTCTATTCTTCAGATTTTATTGTGTTTCTGGTTATTCACAGGCCATGCATTTTAATTAGCCACCAAACTCAACTTACAAAATTGCCAACTGATTAAATATTAACTATAAATCCATTTAACTGGAAAGTACATAGATGTAAGAAGGTCCAACCAAAAATTGTTCTTCCACCCAGAAAAACAACCCCATGCAACACAACATCTTTTAAGACTTGTGCAATACCCATGCCCTCAATTATACTGTGTGACATGACATAGCAGTTTTTCCTGAGAATTGTAGAAACATAAGACATGTCAGATTCCTTTAAATTCTTCACTTCCTACACTCTCAGTTGAGCCCTATTCTTTGAATTCTTTCAAGCAGCAAGTCTGAATGAGTCAAATGTAGAGAATGACAAGATTGTGAGCTTCTGCATATTCCAGGTAAAAGGAAATTACACAACAGCAAAAAGGGAAAATTAAACGTTTTGTCCCCAAGTTCATGTTGAGGTTAACAACCACTCTTTCCTGAAAGAAAAGAGCAAAAATATTCACACATTTTCAGTCACATGCAAAATGTCAACAAACATAATTTGCAAACATATCTTTGGGAAAGCAAAACATCATTTACTCATCCTCAGATGAACATGCAATGTCATTGGTACTGAATTAACTCAAACCCAACTTTCCCTTTTACATCACATGGATAGAAGAGTTCCCTTTCAGTCGGTCGCGTTCGACGTACGTCAGAAGTGACCGACGAATTGGGGATCATTTTCAGAGACCAATCTACTTCGAGTGTATAAAAACGAGCCAGTAACGTTGGCATGCGGTCCACGCACCGCCCCGCAGGTATAAATACGGAAGTGGAATACCGCATCCTCACTTTCAACTTCGGTTCAAGCTGTTTCTACGAAGAGTGTTTTTGCTACGAGCCTTTGAGGAAGATCGCTCTCTTACCTGGTGCTGGCGTGACAGTGCGATTCAGCGAGTGGCCGCTGCAACGTGCACTGTTCCTGTGTTGGTTGGCTGGACGTTTCCGTTTGTTGAGTGCTCACACGTGGGCTTGCATTATCGGACCGCTGTGAGCCGTGGCCATCTCCCTGAGTGCCTCAGCACTTCTAAAAGAGCATTTCCCTTCCTAAAAGAGCAACATGGTTTGACCCTGCGTCTTTTTCAAGATGTCATTCAAACCGTGTGTTTCTGGATGCCGTCGTTTTCTGTCGCCAGTTGACGGTCATGATCGCTGTCTCACGTGTTTGGGCGTTCAGCACGCTGAGGCGGCGTTCGTGAATGACTCATGTTCCCACTGCGGGAACATGACCATCGCAGTTCTACGGTCTAGGCTCGAATACCTCAGAAGGGGTGGAGTCCCATTGCGCATCCCCCGATCTAGTGGTCCTCCCGCTGCAAAGCAGAGGGCTGCTACTTTGGCTGATGCCTTTGGTGGAGACCTGAGGGTGACTGTGAGGGCTTCCTCGACGGGCCAACAAGCCCCTTGGGCCCCTCCCCCCTCCGCTGCACCGGTGAAGCTTCCGGAAGAGAGGCCCGGTCCTTCCCATGGGGGGCCGGCCGTCTCTTTCGGGGCTCCGGCTGAGGATAGATATGATCTCGATAGTTGCATCGGAGGACGAGCTAATGGGCTCTGGAGATGAGGATTTGGCTGATCCAGAACTTACGGCTATGCTTTCCCGGGCCGCCGCGAGTGTCGAGCTCGAGTCGAACCCTCCACCGTGTCCCGAACCCTCGCGGACGTTTGGTTTCTCGGGGCGGCCCGTGCTGGTTCTCAGCGCCCCGCCCCGGTACCATTCTTTCCGGAAGTGCATCAGGAGCTCACAAAGTTGTGGACAGCGCCTTATAGCGCCAGAAACCGATCTAGTGACTCCTCCGTCCTCACTACCCTCGATGGAGGCGCGGCTAAGGGATACATGGGGATTCCCCCAGTCGAGCGGTCCGTGGCGATGCAACTGTATCCCAGGGCCGCTGCGGACTGACGGGCTAACCCACGTCTCCCCTCCCGGGCGTGTAAGTTCTCGTCCAACCTAACGGGCAAGGCTTACACAGCATGCGGGGAAGCCGCGTCATCTCTGCATGCCATGGCGCTCCTGCAGGTCTACCAGGCCAAAGCGCTGAAGGATCTGCACGAGGGTAGTTCCGACCCAGGCGTTATGCAGGAACTGCGCACAGCGACGGACCTCGCCCTCCAGGTGACGAAAGTCACTGCACGCTCCCTGGATCGGGTGATGTCCACTCTGGTGGTCCAGGAACGCCACCTGTGGCTGAACCTGGCAGACATGCGCGAGTCCGACAAGGTTCGGTTCTTCGACGCCCCGTCTGTCAGGCCAGCCTCTTCGGCGGCGCCATTGAGAGCTTCACCCAGCAGTTCTCGGTGGCCCAGAGGCGATCAAAAATATCCTGCCCGACGATCAGCTGCTGCCTCGACCCCGTCGCCGGCTGCAGCGCCTCCGCCTGCTTGTCGCCGAGGGCGTCCCCCTGCGTCTGCCTCCGCCCCTGCCAAGCCCAAGCAGGAGCCTCCACCTGGGAAGCGGGGCGCCGGACGCAAGGGTGCCGCCCAACCCGCTCAGGGTCCCGCAAAGTCGGCCGGTAAACGGAAGGGTAAGCGGCCCTGAGACGGGCAGCCCAGGGACGGATGGGTCTGCTCGGAGGGAGATGGTGTCTGCACTGCAGCTTGGTGAAAAGGCAACAACTGTTGGCGCAATTATTAGAAAAGTTAATAATTGCGTTCAAGTTCAAGATGACGGTCAATCTCCCTCGGTCTGGGGCACCATGCAAGATCTCACCTCGTGGGGCATCAATGATCATGAGGAAGGTGAGGGATCAGCCCAGAACTACACGGCAGGACCTGGTCAATGACCTGAAGAGAGCTGGGACCACAGTCTCAAAGAAAACCATTGGTAACACACTACGCCGTCATGGATTAAAATCCTGCAGCGCACGCAAGGTCCCCCTGCTTAAGCCAGCGCATGTCTAGGCCCGTCTGAAGTTTGCCAATGACCATCTGGATGATCCAGAGGAGGAATGGGAGAAGGTCATGTGGTCTGATGAGACAAAAATAGAGCTTTTTGGTCTAAACTCCACTCGCCACGTTTGGAGGAAGGATGAGTACAACCCCAAGAACACCATCCCAACCGTAAAGCATGGAGGTGGAAACATCATTCTTTGGGGATGCTTTTCTGCAAATGGGACAGGACGACTGCACCGAATTGAGGGGAGGATGGATGGGGCAATGTATCGCGAGATCTTGGCCAACAACCTCCTTCCCTCAGTAAGAGCGAGCATTGAAGATGGGTCGTGGCTGGGTCTTCCAGCATGACAACGACCCGAAACACACAACCAGGGCAACTAAGGAGTGGCTCCGTAAGAAGCATCTCAAGGTCCTGGAGTGGCCTAGCCAGTCTCCAGACCTGAACCCAATAGAAAATCTTTGGAGGGAGCTGAGTCTGTATTGCCCAGCAACAGCCCCGAAACCTGAAGGATCTGGAGAAGGTCTGTATGGAGGAGTGGGCCAAAATCCCTGCTGCAGTGTGTGCAAACCTGGTCAAGAACTACAGGAAACGTATGATCTCTGTAATTGAAAACAAAATATTAAGTTCTGCTTTTCTGATGTATCAAATACTTATGTCATGCAATAAAATGCAAATTAATTACTTAAAAATCATACAATGTGATTTTCTGGATTTTTGTTTTAGATTCCGTCACTCACAGTTGAAGAGTACCTATGATAAAAATTACAGACTTTTACATGCTTTGCAAGTGGGCAAACCTGCAAAATCGGCAGTGTATCAAATACTTCTTGTTCTCCCCACTGTACATCTCCGTTCCCTCCTTCAGGGAACGAGGGTTACATACGTAACCAAGACGTTTTGGCAGATTCACTAAAACACTGTTCGACTCAGTCTGTGTGTTAATTGGCACAGGGTCCTTTTAATCTCAGCCAGGCTCTGGGTTCTAGCTGATCCTTGCCTATCCTTAGTTGGCTCCGTACAACCCCCAGATGAATTGGTATAGAGAACTGCTCACCAGATGGGCTAAAGTCCATCATCTCACCTGCTGATCTCCATCCTGATCCTCTAATGTCTCCTGCTCCTCCAGAATGTACAACTCAAAAGCTAAAAATTTCCCCCTCAGAAAGTCCCTGCTCACTAGGTAGTACTTTTTCAAAGTTCAGGAACTTTCGGGGGTGGGACTTGGGCGCTGAACATGCTGATTGGTTGAGTTCACACAGCATTTTGATTGGTTGACTCCACGCAGCATTTTATTTCACCCACCATTTTTAAAAGTCTTTTGTGGTGCATGCAGTAAGAGTTGGTTGCTATTAGAATCAACACTGGAGTTTAATATGACCGATGGACCGAAATCAAGTTTCAGGCTTTATTAAGCTTATATGGGGAGGACGAAATCCAGTGGGAATTTGAAAGTTGCATGTAATCCTACGTCACCGGACTAATTTGCCTAATCTTCACGGTACTTTAGACCACGATGGAAATGCAGACAGCAACAGGTCTGTGGGAAAAGTTCCTGGGACAAATTTTTCAGGGTAATTTCGGTGGAAACGTGGCTATAGACACCTACTGGTGTACCATTAAAACCTACTGAATAAAACTAGCGAAAGCTTTAACAAAAACAAAAACAACCCTATATAAGGACATTTGTAACATTTCAAATGCAGGTTTATCTATATTTACAATAAAATAGAATATTTAAATCAATTATATATAGCTACAGATCTGAATAAAGCTAAAAAAGGCAGATGCCCATTCTTTGCTTCAGCAACATTTAGTCTGAGTGACAAAAACAAAAGATGCAGTCTGCGGGAAGGGAGATGTGGTTAATATGCTAGAAATTGAAAAGTCAATTGGAATTGGGACAAGTCTGCACCATGATAGGATTAGAGATAATTACACAACTGATAGGCTGTGCCTCAAGGATAAGCTTATCTCAGAGCGGAAAAAGTGTGCATGCTTATTGTTTTCAGTGATGATAAT
The DNA here is from genome assembly GCA_039654105.1 of Coreius guichenoti. Taxonomy (NCBI): domain Eukaryota; kingdom Metazoa; phylum Chordata; class Actinopteri; order Cypriniformes; family Gobionidae; genus Coreius; species Coreius guichenoti. Next base: position 28,688,578 of record CM077168.1, read on the forward strand.
TCATGGATAGCATGTGACTGAAAACTATTACTGAGAATAAATGATGGTTTGAATTAGATTGGACCCTAAATTTTGTTCAAAATTGAAAGCTTAGAAAGAATGTTTGCTTAACTATGTTTGTACTACATCAAAGTAATGCAAAGATCACAGCCGTTCATTCAGTTATATGACCCAACACACATTCAACTGCTCTGAGAGAACACATTTTATTTAAGCTCCTGATGATTAGGCTCTGACTGTACCCATAGCCTCATTAAACCACCTCTAGTGCCATAGTCTGTCCAGACCTTTTTTATAGCAAGACCAGGTGGTCAGTCTAACATGACTTTTCCCTTTTCAAATCCTCTCTCTTGTTCCGCAGGGGGGCTCTTTGTGGCCCAAATCGGTGTTCTGATTAAACTACAGCACTTTGAGTCATTGGTGCCTTCAGCCGCATAGAAACGAAGAGTTTAAAGGAGCTTGATACAGATAAAGAAGCGTCTCGTCCAGCATATACTTATTTGGGTCCAATCTTCACATAAATGGGAAAAATGAACCATTTTACTTATTATATTCTCAGCTACCCTGCTCTGTCTCGCTTTCTCTTTTTACAGAAGTCTCAAAGGTGGGAATGCAGCTGTCTGCCCTTTTTTTCCTCACTCAGATGATTTTAGAGAGAGAGAGAGAGAGAGAGAGAGAGAGAGAGAGAGAGAGAGTTGTATTCCCCAGATCTTAGTGACTCAAATAAGTGAGATTGACAAAAACATGTTCACATGCTGCTGTCCATATCATGCATGTGTAACGCGCGTCGCGGCGCAAGTGCGACCCTCTCTCTCAAACAGTGAATAACGGAAATGAGCGGAAAAAGAATACACCGTTTCTAAATTTGGACCAGCGACCAGAAGATCAGACTCGCTCAAGAGACTGTGTCAGCAACAAGGGGAGAAGGAAATGACGACAACACTGGCTGCATTAGAAACATTAAAGAGAATGTTAATAATGTAATAATAAAAGAAAAAAAAATTATAAGTCAGTTTCTCAATACATCATAAATAAAAAAAGAAAAGGGAAATAGTGACCAAAAAGGGTAATGGAGAATAAAATAAAATGTAAAAATAAATGTATTCTTCTTATAACCCTTGTATATTTAAATTTCCTATTTAGTTTTAGTACTTTTTATTAATTGTTTGTCTCTCTTTTTGACCTATTTAGATTCAAGCTAATAAAGTTAACTGACTCTTACTCTGCTAATATGTGTATAGAATTTCTTTTCACCTATTTATTCAATTTGTTCTAATTGGCTTATTTAATATAGGGAATAACTTTGAATTTGATTATAAATATAATTCTTCCAAATGACACTTTGAAATACCCTTTTCACTCTTGTTCTTAAAAAAACAACAAAAAAATAAATAAAAATAAAACCAAATAATTAAATGAAACAAAAGAACAGTGGAATTTGAGAGTAGAAAATCAGTAGAAAATAAAAGAAATTACAATAGATCAACCTTACTGCTCACGATAACAGTCCCAATGTGGATTAGGGTTTCACCAAACCTTAGCTCCAGTTCAGTGCTGCTTACACGAGATCCTTCTTTCAGTCAGAAACCCGAAGGAAAAGCGTGTGCACAATCCTACCACTCTGTTGGTTTCTTGATTCTCGTAGCTCGATCCTTATGTGGGCATGGCTCGCCACTTCCTGCTCGCAGTCTCTTCCTAATGCAATGCAGGGACAGTTCAAGTTCAAAATCTTGTTCAACATTCGCCCGGTTCCAGAAAATATGCTGCACCCGACTCAAGGGATGGTGGTAAACAGAAGATAGGGAAAGGAAGGACAGAAAAAAAAAAAAAAAAACAACCTTGCAAAAGACAAGGCCAAAAATACAATTAGACATTCCATTCAAAAATATACATCATTACAGCAGTTAATCTGCAAATAAACATCATTTCAACATATTTAACTCCATGTTCATTTAACATTAACACATTGAAATTGTATAGACATGCTAAGAGCATTTTTCAAATGACGCGCTTAGGCCTCGTCTGCCCGTATCACATGTGCGTCACGATCAGCCATTTCTCATAGCTCGAATACACGACAAAAACCATTAAAATAACATTTGTAAACTGCTTAAAGTGACTGACGACGTTCAATTCACATTTTTTTCCACAAAATCTGTTATTTCTCTTGACACAACTGCTAATTTATGTGTTCTAATTCTGTTTCTTCTTTTTCAGGACCGTCGGAACTGCTGCTTCTCTTTCTCGCATCGAGCATTCTCGCTTCGTCATCTCTCTCGCAAAGCTCCGATCATAGGGCGGGGCTAACTCTTCGCTCTCCTCATTGGACCAATCTTCACTTCACTTTGTTTTATTTGAATAAATGAGTTTTATTTCTTTTTTGTATTTATGCATTTTCCTATTTTCTATTTCACAAATGTTTTTAAAATAAAGTACTGATTTACATATTCACGAGTGTTATAGTTTTTATTCCCTTTTCTATTTTACATTAACAGGGCTCCTAGTAACCTGGGTTACACATGTCTGAACCTGCTGGTTTTTTTTGGCGAAACACAATTATGTACACACACGTTCTCCAGCTCTGTCACCCTATCCTGCTTGTTCCATCCTCCAGCTGTTGCTGCTTATAGTGTTTCAGCTCTCCATCTGTCACAATATACACTTATAATTCTGGAACACACTTGCATGTACTCCTCTTACAGAATGTCATCATGAGATGAGATTAAATTCTAATATCAATTGTCAAATTCTAATTTTGAATTATTATACCCAAACATTTTTCTTTTAATGCTGTGTTAGTGTTTGAAGTAGTGAAAATGCTATTCACTTCAAAATGTTTCTGTTGGGTTTTAATGCTTTATTTTAACTTCATTTTTGTCACGATTCCTGTCTTGTGTTCCACTGTCTTGTATTTAAGGACTTTTAAGTTGAAGTGTTTTTCTGTTTAGTTCCTGTTTGCTTTGTTCCTCATTTGTTTACATGAATACTAATTACCTACACCTTTTTTTATTTTTCCCCCCTAATCACCTACACCTGTCCCTCGTCAGCCCCTTGTTAACCCCAGTGTTTTTCATGTGTCTTGTCTGGTATTGTCCTTTGTTGAGGTTCTCTTTTCTGCTCCCTGGGGCCTATACCATGAAGCCGGTTTAGGTGGCTAGCCAGATATGTTTCAGTTTAGTTTGTTCCAACCCTGGGTTTTAGGCACCTTGAAAGTGGCTCAGCTTTTAGCAGTGTTCATCGCTATAGTAACTTACACTCCAAGGCTAACCTGTTTCGGGGTAGGTTATGTTCCAGGTAAGAGATCTCAAACCAAAATTGGACCAATCACCTGTGAGCAAAGAGACACATGTCTGATGCAATAAAGCCACTCCCCTTGTTTCTACTCCAAATTAAAGGTCACTACGTAGCAAATGATTTTTAAAGACAGAATTTTCTGACTTTTAGCAATGCTTATTTATAATAATAATTTTGTATGATTTAAATATAGGCTATTATTATTATACCCTTAATCCATTACACATGTATAATTTTAGTTGATCAATTATTATTAAGCACTTAGTTTAAATGAATATAAATATATAAAAGGTAATAAACAAGCTTTAGAATCAATAGATAAAGCTATAAAAATGACTACATGTGATCTTAAATGTTCAATTCTCTCTATACCTGTATCAACTATATAAAATATCTTCACAACTTTTACTTGCACTGCAAGATTTTATTTTTTAGTTGTCCTCTTTCATAAACAGCTCTTTTCTTCTTTCTGTGATTCTTAATATTTTTCAATCTCATAATATTCTGCAGAAGAGAGAAGTGTATTGCTCTGCTTCTCTCGTGAGAAGTGAATCTCAGTTTCCCTGTTCCACATGTGATTGGCTGTTCACTACTGATGTCACACCTAAACTCCTAAAGTCCGGATCAAAGCCTGAGTTGACAGATAAAGTTGATGATCAGCATTATGGTACCAACAAAGCCTGATTGGATTGGTTTGGTTTTGTCAACTCAAAACTAATCCTGTAACCCTGAGTTTGTTCCATCATGGTATGCTGCAGTAAGTATATACTGTATATATACACTATATTGCCAAAAGTATTGGGACACCCCTCCAAATCATTGAATTCAGGTGTTCCAATCACTTCCATGGCCACAGGTGTATAAAATTAAGCACCTAGGCATGCAGACTGCTTCTACAAACATTTGTGAAAGAATCGCTCTCAGGAGCTCAGTGAATTCAAGCGTGGTACAGTGATAGGTTGCCACCTGTGCAATAAGTCCATTCTTGAAATTTCCTCACTACTAAATATTCCATGGTCAACTGTTAGTGGTATTATAACAAAGTGGAAGCAATTGGGAACAACAGCAACTCAGCCACGAAGTGGTAGACTACTAGCCGCCACTAGACTCTAGAGCAGTGGAGACGTGTTCTCTGGAGTGACGAATCACGCTTCTCTGTCTGGCAATCCGATGGATGAGTCTGGGTTTGGCGGTTGCCAGGAGAACAGTATTTGCCTGACTGTATTGTGCCAATTTTAAAGTTTGGTGGAGGGGGGATTATGGCGTGGGGTTGTTTTTCAGGGGTCAGGCTTGGCCCCTTAGTTCCAGTGAAAGGAACTCTTAATGCTTCAGCATACCAAGACATTTTGGACAATTTCATGCTCCCAACTTTGTGGGAACAGTTTGGGGATGGCCCCTTCCTGTTCCAACATGACTGTGCACCAGTGCACAAAGCAAGGTCCACAAAAACATGGATGAGCAAGTTTGGTGTGGAGGAAGGGTGGGCCAACTCCATATTAAACCCTACGGATTAAGAATGGGATGTCATTAAAGTTCATGTGCATGTAAAGGCAGACGTCTCAAAACTTTTGGCAATATAGTGTATATCAAGTTAGTATTTTTAAGCATTTTCATCAAACTTTGACTTTTTAAACAGAATAGGAATGATTTGACTATAAACGGAATAGGAAATATCATAAAGGTCCTTTAGGTATTTTACTGGTCATAAAGAGCATTTTTCTTAGTGATTAGCAGTATTATGGAATTTTACACTTCATAAATTTATATTGAAAATTATAACTGATTTACCATAATGTGAAAATTCAAAACTGGAGCAAAGGAACAAGGTGTATATATCTATACAGGTGCAAGTCACAGTCTTATTTGTGTTGTCCAAGGTGAGTAAGATGACTTAATTGGACATGGTGAAATGAGACATCTGGCATTTTGTCCTTTGAGATCATGTGGATGAGTGAGATGCAGCTATGATGGAGGAGCAAATACAACTACATGTCCTTCAGAGGAAACAATCTCGTTGTCTGTGCCTACGTGTTTTATAGCAATTTTCTCTAGCCTGAAAGGTGTGTATTTAAGAATTCAGAGAAACTATGGTTACTTTTAAATACTCTGCAATTACTGTGCTTCAAATGACATTGTAAGATCTCTGAGGAATAAACATGTTTTAACATAAGTCTATTAACAAGCATATTTAAGTAAAGAAGGCAATGTCTGCCAATTCATTTTTTATAATTCAGTGGATTGTGTTGAATACGTGTTGAACATGTCTTGGCACCTCTGCCCTCTAACGGACCAGTACATCAAATCTTTTCTCTCACTAATACAGACTCTTTCCACCAAACTTCACATTTGCTGGTAAAGAGTTCAGATATAGCATGGCTGTGTCAGCTCAAGTACAGGCAATTAAGAAGGGGAGCACTGAACAATACCCTCTGTCCAGCTTTAGGCCAGCTACACTCCTGGAATATGCTTCATATCTGCTTTTACACGCCCACCTAAGGGCATTGAAAGGAGGAACAGCAAGGCTCTGGGCCCCGGAACATCCTATGACCACTATAGCAGCCGTGTTCCTCCATCTCATTGCCACAGATATGCAAATACTGCAATTAAAAAAAAAAAAAAAAATGCAAATGTAGGCCTGTTTCACCTAATGATTTAATAATGTGAAAAAATACATAGAAGTGCATGTAAATATAACAAGAGTATACAGAGCCCTTTAATAATACTGTACAGGGAACCTTCAGAATGGCAGGAACATGGAAAACAAGTCAATGTATTTTATTTGGCATATACACATAGTGTATTGAAACATCCCAGTTTCACAATCTAGATTAAATTGTACTCGTATAACCTCTGGCAGGCATTGCTGGTAAACAACAAAATATATGTAGGTGGAAACGAAACACCTTGGATCTCCTCCTGAGTGAGAACTACAGGATGGAAATTCAGCAGGTGGTTTATGCATTTTGGAAGATTGCAGTGTTATTTTTACTGAAAAGAAACAATGGATGGTTTCAGCATTCCTCTGTTATTTCAACTGAATCTTTGAGCTGTAGTCTAAACAGTATAATTTGCATATGGGTGGAAGAACTACAGAAAATTTAGGTACACAGATGAGGATGATGAAATATGATAGTGATATCACATATATTTCTTATTGAAATTTGGCCAGTTAAAGGGATAGTTCACCCAAAAATGAAAATTACCCCATGATTTACTCACCCTCAAGCCATCCTAGGTGTATATCACATTCTTTTTTCATACGAATACAATAGTTATATTAAATTAATATTATATTAAAAAATGTCCTGGCTAATCCAAGCTTTATAATGGCAGTGAATGGGAGCCCAAAATTTGAAGCCCAAAAAAGTGCATCCATCCATTATAAAAGTACTCCACACGGCTCCGGAGGGTTAATAAAGGCCACCTGAAGCGATGCTTTTGTGTAAGAAAAATATCCATATTTAAAACTTTAAAAATGAAAATATATAGCTTCCGCCAGACTGCCTTCCATATTCAACTTGAAGAAAGTGTGCCTCTCGCAGTTCAAAACACTTACGCTACGTCCGACATCAAACGTCACATAAGTTGTTTTTCATGTCTTTTTATAATCATCCAAACCAGTGTCACCTGGGTTTTTTTATTTTGTTTTATTGAAACCAGAAGCATCATGCTCATTCAAACTAAGACAACATATTTTTGAGCCTATTTTAATAGAATGTCCAAAAACAAAAAAAAACGAACCACAAAACAAAGACAAAAAAGTTTGACGATTGGTCTATTGTAGATAAAATATTATCTGTGAAATTCGGACGTCATAGCACATGTGCAGCAGCAGACTATGTCGTCTACAAGCACATGAATAAAATATGTGAGGGACAAAGAATGTGAAAGTAAAGAAAGAACCTTTATTGTGAAGGGGCAACTCACCCTCTGAGAGCACAAAAAAGCTCAAAAGCAAGACTCTTTCTCTTTCTCTTTCTTTCTCTCTCTCACACACACACTCACACACAAACTCCCACTGCAATTGAATAGCCAAACTGAGCATGTCCACAAAAAAAACAGAAAAAGGTGGCAATTCACACACAAATACATGAATGGAAAAATGACGAGGAAGCGTTTTTTGGTATCTATGACAACCTCTTGTTATGAATGCTCAGAGAACATAAAGCATGTGTGTGTGTGTGTGTGAATCAGTATTTGTGTCTTTGGGAAAGTGCTGGACGGTAAAAGAGGCTGATTTAAATTCATGCATCCGAGGAAAGTGTTTGATGTCATTGATTGTAGAGCAATTACAGGTCTTGAGACTTAGTGTGTGTGTACATGTAAGTGAGAGAGAGGGAGAATGAGAGAGACCTACGTACTAATTTACCCAGGTCAACTGGGTAACTTCTTGGAGGAGTTGGATGTGTTACTCTCTAACTTCCCTGAGGATGGTACTCCTCTGGTACTACTCGGTGACTTCAACATCCACCTTGAAAAACACCAGGCCACGGACTTCAACACTCTACTGACCTCTTTTGACCTTAAGCGAGTGTCTACTATGGCTACTCACAAATGTAACCAATTGGACCTTGTCTTCACACACTACTGCTCCACGGACAACACTTTAGTTACTCCATTGCACACCTCAGACCACTTTCTCATCACTTTTAACCTCATACTAACTCCTGACACAACACACACTCCTCCGCAGCTCACCTTTCGGCGTAACCTACGCTCACTCTCTCCCTCTCGCCTATCCACTATGGTTTCATCCTCACTTCCTCCACCTCTTCAGTTCTCAGCACTGGACACTAACAGTGCTACTGACACTCTTTGCTCCACTCTAACATCTTGCTTAGACAACTTTTGCCCCCTTTCATCCAGACCAGCCCGCACCACCCCCTCTGCCCCCTGGCTGTCTGATGTTCTCCATGAACATCGCTCCAGACTCAGGGCTGCAGAGAGGAAGTGGCGCAAATTTAAAAACTTTACTGACCTTAGCTTGTATCAGTCTCTTCTCTCTTCCTTCTCTGCAAATGTCTCCACTGCTAAAACAACATACTACCACAACAAAATCAACAATTGCTCTGACTCTCGCACATTTTTCAAAACCTTCTCTTCTCTTCTTTGTCCTCCGCCCCCCGTTGATAATAAGAGTTATCAACTCTTACAGATGACGACTTTGCAACATTCACGCACACGCTCCCCTCCTTCTCTCCGCTCTCCGAGGCAGAAGTCTCCAAACTCATCCTTTCCAATCACCCTACAACCTGCCCGCTTGATCCTATCCCCACTCATCTACTTCAGGCTATTTCTTCTTCAGTTACTCCTGCACTCACTCACATCATCAACACCTCTCTTCACACCAGGACCTTTCCCACAGCATTTAAGCAGGCTCGGGTAACCCCACTGCTTAAGAAACCCTCTCTAAATCCAGCACTTTTAGAAAACTACAGACCGGTATCCCTTCTTCCTTTCAATGCAAAGACACTTGAGCGAGTTGTGTTCAACCAGCTCTCTATGTTTCTTGCACAGAACAACGTCCTGGACAACAACCAATCCGGCTTCAAAAGCAGCCACTCAACTGAGACTGCCCTGCTCTCAGTTACTGAAACACTAAGACTGGCAAGAGCAGCTTCCAAATCCACAGTACTCATCTTGCTGGATCTGTCTGCTGCTTTTGACATAGTTAACCACTAGATCCTCCTGTCAGCCCTCATGAAGATGGGCATCTCAGGAACTGTACTCCAGTGGTTCAAGTCTTACCTCTCAGGTAGGTCCTTCAGGGTGTCGTGGAGGGGTGAAGTGTCTAAGTCACAACACCTAGCTACTGGAGTTCCACAGGGCTCAGTGCTTAGACCACTTCTCTTCTCCATCTACATGTCACCATTAGGATCTGTCATTCAGAAACATGGATTTTCCTATCACTGCTATGCTGATGACACTTAACTCTACTTCTCATTTCAACCAGATGATCCTACAGTTGGTGTTCGTATTGCAGCCTGCCTGACAGACATTTCTGGCTGGATGAAGCACCATCACCTTCAACTCAACCTTGCTAAGACAGAACTGCTTGTGGTCTCAACCAACCCAGCACTTCATCACAATTTCTCCATTCAGCTAGGTTCATCAACCATAAGTCCTTCCAAGACAGCTAGGAACCTCGGAGTTGTGATTGATGATCAGTTAAACTTCACTGACCACATTACTGCAACAGCCCGGTCCTGCAGATTTGCGTTATACATTAGGAAGATTAGACCCTTCCTATCAGAGCAGGCCACACAACTCTTGGTCCAAGCTCTTGTTCTCTTCAGACTGGACTACTGTAATGCTCTTCTAGCGGGCCTTCTGGCATGCACTATCAAACCCTTACAACTGATCCAGAATGCAGCAGCGAGGGTGGTCTTCAACGAGCCGAAGAAAGCGCACATCACACCTCTCTTCATCAGTTTGCACTGGCTGCCAATAGCCGCTCGCATCAAATTCAAGGCACTGGTGCTTGCCTACAAAGCAACCACAGGCTCTGGACTAATATATCTAAACTTGCTTGTTCAGACTTACGTACCCTCCAGAAGCTTGCGTTCTGCAAGTGAACGACGCCTCGTAGTGCCATCCCAAAGAGGCACGAAATCACTCTCACGGACCATTTCCTGGACTGTTCCCACCTGGTGGAACAACCTGCCTATCTCAATTCGAGCAGCCGAGTCTGTAGCCATTTTCAAAAAACATCTAAAGACACATCTTTTCCAGCAGCACCTGACCAATTAAGCCTAGCACTTAGCTAACTTAACTATTCTATTCGTTTTTCTGTTTATTTATTTATTTAAAAAAATCTAACAAAAAAAAAACCTGTGTACTGCGCTTGACTGAGACTTGTTACAGCACTTGTATGCTGTTGCCCCTTGTTCGTCTGATTGCTTCTATTGCTCTCCTCATTTGTAAGTCACTTTGGATAAAAGCGTCTGCTAAATGATTAAATGTAAATGTAAATGTAATACTGAGGTCATATCAGTCTGTTAGGAAATACACTCCCTAATACACAAAAAAACTACACAAACACCCAGTTGATGAAGAGAAGTGGACGTACATTAATCCCAAGAGAGAACTGACTGATACTTGCAGGCTGATGTGGAAAGTTAAGTCCTAGTCAACCACATTCAAATTCAACGCAGTGACTCTAAACCATCAACGTTTTTTTTTTTTTTTGTATCACATATCAAATTCCTTGTGCCCTTCAGCTCAAAGCTGGTTAAGCTTGTTAAAGGAATATTCTGGGTTCAATACAATCGACAGCTCTTGAGGCATTATGTTGATTATAATAAAAATTAATTCCAATTTATCCCTCGTTATCTTGAAAAAAAGAAAAAATTGAAGTTTATAATTTTATGCACTTATATTAATTCATATGTTAAAACATACAGTATGCATTATTTGAGCTGTAAAGCTGTTTAAATCATAATTTTTCACAATGTCATGGCAAGTTGTAAAATTGTAAAAGTTTGTTGTAAAATTGGATATAACTTTATACTAGGTTAGCAAGTGATTTTCTTCACACTAAAATCATGTTAACACTTATTGTTTGTCTTGTGGCTATACTGTTGAAACAGTGGGTATTTTAATGTTTTATAGATTGCCTCCATTGACTTCTATTGTAATTGCCTCATTGTAACCCTGTTTTTTTTTTTTGTGCTTGTTTTGCAATTTTTGCATTAATAAACATCATGCCACAAATGCTGTCAATTTAACTTTGCTTGTACTGAACCCATAATATGTTTAAGTCTCTGTAATTCTGTGATTTGAGAACTATATATGGAAAATGTGGGAAACATAATGTATCCTTCCTAGAAGTCAAGAAAATGCATAAAACTTGCACAAATACTGACATTCTTGGATCTGAAAGTTATGTGGTCATAGCTCTTTGTTGGTTTGTCTGGCTGTTTCACAGTGGTACATAGAAAGGTGCAATCCAAACACTGTGATATCAATCAGGTTTTAATCCATACTCATAGTCAACATTATTATCCATTCAAGAACTGCACAACTAAGTCCGCAGATTTGCCATATGGAGTTTTTATGACAATTATATTGGCTACATCAGGTCAGACAAAGGATGTTGATTCCTTTGTTTAGTGAATGCGGTTTTAACATTTTGGATGGACCTGCATACTGTGGAAAAAGGAAGAATGGAAAAGAGATGAACTGAGTGCTAAAAAGGATGATGCTGGCAAAAGAACAGAACCCTTTATGTGTATTTGTCTGTGGGTCTGTGTGTATGGTGAGTAATGATGGTGTTATGGGATGTGGCTCGGTACAAGATCAAAAGGGCCTAACAACTGCACCTGTTCATACTAGAGCTGTTCTGTCTGTCTCCATCTCTTGCTCTTTCTTTCTTTTCATTTCTGAATATCTTTCCACTGCTTCTTTGTCCCTGTGTCTTCCTGTCAAAATCAGCCTCTCTTCCATATGACCGCTGGGACTGTTGAAAAAGAAAAACCTAACTCTGGTGCTGTTAGCAACGTTTTTCAGATGCTGTTACTGAAGCATTTATGTTAACGTCATTTCTGTCAACCCTAGCCTGTTTCTTTGGGTATTTTTCAGTACCACTTGCTTTAAACAATTTAAACAGGTTTATTTAGAAAATTAGAAACCTAATATCACTTGTTTTAGTGGTATTACACTAGACACCTCATTAAAAGTTATAGGTATTAAATAATGTTAAAAATCATAACAGCTTATTAAAGGTCACAAAACCTTTCCTGAAATGGAAACTCCCCTCTGATTTCTTTTATTAATTTTTCAATTACCCCTCTAACATACATTAAATGAAGTCTTTTTTAATAACTTTAGTTGATTAAAAAGAAAAACAATCTTCATTCCATTTTTAATCAATTACATGGACCTAATTGATTTTAAATTGATTTTACTTTCATATTTTGATATTCATCATGCTATTGTCTAGCACAGTGCTTCTCAAACCTGTAAGACCCCCCACCAGTGAACATTTTGCATGTCTCCCTCATCTAACACACCTGACTCCACTCATCAGCTCATTAGTAGAGACTGCAAGACTTGAGTTGGGTGTGTCTGACGAGGGAGACATACAAAATGTGCAGTGGTGAGGGGTCCCCAGGACAGGTTTGAGAACCACTGGTCTAGCAGTTGATACTAGTCATTAGGACATACACTATATTGCCAAAAGTTTTGGGAAGCCTGTCTTTACAATTCATCCCAAAGGTGTTCTGTCGGGTTGAGGTCAGGACTCTGTGCAGGCCAGTCAAGTTCCTCCATACCAAACTCGCTCATCCATTTCTTTACGGACCTTGCTTTGTGCACTGGTGCACAGTCATGTTGGAACAGGAAGGGGCCATCCCCAAACTACTCCCACAAAGTTGGGAGCATGAAATTGTCCAAAATGTCTTGGTATGCTGAAGCATTAAGAGTTCCTTTCACTGGAACTAAGAGGCCAAGCCCGACCCCTGAAAAACAACCCCCCACCAAACTTTACACTTGGCACAATGCAGTCAGGCAAGTACCGTTCTCCTGGCAACCGCCAAACCCAGACTCATCCATCAAATTGCCAGTCAGAGAAGCGTGATTCGCCACTCCAGAGAACACGTCTCCACTGCTCTAGAGTCCAGTGGCGGCGTGCTTTACACCACACTGTAAAAAATGATAGGATCAATAAGTTATGACAACATATGTTTTTAAGTTTAACTTAAATTTAACTCATCAAAATAAGTTAAGCAGTTTCAACTTTTAAATTTAAGTTATACAAGATTTAACTCAAACTTGTAAGTTACTTTAATGTAAATTGTAAACAGTGATTTGAAATGACTTGTACTTTTAAGTTGCTTTAACTTAAAAATTTAAGGCAGCAACTGAACTTAAGTTTTTAAGTTGAAATAGGTTGAAATTTTTAACAGTTTATCCGACGCTTTGCATTTCACTTGGTGATGTAAGGCTTGGATGCTGCTCGGCCATGGAAACCCATTCCATGAAGCTCTCTACGCACTGTTCTTGAGCTAATCTGAAGGCCACACAAAGTTTGAAGGTCTGTAGCTATTGACTCTGCAGAAAGTTGGCGACTTCTGCGCACTGTGCGCCTCAGCAATGCGCTGACCCCGCTCTGTGATTTTACGTGACTAACCACTTCGTGGCTGAGTTGCTGTTGTTCCCAATTGCTTCCACTTTGTTATAATACCACTAACAGTTGACCGTGGAATATTTAGTAGTGAGGAAATTTCACAAATGGACTTATTGCACAGGTGGCAACCTATCAGGGTACCACGCTTGAATTCACTGAGCTCCTGAGAGCGACCCATTCTTTCACAAATGTTTGTAGAAGCAGTCTGCATGCCTAGGCGCTTGATTTTATACACCTGTGGCCATAGAAGTGATTGGAACACCTGAATTCGATGATTTGGAGGGGTGTCCCAATACTTTTGGCAATACAGAGTAACTTCAAATATGTAAGGTGTCTGATGAGACAACACGCACACATACACGATTTACCTCTCTGACAAAATCCAGTAGCTTATGCAAACCAACAAGAGTATATCTCTAGATTTTTTTCTTTTTTAGATTTTTCTTTTTTCTCTGAAATTTTAGATTGCAATTATTTAATGAGAAAATAACCAGTATTTTACTAATCAGTAAAGGCATCAACAAACATCCACTGCTAAGTAAGATTAATAACTTCATGTTTATGTTTGTCAGTTTCAATTCAAGTGCTCATTCATCCATTTAGCCAGGTAGTCCAAATATTCTCTCATATATCTCATATATTGCGTAGCTGTTGTGGATGCAACAGTACCAATTTATTTTGGATGCATTTTCCTACCAATCCCAACTTCATTTTGTGAGACATGCTCAGTTATATGAAAAGCAGACTGCAGACATGCTTTGTAAGTAAAAAGTAAAAACATTGCTGATCAACAGTTTTCAACTTGATCCTAAGCATTCTAGTCACTAAAGAAACCTGGGATGACAGAGTGAGGATACCTATTTTTCTTCAATATTTATGACTGTCCATCAAAGAAGAACATTTAAACAGGTGTTCAGTTTCTCAGTCACAACAGAATCACAACAGAATCCAAAATATTCAGCTCTGAAATTAATTGGGTAACTGGAAGGTGATTAAAACATCTTTCTTAGTTCATTGATGTCAATCCAACAGCCTAATATCAAGCCGTTCAAAGACTGTCATTTTCTATTAGTGCATTTAAGTAATTGATATGAATGCATTGTAAATAGCTATCCCGCCTAGTTCTATTGTCTATAAAGGTCGTGATTCTACAACAAGCCTCAATTATTGCCCAAGAGAACTTTAGAAATAATTGCTGTAATTATCTTCAAATGTTATCAATTAGCATCTCTGTTGTTCTGTGTTGAAGAAGCATTGTGCCATAAAAGGACAGATTTGCTGCTTGTGGGTCTGTCTATTTGTGTTTGAGCCAGCGAGAAAGAAAGAAAGATTGTATTTAAGGAAGCCTGTAAAGTCTAAATCATTTATTACTTAATAACCCCTAAAGAAATTCAACTGACAAGAAAATAGATGGACCGAAAAAAATTTTTTTCATAGTACATATTTTCCCTTTTTCACCGACGACGACGACGAGGTATAAGCTTTTGTGCTCCTGCCCCCTCCTGGCCGATAAATTAACTGCAGCCAACTTCTTAATGGTCACTTTCGTCACAACAATTTTATCTTCTCTGTTGCTAACTAGGTATAATTAAATGTTGCTATCACCACTTTGTCATTTCTATAATTTGCATCCATTACCAGTCATCAAAAGATTAAAAAGAATTAAGGGCAATTCTTATTGTGTAATAACCAGGCATGTTTGTAGTCCTGCCTCCCTCATCAAGGCTATTGTTTGATCAAATCCAAGAGTATTCATCATGGAGTCAAAACTTTACACATTTACATTTTTCAACATTAATTCAAAACAGTCTTTCCTTTCCTCTCCCGCTGATTAAAATTAATTAACACTGCAAAAACCAATAAACACCCAGTACTGTAGGGTCAAAGACACAAGCCACAAATGAGATCACAAGCATATACATGTATACGGCATATACAGCAGATTTTTTCCCCACATGCTGTTCTATAACAGAGTGTCCAGAAGTCATAAAGTCACGTGTGGCTCATTTGTGAGTTTAGGCTTTACTCATCTTTTTGAGATGCACAATTATTCATGCACAGGCTAATAGATTCCAAATGACTGTTTCCTTTTTCACGCTAATCACTGTCTAATGCTCGACTCATGCCTGTTTGCTCAGCAGGAAATTAAAATAATAAACATCATTAATGTGGGACTCTGGTCAGCATACATGATTTAGCAGTGGTATTTATTTATAAAGATAATTGAAGTGTTTTAAGTGCAAAAAACCTGAACTAATCATGAATTACGTTAAAGGGGACCTATTACGTAAAATTAACTTTTACATGGTGTTTGAACATAAATGTGTGTCAGCAGTGTGTGTACACAACCACCCTATAATGGTAAAAAAACGTTTCCATGAAAGGTCTGCAACAATGCTTAGGTAGGTGGTACGTGTCAAAGTAACATCCACATGGATGGCAGGACCCAAGGTTTCCCAGCAGAACATTCCCCAAAGCATCACACTGCCTCCACCGGCTTGCCTTCTTCCCATAGTGCATCCTGGTGCCACGTGTTCCCCAGGTAAGCGATGCACACGCACCCGGCCATCCACGTAGGGTAAAAGAAAATGTGATTCATCAGACCAGGCCACCTTCTTCCATTGCTCCGTGGTCCAGTTCTGATGCTCACATGCTCACTGTTGGCGCTTTCGGCAGTGGACAGGGGTCAGCATGGGCACCCTCACTGGTCTGCGGCTATGCAGCCCCATACGCAACAAACTGCGATGCACTGTGTATTCTGACACCTTTCAATCAGAACCAGCATTAACTTCTTGAGCAATTTGAGCTACAATAGCTCGTCTGTTTCATCGGACCACACAGGCCAGCTTTCGCTCCCCACGTGCATCAATGAGCCTTGGCCGCCCATGACCCTGTCGCCAGTTCACCACTGTTCCTTCCTTGGACCACTTTTGATAGATACTGACCACTGCAGACCGGGAACACCCCACAAGAGCTGCAGTTTTGGAGATCCTCTGACCCAGTCATCTAGCCATCACAATTTGGCCCTTGTCAAACTCGCTCAAATCCTTACACTTGCCCATTTTTCCTGCTTCTAACACATCAACTTTGAGGACAAAATGTTTACTTGCTGTCTAATATATCCCACCCACAGGTGCCGTGATGAAGAGATAATCAGTATTATTCACTTCACCTGTCAGTGGTCATAATGTTATGCCTGATCGGTGTATATAGCAGCAGGTACTGTATATTACGCTGCTTTCACTTTAATACACAGATCTGATATACACATGTGATTTCTTTACTTGTTCACGTTCACAGACATAACCGTGTTTATGTGAACTTTGTGTGTTTTTGACAGTTTAAGCGCAATAAGATGTGAAAGAGTACATGTGCTTAGGGTATGTGCGCTCAAAAAACCATATATCAGAAGCTTAAACTGATATGGCTTTAAAACGCATGCAGATAACAAACTTTCATGATGATGAAGAACTGCAATGTCACTTGATCGAGATGATAATCAAAACCAAACAGATGTTTTTCAGAGGCAAGAGCTGTACAGGCTCCGCCCTCTTCTGGAAAGCTGGGTGGGGAGCAGCAGCTCATTTGCATTTAAAGATACATGCAGGACAACAGGATGTTTTTCCTTCCACTCAAAAATGGGCATTTACAACATGGTATAATAATAAATATCTTGTAAAAAGGGGCATAATAGGTCCCCTTTAAATGATATTAGCTTTAAAATAAGAAACATGCTGAGATTTGTTCAGCAACGTTGCAAATATTCATATTTTATGTCAATTTGGATCTATTCTCATGTTTAATGAAATCAAGCATACAAGTCTATCAGAAATAGCCTATAGTTATTGTTGACAGTCAACTAACATTTAGCAAAAGAAGGAAATTGAAGCACATGTTGAGCCCTCATCATACAGTCCGCATTTCAACAGATTTAATGAAGAGCAGAAGAACAGCATTATTTTTTTATAGTGGCAGCATTTGATGTCACTAACCTTGCGAACTTTGGCAAATTATTAGCAAGGGCTGTAACAACCTGGAATATTGTAAACTTGTTTTTTCCCCCAGGAAAATTAATAAAAGCACCCGTGTGTCCTTCCAGAAGTTGTGTAAAGCCAAATTAGATCTTATTACATATGAAAAAGGGAAACTGTGATGTGTGGGCAATGTGCATCACATGCTGAATTTGTCAACAACACATCATACTGTCTGATACATTTAATAATAATAATAATAATAATAATTTGTTACATTTCCATAGTGCTTTTCTTGACACTCAAAGTGCTTTACATATGGAAGAAATCTCCTCAGCCCCACCCCCAGCTGGCCTCACTAACACCTCTTCCAGCAGCTAGTTTTCCCAGGAGGTCTCCCATGCTTAGCTTCAGTGGACGATCAGGGGAGAGCTGCAGAGAGACAGCTGCTCGTACTGGTTCCATAATTCACACAGCTTTAGTTTTTTAACTATTTTTAAAATATATTAGGGAATGTACAGTGAGTGTATACTGCACAATATGCATTACACTGTACACAACTGTTCCATTCCAAACACTGCTATCATTGCAACTAGCAGCATGGTATTTAAAACCCTAGTTCCAGTCCTGGCCAGATGAGGGAGTGTTGAGCTTTAACTGATCCTTAACTCCGGCAATGTTGTAGAACATTATATTTATGGTTGCTGTAACAAAACTGAAGTCAGAGAATAATTTAATATCAGGTTAAAAGTGACATGTTCTGTTGTTGTGCTCATTTTTTGGAAGAAATACATTTTTTTGCAATGTCTTTTTGTTGTTATTGTTATCTGATGACAGAAATAACACTCCACTAGAACATTTTAGAGCAAATATTAAATATTAACCAGAGTTTGTGGGAGGTTGTGCGATTCGCATGCTCCCAACACACACACACACAACACAACACAACACAACACACGCACACACACACACACACACACACACAAAAGCAGGACTCAATAATCAATGGTTTACTGCCTAATATGTAGGCTAGGTCTTAAGCTTAAAGCTGATAAAGCTGTTTACGGATGTTATGTACATTTGATAAATCAGCATATTTCTAAGCTCCATGATAAGGCATTAAATGTTTCTTAAATATTATACTTAAAAATTCCACTCTCTCCCCTCTCCTCCCACCCTCTCTTCTGAGTATTCCAGAAAGCAAGGTTAACTTACCATCACATATACCCTGAACTCTTGGTTGATTAACCCAAACCTTGCTTACTCGAGGTATGCTGGTTCCAAAAATGTGTCCGTGAGTAAGTTCAGACAACTCAGAGTATGTTCCCGGTTAACACAAAAGACATTCTCAACAGAGCGACGAATCGATGATTCACCATGGAAACCGACGCTAAGAAAAAGCGCGCCATTCTACTTCCTTCTTCTTCTTTTGTTTAATGGCGATTTACATTACCTACTTAGTGCACATCGCCGCCTAATTTGGTGGTTGTGCAATCTTTGTTCATTGTTTTTTTTTTTTTTTCTCAATCTTTTCGTTTAAGTAATCATTATTCACTGAAAATAAGGATTATATTGTTTGTTTGATGCTAATTCATTGAATGCATATCCATGTGTGAGATGACAATAAAATAAATAAATATATGTATGAATTAACATTTAAACTTTACCTTGTTATAATAGTGCTTTAGAATTAATATATAATATTGTATATTATATAACTGTAACTATATAACAAATTTAGTTATATTAATATAAGTATATTAATTATATAACACGCATCTGAATATTTCAAGCAAACTAACCCTGGAACATAACCTGCTCCGCAGAGTGAGAGAGTGAGTTGCTATTACTACATACCCTCAAAGTTACCTCCGTTTTTGGAACCGAGTTGATGTTATCCTCTTACTTACTCTTAAACACACCCAGGTATGTCACATAACCTGCTTTCTGGAATACCCCCCAGTCTTTAATTGCACTTCTGTAGAATACCCATGCCTCACTACAAGACTTTTTGTACAAGACAAATAAACATGAAAACTGAAAATCAAACGATTTTGTAAAGTAGCAAAGGTATAAACAGTGTACTTTATTTACATTTTTCAAGGCACTATAACCGCACCTTCCTTTTTTATGAATGAACATTGCCAGCGTCTGTCACACACCCACGTGTAGCTGTTTCATGATTGGTTGACTCAACCACAAGGTGCAGTCAGCGGGTTGGCTAACAATACTGAGCCCATACTGCATGTTGTTTTTCAGAACCTTTGTACTTTAGCAGGAAAATCTGATCAAATAGCACAGGCTAATTATGATACATCAGTAGGCTACATTTGCTGAATTTTTAAATGCTCTTATGTTTTATTGTTGCTTTGTCTCCAATTAACTTGCAAATGATAACTGCTAAGCATTTTCCAACAGCAACAATGGTTATTCAAATAATGAGCTGTTCTCATTAGCAATTCAAATCTTCAAGTACTTGTTTTGTTCTTGTGTTTTTTTTGTTTGTTTGTTTGTTTGTTTTTTGAAGTTTTGGTCGGAAGTGATAGAAGAGTGTTGATTCTAGAGGACCCAACAAAAGGTGGTTGAGGAGATCTCCCCTTCCATATGTAAAGCGCTTTGAGTACCCAGAAAAGTGCTATTAAATATAACAAATGATTATTATTGTTTTTCGGTAAAAGCCTTCCTGCTGCATCTAATGATAAATCAATGGAAACAACTGAAGTTTTCGTTCTTAAAATGGTGAGCTCTAAAGGTGAAGTCAAAAAAGTCCACCAGCAAATGAAGATGAGCTACTATGTATTTACATCTAAATGGAGGAAAAAAATATATGAGCAAAATGCAACACATCAACAAGCATTCACACAGCAATGTATTGCCAGAAATTCAGTGAAAGAGGATAAAATTGGCCCTTGAGCTTAATCCTGTGTCTCAAAGGATGGATTAGAACATTTCAACCACATAACTTCATGTTGTGTCAGGGGAGGGCATAAGGATGTCTCACATGATGAGTCAATTTAAAGCAGCCACTTTAACATTTTCATTATTTTGAATATGCCACTATTCCACCCAGACTTTCTGCTTAATCTCTGCCACGCTTCATCTGGGATTCATTTGATCCGTCATAACATCCTGCTGCTGAAGCGTCTAGAGAGACTGTAAGAGAAATTGGGAAGGCAGAGATGAATATAAAAGATTTTTTTTCTTTTCACTTAAATAAAGTGAAATAATGAGACAAATGTGAGTTGTTTATATTGTTTGTACATATACAAATAAACATATACAGTGCTTTGCAAAAATTTCTCCTAATTTATTTTAAATATACATTTTTGCCATGCTGTTAGTATTCAGATTTGTAACATAAATAATGATCCATGGGGAGAAACCCCATCATTTACTCACCCTCATGTCTTTCCAAACCCATTTCTTTCTTCTAGAACACAAAAGAAGTGAGTGTCTGGATGTGGAATTTTATCTCTTCTATGCGATAGAATCCACCTACAATTGTTCACAAAGAAGATATTTTAAAGAATGTTGATAACCAAACAATTTCGGTTCCCGTTGACTTCCATTGTATTTTTTGGTTGCCAACATTCTTCAAAATAGCACCTTTTTGTGTTCTATATTCATTGTTCAGCACCCTCAATCTCATTTTATTTAATCACGTTCATGCCTGTCAGCCATTTCAAGGCTTCTCTTTTCCCTGATTGTCCTTTAGCTCTTAGGTCAATGCAAGTAAAGACAAAATTTTTGCCTTTGGTTCTGCCACTTTGCTAATATTGGCTTTAGGCAATTGAGGTATTTGAATGCCATCTGTATTAATGTGGCTCAGCTGAATGAATTGCAAACATTTGTGAAGAAGAAGAAAAATAAAATGTTTGTATCTCTACAGTGCTGCCCAGTACTGTGATAACTGTATGAAATCATATGCACGTGGTGTTGAAGGATGAGAAGAGCCTCACTGGGGCCTCAGTAATATGAGGAAGGATGGCCGTAGGGAGTTTCCTGTCTGCCTCACGCTTCTGTACCACCCACTCCCCCTGCTCAGAAAGCTGTCTCTCCCCAGACGTTATCTCTCTCCCACACATTGCCACACAGATGTTTTGCCACAAAGCACTGCCGAGTTTAAGCCACTATAGGGCAGAACTTCCACATGGCGTATTGTTCTCTCAACCAGACAAAAATTAAATCTAGCCTGCAAAAATCTGTTTTTGCATGAGCTTCCTGTGCATTATGGCACTGAATGCGGCCTTCAGTTCATTAGGCTACATCAGAACCTGAAGCTTCTAGAGGACAGAAACGGATGAAAATGTATAATGATTAAAGATGATTGTTTAGCCTACTAACCTGGGTCACATCATGACTGAACTTATTGTGCCCAAAACAATGAAAGATTTAAATGCCAATGATGGTTTTGTTTGTGTTGACAAATTTTCATCCCTAGCACTAGTGTGTACTGATGTTAAATAATGTGAAACCCCTATAGGAAAACTTCCATGTACGAAACTGGCACATCTGACCTATACAGACTTAGAAAAGACCTTAAAACAGCAGCTCTTCTAGGTTTCTAGGTCATAATGTGCACAAAGAAAAGAGTAACTAAAGACCTTCAAGTGTGATCCACCTTAATAGGGTTCCTATTCAAAGGGAATTTGTGTACACTGAATTTGCATTCAAGCTGAAATACCGTTATAATTCATCTATATTATTATTTAGTCATTAATAACTTTAAAATGCAATTGGAATGAAAAACGTTTTTGAGCAGATAGAATCATATCCTTTGCACTTAAAATAAATGAAATGACAAGTTATCTTATTTTTAGTCAGTATGTCTTTCCTGAGTGTTAATAAACGAGAACAAGAGAACACTAAGGGTGTTTTCACACTTTGAAAACACTTTTTCACACTTTTGATTTTTGGCCCATATGTGAATACTCCAAACGATCTCAGACCCCTTTATAGCGAACCAAACCGAGACCATCTCAGGAGGTGGTCTGGGTACGGTTTGATTTCATCTCATGGTACGGTTCGCTAAAAACACGCAATCTGAACACAAACTGCTCTGGGGTTACTTGATTTTTCAGTTTGCGAATTCCAATGTAGTTTGGTCATCATATGCCGCCGTACAAATCGGCTGTTCATCGTGGCTGCTGCTTCTGGCAGATCTCTACAAATTATTCATTCACAACGTACACTTGTTTATTGCTGAGAGACGCAACTGCGCGCCTTGCCAGTTTAAATGGTTTTACGAGCAAATTTTAAAGGCCATAGGGTCAGCCATCAAACACTGAACTGGACTAGATCCAAAGAGCAACAGTATGAACACAAAGAGGTCTGAGACCACATTCCCACTTAAGTAGACCAAAAAAGGATCCGAGTCCTCTTTCAGGGACAGGGACAGTGTGAATGTAAAGAGAACTGGTCCTTTTTCACTTGGTTCACCTCTTGGACCACTTAAAGGAGTGGTCCAACCTAACCCTAACCATTCTTTTAAAGAGGACCCAAGTGTGAAAACACCCTAAATCTCGGATTCCTCTAGAATAACAACCGTCTCTAAATATTTAATTACAGAATCACTCCTGATCATAGTCATTGCTTTTCCGTTGTACTTGCCTGAGGATTTAAAAGAAAGTATCAACACTTAGAAAAACAATATGAACATGAAAGATGATTCACTTCAACCAGTAGCTAAAGAGCATTCACATTCCAAATATGTGAGTTTTGGTACTTTCACCCGGATAATGTGAAGTAAGTTCACAATTGATTTCTGTTAATCTCCCAGCTCAGCAAAATAATTGCTTATTTTATAAATATATCTATGACTGTGTATATTTTGCCAAAAATGTGTTTAAATATGAGCCAGCCCTATAGGAGAAAGGCTTGCCCAGCCTACTCTCAGTTCCTCCCAAGGTTCTTCCTCATCTACTTAAGATATTACGGAGTTTTTCAACTCTGCTGCTGTCGCCTTCGGCACTATTCTTTGTAAAGCTGCTTTAGAACAATGGGCTATTGTGAAAAGCGCAAGACAAGTAAATCTAATTGAATTGAACATTGAATTGGATCCAGCAGTTAATGGGGCTTACTTGCTCAATGAATAGATCTTCAGCACCAGCCATTATAGCATTTGAGACATGTTTCTGCATGAAGGACAGACATACTGTTTGAGCTTGATTAACTAGACACAACTGAAATGCTGACCAAATGTCAGCATTTACATACATGTTGTTTTTGTACAAGCATATCTATGATCATGGTAGCAAAGTTATGCAATCACATGTCCTCGCATGAACGATAAGCCACGTTGAGTCTGTATTTGTTGATAGTCGCTCTTGACAAAGGGCAAACATCTGACCCATCTATCTAGTGAGTAAAGTGGTGCCACTCAGGTGAGAGTTTGAACTCTGCTAAGTTCTGAATTAATAAATGTACTACGTGTACACAAGCTTATTTACTATGGGGGAACAGCCCACTGAGCATCATGACCCGATTCCCTCCTTTCAGTCCATCACGTACTGCACGCTGTCACGTAGCCTATAACCAACTAATTAATCTCAAACGCTCGCAGGGCTACTCAAACTAGAGTGTTTAGATTTACATAATGCTTTCTTGTCGGTCCGCTAAATAGATTAGACTACAACTTAATTTCCCCAACAGGCAGTTTTGTTGTAGCGCAAACAGGTGACTATCGCTTAAAATTGAGAAAGAAAAAAAATCTTTAATCAGTGCAGTATTGTTCAGTGAAAAGGATTTGGCCAAGCAAGGTCATTAAACCTTTTACCAACCCAGAAGTTTAAAACTTTGCATGACTCTTTGTCATCACGTCAGTCCACACACACATTCCACCGAACGAACAGCTGACGGGACGGCAGTGAACATCAACAACGCGTGTCAGTGAGAGGGAGGTGGCGTGCGTTCGCGTCATATGGCCCGCCGCTCTCTGATTGGCCAGCGCGACTCACCAGACATGACCGCGCTTGTTTTCTGCAGAGGAAGCGCGCGTGCGGCAGTATTGTACTGTGGAAAGAAAAAGGCAGCAGCGTTTCGCGAAGAGATGATGTGACCAAACAACACATCTGAAATCATCTTTTGTTAGCGCCGCGTTTTGCAAAATAGTTTTAAAAGGCACAGTCGCGTTGCGGTTTAGACGAGGACACTGCCTAAGGATCAAGGTGGGTTTTCATAGCCTATACTTCCACTAAGAACAGTTTGTTTTTAGAGCTAAGTATTTGTAGTGTGACTTAAAACATTATTATAACGTTTCTTTGAGCTTTTTTTTCTTCTTCTCATTTTTGTTTTTCACAGTGCCAAATGCCAAGACTAGAGGAACATTGTTGGAGCTGCTCCTGTTCAACCAGTGTAAAGACGAAGGACCTGTCAAGCGCCAGCTGGATTGTTAGTAAAACGGGTGAAATGATGTCCATCATAACCTCAGTGCTGAGCCATGCATACGGCTCTGTGCACAACATCCAGTCCGCTAATTTAATTCGACGGGGGCTTGTATTGTTTATCGTTGGAGTTGTTCTCGCCTTGGTGTTAAACTTACTACAGATCCAGAGAAACGTTACATTGTTCCCAGAGGAAGTGCTGGATACGCTGTTTTCATCCGCCTGGTGGATTCCCCTCTGCTGTGGCACAGCTGCTGGTGAGTCAGGAACGGTTGGGTCGAATACACTGTTTTGTATGTGTCGATAAGACAGAAATGGTCTGCTTGATTTGGGCCTTTTAATATCGTGTTTACATTACGTAAGAGTCGATAGACGGGTTGTTGGAGGCAGTTTTGTTGACATTGTGCTTTGTCGCTATCGGTAAGTACTGCCCTGGAAACAGCCGGGCATTCGGGTTCATTCTTGGGGTGCCGCTTTTTCATTGGCTGCGCTCAAAACGGGTGAGCTGCGAGGGAGGCACGCCATTGGCTGGTACGCCGAACATGCCACTTAGCCGAAAAGAGAAACACGGAAGTCGTGTGCAACATAAATTAATAAATAATTCGGTCACGCTCGACTCCTCCTCCTGCATTCCTCACAGTCCACATAGTGGTGATGTGGACACATACACAGTCTACAACCTCAGTAGTTAATGCCCTTTAAAGAAGACTTTTTGTAAACTTACACTTTAACTCAATTTACATCTAAAATAAAAATTGTCTGTTTAATTATTTATTATACATTTGGTCAAACAAATTTAATTTGAACAATTAACTTTAACATTAGATTCAGACCTCAAATGCGATTGTTTGAGAATTACTGTTATTTAAAGCACTGTTTTTTTTCTCTTTCCTCAGCTGTGGTTGGTCTCTTGTACCCCTATTTGGATCGCCATCTTGGAGAGCCACACAAGTTCAAACGGGAGTGGGCAAGCGTGATGCGCTGCATTGCCGTTTTTGTGGGCATCAATCACGCCAGTGCTGTATCCTTACCAGTGCCATTCATGAAATTGTAGCCATTGTGGACAATTTCAAACTTTTAAACTGTTTTGAGATTTGTGTTTTAAGGCTGCAATACACCACGCCACTTTTAAAATCTGATTTTGAAACGGGCTTTAAAACACTGCATCATACACCTGCTAACTTTATAAATTGTTACTGAGGACTTACACTAACTGATGATCTCACACACCAGACTTGCAAGTTTAATTTCATTCTGAACACAACAAACCCCCAAAAATATAGACAAAAGTGGTGCACTGTGTTCCAGCCTTAAGTCAAAAAGATGTATTAATATTGTACTTGAACAGATTTCTTCAAATACCAGTGAGCACTTTAATTAACATCACATGAAGTCTCAAAACATTTGTTAACATTTATCCAAGGAAAGTGCTCACCTAGAACTAACTAACTATTTCCTTAAATCAAAGTACCTCATAGAAACTGGACTTTGCCAATAATATGCAGCTTTCACTAACTCTGGCTGCCCTGTCTCTGGGCCTGTGGTGGACTTTTGACCGTTCCAGGAGTGGCTTTGGTTTAGGGCTGACCACTGCTCTTCTAGCCACTCTCATTGCTCAGCTGCTGGTCTACAATGGCATCTACCAGTAAGTTATGACTGACACACATACAGTGGAAAACATTTTATTATGTGTCATCTATTACCAAGTAACGGCTGAGTCACCATATTTAGATTTGCAGCTGTAGAACATGTTCAGTCATCAGATATATTTTTGTAAGTGTTTTTAGTCTGAAAGTATTTTTTTTTTTTCTCCCCTAATAGCATGAATTTAACCGTTGTGACAGGTTATTAGCTAGTTGTTTCAATGCTTTATTCTTTGTTTCTCAGGTATACATCTCCAGACTTCATGTATGTACGTTCATGGCTGCCTTGTATATTCTTCTCTGGTGGAGTGACAGTAGGGAATATTGGCCGACAGCTAGCTATGGTAAGAAAATCCCTTTTTTCCTGTCTTTCATATTCCATGAAATCATTCATGTACAGTAACTCTGTTAAATTACTAAAGTATTGTCTTTAGGTTCCTGGAGTGCTTTGCACTAGGCCAGTGGACACTTTTGTCTTAGAGTTCAGAAATAAAACTTAAATGGGGCACACCCACAGAAGCAAAAGTGAAACTCAGTATCCTGGAATAGTTCAGCTATTTACAGCACTCACTGTAAATGCTTAGTTCTAGGATGTTTTAGGAACCAAAGACCCAGGTTATTACACACAACAATTTCGATGTTTACAATTTAACATAACTTGAGCACTATTCAGACATGAATAGTTTTGTAAACAACGTTTGAGATACAGTCATTAACAAAAGACATCTGTGATTTCATAAACTGATTGAGACGTAGTTGGGATCCAAGTTCATTTATAAAAGGCAGCACAATGACCAATTTAGCTTTGGTCACTGTATTTGATGAAGGTCAGAACTGTATCCAAATGGGATTTCTTTGTGGACCCACGAGTTAGCTGGAAAGTGGTTGGTAGTTTGCCTTGCTGTGTTCAAGAACCAAAAAAAATATGTTTGATTTGGAAATGCACTTGATCTCAGGGAAAACTAGGGATTTAGTCTGTACTTCATTCTCTTACAACACTCCTAAATTAATGAGAAATGTGTAAACATCTATCAAGTGCATTCCTTTAGAGTAATCAGTTCAAGTTTCCAGTGCTTGTGACACCCTCACTATCTTGTGCCTGGGCTGAAACTTCATGCCTGGACATCTTAATTAGTTGCTGATTGTAGTCTGAGGCATGTTTGTGCCATCCCATCCAAGCCTTCTCAGTCAGCTGTGCCTCTTTGTCTTGCTGACATAACCTTGTTCTTTCTCCATAAGGGCGTGAAAGCAGATTACGCTCCTTGTTTTTCATGCTAATGGTCAGAAAGATGGTAAACAAAGTGCTTTACTGG
Organism: Coreius guichenoti; assembly: GCA_039654105.1. NCBI lineage: Eukaryota > Metazoa > Chordata > Actinopteri > Cypriniformes > Gobionidae > Coreius > Coreius guichenoti. The sequence goes on from CM077168.1 coordinate 28,716,307, forward strand.
CTCCAAGTGGTGCATTCTGCGTGTTGTTACTTGGTTTTTGTTTTGTTTTGGAGTTGCCACTGGTTGATTTTGCTTGACCAATTGGGATTAGTGCTCTGCTAGTATTTTTCTCAACTTTTTCTTATGAAGTGGCCAGTTGAGAGATGCATTGGACTGATGTACCTAAATATACTGAACCAGGACCTTAGTGTCTGTCTTCAGCTGACTGTTTCTAAATAGAACTCTTGACCAATTAAAATTAGTATGTGTTAGTACTAACACTCCACTGAATCATTTGTGAATAATGTATTATGATTACCATTTAAACCATGTTTGGATAATTAAATATAGCAATATTTAGTTCTTGTTAGGGATGGAACAGTATGAAAATTTCCTATCACGATTATAGTGACCCAAATTATCACGATTATCAATATTATCACGGTTTTGTTCAAATGAGATGAAAGTGTTCAAAAAGAACAGATGCACACACTAAAAAACCATTTAAACAAGTTTTATATTGAAAATCAACAAACAACAAATAAAACAAGCAGCTCTATGCACTTTTTTAGGCAAGATTCTATTCTGTGGGATTTCCTTCCTTATAATGGCCGTCGTCAATAGCAACGCATTATAACAGCGCACATCCACTTATCACAACGGACGTGCTCTCTCATTTCATTCAAATGCAACTTGCGTCTCTGTTTTTGATTGTATTGAAAATGAAATCAAAGGACTTTACTATTAATACTACTATACAGTAATTATTACTATAACTTGTTGTGATCATCTTGTCTGGACGATTGTTTTGTACACTGTACAAAATGGATTTATAAACGGGTAAGATTTAAAACAATCTCAATTCAATATGTCCCCGTAATTATTTATGTGGTAAAGAAAATCTGTGTAATAAGTGTACAATGAATATACATTATTATCCCTTAAATGTCAGCCTAGTCTTGTCTGAACTTGTTCGTTCGTCTTTGAGAGAGAGAGAGAGAGAGAGAATCATGTTTTACAGGGCTCCCCATCCACACAAGCCTTGTATAATTTGTGTTTGTCATATATGTATTAGTGCAAACTAATTATAGTAACAATTTTGAGGGGCCAAGTGGGCTTTAACTGGACAAGGTTCATCTTTGTGACAAAACAATTTTGAATTGCTTAAAGCACCTTTTTAAATGCACACTTGGGGTGCTGGAACATATTTAAATAGTTAGAAAGCAAGCCGAGTGCTCTGACTTCCAATACTTAACTATATTATTAATTCAGTTGCTGCATGTCCCTATATTCTATGGAAATTAGGGACAGAATGGAAATCAAGCTGTTTTATTTGGTTATGCTAGATGTGCAAACACTGTATTTTCTTTACTAACGGACTCTCTGTTTTCCCACAGGGCTCGACTGAGAAGCCTCATAATGACTAAGCGGGTGTCAGAAGTCATGAAATGAGCTTCGAAGAGTGCCAAAAAAGAGGGCGTGCAAACTGAGACTCTATATTGGGTGTCCCTGGTTTCTGTCCAAGCGTAACTTCTGCTCTTAATTTTGCTCCTCTTTATAATGATACAAGAAAACAAAAGAGCGGGTTGGTCTGAGCTGGCCCGGTGTGCCATGAACAGCACCTTCAAACAGCCAAAAGAATCCCCTGGCATTCATTACTACCATCAGCGTCGTCATTGTTACAGTTCCTTGCAGTAGTGTTACTGGTAACATCAGTCTCCTTATTACCAGGTTGCTGGACTGCCAATATAGGACTGTACAAAATCATAGCTTGGTGAAACTTTGTGTATACAAATGAGTGTGTGTGTGCTGGTCCTATGTATAAGACCAGGGAAAAAAAGGTGTTGTGGAAGTGCACATTTTTTTGTGTTTTACTTTGTGCTGGAGAACTGAAAGAGAAATCAAAGGGAAAAAAATTCAAGACTGTGCAAAATACCTATTATCCAAAGAGGTCTGTGTACTGTCTTTATAGGATTTGTTGTAGTTTTATTTTTGAAAACTCCTGCAGCACTGCGAGACTCCCATACAGACTGACCACCTTGAGTGTTGTTATGAGAACCAGAGAGGTCTGATTGCCAATCACATTTGTGCCCGCTGGTTAGTGTAGTATATTGACTGAATTTATCATGTTTTTATTATACTTTGTTGCTAACGCAGACCAAAAGTAAAACTAGAATCATTAGTTATTGAGAAATTAAGTGGCACTTTGAAATAAAAATCAAACCAGTTAAAACATCAAGGATGCCTATTTGTATTCATGTAAACTCATAGAATCATTTGAAATGGTATAATGAAGTCCATTTAAAGGTTTCTAAATCAAAAGGTTGGAAGGCCTCAAAGGTTTGCAATCTGTGATTGCCTTTGTATTATAGAATTAAGTGCTTTTGTCACTTCTTCTCCAGTACAGTAATTTTTCTTTTTTTTTTTTCTTTGTGCTTCATTTATTGTGTATTGCTTATCACCTGTAGCCGCTTCTATATAATATGAGAGGTATCACTGGGCTAGTGTGTAGGTTTGGGGATCTTGGCAAATTAAGTGCAATCAGTTTCTTTGAGCCTGGTATTCTTTCATATTTATTACTTTTTACAATGTTAAGGTACCCCAGACGACTCGTATGCAGTATAGCAGCAAACCAGCAATAAATACATTGTTTTTACGTATATGTGAAGGTGTAGTATGACCGCAAACTCATTTTTAAAAGAAGCCACGCACAAAAGATAATCTTGCAAATGATACCAATGACCATTTCCACTGTTCTGAAGAAAAAAACAAAACAACAACATGTTGTTCTGTGTCTTTACTAGCAGTAGTAATTTGGAGAAAAATCATTTTACGCAAAATGCTGTGTGCTGTATTTTGGGAATGTTAGAAGAAGAACATGAGGGAAATGTGTAAAAACCGTGATAAAACGTTGCTCTTAGGAGTAACAGGCTCTGTCTGAACCTCTCTGCTTCAGGGAATGAGAGATGTAAAACTGAATGAAAGCTTTATTTAAAGGGGAGTGAGAAATGCAATAATGTGTTTCTATGAGTGTGCATGTGTGTCTTTAACACTTTGGTTCATTTATATTGTTTTAGGTTCCATGATGAATGAAATTCAATAAAATTGTGTATTGTATACAGTCTTTGAGCTATTCATTTCATCTTGAGACTTGTGTGCTAACCATAAAAAAAACGTGCATTTTATTCATTAATACAACCTCAAATTGTATAATGTTCCTTCACTGAGTTAACCTGGTTAAATTGAGCTGTTATGGCCAATAGCATTAATTCAACAATAGACTACAGGCAGAACTGTTTGTAATATTAAATGTTAAAATAAAACATTTTCATTTATACAGTATTGTCATAAACAGTGGTTTGGGTTTAAACTAAATTGTATAAGCTTGTCTTATGCTATGTGTAAAATATGTTCAGCTTTTAAAAATGGCACAGGAAGGCTCATTTTTCATCTTCAAAACATCTAGGTTGCAAAAAGTCAAGCTAAAATTATACCCAATAACTTCTAGCCCAGATGTCTGTTCTTGTTTTAAGTTCATTAAATTTTGCTTTTTGCATTGTTCCTCACACTGAGCAGAACAACTGATTGAGAAACAAGCAGTTTTCAAAACATGTTTATGTGAAACATTACTGACATTCTTGTAGCTTTTGGCCAATCTAATTAGGCATTTATACCAGAAGTAAGCAGAAGTATCTTTTTCAATGAAACATATTGTTTCCATGTATGATTTCTGTCATCAAACTGATTAACATATTTTCTCTAAATAAATCCTTCTCCCTGCATCTCTCTGCCTTCATTCTCTTCCCTTCTGTCTGGACCAAAAGGAAGGAGTCATCTGAGAACTTATCACCCCTACCCCCTCATCTATTTATACCAGCAATTAGGATTGACTGTACATGTCTATGTATATGAATGCACATACTTGATAATCCTTTACCCACCCTTTCAATTATATTCTGTTTGCAATAGCAACTTACACTAAAACATCTTTAAAAAACAGCCATCTATTTCCTGTTACAGTTTGACCTACCACATTGTCTTCCCTTCAAAGTCAAGAACAAACATGAGCTGCCCAACTGCATGTTAAATACACAGATCAGGCATAACATTATGACCACTGACAGGTGAAGTGAATAATACTGATTATCTCTTCATCACGGCACCTGTTAGTGGGTGGGACATATTAGCAGCAAGTGAACATTTTGTCCTCAAAGTTGATGTGTTAGAAGCAGGAAAAATGGGCAAGCTTAAGGATTTAAGTAAGTTTGACAAGGGCCAAATTGTGATGGCTAGACGACTGGGTCAGAGCATCTCCAAAACTGCAGCTCTTGTGGGGTGTTCCCGGTCTGCAGTGGTCAGTATCTATCAAAAGTGGCCCAAGGAAGGAACAGTGGTGAACCGGCGACAGGGTCATGGGCGGCCAAGGCTCTTTGATGCACGTGGGGAGCGAAGGCTGGCCCGTGTGGTCCGATCAAACAGACGAGCTACTGTAGCTCAAATTGCTCAAGAAGTTATTGCTGGTTCTGATAGAAAGGTGTCAGAATACACAGTGCATCGCAGTTTGTTGCATATTGGGTCTGCATAGCCGCAGACCAGTCAGGGTGCCCATGCTGACCCCTGTCCACCACCGAAAGCGCTAACAGTGGGCATTTGAGCATCAGAACTGGACCACGGAGCAATGGAAGAAGGTGGCCTGGTCTGATTAATCACATTTTCTTTCACATCAAGTGGATGGCCGGGTGCGTCGCTTACCTGGGGAACACATGGCACCAGGATGCACTATGGGAAGAAGGCAAGCCGGCGGAGGCAGTGTGATGCTTTGGGCAATGTTCTGCTGGGAAACCTTGGGTCCTGTCATCCATGTGGATGTTGCAGTCAATTGTTGCAGACCATGTACACCCTTTTATGGAAACGGTATTCCCTGGTGGCTGTGGCCTCTTTCAGCAGGATAATGCACCCTGCCACAAAGCAAAAATGGTTCAGGAATGGTTTGAGGAGCACAACAACGAGTTTGAGGTGTTGACTTGGCCTCCAAATTCCTCAGATCTCAATCCAATCGAGCATCTGTGGGATGTGCTGAACAAACAAGTCCGATCCATGGAGGCCCCACCTCGCAACTTACAGGACTTAAACGATCTGCTGCGAACGTCTTGGTGCCAGATACCACAGCACACCTTCAGGGGTCTAGTGTAGTCCATGCCTCGACGGGTCAGGGCTGTTTTGGCAGCAAAAGAGGGACCAACACAATATTATAATGTTATGCCTGATAGGTGTAAATATTTAAAGGGGTCATGGACTGGCTTTTTAAAAAAATGTTATACTGTTGTCTGAGGTCAACTTATGACGTTCGCATGGTTTTTACATTCAAAAACATCATAATGAATAAGTAATAGGCTATTTTCTACCCTGGTTTTGAGCCTAGCTCCTGAAACGCTCGTTTTTTATGGCTGTGCCGCATTGAAGACTTGAAAGTAAACGCCCACTGCTATGATTGGATAACAGTTAAAAAGATAAAAAGCATCTGCAAAACTTCACTGCAGACAAATCAGCATGTTCAAAACTTCCGCAATTGTATTTTTCCTTCAAATATCAAGTCAAGAGAGTGAACTACGCACATCAAGAAAGGAATGTTATTTCACTATTTAAGATAGTGCGAGCCCTGGCCCATACATGTTCTAGTCTGATCCCAAATCGCAGGACAAATACAAGGATACTCCAGCCTGTGACAGCGTGGTAAGTTATGTTTAGTTAGACACGTAGGCCTACACATAATCAGTAGATATCAAACGATCTGTAACAATGCAATACTATCACATAGGCTATAAAAAACATTTTTTACTCACATAAGTGTCTTGCATCATTCCTGTCGGATCCAGAAGGCACAGCATTGTTTTTAATCTCATCCTGTCTGCAAATCCAGTCTCATTTACAAACGAATCCACAGTGAAATGAAGCAAACAAACGCGCAATGTCTTCCCCACGTGAGCTGGATCTTCATAAAAAATAAAGTTCAACCATGCATTGCTAATATTGGAATCAGAATAAAGCTTATGCAGCATGTTTATTGCTTGGAAGTTCGATCCGGTTTAGCTCCACGTAGGCCTGTGTTATTTATCTATAACATGAGTCGGTGGGTGGGGCTACAGAATTAGGCGTTCCTCTTCTGCGGTTAAGGCGGCGTTTCACTGAACTCTGACGTCACAGGTAAGCACATTCGCAGATTGATCGTTTGCTGAGGCAGCTGTCAATAAAAGCTTTTCTTTGACTAACAAGGAAGTTTTCAGTTTCAGTTTCTGAAACTTACAGGATATTCTTATATTACCATGACCTTTTATATATCAAAAGCTCAAGGGAAAGTTGATTTCTCAATTCATGACCCCTTTAAAAGGATGAATCCTGATGGCATAGAAAGCAATGTCGCTTCATGGTGAAGTGTCCTGAACTTGAGATAACAGTGTCCATTTTTCAGTCATTTAGCACAGGGTATTCGGTTAAAGTTAACTAGTGTTAACTGTTGTATGTTCTGCTGTATTCATCTGCCCTTGGTGTTTTTGTATGAGACAGCAATGCTTTCACTCAGCAGGGGTGCTGCTTGCTGTTGGGAGAAATCCTCATCAGTGGAATCAAAGTTAAATATTATTTTTAATCTTATGCCAAAACAAAACAAAAAAACAGGTAAACAACAACAAGGATTTATGTATAATTTGTAGACACATTACACACATTCCCTTTCTTTCTAAACATAAAATATCCTTTTGCAAATTTAAAGGGGCTATATGTAGAATTCAGAAACCCTTGTTTTTAGCGACACTATAGTGGCCATTAAGTGAACTGCAGCCAGGATCTTATTGCTCGTGCTCACACTCGTGCAGACACATAACGTACAAAAGTGACTGAATGCCCCGATGTACTCACTCCTGATATACTTTTCATTCTTCGCTTAGAAGTAAAAGCAATAGAAACAGTATACTGTTAAGGTCCCGATATAGGGCCAATTCCAAACTACGTTTTTGCACCCTTGAAGGGAACTTCAGGAAGGAAACGCCATTTGTAGGGGCGTTCCAAACGAAAGTGAACAACTGAATCCCTTCACGAAGGGCCCTTCCACAAGTCCGTCAGGGAAGGGAAAATGTGATGGTCACTTCAAGGAAGTAATTTAATTGTTTATGGTCATGTGACCCAGGGTGTCAAGTCTAGATATGGCAGGAGAGTTGGAGTTAACGTATAAACAGAATAATTCATGTTGTTTTGTTATATAGGCTATTACACACATTTTCGTTTTTCATTTCATATTAAGCTTTTAAAAAGTTGTATAGGTAAGAAATGTTTTTAATGCTTTATGTCTTTAATGCTTAAAATCCACATGAACCAGAAGTTGCGACTGACTTCAGTGTTGTGACATAGGCCTATTTCCAAGTGAATATTGAATAGAGGGCGGGGTTTTATTTTAGCGCACCTCCTCTCCATCTCTTGCTCATAGCAGACAGCAGTGCAATCGCAAGTGTCTTAACTGTGAGTGTGAATGGAATTAAGAAAAATAACATTTAAATGACCATTTTGCTACAATTTTTGCTTGAACATGTTAAACATATCTAATAATTTCTGTAATAAATTTTCATTTTAATTTTGCAACTTATAAAACATTAAAATATATGTTTAAATTATATGTTAAAGCTAGTGTAGGAAATAGCTAATTTTAATTATATTATTGAATTTTAATTAGCATTTTGCTCCAAACATTGCACATTTGGTATGGAAAATGTAAATTTAAATAAATACATTGCCATTTTACATATTGCATTGCCATTTTGCATATTACATTTCAAATTGAATATTGCTACTCATATGCTTCAATACACTAGTGGAACCTAGCAGAATTTCAAAAATAAAGCAACCTTGCAAACGGCCATTCCGTGCGAAGAAGGCATGCATGTCTCAACAGGTAGAAGTAGACTATATTAAAAGACAATAGACAATAAAAGGTCCAAGGAGGAATACTTTTAACTGTTTTGCTATGAGTCATGCTTAAGTAGGCAACACTGTCTAGAGCGAATGCAAGCGTCTCGCTAATAATATATCCATCCAACATATCTGCTCCGGGAGCATTTTTTTTACATGAATGATGAGCCACAACTATTTGAGGCTTTTCACACTGGACACATCAAATTAAACTTTATAAACTGGAACATTTGTCTTACTAAACGAGTGCATGATGATGTTGTATTTAAGCGTTCATTGTAGCTCATTGCAATGCAATGCCCTGTCCGCTTTGACATGTTCATGCCTATTCAATCTTTATCTTACATACTTCACCTTTAAGTCATGTACGTTTATACTGGGGGGACCCGTCCGTCAATTTATTTTCTTCCAAATTAAAATCCAGTGGAAAAACATGGGGTGATGCCCACCCATCATCCACTTTCTGTATCCGCCACTGACCTGATCATAGCGATGTGGATATGTTTTCACGAACTCTTCAACTCTTCAATTAACCAGCATCATGTCGACAGATAAGGTAATTTTAAGGTAATTTTTTTTGTATTATCTACTGTTCCTCTTTGTTTTTTCTATTATTACTTTGGTGGTGTAATTCTATTCTGTATTTAAATTTACTTAAAAAGCTTTGGCAATATATTCCAAATGTCATTAAGCAACTTGAACTTATAATTGATTATAAAGTAGCCTATATTTGAGACTAGACTATATATGATTTTTATTAACAAAGTTCAGGAGGAGCACGTTCAGACAATTAACACGAGTGGAGAGCACTCAGCAATCAACGATAAGAGGTGTATATATTCAGCAGTCTCACCTCAATTCGTTGACAGTTTAGCAGCATCCCTCCACCACCCCTTCTCCACACTTCTAGTCCTAACCATACATACGGGGGGGGGGAGTACTCTAGGTTCGGGCCAAATTCCGAGCTCAAAGCCCTCCCCCCGGACAGCACGCCAAATACGCATTACACTCGTGAAATATGGATCTGGTTATGTGAGACTATAGGCTAGTTTGAATTAAAGGTGCAGTGTGTAATATTTATGAGGATCTATTGACAGAAATGCAATATAATATAGGCCTACATAACTGTTTTCAGTGGTGTATAAAGACCTTACATAATGAACCGTTTTTATTACTTTAGAATGAGCCATTTCTATCTACATACACCGCGGGTCCCCTTACAGTGAAGTCACCATTTTGCGCTGCCATGTTTCTAGACTAGCCCTAAATGGACAAGCGGCTCTACAGAGCTCTAGGTACTCTCTGTTGTCTCAGACGACGACATCTTTGTCCTGTATCAGCCACTGTAGCTTCTCTATGTGCTTTGAAAGGGAGGAGTGAGCGGTGGGCGGTTGCAATTCGCAACCTCACCGCTAGATGCCACTCAAATTTACACAGTGCACCTTTAATCCCTTTTCTTTGCATAAAATTGACATTATAGGCCTAAATCAGTCTACAGGCTTTTATAGAAAACCATGGAAGTCGGGGTAGGTCTCGTTTTTTTTTTTTCGTCACAAGCTGTTCACACCTTGGCAATAAAAAACATATAGCCCCTTTGAAAAATCTTATATTAACAAATTACCAGCACACTGTAAAAAATTTCAGGCCTCTCCAATTCAAAATTTTCTAGTGAGTGGTCACATCTAAATTTTTCAATTGGCCAAATTAAATTTCTGTGAACAGAATTTTATCAATTGTGGCAACAGTCTGTTAACATGGGCTCAATCAGAAATAATATGTTGAGCCAATGGAAAAATCTAATTTACCAAACTGTGACGTTGGTCCAATTGAATATTTTAAATTATAGTAACAACTGTTTATTTCTCACTGTCCCAAAAGACAAAAATGATTAAAAACATAAATATAATAAGCAAAATACAGAACACAGACCACAGGGTTGACATTTTATCACATCACTTTATTAACAAGTCAATTCCAACACAGGATATTTGGTGACCGTGAAAATACCTTATTTTCAATAAGGAAAAACTCTGAATACATTCAAGAAGTCTTCTGCATAACAGGATATCTTAATGTGGTGTAGAAAACTTGATGTGGTGAAGAAAAAGCGGCACTGCATAGGGTAAAAACCTGCAAATAAAAATAAAAACAAACATTAATGACAAAGTTCCCCTGCATCACATCTGGAAAGTATCACACAAATTACTTAATTTACACACATCACACAAATGACTTAATTTACACATATCACACAAATGACTTAATTTACTTATTACTTATTATTTTAGACATATAGGACATGAAGAAAATAAAACTATTGGCTACCATCAGATAATCATGTGGTAACTTAACTGGGAACACAATCATGAAACCAATGAATGCATGAACTCGTGATTCTACGAAATGTATTTTAAACTTCATACCGGGTCATAAAGCAAAACTTTGGAGAATAATTTCAGTGCTCAATACTCACCAACTTCTTGTGACGATGAATATCTCTATTCTCTTGGGAATGTTTGTTTCAGTCTTCAGCACCGGCTGATTCGGCTCCGCTCGCATTTGAAATCTCCATACGAACGGTTTTCCTCAGGCGAATTTTGCGCATGCGTATACAGTTTTTTGGACGTAGTTCATACAACATGGATTTTTCACTTCGACTTCATAGATTGACTGAGCACAATTAAATATGTTCGGTGAATATACATTTTTAATTTTGAGTGAAGACCTTAAGCTATGATTAGTACAATGCATCTTTTTGCATGAGGATAATTATTTGGAAGTCATTTATTGGGCCGTAATTATCAATTTCCACAATTTTTCAAAATGCATTTTGTTTACAGTGCATAATATACAATAGTAGTTATAAGTACAAACAACTAAACCTATATCATTTGACAATGTTCTAATTTAAACATTGCCACATTAAAGAGGGAAAAAAATACATTTCATCTTACCTTTGCAAACACAGTTAGACGTTATCTAATACAATCAGTAAAACGAATCTAAATCATAATGCATTACAAACGATACAATATAAACTAAGTTGCCCAATAAAAGTGAGAAAAAAAGTGTCGCACTGTGTGTTGCCCATACTTAATATTTATTATCCATCCATCCATCAATTCTCCAAACCACGTTATCCCAGTATCTCGGACACCCTGGATGGATGGCCAGTCCATCACTGGGTAAATTGACTATTTTCTTTATTTATTTTTTACACTCACCAAGGAACACTTTGATAAAATTGGTTCCAATTAACGTCAGCAGATGGCAGTATTGTACATTTTTCATTAAATAGGGACCCCTCCTGGTTGCATAAACACTGCCTGCTCCTAGTCATAGTTCAACAGTGACAGGCATGTCATTGTGTATACAAGATGTCCCTTCACATCTAATACAAAAGCCAGATGTTTCAAAAGTGATTCTGGACCACTGAAGATGAGGGAATACTTCTTCAGAAAATAGCCGTTTAGCAATATTTAAAGTACCTTTCTAGCATTTGGTTATTGAACATAAAACCAGCAACAATAAAGCAATAAAATAATTTTTAAAAAAATTTAATTGCACTCAACAATACAGTATTGCTGGTGGTGAACGTGGTGTGGTTATGAATCTGGGCAGAGATTTAAACCTTGGTCAGGGCAATACATTAAAAAAAAAAAATTCTGATATACTCTGTCATTATTGTGCCCTTGAGCATGACACTCAACCTCAGTTTGCTCTGAAAGACTGTCCCTAAAAAATGTAAAACTGCAAGATATTATCTATAAAAGAACTTGTAAAACTTTATTAATACCAAAAGTCCTGTAGGGCAAAGTAAAGGTACAACCAAAAGATAAAGAACAACAAAATAACAAAAGAAATGTTTGTGCATGTTGGTGGATTTTCCACGTGTTTGTATGGAGATGACTTGCAGAGGTTTTAACAGGCGTTGAGGATTTAGATTGCTCTTTGGCCCTGGGTAAGGGCCCCCCCACCACTCCTCTAATGGAAGATGATTCAGTCGAACGGACGAGAAGACAGAATCGCAATTACCCAGACTTATTGAACTCACCCCTGACATTTCTTTGGCTTCTGACTGAAATAGCTCAGGAGTACAAGAGGATGGGGAAGTGGAGGAGAGATGAAGGGGAGTGGAAGGATAAAAAAGAAAGAGAGGGAGAGAGAAGATAGAATAAATTAATGAAAAAGAAGACTGAGACAGTAAGAAAATATATACTACACAGAATACACAAGCCAAGGTCTTGCACCTGAAAGATATAATGCAGCCATATAGAAAAATGCACAATTAGACAAAAACAGACCAAATGAATCGCTAACAAAACGATCTTAAATTGGACCGCCAGGCTGAAATAATTTCCACCTCAGTCAACACTGCATGTCACTGTATTCTAAGGATTGACGTGTGCATGTTAAGCCACAATGACAATCTCTCTCCATTCTCTCACTCAATATCTCTCGCTCAGTCTCACTCAATCTTTGAGGGTATCAAGATAATGAATTGAAGAATTAGACCTAATGGGACACAGACCAGCGACAGTGTTACAGGAGGGTGCAAAAAAAAGAAGAAAAAAAAAAAACTGTGCACCATTTCAGTCCAAATTGCCTGCGATGCCATTCAAATGCCAGTCTGGCATTTAAACATGTCTCACACCTCACAACTGACCAGGACTTCCATTCGCCTCAGTCAGTCTGATTCAGCCCTGCCTGTTCTAATTGGTTTATGGATTCCATGGTCGATCACAAGACAAGTTCTCTTGTAGTAAAGGTGGTGGCAAAGTGATTTTCAGTAAGGAGGGTCAAGGTCACAGGATTTATGAGTGTAACAATAATCAACAACAAGGGTAACTGTCATTATAACAGCATTACCACCTTCTCTAACATTTTGTTACTATTTATCTCATTTAGGATTCACACATCTAACGCCAAAGGAGTCTGAATTATTATTTTTTTAATCTTCGGAAGAAACATACTATAGTGATCTGCAGGTGTGGGTGTGGGATGACGATTAGGCCAGTCATTTATTACTAGGGCACTTTATATTAATAATGTCAAAAAATGAAGATTACAACTGATATCCTTCAAGCATTGTACAAATGAAAATCAAACATACTTCCCTCTTGAGTGCAGTGGAATGAATTTCACAGTTCTGTGATGGCTGCAGTCAGAAAAGTAAATATCAGGTGGTGACACATGAAGCGACTGATCCGCACAAATCCTTTACAGTGCAAATGAAATACACATGGCATTACAGTCTGGGATTAACTGTCTGTTGACTGCCGTTAGGCCTGCCACCATTACAACCTAATCAAGCACATGAAGACACACTCTAATAGTAGGCCTGTGCCGCAAAAAACCCTGTTGTTCAGGGGTTTTTACTGTATGCCTAACTGATAATGATAAAGATGGGGGGGAATTGTAATTGTTATAATTGTTATAATTGCTTCACCTGTATCTACTGTTATTTTAAAAATCTGATAGAGAACAGACTGATTCCAGACCATAGCCTTCATTTCCAATAATATTCCACCTTTTCAGAAATCAGATGTCTGTGCTGTTACTCAACCTAGGAAGGGAGGAATATAAAATAATTTATTTATTGCCATTTTCCTACACATTAGGACTGAAATAATACAATTACATTGGTTTTCTTCAAAATATTGCATTTATTTTAAATTGTACAGATATTTTGTCATGAAAAAAACTTGTAAAAGACAAACATTTAACAAGTTCAGTGGCCTTTTAGATAAAAGTGTTACTTTTAGATAAATTATGTGATTTGATGCCAGAGTTTTTATATTTAGGCATTTGACCAGAATATTTTCCAGGGACCCCTTTCTCTAAATTTAGTCAGCTATTAACTGTTCACACCACTATTGTGATTAATGAAATATTATGCTATGTAACCAATAGGCCACAATTATGAAGAGGGTATATGCATACATTTTATTTAAATATAGGCTATTAAAGGAAGAAAATAAAACATGGATATTAATATATTATTTGTATTTAAATATATTTTAAAAAGCAATGTAATTTAAAGATAGCCTACTGTTAACTTCTTTACCTGTGCGTTATTGAACGTCATCTTTCACATGTTCAGCTGAGTAAACTTTAAGCATCCGAAAATTCAATTTACGTTTATTACAAGTCTAATTTAAATATGATGACTAAAACGATTTGATTTTTCTTCAAAACGTGCACAGATTTCTTCTTTGAATTTTTCTTTGACAAGCGCTGTCAAATTTGTGAATTCAAAGTACAAAGAGGGACAGGCAGCTTATGTACCGGAATATTTTAAAATTGAATAAAGAATACAGAAAGTGCAAAAACAGGGAAGTGGAGATAAACAGATTAGTGTGTGAAAGATGGTGAAATGACGCATTCCTCATCACAAAGCAGGAGAGCAGCTGTGGACGGAGCAGGTTCCGGTCGAGTACCGACGCACAAAAGAGGACTCCAGCTTTCTCAGAGGGGCACTGGAAGGGACACTGGGGTACAAAAAAAAAAATACCAAAGCCACATTAAAAATATATGAGGTAGAATTATATTCTGCATTCAAAACTTTTAACGTGATCGAAAGAAACGTTCTGAGACCTTTGACCGCATATCCCATCAGGTCCATGCCTTACCATGATTGGCAACTGGTAAAAGGCCTCGTTTTTCAGGAAGCCCTCTCTTCTCAGCTGTGGTCAAAATAAATATCTCAGGGGTTAGGTTAAAGGTGGGGCACGCCACACATGGAATCAGCCTCTTTTCTATATATACATTCTGAATCCGAAGATATGATTAGTGATGCCACACACGAAGAATATCCAAGACCATTTTGTGTCCTCAAATGCGTAAGTAAAAAGCAAGTCCACAACGAGAATTAGGTACAAATGGCATATTCTTTTAAATTTCGACCCGTTACATTATCATATCACGTTTCTTTATCCAGCCCCCTTTTTTCTTTGGTATTTGTTTTCGTTAGATATTAATTTACCAACTTATGACCTCTTACTGTTGTAGAATATGCACTGTGACTACTGACTCACTGAGCTATAGGTGCACGAGCTCATTATGTAGTACTAGCATACTAATTAGCCTACTTTAAAAAATGAGTGACGCGCTAAAGTGAGTTAAGCAACAAGTGCACAGTGAGGTGGAAGTGGGCAAATTGTTTAGAGACAAGTGATTATTGCACACGTCACGCGACACACTTGTCGCGAGGGTCGTAAACAGTCACAAACGCGTGAAACAGGTGCCAATGGAATTCGAAGCATCTAAACTCCCGCGAAGAAACCATGAGAGCGCCCTTTAGACATCGGTAAAAGTAACCTATAGCATGCGGACTAAGCGCTGTCTGATGTATTTGCTTATTGTTTTTTATATTTTTTTTTTTTTTTTTTTTTTTTTTTTTTTTTTTTTTTTTTTTTTGTAGGTTATCCTCCTCTCATGCTGCTTAAAAAAAACTTAACCCTGACGTGTATAGCCACCACGTGGTGTTTATAGTAATTGTCACAAGAAAGATGTCCCAGCAGGTAAAGGGTCCATACACCTTTACATTTATTCATATTTAGAGAAGGACCAAACATCCACTGCGCATATGAAAAAATACAATATTCGCTATATTCGATAAAATATTATTTTCATTTATTTTGCAGATTCGCTTGTTTCAACAGAACTATAGCATGTAGGCTATAGAACTGTGCTTTAGATATCATTTGTCAGTAGACCGGGCAAATCCTCTCAAGTGCAATCAAAGCCATTACACAATTTGAGGGACATTTTAAGTATATGTTTTAACTTGATTGCATGTATAGAGAGAAATTAAAGTGATAAAACTTCTAATAATTATTGTTACCTGTTATTTTACAAACACTAAAGTATTAGCAAATATATGAATGGGAGACGAATTTCTTAAAACGGCATACAGGCCACTGATAATATTTGTATTAGAAAATGTTTTCTTTTCAAATGAACTGGAAATGAGATCATGAAATGGCACACGCTTTAACGAATTCTGGTCCCACGTTATTAGGCTGGGACAAAAAGAAATTGAGAATTAAGCAAGGATTAAGCATGCTTTTCCTAAAGAAATCAACCCTTCAGTAATGTGTATTTCATGAGACATACAATTCAATTTAAAATACAATTTTTAAATCATTGATATATATATATATATATATATATATATATATATATAAATTAATTTTGTACCACCTCTAACTTCAATGAACAGATCACTTTAGTAGAATAAACAAAACAAAACAAAAAAAATCAGTATTTACAAACATGCTAACTTCGTTTTAGTAATATAGTGATTAGAACAAACTGTATATAACACAGACATTTGAGTAACACTTCCATAAAAGTAGGCTACAACTGAAAAACATTTAAATGGCATGCACGGAAATAACAAGATGGAATAAAGGCAGCGATAGTTAATGCATTGATATAGCATTCATCACGGATGTCAGTGTTTAACAGAATAAAACAGACGCATAATGCATAATATACGTATAGCCTAAAAAACAAAAACAAGAGAATCCATTCATCTAAATACAACCAATGATTCCAGATCAAACGTGCAGAAACAGTTTAACATATTTATAAAAAAAAAAAACAAAAAAAAAACAAGCCTTTCGTAAGTTTAGTCATTTTTTGAAACTTTTTTTTTTTTTTTTTTTTTAAGTTACTAACATCTGGGTACAAACTAATTTGAAAAAAAAAAACGTTTGATGAAATAAATGGGCTGACATGTATGAGAGGCACTCTAAATGCGAGTTTTCACGGACGCTTGGTATTTGTGAAAGTGAAAATGCACCTGTGGCACTTTCTTGCATTTGAAATGTCAACCGACGTTAGACGTGTGTGTCTAAACATTTTATGCATCATTAATGATTTTAACGTTAGTTGAAAAGGGGTCTACTCAAGCACGTAAAACCGTTTTGTCTCTCCGATTCACTGAAATCTTCAAGGTGGGATGAGTGGAGAGAGATACAAGGCTAAAGCTTTGGCTGTCAATGAAGCCATTTTCTCCAAAAAGGGTCTCAAGATGGGAGCAGCATTCAATTAACTTGATCCCATCTAAAGAGCCTTAATTAGGTTTGTGGAGGACGCCACATGCACGGTGGGTCAGGGACAGCAAGACTGTGTCGACTGAAAGGAGACTTATTTACGCCAGGACGATCAGACGCTTTAGAATTAAAAGCATTAAAACCTATCAACTCTATCCTCCCAGCGTTTTCAAAGTGTCCACTCTGCTATGATCCGGACCCCGACAGTTCCCTGGCTTTGATGGAGGAATCTGGATTTAAAACAAGAAGCACCAGTCATGCGTTTATTAGACCAATGCCCACATAAGTATTGGTTTCCCTTTTTGGTATTGGACTAAATTATGGATAGTAGGCTATGCCTATTACTTAATCATTTCTTGGGCCAATCACTTAAGTCGCATTTTTCAGGTATGGAGATTTTTTTAAACAATATTAGATTCGTAAAATTTAAAAGATCTTAACAAATCGTTGGGAGGAAAAGAAATTTGTGTGTAACATCGAAAATAACTGTAATCGTGTCATTGCAGATTCTAGACTGTTGGTTGGCTGGATCCTGCTTTGCATGGTGTCAGGACTTATATCGCAGGCGTGCTTTGACTGACCGTGTTAGTATGAGTGTTTGTGTGTCTTTTGAGAGCGAGACAGAGAGAGAGAGAGAGAGAGAGAGAGAGAGAGAGAGAGAGAGAGAGAGAGAGAGAGAGAGAGAGAGAGAGAGAGAGAGTTAAGGGGTGTGTGTCATCCTTTATATCAGACTGCAAGCTCTATGATCACCAAGGCTCGCACAAGCACACACACACCAGCGCGTCCATTCACAAATCGAGTCAGCGCGTCAGCACCAATTGTAGTGACTGAACCAGTGGCATATACTGTGCGTTAAAGCTCAGGAGAGCCCAAAGAAAACACACCGACAGACAAACACTAGGCATTTCTAAGCTAAACTGGTAGCCTATATAAAACATATATTCAAATAAAACTCAGCCCTATACTCCATCCATCATATATTGATAGGCCTATATAGGGACTTTATATATTAATATAGTAGACACTGAGATCATCGGTCTTTTCAAGAGTAAACGGCACACCACTTCAACATTTTCCTATGGGACACCAGTTGGTGCTACTTTTTTTTAGATTAAAAAAATCATATCGAGACTGTTCGGTTGAACACACTTTGAAACCACCAGCATTTTAAGTTGTTTAACTGAGATCTGTCTTTTGCGTTTATATTTATCCATGATATCATAGCCTACATTAATACATTATTTTCAGATCACCTGCGCCCTCAAAATATATCCACAACAAGACCCTTGGCATCGACCACTACTTAATTGAAGGTTGTTGGTTGGAAAAGTGTGACCAATGTTTGCATTGTGCTCCTTGCAAACATGAAAATGCTAAATAACCTATTCATTTTGCATAACTAAATAAATATCTTTAAATTAATATTTAGAAAATTGTTGTTTTTACCCAATGTAGAAATTTTTTGCTGTGGACGTTATTTTGTCTATGTTAAGCGAAATAGGGAAACCATGTCGTACGTCTATATGGAATCTATAAATAAATAAAATCAATAAATGGGTTAGGGGGATCAAACATGATAACGATGAAAACACAACTTAAACTCTTTGTAACCTTTCTGTATAATAATCACCAAATGTTACTTTTAACCATATAAACACACAAAATATATTTCATTTACAAAAAAGTTATTAATTAACCAGTCAAGAAAATGTCAGTGAGATTCTCCTATACCCACGCTCTTAACATTTTCTTTAAGATCATTTAAAAAGCCTTGCTGCCATACTGTTTGAACGTTTCTTAGGTGCAAATCCAATGGAATCCTTTAGAAATATACTGCCTTGTGTAGAAAAGATTCAATTTCCTTCAAGTGCTCAAGAAGAGGTATAGAATTGCCAACCAGACCTCACTGTTTTGTCTGGGCATCACGGTGCGGTGAAATGCAAAAGCTCATTAAAATCTTTGATGAATAAGGATAATGAAATGTCCCTCAGTGTAGACTATGCATTCTGGAGAACAACATATGTAGATAGGAAGCCCACGTGAACACAAATAAGACTACAAAGACAAAAGACGAACGGCTGATGACATATCAAGGCAAATAAAAACATCAACGTATATGACCTTAATCCTATGCACATGGGTTGACTTTTGGTGCCAGTGCAGTTATGGCTACCATATAAAGAACTGGGCCTCAAAATAGACAATATAGTGTTAAAATTACGTGATATGAAAGATCTGCATTGAAAAAACTGGATGAGTCTACTTGAAACGGCATCGTAATAAATCATATGATGTAGTCAAGATCGGGTTGGATGTAATAGCCTAATCCAGCATAAAAAGGTGAATAGTCAGGATTTACCTTTGCATAAATATGCACTTTGGATTACACTTTAGGTTTATTATTATGTATTATTTTGCTGTACATTAGTAAAAGTATACTAAAGCTATACTTACATCCCTTAACCTGCGTTAACCTTGCTATGGGAGGGGGCGCCCCACATAGCCTGCAGTAGATGATGAAACAGCAAAAGAGGGTAAAGGAGGACACAGATATGGTTCATTTACAGAATCCCTATCAATGATCCGTTGCATTGTTGTTATATTCTAATTAGTGATGGCTCTACAATCCTTATAAAGGTATGATGTAACTGTTGTGATATGCATGTCTCATAATGAATTTATTCTATGCGCACAAAAAAGAAGAAGAAAGAATTGCGTAAACTGCAATTCTCGCCTAAGCCAGGGCGAGCGTTTCAGCCTTGACTGTGGCAAAAGAGAGACAGAGGGCAGGCCACGGCGCTTGCGATCTGTCAATCGCTCTATTGTCTTTTACCCATTCCGCGCATGGAGTCTACAGTGAATATCTTGCGGGTAATTACAAATCGTTGTAGAAGAATGCCCCATATCATTAAAGCCAAAGCATTAGATTAGAACCGTGTCCCATTCCACTCTTGAGAAGAGCAGTACAACAGGCCAGTGGCTATTGTACCGCTATGGACTATTCAAATGGTTGTTGTCGGGGGGGGATCTTCATCAAGGAACAAAAGGTCATCAATAGGAACCAATATAAAAACATAACTAAATAATATTTTTGCCACACCCTCCAACAATATTTAAATAAACTCAATGTAAAACAACAGTGAAATCACAATGGAAGATTATATATATGCTATAGGCTATAATATTTTGTTTAAAAGGAAACAATCATGAAAAATAGAAAACAAGATATGCCCTGTTAGTGGCATTAAAAATACGTGGTTAAGCAGAAAATGTGCACCAATTTGAAAAGAGATGGCACGGTCTCGGCTTGCCAGACACACTTCATAATGAGAAATGCAATCACAGAGGGCCTCTTGAGAAACCTCTTCAGTTAGAAAACTCATACTGCACGTTCACTGGGAGAATCTAGATTAACCTGGCAGCTCCGACAAGGTGATGTCTTTACAAATGTTATATAAAGGATTCAAGAGCTCATATCTATGCTAACCAAATCGTTGTTATTGTTGATGTGCTATAGCTACACAGTAAAGGTCAGTCAATGTAGCCCAATAGGCTCCATTCCTCATAGACATAACGACTCAGACTGCGTGATAAAATTAATGTAAATCACAAAGATGTGCGCGATGCATGGATTTGCTGCTCCGTGGTACCTGGAGAGCGTGAGTCAGGAACCGTATCCGCTACACAAGGTTCCAGCCGTTGCCACAGTGCCTATAGGCTCTGTTTAAGGCTTATGAACTTTTTTTTCATAGCGTATAAATAGTGTGTACCTACTCATGATTCTGTAATAACAATGCTGAAAATCTTTACCGCTGTACAGGATGTAAATTGTAGGATATACATTTTTAAACACTGAGAAACTTGAAGTTCTCGTACTGCTCTTCATATAAATAAAATGTTTAGGCATCAAACATGAAGAAAACTGTAATGTTATTATGGTTTGGAAACAGCAAGCACTCCATTGCGGAAACGATTTCTCCACTAGTAGCCTATTGGTTTGACGCATTATGTGTTAGGCCCACATGCAGTTACATTACCCATTTTTACAGTTAATCAAAACTGCGATATAAATGATACAATAAAACATTCCCCTGATGAAAAACTTTACAGTACTTAACAGTATCAATAGTACAAAAAAAAATGATAATAAAAAAAAATCGGATTTTAAAATCTGCGGTTTCGTGAGTGCTTTCGGATAGTGAGTTGACGACCAAATCTGGATAATGATACATGCATTAAAAAACATGCATAGCAGAAATAATTACACTACAGGTAAACCTCTATGATTAAGAGAAAAAATGTGAAGTCCGTGTTCAGTATGCAGGCTACGTTTTTGGCACGGTCTGAATTTGTATTTTGGTGAAGCACTGTGTCTTTAAAAGTGCAAGGATGAGTGTTGTCTGTTACTCGCGAATCAAGGCCATGTGACTAGCTCTAAACTATTCTATTGGTCGAAGGCACGTGTCTAGGATACCGGAGTGTAACGTCACTGGGGGCTCGTATTAAAAATAAGAACAAAAATCCGGAGTGAAAGTATTTCAGGAGCAGTTAGGAGCCCCACTTCTCAGAGTAGCCACTGAAGCCTCTATAGTTGCATTGCGCACAAAACAAATAGCACCAAACTGGAAAGTTACGGTTCATTAACCTTAAACAGAGAACATTCCGTGACTGGAAGCCGTAACTATGTTTTTCCTTTGTGACCACGGTGCGCAAAGGCTTTTTATTGTCGCTAAAACTCACTGACAGATTTTCTTGCTCAGTTTTTAAAATTTTCCTGAAGTGAACAAAGTGGACGGAGTCGCCCGCGGAGTGGGGTGCGACTGCCTGAGTGCGGGAGAGCGATAAAGGGTTAAGGACGGAAAGTGGATAGTGTGTCTCAGCATGGATGAGAATGAGCAGAGCGCAAGAGACGCGGAACAGCGAGGAGCAGCGGACGAGTCCAACAGTGCCATACGACCCCTTCTGCAAGCTCCAGGGAACCTGCAGATCCCGCACCGAATCACAAACTTCTTCATCGATAACATCCTGCGGCCGGACTTTGGCCGTAAGAAAGAAGCGAACATCACGCGCGATGAGGGCAATCACGGCGCTCGAGAGAATCACAACCCTACGGGTCCTAGCACAGGACAGGTGGGAAGTACTGTTCCAGCAGAGGGAACTTCCACAACGCATACGAGCAGCGGAGGAAAGAAGGCTGAGATAGAGAGCGAAGAGCCCCTGAAGCCCCGCGGGGAGAATGTGGATCAGTGCCTGGGTTCAGAATCGGATAGTTCACAGAGCAATTCAAACGGACACCCTAGTCAGTCTATGCTGTGGCCCGCTTGGGTTTACTGCACACGCTACTCGGACAGGCCGTCGTCAGGTACGTTTTCCTTCATTTTCTTAAACCACATGCCGGGAGATCTGTTAAATTTATCCAAAGTACTACAAGTTCTAATCTATACTGTATTCGATTTTAATCGCTTATCCCAATTTCAGAGGGTAGACTAATTCTAAAACAAACCCAATTTTTTTGAACAATTCACTATAGATAACGGAATAGCCCAATTAAAATCTCACATCTTTCATATGTCTGAACATTTATAGGCTACTGAAACATTACGATGGGATTTATATCATCTATAGCTTATGCAAAACGACAAGGGTCATCAAAACAGGCTTAAGATCGTCAATCTAAATGTTCAGAAAAGTGTAAAAGTAGTTTTAACTAAATTTTCGCAAATACCATCAAACTTATTATTTTAGCGTTATTATTTATATATTTGAATTGTCTTTCATTTGAATTACACACCGTTTGCTTGTGGATTGATAATGATGTAGGCTACCTAGTTTTGTTATCGTTTTAAGGAAGAGAGTGAAAAATAGAATGTGTCAAGATGGATCTACTTTTAATAAAATATATGTAGGCTAAATAAAATATTACAGAAACGCAATTTTAACGCTGAATGGCTGTACGTACATACATACATACATACAGGTTTTTGGTTTTGTCAAAGGTTTTGCCCTGTAAGCCTTCCCTCTTTGTTGATATTTCATTAGCATATTTTTGACAATGGAGCAGGCCTCGCATTTACTATATTCTGAATAAGCAGCTGCTCATGAGTGTTTATGCTCTGTAGAGTAGGCCTATTTCGTAACTTGAATATTTAACTAAAACTGTATTGCTAATAATTCAAAACAGAAGAAAACATTATGTGCATACTGAATGCTAGTAGAGCAAACTTGAACAAGAGTGGTCATTTAGCCTAGTCCGTCGATTTTTTTTTAGTAAATTTATGATCTCTCAGTTAGCCTACAGCTTAAATGAAAGAGTGGAGTGTTGATTGATAGAATTATTTACGAGAGAGCGTGTTTCGTACTCAAGTCTATCATTTCTATATCATTTTATTTTTGTTCAAGGAAATCAATTGGCCTGTTTACTATTGTTGAAATGAAACACTGGCGCGACAAGGTATTATTTATTTTCGCGTTGAAAATGTTCACGTCAGCTTCTCCTCGCCCTGATTTTTTACATTCAAATATTCATGAAATTATTATCCAAATGTAGTCGGAGCGTTTTCAGCGTCGTTAAGCTAATTTTGTGTTGTGTTTATTTTCTTAGTGCGCTAGACTAACATTAGCCATTTATGATGTCGAATGGGTTAATTTTTACGTATGATCGCCATATAACCATACTCATCCCATTTCGATGTCTACAAAAGCTTTTTAACTAAGAAATGTCCAATATGAAGCAAGGCGTGAATCCCTCATCAAAATTCTGCTTCATCTCTGAGGTTTCCCGCATTACCTATTAATGTAGTCTCCACTCAGAGAGAGAGAGAGAGAGAGAGAGAGAGAGAGAGAGAGAGAGAGAGAGAGAGAGAGAGAGAGAGAGAGAGAGAGAGAGAGAGAGAGATCGATCCATACCGCTCACACCCTAATGTGACGCAAAATAAATAAATAAATATAGCCTACGTAAAACAGATTCATAAATTACAACACTTCGTTATTACACACATGTTTACAGCACCCTCTCTCCAGACCCCGCATGAACATAAAAACAGATTATACTGGGCATGTTATGCAATTTGTGCTTCGCTCTAAAAACGGTATGTTATTTCATCCACACACGCAGGTCCCAGATCTCGTAAACCAAAGAAGAAAAACGCAAGTAAGGAGGACAAACGACCACGCACGGCCTTCACGGCGGAGCAGCTCCAGAGACTCAAGGCCGAGTTCCAGTCCAACCGCTACCTGACCGAACAGCGACGACAGAGTCTGGCGCAGGAACTGGGCCTCAATGAATCTCAGATAAAAATCTGGTTTCAGAATAAGCGGGCCAAAATCAAAAAAGCCAGCGGCACCAAGAACGGTCTGGCATTACACCTGATGGCGCAGGGACTGTACAACCACAGCACCACGTCAAAGGAAGACAAATCAGACAGTGACTGAGACAGAGAAAGCGGGAGGGGTGAGGTGATGGGTGGGGTGGAATGGGAGGGAGGGAGGGGGCGCAAGGTTATATTTACAATGCAATAATTCAAAAGAATAAAAGGGCCAGTTAATAAATATACCAGCATTACTAACGTTAAATAGAGGCTATAGCCTATCGAATTATGTCAAAATACATTTATTGAATACAATTCTCTTATGAAATAATGGTCAGATTATTTCAAAAATAGGCTATATAGGAGCCGTTTTTTGCACTTGGGCAGAGTGGCTCTCTTGAGAAACAAGTGTTTCTATCGCTCTTCTTTGTCATGCTGTCACTAAACCAAGCGTTTTCCACTATAGCGCAACGCGCGTTTATATACATTTTTTTTAGTTATGTGGAAAAAAATGCGAAAACCTTGCTTAAGTCCAAAGAGTCTTTTCTGCTGCATCCAGGCAACTGTGATATCAAATGCATTATGAGTTGTTTTATTTCCACGTTTGTCGTATCATTTGGTTTGATACAAAATGGACGCAGCAATCGTCGGATCTCAGCAGGATTTTTTTATCAAAAAAAAATTGAAGAAGAAAAAAAAAAAAACACTGTTCTTTTTATTGTAAATAAGTTCACCGTCTTAGCCTGGTTAATTTAAAGAGTAAATTGAGGGTTAAAAAAAAAAAAAAAAAAATTCGCAAAAACTTCTTTAACAGTGCATAGGTTATCTGGTTGAACTACTATGTGAAAAAGCCTAACACATAGCTACGAAATAACATTCATAGCCTGGTCAAAACATTTCAAATAGGTGCGCTAAAATAAACAAATGTACCGCATCGTCTTAAATCGCATACATAGTTTTTATAAAAGAGCAATATAATCATCTTTTGTAGCAAAGTATGTTTTAATCATTATAATGCTGCCTATAAACGTGTAGCACTGACAATGATTTTGCTTATGCGCACTCTTGACAAAAGCCAGGACAAGCGCCACAACACATCACACAGAAATATAAACAAATATATAAATATACTATATATAAACACACAACTATCGAATAAAAAAATTAAGCAAACCAGCTGTTTACTGTATGGCAGATGTTAAAATACTGTTTTAATGTTGACTTCATATTTGTTATGTATTTATATAGATTATATTAAGGAAAAAAACTTTATCCAATGACCGGTGTTGCTTTTTATGTGAGAGTAGATTTCTAAGGTGTTTAAATTGCTTATTTATATTGCAATAACTTCTTTATGTGAATGAAAAGGTATTGGGGCCTTTGCATGAAAGCTGCAAATTGTCATATTAGGCATATTCACGCGTGTTTAGAAAAGTTAAAACGGTATGATCGAGATTTAAGTTGCAGACTGTATCCATATAGCCTACCAAAATTGTGGACTTTTTACTTTTTGAATCTCTTTGTTTTATACCTGAAAAGAGTGTGTGACTATATAGCCACCAAACTTAACACACTTTGCCTTACAAGTTCAAGTGCGAACTTAATAACACAGAACTGTGCCGAATCAGAGAAACAGTATTAGTTCAATTGCATATGAGCATATCTATGAATATGGCCTTCTATCTGATATATACGACCTAATGAATTTACTCATCAGCGAAGATCTATCTATAAAAGCTATGTTGAAAGCTGAAAAAAGAGAAAAATTAAGATAATACAATTTTATTTTGTGTTTACAGGTACTGTTTGTTATATGTGTAAATAATTTGTATCACGTACGTATTAATTGTGTAATTAACTGCCTCCTGAAATCTTGATAAGAATTAAATAAACAATAAGAATAATAATTCTCAATGCCTCTTTAGCTTCTTTATTTGCTTTTTCTCTAAGATTTAATAACTATCTCGCGCTGCAGTTTTATCTTGCTCTTTGGTTGAAAAGAACGTGCCATGCTCTCATCAAATGGGAGCTGAGCCCAGCGGACATGACGTCACGGCGCTGGCACACAAAGCTCTACCAAATCAGGAGTGAGTCGCTAATGCAACCTCAGCAGTAGCCCAAGGATTGGAGAAGCATTGCAGATAAAGCCATATGTAATAATCACTATCAAACGCATGCTTGGATGTTTTTTTTCTTCTCATTTGTTTAACTTCTGAATTCTCTGTATCAGCAAAATTGTGTTGTAACCCTTTACCCTGCCCCATGTGCCCCATGCAACATGACTGGGACGACAGAGACATAACCACTGCCACAGAGGCGCTGGAAAGTGACTTTATTCCATAACCAGCCTTTAACATCACTCACAGTTTAACAAACAACATAAACAGACAAATAATTCTAATATCTGTCTGTTTGCTTCCCACTTACTGAAATGCTCACACAAGGAAACAAAAAACATCTGTAGCCCACAGTCATGCTTATTCACCAGACCTACTTACGTTATTATAGTTATAAAAAAATAATACGTATCTATTAACAAATTAAAAGCATATGCCGCATTGAAATAACGACGAGGATATTCCGGGAGACGGTACTCAGAGTGAACCAATGGATTTTCAGCTGAAATAAACCAAAATGATATTCCCAAATAAGTTCCCGTTACGCAGATATATCAGCATGCAAATTATACTACAGTTATTAGTTGTATTTAGACATGGGACAGAAATAATAATGTTTTTACATGATAAATAAGGCCTACTGCTTTTTAGAAAACACGATCTTTATTAGCCTAATTCCTTAAAAATATCATATGGAGAACTACTGCTTTTGACAAAAGCATTAGGCTAATTAACAGTCATTGTTAACTTCATTGAAAACAACTGCTACGCATTTATTTATTTATTGTAGTTAATTGTAGTTAATTTTGCAGTGTTAAATTTAAACCGGACGCTAACCTTTCACTTAAATGTGCAATAACAATTAATAAAATAAATTTAAAATCTCATAAAAATTAAACTGATTATAAAAGGTCACAACCATAAACTTCAAATCACCAGACAAAATAATACCCTGGTCACATCAGCCTTTTAACTCCTGGATTTGATCGAAAGCGTTATACGCAAAATAACTGTAAATTCAAAAAAATAAATCCTTAAGACATAAATCCAAATAAATAAATATTTAACCCATTTAAAAGAAATTATAAAAATGCACAATTTTTGATCAAATAAAATTTTGGAACAAATATGTTTGGGGTAAAAGCAAAATCTGGTTGGATGCACGTTTTATTATTTATATATGCGCAGTACAACAAACTTCATACATACTTTGTAGGTCACTTAATACAATAACTTATAATATTAACAGACCAACAAACTTCATACAAACTTTGTAGGTCACCTAATACAATAACTTATAATATTAACAGACCAACAAACTTCATACAAACTTTGTAGGTCACCTAATACAATAACTTATAATATTAATAGACCAACAAACTTCATACAAACTTTGTAGGTCACCTAATACAATGTTTTACAACATTAACAGAATAAAAGCAGAATAACAAAATAAAAGCAGAAATATTGCCTTTAAACCTACAAAATGAGGTAACAATGTTGGCCGTCTTACACCTAAACAACTTTTTAACTTGACTTTCTCTTAAAAATATGTAAATAAAAAAAAAAAGCTCATAGGCTACCTGTCCTCTGGGGGGAGGTGAAGGGGGGCACAGACAACTGGCATTTCCCATGCACTGACCTGCTCAATGACAATGCCTCATCTACATTTCTTTTCTAGCACTCCTTGTATGAGGAAGTGATGCCCAATGGTTGAGGGGAGAGGTCCCTGACTGGATTTCTATAGAGAAAAAGTATGTGTTTGTGTGAGAGCAAATAATGAGAGAGACAGACAGACAGACAGACAGACAGAGAGAGAGATTTAGAAACAGAGAGAGATTTAGAAACAGAGAGAGAGAGAGAGAGAGAGAGAGAGAGAGAGAAAGAAACCCCAAATGAAGGTCAAAACCTCCTGTCATGGCTGCAGGTGGCTCATTTCCTCTGAACAGTCCCCAATCCTGTCCACACCCCCTTCAGCTCCCGCTTTCTCCACCTTACACCCACATTTAACTCTCTCTCTCTCTCTCTTACACACACACACACTAATGTATATATGTATCTCAGAGGGTAGTTCAAGTGTAAATGATGTGCACATAAATAATGCTCAGAAGAGTCTACGGCAAGGAAGTACACCTTTGTGAGTGATTGCAAACTGTAGTCAAGCAGTTACACTGTTGTATCAAGATACACATTAAGAGTATACACTTCTGGCCATGACAGTGTGCTTCATTAATGGCAACGTTCTTACATTTCTATCAAATTATACCATTTCAATCAAACTTCAACTTTGCCTTATATCATGGCAATTCAGACAAACAACAGAAAAGCCTGAGGTGGAGGGAAAGTATCAGAATACGGATGTCTACTCGTCTGCTTTCCATACAAAAGATCCGCACACCCTCAACCCCCCCAAACTCCAAACACTCCCACTGTGCTATTCTGCCCCGAGTTCTCCAAACGCTTCCTATGGACCACTGAGGAATGCGCCTGCAAGGTTCGGAAACGTCATTAAAGGAGTGAGGGATGCAAACGGAGGACAAAAGGGATGACATCAGGCCGATTTCACACCAGGCCCTCGGATGGCCAGACCCAAGCCAGGGTCCTCACTACGCACCGCAGATCAAAAAGACTGCTGCACATACGCAGACCGGTCCGGCAAAGGAACGAAAGGGATGGTAAAGAATGCTAATCCGCAGGACAAATATATTTTAATCTTGTTACAATACAAGTTAATGCTGCAGCTAGTTGATGGGAATGAGTTGAAGAAAAGGGTATTTCATCTTACCTCAACATTGTTGTTTACAGGTGCACATAGACAACTACTTCTTTAGCTCAGTTACCTTGAAATACACAGAACATGCATCTTGATACTATTCCATAATGAGAGAATATAGATATAAGATGGAGTCAGTTTACATCTTAACATACTTCTATAATAATATCATAACTAAACCAATGCAGGACCCTCTTCTTTAAAGTAACACACACACAAATACACACATACACAGGGGTTGGTTTTTCATTTAGGGGAAAGCTCCACTGGTGGTGTCAGTGACCTCTACTGAAACCCCAGCAGGGCTCTGACATGCAAAGGAAATGAGTCTGAGTGAATGAGTGTGTGTCTGTGTCTATCTTCTGAGCACCTTGGTAACTCTTGATCTCTCATGTATGGAACTCCGGCAATGGGCTCCTAAGAAGTCAACTCAGAGGACAAAAGGAAGCAGAGGCATTGAAACTCCAGTCTCTTGCTTTTTCTCACTCTGTCTCGCTCTTAAGTCTCACACACACATACCACCAACACCACATGGGTTACACTAATTCAAATAAACCTTAATGAGGAATTTTAATGAGCATGTAAGGTACAAGTGCCAATCACTGAGGTTAGTGAGTGGCACGTGCACCTGTTGAAATGTTAATGTTTATAGTGTGATTTCAAAAACATGGTGTGTGACGTGTGAAAAAAAGATTTTGAACAACTCTGAAGTTTAAAATAACTTCATGGGTGTCATAAAACCAGTACAAATTCTTCAAATTGTATACATGTTGAAAAACAATTAAGAATAACATAAAAATTGTTCTGTTGTATTTCATAAGAATTTCTAGTACACTACTGTAAAACATTTACTGACCACAGCACAACCGTTTTGAAGAAGAAGAAGAAGAAGAAGAAGAAGAAGAAGAAGAAGAAGAAGAAGAAGAAGAAGAAGAAGAAGAAGAAACATTCGCTTTAAAGGTCTACAAATATTAATTGAATGATGTGTGTATGCTAGCTACTTCCTGATATAAAAAATGTTGGTACATATTTAAACTTAGTCTCAAAGCAAAACAAAATGCCCGTAGATTCTCTTTTTTACAAATACACTTACACTACAAGCAACACCAGGACAACGTAACTAAAATGAAACTAATTTGCAATTAATGCGGTGGTGAATTGTGCCTATTTTAAAAACAAGCTATATTTTGCGGCATATGGATGAGCCATCAAGTAATTATAAAAGAACTGAGAATACAGGTGAAATACTAATTTATCTAAGTTGAGGCTCAATTCTTGATATATTCATTTGGATAATACATAAAGATCATATTTATAAAATACAAATGTCAAAGAGTGGGCTATATATTTAAAGAAGACATTTGTCAAAATAAACAAGCTTGGACAAATAGGTTTGACATTAAGAACAAGTCTAACATTTCTTGAATATGTGGATCATTTGTGCAACTTGTCAAAACAACTAGAAATTATTGTATAACTATATTAACTTAAGCTAAACTGCTAATATTATGGTAATATTTATAATTTTCTGATATAGCTGTATTGATCGTATGAAGTAAGTTAAAATCTGTTTCTGTCTTCATGGAAACAGTGAGAGAAAGAAAATGATAGTAGAGAACAGCATTTTATAAAAAGTGAGGGAAAGAGTAATGCAGTAAAGACAGATATACATAATTAAAAATACTAAAATACTACCTGTATCATCTCTGCAGACACATCATTTCGGTTCCTCTTTGCTATCCTGTAACAGACAGACAAATTCACAAAAACAACAACAGTGAGACAATGCAAAATACAAAAAAAAAAAACGTATAGGCATCAAATTCAATGACACCATCTAAAGGTAGAGCATTCAAGTATACAGAGTGTAATTTTTAGCCCAACATGCAATGATCTATTCATTTGAACTGTCGAGCTCCATTTTATCATCAACTCAAGCTGGAAAATAGGAAGGGTCACATGTTTTCCACAGAATAACCTCGACATATTCTCATAACATGCTCACATACACAAACACATTCGGAGAGAGTCAATATCAGAGAGGGCAGAGACAACGTGTCTGCTCCATTATAGTATAGTCAGGGCAGGGAGAGTTATATTACATCCTTCGTGGACCTGCCCTGCCTCTCTCTGGTGTGCTGGCAAAGCCAAGCACAAGACAGGCAAACAAACCGAGTCATTGTTTAGACTGTTTCTTGGTTACAACGATTTAATTAGACACTTTAGTGAGCTAAACTTTGCCACAGCCATCTAAAATTACATGCTTTAGACTACAAATTTAGAAACACATTGTTATACTGCACATACAATCAGAGTACCTTCATGAAAAGCATATTTGAGGAATTAATGGTACAGCAAGGCAGGAGAAAAAGCTGCCGAAGATTCTGCAAATGCTCAGGTGTCCATCTAATACGTTTTATATTATTTATTTCTAAATTTCAGTACACTTGACAAGTTCAATCAAAGTCATTCTCAAAGAATGGCAGGCTTTGAATGTAAACACCTGAGCAAATGCGCTGGCTATGTTTTCCCCCAGCAGTCCAGATTCCTCCACTCTCAATCATCTGCCATGTGGTAGTGCAACAGCGAAAAACCCTGACTACATCCATTCATCACAAATGACATACATATGACAGCATTCATTAAAACATTCATAACGTTTTGACTGCCATGAAATGCATTTACTAAAGCCTCCCCCGTATGAAGGTAAATTACTCCTATTACATTCTTCATGGTTACGTACAGTGGCGAGTAAAGTGTGCAGAGGTGTCTATGCGTGAGGATATGGATGATTGAGGTATAGAACATCTAGTTATTTTTCTTTTGAGCAGTGAGGAATGTTTCATTTTAACACACAAACCTGGGCACTTTCCAAAACATGGCCATGAGAAAAGTGTCAATGAAAAAGGCTTGAGACATTCAGACTGCAAAAAGACACAAGATTCCAGTTCATTTTACCTCAAAAGTGACAAAACATGGGAAAAGGCGAGCGGGGAAGATGGGTGGGGGGTTTGGGGAAATGGAGGGGTGGGTGGAGAATCGGTGTTCTCTTGGCAGCTCACTGCAGCTGCCATTTTCTTGGCTCTGAGTGGCTGGTTAGAGGGCGGGGCACGAGCACGTACGCCATAACAACCCCCACCACCCCGCCTTTCCTACAAACCACCTCTAGAATGGCTGTTCCAGGGTCAGATTTATCTAATCCAGTCAGAATCGCACCTGACGGGACACTTGACTATCACAGACTCAAGATCTGTTGAATAAACTGCTGCATGATGGCAAAGCAGCAGTAGCAAAGCAAAGTACCCACCCACAGCACAGGAACAACAACAGCGGCACTTCCTGCACTTTCACTGAGCAAACTATGCCTACAGCCATTCATAATGAAAGGAAAACCATTGCGTACACACAACCATCACACCAGCATTTCAGAAATATTGTGAAAATGCAATATTCTTGTGACCAAATTTTTCACCTGTCATCAGGTTTTGTGTATCTAGCTCCCAAAAGGCACAATCATCATATTTTACCAGAGACCTTGACTCAGCATAATAATACAAGAAAGTAAGGACAATGATGTAGTTTTAAGATTCAGTACATCCCACCTTAAGTGTAACAAATAAATATTTTTTCACAGTTAACAACATTCATCCATGTGCGACATTAGATATGAAACCCACATAAAAATTAAATATTTTCTTTTTCTTTAATAAACTAATTAACATCAATACTGGAAATAACAGAATACATAATTACAAAACACAAATAAATACAAAAAAAATTACATAATTGATGCTGTTACACCTAGACTGTAGAGTAATATTTACATCAACTACCATATATTTGTCTAAATATAATGTGACATATGACATTCTTGTAAAGATCATTTCAAACTTTATCACAAACTGAAATACTGCTCGACTGTTTTTATAATCAACACCAAATGCACAGATTAATTTTGGTTAATAAAAATACTTACAGAAAATGTGACGTCTCACAATGTGGGGAAAATGTTCATTTCGTTCTGACTTGTGACGCAAACATGTCAAGAAAATTTCACTGGGAATGATCCCAGTTTAAAAGTTTCTTAAAAAAAAAAAAAAAAAAAAAAAATGAATACTTCTATAAACACTTCTCTGAATACTTCTAAAATCTTCAAACTACAATGCAATTAGTTACCTTAGTTATCTCTAAAAATAAAAAAATAAATAAATAGAGAGAGAGAGAGAGAGAGAGAGAGAGAGAGAGAGAGAGAGAAGAAACACTACATCAACAACATGAAAAAGGTCACATTATCTATTTGTTAACAGCAGAGTCTAGTCAGGTCAAGGTGAATTATGTTCCTTCCCAAATGCCCCGTCTCAATATCTCCAGATCCCTCACATGATTCTCTTTGGAAGGAGGGGTCAGCAGTGGCCAAGTGCAGGCTAATCAGGGCAGAGGGTAGTGTGACCCCCCAGTGTCTCCACTTGGCTAATCAAAGCCCCCAGTACTGGGTGTCAGGCTCTGGGCTGGAGAGGGCAACGGGGACAAAGATAATGGGGAGGGGGGAGTTGTGTCCACTCTCCTTTGTCTCCATTCAGAGACAGAGACAAGCTTCACATAGATGACATCAGGGCCGGGTTCTTTTACTAAGGATGCCCCTGATTTTGGAACGAACATACACAGACAGACAGACAGACGCACACTTACATATAAACAGACAGACACACACACACACACACACACAATGCTGCTTTCACACCCCTACACCATCTGGGGCCTTCATATCCCAAAAGGGCCGAGGAGGGAAACCAGGGTTTAGCACACCTCCTCTTTTCTCCCTCCCTCCTTCCTTCCTTCCATCTTCTCTTCTTCATTACTCGGGGCCTGTTTAAACAGACAGCCAGGACAGACATGGCAAACATGGTGAAAAGCTTCTCAAAATCCTCATGCAAATCACAAGCCAATCTGTAGAGAGAGACAGAGGCATTTTGAGTTTGGGTGGAAATAATTAACTCTCTTTTCTATGCTATTTCCACCAAACACAGATGAGTCTGCAAGGCCTGTGCTGTGGAGGCTACTGTCCAAGTCTTCTATGCTAAAAATAGTTTTATTAACTTACCATATCACATGGAGGAAGATTATCATTATTTTTTTCCTTGCAGAACAGCAGAGCCAAATTACTCTGACGTTAAAACTGAGAGTGTGCAGACATAAGTCAAAAAAGCTGAACACCTTAAAAATCTATCGCGGTATAAAAAAATTGGCCGAATTTATCACAATACTTTTTTATGATTAAATGATTAAATTCACCTTTCTGCTATGACACAAAAAATGCCGTCTCTGAACTAATGTACCAAACAAAACAAGAAAAAGTCTAAAATTAAATATTACCATTATGTTCTATGTAAACATACTGAAAAAACAACAATGTTGATGCTTTAAAGCAAAAAATAGTAATTTTAATAAAAGTGTCTATGAACTTGAATTAATGCAAAACGGGCATTAATAATGCTACAATGTCTATTCTATTGACTAGTGTCCAGTTAGGCAAGATAAATTTTAATATAACATAATAAACCATAATGTAATTAGTGTATAAAATAAAACTACGTAAAAATACAATAAAACTGTGCACTGATACAAATATTGTTCTTACTTGTACTATCAAACAACGCACAATATTATCATTTGCATGACTTCTTACACTGAAGTTGACTGTGAAGTACAGCTGATTGAAAGTAGCAGCCATTTTTTTACCAACATGTCAAAAGTCTGTCAAGTCAATTACATTACCTCTTTTGAAGTATAAAAACATTACAGAGTTTGATGGACATCCACACAGCTAGAAGGCCAAAGACAGCATGTGTTTTCTTACTGAATATTTGCCTGAAGCACCCAGTTAATGAAAGTCTGCGGCAGCATCTTTATTAAAACGGCATGAGCGGAGAAGGAAACCGACTAGAGAACATGAAGAGGAGAAATGCACAAAAAATAGATACACAATCTTTTCTGTGTGCTAACTGACATAAGATTTGAAAAAGAATCTCAGGCGTTAAAGTATGTAATTGTATTTTACATTGAGTTGCACATTTCAGAGTCTATAAGCACATACTGCAATAAATAAAACAGCCTTTCATTCATGCTTTCTAATATGCGCCCATTAAAAAGAAGGATTCTGATTGGCTACAGAGGATTGCATCATTTCAAGGGTGGTGTCAAACCTTCCTCTCTTCCTGAGTTTTAGAAACTTAACATTATACAAATCACTGGTATTACATAAAAGTACAAAAGCGGTACATGAGAGATTGTGTGGAATTTCTTAATGTGGTTTCAAAAAAAGGTCACTATGTTAAAATTAATAACAATTTGTGTCTTATCAGACATTTTTGCTACAAAAGTAAACAAAACATTGTCACACACATTCTAGACATTTATTGCAGTTGTTATTGTTTCATTCATCACGTTTGATAAATCACTCAACCCATAATTCACTGTCATGCTTAAAGTGATAATTTAAGTGTTTGTATACAAATCGATTACTTTTAAACTTCAACACTGTAGTAATGTAGTACCAACTGACTCCCTGAATAGTTTACAAAATTAGTTGAGATTTTTTTTCCTGGAGTAAATTTGCCATGTACTGTACTTGATACATATCCAAATTAATCGATATTGAATTGAAACTGAATCGCAAGCTTGTGAATCAAAATCTATTCAAAGCGTGAAATTAG
Source organism: Coreius guichenoti (assembly GCA_039654105.1). Classification (NCBI taxonomy): domain Eukaryota; kingdom Metazoa; phylum Chordata; class Actinopteri; order Cypriniformes; family Gobionidae; genus Coreius; species Coreius guichenoti. The sequence continues at coordinate 28,752,217 of CM077168.1, forward strand.
TGTCAGTAACCAGTCCTAGTGATTTACTGGTTGGACAATGTAGATAAACAAGTGGCCACTTTAAATATGGGTAGTAAAACTAAATACTGCATCATCAGCATTATCTCTAAGGAAAGTTTTAGCTGCGGTTTTGTTTTTTATTTTTCATAATTGTAAGTTAATATTTTTTCTTCCATAACACCATTGATTTTTGCCATAGAATTTTCCCTGTGGCTTGTAAAGCAATGCAAGGGAAAAAAAACATTTTATGCTTATTTATTTACTCATTAAACAAGTCTGACAATTTCTGTGCATAATTAAAACATATACACACTGATTTCAAAGTCATCAGAATCATTTTCCTGAGAGGACATTGATGCATGCTTGGGACTGCTTGTTATGGAGGACTGCTTGTTATAAATTTATCAACAAATGACTGGCTACATTTTGCTGGCATTGTGTGGAAAAAAAAAAAATCTGTGTTGTGGACAACGGTCTAAATTAATTGTGCAAATAATTTTGTGAGACATGCACTGCTCATAATCACACACCTATGAAACATTGTGTTCTGGTTTATGAAAACTGTAACAGTGCTCCGGCATGGGTCATAAATTTGCCGTCTTGTTTTTTTGTTGTAATTTCAGTTAAGAACAGAGAACATATTTACAGCCTTACTGATTTAGCCTTCTAATATAATCTTTTTATAATCAATCAAAACTGTACTCAAACTTTCTCCTCAGTATGTAGGATTTTAATGAAGCTCAATTTCAACCCACACTTCCCGTTACAAAATTCAGAGTAATAAAAACAGACTTCCAGCTTGCTGCAGAGAACATCTAAATGTATTACATTTTGTTTTAAAAATACTGGCAGATAAGATAAATGCAAGTGTTCTTTTCCTGATGCTCAGAATCCATAACTTCATGGAGCTTCAGCTGGAACAGGTTGTTATTCATGAACTTTCTGCAGCAATAGAGACCAATTATGGTCACACAAATGCATTTCTAAAAATAACATTAATGATAATTAAACTATTTGAACTTAAGTTGACAGAAATTCAACTTACAATAATGAGAATTTAGGGGCAAATGTGCTTAATTCTTGTGAAAGGAATGTCACAATGCAATGCAAACCATTTTAATGCATTGCAAATAGGTAATTTAGTTTATGCAAAATGTAATTTGTTATTTTCTTTTTTCTTTTGAATTCTTTTGAACCATAAACACGTTTTCATGAGATTCGCCTATGGGTAGTTGACGTCCATGTGCTTGTTAACATCAAGATTTTTGGTTAAAATTTATATTGTATGTGTAAGGGAAAATGGATCTCTTAAATCTTTTAACTGTTCACCTTTTCTTTTTCACTTTTCTTTTGGTCTGTCTTAAACAACTTCACAAGTACATTTCAAATGGTCCTGCAGTCTGACGAAGGAATATTTAAAAGTATAAATATTGAATTGTAGTCTCTCAATTAATACGAGGTCAAAAAGCAGCAAATATGAAATAACAGAAATGGCAAAATTTTTAAAATGTTTAAAATGTAACATTTCACATAGTAGGAAATTTCAACTTAGCGAAAGGATTTTCTTAACTACCTTAATTCACTAGTACAAATCTTAGCAGGAATATTTCATTAAAAAAAAAAAAAAAAAATTACAAAAAGAAGTAATTTCTGTCATCGTCTAGGGTCATTGTCAAGGGTGAGTCCAGATAGGAGACCTAAATTTGATTGGCCAACCCAGGTCCCACCCAATATTCTAAATTGTCATTGGCTATCCCCAAACTAAGAGATGGAACCATCAATGAAATCAGATATAATGTACTTGGTTTGAATCACAGCAGTTCTACTATATTGGCAGCTTTGATTATTTAATGGTTGATAAATACCTAAAATGATTATTATTATTATCATCATTAATATTGCGAGAAAGGTTGGGTTATGCTTCATGCCACCTTGAAAGAGTCTGTACCCCTCATGGGGCACCCTAGTTTAAAAAAAAAAAAAAAACACGTGACAGAGAGCGAGATGATATTTCATTAAAATACTATTCCTTTAGAGATGAAAGGAATAAACAAACCTTATTTCTACCTCTCCTTCAAAACTTAATGAATCATTCAGACAGCTTAGGAAGCATGCAAATAAAAATAAAAAGAGAAACATAACCATGCATATAACTGAGAAAATCTTTGCAACGAGAAAAGAAACAAAACACATCTGAAAATGATTCTTTGAGTTCCCCAAAGGCCTGAACAATGTAGGTTGATCGAAACATGATCGAAAAATTCACCCAGGGTGGACGTGCCACTACCTCATGTTGCTCCATATCTGTATGTCTTTTTTTCCTTCTATGATACATAAAGAAAATGATTGTACAGAATGTAACGTGTTACAAACTACTATAATGGTGGGAAGTTGACACTGAAAATTATTAATTTAGCCGCCTTTCATTGTATGGAAATGAGCAGCTTGAACAATATGCTAAATATTTTCTTTTATATTACACAAAAAAAAAACAAAAAAAAAAGAGTTTTGGAACAGCATAAGGGTGTGTTGATAGTAAAGTTTCATTGTTAGGTGAACTACTAAACGCCTCTATACAAACTGGTAAACGGTAACTACCATGCCGCATCTAAAATATATTTTAGTTTATATATGTCTTTCTTTGCACTTTTGACGATTGTTATATTTAAATTAACATGACTGCCAACTTTTTTCAAAGTATTACTTGGGCTTCTTAAAGGTATTGTTATAAAATCTAACTTCTCCTGAGGAGATACTAACACCAGCACAGGTTCATGAATACAAAGTAAGGTCAGCAGCAGTTTATTCCCTGTGTGCCATGATACACTAACATTAGCCAGACTCAAACTGTTGAGTTTCATTCTGCTGGCCTTGTTATAAGAGAAATGCTGTCAACTCTGCATACATTGCTGATTCACTCTCACCTGAACAACACCAGCAAAACACAACACAGCGTGACTAATCACCGAATATCTAACCCTCCTTCCAAAAGACATGCATCCATGATAACATGTCCACAAAACATATCAGGCTACTTCCCCTATTAAACTAGTAAATATATAAAAATGACAGAGGGAGGCAGACAGAAAGAGAGAGAGAGAGAGAGAGAGAGAGAGAGAGAGAGAGAGAGGTCATCACTAATGAGGGAAGCAGGTGACCCCTGCAATTCAACAGAGATCCTATCAGCTTCCTCTGTGTTGCAGAGGTTAATCCCCTTTAGGCACTAATTGATAGGAGATAACATGATACTATTGCCAAGGCCCTATTTGGTGTAACCCCTGCACTCTCACACGTTGAGTGTCAGTGGGAGACCAGACGTGAAATTGATATTTGGGATGTTTGCGTGCTTAAGCGCAGCTCTTTCTTATCGAAGAGTTGCAGTGTTCATTTGGTGTTTACGTCACAGACTCTTTGCTAGGATTAACCACTTGGCCTTTAAATCACTGTGACCAGTTCATTTGGTTTTCAACCCATCAACACATGCTTTAGCAGACCGGCATCAAAACGAAATTTACCCCTGTAACTGTTAATGAGTCTGAACACTTTGACTGTTTGGCGAGCCTCAGCACCTGACAGAATAAAAAGGGGTGGGTCAAGGTTAAATCGGAGTATCACCTCTTGAGTTCAATCAAAACACCACTTAGGAAAAATATACAACCACAGCTGAAGACAGAGAAAGAATAAAACAGAACGGCAATATCAAAAGACCAAATGAACATGCTCTTTAACAGCATACTGTTTGCATATGAAGCAATATTTGACATATATCTACAGTCACAGGGGGAGCAGTAAGGTTTGTATTTATCAGTGATTTTATGTTAAAAAGTGGCATACAGGGACACATCACATCGTTCCGAATAATTAAAAGGCAATTAAGTAATCAACAGCTGTGAAAAAGGAAAAGTGAGAGAGAGGGGGCGAGAGAGAGATTATAGACGATATTTCATTAAAATACTATTCCTTTAGGGATGATGGAATTAACAAACATTCTTTCTACCTCTCTTTTAAAACTTAATAAATCATTCAGACAGCTTAGAAAATATGCAGACAACAATACAAAATAAAATAAAATAAAATAAAAAGTGAAACATAAATAACATCATGCAATGAGAAAAGGAAGCAAATCTGAAAATGATTGTTTTTGAGTTCCACAAAAGCCTGAACAATGTTATTTAATATTAAGCTTTTGACTCATAGGCTGATCCAAACAAAATAGCAAAGATTTCGAACAACGTGTAATATAATGCTCTAGTAAATAGCACCAGCAACTTTGAAAAGCCATTAAATAGAAATAAAAGCATACAAGGACACAGCACTTTAAAAAGTCATACAATGTTCACAACTAACATTGAGCTGTGTGTTTGGCCTTACATGCAGTTAACAGAAAGCTAGCTGAGGCAGTAAAATATAAGGACTCAACAATCATATGCGCAGGAGTTCATGAAGTAAACCAAATGAACTACCCTTAGCGAAGATTGGCATTTCATCTGTCATAGCCTTGAATCAGTTATGCTTGCGCTGGCTAGCCACTATTAAATCGATGTTTACAACCCGGCTCAAATAATTATGAATGCGCTATGAAAGGACTGGCATGATGGCATAAAGTTCTCTGCAAACAAACTGACAAAGAATAAGAATAAGAGACATACCCTAAATTTGAACATCTTTGTTTTACCATGCGCAAAACATCATTTAGTAGATTTTAGGCATAAAAGAATTAAAAGTCTCTGAAAATATAAACCCATAAGTACTCCTAAATATTTATTTATTTTTAAAAAAGGTATTAAAGAACAGTATAATATATATATATATATAAAAAAACAGTATAATATTGATGAGCAGACATTTATGCAGATAAAACAATATATAGAAATGTGGAACATATAAATAACTAATAAATAACCTGAAATCTGCATGTAAATTACAAACATGACATTTTAGCCTCATCACGGATATGTTTGGAACAACCTGCATATTTTCAAACCTTTAGTAAACAACATTTTAGAACTTCTACAACATTGAAAGTCATTCTTTTTTCCTCCCACTGTTCTTACCATTTCCTGTCCTTGTGCACAGTACCAAAATTGCTATACTGTATTATATAATCACTGTATATTATTACATAATGTGTACATTACAACTGTCATAGTTGTACTTACAACTGTACTTTTCGAAAGTTTATACATGTTAAACTTGCATTATACATTATCAGCACACGAGAATTATTGAAATACACAGGGCAAATATGAAATGTAAATCATCCCTTTCTATAATTTGTATTATCATCATTTATATTATGCTGTATACTCCCGTAATAAAAAATTACTGTTTCTAGCTATACAAATAATCACAGAAAGACCCCTCATAAGTCTCGCATTTCAAAGCTTTTCCAGTTATGAGCCAGATTTCAGGGCCAATGGGTCACTCAAGGGGCCGAATCTTCCAGAACATTGTGTACCTCAGATACTGAAGGACAAGGCCTCAGACACTAAGCCACAAATCCGCCCTCCAACACACACACACACACACACACACACACACTGTCAATAGCACCTTTGTGGCTTTATACACACTCTACACTCTAAACCAGACTCGCTCATATCATAGTTGTATCACATTAATCAATAAAATATTTTTATCAAGCACAAATAGACTGTTATCATTTAAAGGACAATTTTTATTGAAATAACAACAATAATAACACTGCTTACACAAATAATTAAATCTACAGTGACGAAATTGCTTAATTTAATTTTTCATGAATACAAGACATCTAATTATCAAAACAATTTAAAATAAATTGTTTATTTAACGTTAATAATAATAATAATAATAATAATAATAATAATAATACTGTATTTACACAAATTGGCAAAATTATATTTTTAAAGGACACTACACTTTTCAAAACGCATTCCTTTTTCCTAGATTTATATACTTCAATGAACGTTTGCAACAAAACGTGCACATATTATTATTTGTGCTATTTACAACCGAAATACTGATATATAATGAAAATCATCTTTAGCGATACTGTCAATATATGGATAGGGAACATTAAACACAATATTCAATGAGAATAAATAAAGAATTTTATATGTATGCTTAAATAAAAACATAACGTAAAAAATCTAAACATGCCTGTGTAATATACAAAGAAATAAGACACATAACATTTTACAGCGGATTAGTGCACATCATCATTTACCAGTGAAATCCTGAGAGCCTGAAAGCACCATTTTATTTGAAAATTTGTAACTAACTAACAAACAATATCACTTCCAGAAATGCATTTAAAAGCAGATCAAAAAATCTTTGTGTGAGTGGCAAAAAAAAAAAAAAAAAAAAAAAAAAAAAAGATCTTCGAATGTCATCATAGCTATGCGGAAGGTCAAAAGTAGAGCCATAAAAAGGACATTTGCTTTAATTTGAGACGGGTCAAATTTGCACCCACAGCACCATTCATAGTGTTCCATCAAATTTATAACCTCATGTAAACACAACAAATGCAATCGAAGCAAATTTGGAGTAAATCTATCACATTCGTTTAACAAACGAACGTTGAATGACAAAACATAGCTAAATATTGCAGGCGATGCCTCAAGTCTAAACTGATTCATGCTGCAAATTCTGGTACTGTGGAAAGGGTATCCATCTTCCTCTGCAAAACTCCTCCCTAAAATGGAGGCAGCTGTCCTAATACATCCAATGTCTCGCTCCAGCACTTGGGTAAAGCTTTGAGAAGAGTCAGACGTTACACTGCCATCAGCACGAGGACATGAGTAAAAAGAAGAAAGCAAGTAAGCCAGGACAGCCACCAAAAAGAGAGAGGCTCTATGCTTTGGCTGCCTGCCAGTGATCCCTTTAAAATGCCATTGTGGCTTTGATATTGAATATATGCAAGCAATGCAGGAGAGTGAGATCCTTGTTCTTTCACACACAAAATCCATAAGCTTGCGCCACAAGAGCTACAGAGAGACCCGGGGGGCGCTGTTGGAAACTGCAATAAAAATGGCTGCCATCTTCATTTTGTGAGATACTATTTCTCACCAAAAAAAAAAAAAAATTGAAGTGAAGTCACAAAAATGACTATTGTGAAGAGTCTCCCTGTAACCTTCACATTAAAACTCTAAGCTTTTTCTACACCAGACTGTCTGTACAGTATTTTTTTACCTGTCCATTAATCAACCTGTCTAATCATTGTGTTCAATGAAGAAATCAGTTAGAAATTCATATGAGAAGTGAGTACTGAAAATGATTGGTGTGCCAAGCTGAAAGTGCGATTGCTCAGCAACATTTCAAACGTCACATCTGACAAAGGAAAACAGAGACTCGTTTCGGTTAGCATTAGCCTCTCTGACGCACACTCATCAGCCTGCAGGCTTTCATAATCGCACCTTTGCACACATCTCTGCATTCCTGTCGTTCCACCTCTCTCTCCATGACCTGCCCAAATGTGCTTCACAGTGTACTGGGTGGGAAATGCCCTTTTAAACCTACCGGCAGCACGGCAGCACAACTCCAGAACACCGGTACCACCTTTAAGTGTAGCTGAATCCTCCTGCCTATAAAGAAAGCCCAAACACAAGGAATTAAAATGAATACAAGTTTTATATTGAGAGTGTCATAATTACTTTTACATTTCTTTACTTTACACATATTATCACAATTAAATAATAACATACATTTTATTCCATATTTAATTTAAAAATCTCATCATTTTTAGCATGTTCAATAAACATGAAATCATAGCAGATGGAGCATATTTTATATCATTGTGCATGCATAAAACATCTGATAATACTTGAAATAGATATACTAGTAGAATAGGAACATAATTCCACCAACAGGTTGTTGATGTGCACAATTTTTCATTTTCAAAAACATTAAAGCCAAACGTTTTACGGTCCTGTGAGCTAAACCAACATGCTTACACTTACACACAGCTTGACCAGTTGAAACATGACATGGAATACTGAGGTTGGACGCTGATAGGCCTGTAAGGTGAACTGATATTCAGAAGTGTGCAGCGGCGCATTTATAATACCATCAAACATTACAATAATGAAAACCTCAAAATGAACACGTATGCGCTGAGCTGCTCAAATTGGCAGAAAATATCTGTAAATCAGTTTGTGCTGTAGGCAACAAAAATACTTAACCAACAGAAAACAGATTTCTTTAAGCGTCTCATAGTGAGCCACACGTATTCTAAATTGACCATGTGCCTCAAAATGTAATATACTCCATTTAAAAAATACAAAATAGTTAGCAGATACCCATAACAAAAAAGCATAAACGTGAAAGCTTATTTGTAAAATTACTACGATTAAAATAGGAATAATTCAGTGCTTATTTTCATTAGTCTTTTGCCTAAATACTGCAAAAACGTAAATAAACTTGCATATGTGTTATCTTAGAAAATTGTATCTAACATAACAGACGCTTACACAACAGTATGTCTAAAAATTATTCTGCAATTAGTTACTAAGCTTGAATGGATGGAACTCTTGCTTTCTGTTAATCACTACATTATATATGAGCCATCGCAAACTAAGATTCTTAAAATTGTAAATATATATTTTCATGTGTCATATAAAGCATTTTTATTTTAATCATTGCGTCATACACAAACAGAACTTATAAAACCTAGATGCCATCTACCATTACAACAAGAATTGCAAAATTTCTCACCATAACCTTGTGTAACCTTCAAATATTAGGCCTATTATTATTTTTTTTTTTTGTACTTATACTATATATATTTTTGTGCTTAGATAATATAATTAATTATAATTACATATCACATATGCACCAGTAAAGGGAAGACAAGGATTTTTTAAGTATACATTTATATCAATTATCGTAACTTGTCATAATAATATTTTAGCTTAGATGTTGTTTTTGATTGCACAACCCCCCTGGGCCAGGGCATGATAACATCCAGTGAGTGCAGGTTCCCAATTTCTCTCGCTGAGACACACTCAAAACATAATATAAAGGAGGGACCATATCTACCAATGTATATCCTTGTGCCTCCTGTGAAGCAGTCATCTTGTTTTGCATATGACTGAAAAGCTGAGTCCTATGTCTGCTTATTTTATAACAATATCAAAGAGAGATGTCTCTGTCTGCTTTAAAACTGTGAATGCATGAGCATGCAAAGCCAAGCCACATGGGCAACAGATTCATGGTGCCTTTTCAAATCTGGACCAATCCGAACATACATTCGGTCAAAAAAGGACTATTTAGAACAATTACAGAGGAAGAAAGCAGACTTATTCTAACACTCAACCTTCAATTCTAACTTCAGACCGATAAATGTAAAGTTAAGTTAAGAAATGACTGTCTGCAAGACAGCATATAAGACCTTTACCAAATCTGAAATGTTTTGGTCTGCACACCACAGAAGAATCCTGCATTTTGATTAACATTCATGATTCTGATCATGATCATGATAAAGACAATATAATACCAGAATCAATTGATACCTTTTAAATACAGCACGGAAATATGGTATAACAAAAATAAGATAGAAATAGGATTAAAAAATAGCCTATTTAAGAAAATCCCTTATTATAAATGTCCTCATTAAATGATAAATAAAGGGGAACCTTTTTACTCCAGTGAACATTTCTCAGTATTTTCTGCAGTCAATAACTTAGTCTTGGCAATAAAAAAAGATATAGAATATTTTTAGCAGTTTAGCAGTTTATTAAACACGACTTGAACTTTTGCGGCAGGGAATGTTGTCACATTACAGTATATGGGGTACAATGACCATTAAACAGCCTATTATTGACTCTTCAACAAAATTAAAACAAAGAAACATAAGTATTTAACAGCAAACACGTAAATGTTAACAAAAATCTCTGTCACTGTTCTGATCATTGTTCTGATCAATAAATACGGCAATTTAAAAATCACAGCCTATAATTTGTAACATATTAAAAATGTAACAACATGCCCCAATATAAATGGGGCAACTTGCCCAAACTTAACATTTATGCATGATAAAAATTAAAGCATGCTTTTCCTGAGGAAAAGGGTCAACCTTTCAGTCAAATAATAGCGACCTTTCTGTTAATAATTGTTTGTCTGAATGTATGCCAGTATACTGTTCACTTCACCCAACAGCTCAAAAATATGATACTGGGAATTCAAAGTTCACTAAAATTAAGATAGCTTTGAACTATTTGTGTGAAATAAACATACAACAAAAAAAAAAAAAACACATTTGTAACTATAGCCTCCGTCTTCCCTGTATTTTTGTCGGGTGGATAAAGTCAACGAGTTGTGTTTTATAACTTATTTAGGGACTTATGATCAATTTTAATTTAAATAGACTAAGTTACCATTAGTTAACTTAATGTGTTAATATATTAGCTATTTGGGAACGAACCATTTATGGACGATACCATCCAGGCGCAACAAAACTAAACTGACACCAGTTGCGAGCTGTGACCAGAGATATCATGACTTGAAAACAAGTTAGCGCCTTCGTATTATTACAGACACTCAAACGCGTGAGGAGATTTTTGCGTATATCTATTTATTTATTTTTGGTAGTAGTTTTGCCAAAATGCATTTGAAGTCTAAGTACTGTCGTTAGACTAACCAGGTCTTTACCTTAAAATAAAAATAAAAAATTGCACCAGGAAAACAGTCTAAACGCCAAACCATGATAAATTACAACGCGTCATCCACCGCAAGCGGAAACTTCACGCACAAAGACGGGCCTTAAATTGCGGATAAACAGCAGACGACTTGGCGCATACCGGCATGATCTGTATACACTCCTGACACGCTGATATTCACACTACAGCTCATTGTTTTTGGCACCACGAGTTCATGGGGTTAATGAGAAACCGTGCTCACGTGAGCACAGGTGCGTCATCTGTCTGAAGAGATGATCGCGATAAACTCTTTCTTCATCCCGCCGAACGACATGCGGTAACATGTAATCACATTAAAATGACCACCCTGCATCCGATCGGCCGTTTACATGCGTCGTCTTGTTTGCTATGATTAAGCAACATCGCACACAGTTAAGTACTAATATATTCATGAACAACACAATCACCATAACAACGGCAGACTGTAGTATTAGACAAAAAGATTTGCGCCCCGCCACGGTCATCTTACCTGTGAATTAATGAACTGTCTGTCTGGTGAAAACATGGAATAAAACTTTGAAATGCGCTACAATAGAATCTAGTTTTCAAGCTACGAAATGACTACAGTGTTGGATGATTGTAAAATTCCGCTCTGTCTCCCTTTGTTTTTCTAATGACTATGAGCGAGACTCTGGATAAACTCCATCACCATTTTTATCAGTTTCAGACAGACTCCAGACACTCTCTGGCCACTTACGTGTCGTGCACTGTCTGCGCAGCGCGTTCACGAGCGTCGGCGCGCCACAGACTGACAAGCACCAGACCAATGGCGTTCCGAATTTCAGCATGACATCCAATAACAACAGCCCAAAAAAATGATAACCTCTGAATGACTCCCCGGATGGATGCAGGGAGAAAATAATCTTTAGGAAACGCAGTCGCAGAAATATGATTGGAGGTGGGGATGAATCAGGTTTATCGTGCAGACATTGCTTTTGCTGATATATGGATGTAAACTCTTGAGTCGTGTGTGAAAAGAAAACGGCATAATAATTTGTTTCTCTGCACTATAGCTTTAAATAATTTCCTGCATTACACCACCAAAGGATAACTTTTTTAAATAAAATAGTGTACTTGTTTTAGTTTGGATAGGTGAATTATAGCCTATTTTAAGAGAAATGAAAACCATAAAAGAAAAATATAAACAGCATAGTTTATAATAACAGTAGGACAGTTTCATTTCATAATAATACAAAATACCGTATATGATTAATAAACTGCTTTGGTTTGATTTTTGGTTCTTAAGCCAAGTCTAATGACTGATGAAAGAACTGCTTAACATTTAAAACCACTGAAACACTAATGTTTTTCACTAGCAAATATATTTGCTATAGTTGTAGGCCTATAGCTTGTTCCAAAAAAAGTTGAGTAAAGGATCAAATGTAATTTTTTTCTTTATATTTCTGTTTTTTATAGACTATGAAAGAGTAATTTATGTCTTTAATACACTCAGTGAGACTTATCACTCACGAATTTGTTAGAATATTCTGTATCATTTTTATGTTCATTCTTCCCAACCTCCAACTAGTAGGCTACATTTGAATAATTAATTTGAATAATTAAATAGCCTGCCTTAAAAAAAACATGTACAAAAATTTTCTGTACATATGTCTGAAATGTACTCTTGTCAGACAACAAAAATATGATTCTGCTGCTCTTCTTTAGGAAAAAATTAAATCATTATGAAAAATTAATTTAATTAATAGTTCATTAAATGCCAGCTATGAAATAGCCTACAGTTACTTGCCCAGTATATTTTCACACATAAATTGCAGTGATCCTTTCTAAAGTGTTCTATACAATTTCAAAGAGGTTCTGTTAAATGAAATGTAGAGATGTTAAAATAACGTTATGAAAATGAGTGCAGGTAAAGTGGGCCGTTTAAGCTTGATTGTACTGTGCTCAGTGGGTTTACACTTTCAGAGCAACAATGGTCTTTAATTAAAGGGACACTATTTCTCTAATGATAAAATAGTTTTGGTTGATGCAATAGGACACTGGTGGGTGTGGCCACACATGGTGAAATAAGATTTTAATTTCTTACTTATAAGGTTTCTCACTAAATGTAACCAAATATTATTGTGACAATTCCTGTTTTGTCTGTTACTACAGTTGATAAGGAACAAAATGCAAAGAATAGTTTTCTTTTAAGGTGCCGGCCCACTTTGGCTGCATTTGTTAAATAAAGTGCGCAATGGATTCAGCATGTGTGATCTTTAACCTTCAGTATAATCAAATTCATGAAATAAAGGTAGCGACATTCACTGCTTATTTATAGCTGACATGTATAATCAACCTTTTTAGAAAACAGAAATGAGTGTGCAGTCAGGAAATTCAAGTCAGAGATGGAAGAAAGGAAGACGAGGCATTAAGTTCAATCTGTGGAGTGAAGGAGGAGAGGAGCAAAATGTAGATGCAGAATATAAATCTTTAAGATATGGATACAATTAAAGTTCATTTAAAGTGTTTAGAGAAAACAGACAGAAAAAAAAGTTTTACAATATTTTACAATACCATTTTATGTTCCTCTTAATTGTTAGCCTATTTGTTGTTGCATTTTATAGTCACATTTTTAATATGTTGTTCATTTTCATCAATATTCTGATTTCTGAATATTTTGATATTCAGATTTCATCAAATTTAATGCACAAAATCAGTTGTTTTGAATTTTACTGAATCGAGTGAACTGATAAATTTCACTCATAGCCTATAGGCTATAAGTTTCTGCATTTGCTAAATATGTTGTTGAATATGTTTGTTTGATAATATGTGTCAATAAATCATGTGTTTTTATTTAAGATACAGGATAATTTTGATAAATCAAGGATGGCCCACTTTACCTGAAAAAAAAAGTTTGGAGTGCATGATTTCAAAATGTTTATTGATAGCTATACCTTACAAATAACACATTATAACTGTATTAAATTGGAACATCTAGGTATCTTTAGGCTATACATTTAACAAAAAGTGGCCCACTTTACCTGCATTCACCCTATATTACAACCTCCAACTGCAATAACCACTATCCAGTAAGAAGCAAGAAAAAGTGGATATCTGCATTTGTTATATCCTTATATCTGCTACTAAGATTTGACTTGAAATGATCATCTGTCACCTCAAGGTTTACTGTGTCTATAACTGAGATTAAATTCTTCACTCTAACTCAGAACTGAAAAAATAATAGAAACACTTATGGAATTTGTAATGGTTTTAATGGTTCTAATGAGAATTGTATTGGTTTTAATGGAAACTGTAATGGTCCCTGTGGGTCTCTATTGGTAATTTTTAGCCTTCTATTGGTGGCATATTAAAACCATTGCAGAGTGCCATTAAAACCATTAAATCCTAATGGAATATTGCCCAAAACACACTACAGGACAAGGGTTGCCAGGTGTGTGCAAAACCAGCCCAAAGGCCAATCTAAAATAACCCAAAACAAGCCCAGAGACCCTATAATATCAAGATTCAATATGTGCCAATCCCATACCTAAAATACATATTTTACAGTTACTGTCATGTGTTATAAACGATCTTGAAAATCACTAGTAGTAGGCCTAATCATAAACAGTCTGTTTTCATAAGGGAACTCAAAGGCCCCTTTCTCACAAAATTCATAATCTAGTAATTTATCATTGGTGGAATGTATAATATTTCAATACATGCATTTCAGTGAATTAAAATCAATTAAAATCAGCACACAGCAGTTTATGTAGCCCAATTCTGCGGGAAAGCCAAAAACTTGGCAACACTGCTACTGAAACCGTTAGGTAATGGTTTTAATGGTTAACGCTTGATGGTTTGTATTGTGTGTAATGGTATTTTTAGTGGAAACCATTAGAACTTCTGTGATGGGTTCTATTGGGGGTTTTTTTCAGCATGGAAACACCCAATCAATAAGCCAAGCTTTGAGGCAGAATGTTAAGGGATGCATTTCTGAATAAAGCAGTTAATACAAATACAATTTAATTGGTTCATGTCACGCCAAATTAAAGTATGTTTAACCTTCACTTTCATTGGAATTTACGTTAAAACTAAATACGTCAGGCTAGTCTGTACCGTTTTGGCACTTCCCTCATTGCAGTTTCATACCCATGATGCAGCGCGGCTCAGTCCGGTCGCCATGATTCTTGTGCAGATGTTTTCAGAGCTCAGACTGAGGAGATTTCACGCTAAGCTAACGGCCTGAAGCGCTGCACTTAAACCAGTTTCAATGCACTCATCGACGTTATAGGGATACCAGAGTCTCCAAGATAACATACAGTCTTGGGTTATGGCGACCAATGCCGGGGGTATGATATATATGTAATATTAATTTACACTTAGTTTAGCTCCCAGCTAGCGGTAACGAGTTAGCTGCTATTGTTCCACAATTTGCTGTGCTTCTAAGATCTTCTGTTGGTTTACATATTGAGCACAGTTTAATTTCATGCAACGACTGCCTGTTAGGCTGTATTTATTGCTATGGCGTGTCATGTTGATGATGGTCGTGAGTCATGAGCAGACGTACATTTACATCTCTCGATTTCATTTGCGGTTGCTAACTAGCTAGCTGAAGGGTTGCAATGAATGCGTTTCCTGTGTGTTTTTATGCAAAAATGCAACAAATAACTAATGCGTTGACAGTAATTTTGATGTTTATAGGGTGAATGAAGAATTGTTCGTGTATAGTACAATGAGGTTGGGTCAGAATTAGTTACGTAAGCATCTCTAGCGGTGTCTCGACAGACAGCAGGATTGTTATTTTAACCGTGCCAGAGATACAAATGAGATGTTTTGAGAAAATCTCGTATTTAATCACAACTGGACTGTTTGTCACTCATATTTGTTTCTATTTTAAATGTAGGCGTGGTCGTATTTCAAATGTGTATTGTAGTGTTTTATTATAGAGATAAGTTCATGTTGTTCAATACTAATCAGTTAGTATTGATCCCCTCAACTCAACCACCACCACTGCAGACATGATTTTAATGCTTTTTTGTTGTTTAGTCATTTATTTGGGTTATAAGCAGAGGAAAATGTGCTGCTTTAAAAGTCACCATGAAATCAAAATTTACTATTCTATTTTTTTTTTTAATATTGCAGTATTTATTATAATTGATTTATCTGTGCACATTGTTTTTTCAAATGTATGTGCCCTTGTACTTCCCCTTTTGCAGCAACATCTGATGATGTGTATACTGTCGTGAGGGCTAGACAAACTGTCACTCACAGCAGTAGCAAACAACTACTATCTAATCAATTCCTGATGGACAAAATCAAGTCCCGCCCTACATTTTTTCTTGTTTGAGAAGCTCTGATATGTCACAATAGGAAAGAGAAGACTATTGCTATTGCAACTTCCATTTCATGCTGGCTTTAAAGCAGTTAAATATGCTGTAAATTAGAACGTAAATATCCCAAGAACCTTCTTCCAAATAACATCTGTACTGGTTACGTTTTGAAATGTATTTTCTTTTTGGAATATCGAGCTGATTATCTGATGAACAATTGTTACTACTACTATATTAAAGTGAAAGCTCATTTACTCACCCTCATGTCGTTTCAAACTTGTATGACCCACTTTCTTCTGTGAAACATAAAATAAGATATTGTAAGAAATGTCTCTGTGTTTAACCATATAATGGAAGTCAATGGTCTTCCAAAACATTACATATATATATATATATATATATATATTTATATTTATATTTGTCTGTGTGTTTTCTGCAGAAGAAAGTAAGTCATACTGGTTTGGAACGACAAGAAGGCGAGTAAATGATCACAGAATTTTAATTTTCAATGAACTGTCCCTTTAAGATTATAATCATTCTTCAAAGACTAGTATATTTCCTTCAACTAACAATTGTGTCTTGCCTAACCTAACATTTCATGCATAAAACTTTGAGGTGTTATGTGCAAGGTCTGAGCATTATTATTATACACATCAAATGAATTTTTATATGTATGATAAAAGATGAATGTGCTTTGTTCTCTTGTCTTTATGTAGATGATGACTTCGATGAATACGATAAACCTGGTGCGGAAAGGTCAAGAAGACGGAGAGGAGAAGATGATGACGACTTGGAGAGGTTAGTCTTAATCACTGTCCCATTGCTGGCTCAGTTTTGCTCTGCACGTTTCATTTCTCTATTAGGCAGAAATCAAAAGAGATGGGTAAAATGAGAATCTTTGTGGTGTATCAAGGGTAATGTCGGCAAACAGCCAGATAGGATAAACCATATCCAACAGGAGCAACTGTTTCCTCCACCAGCATCACGTAGTGGCCACTGTTCAGGATAAGGAATGACTCAAAATCACTCTGGCCACTGTGAAGGACTTGTATCTGTCTGTCATTCCCAAGATGAGTTGATGCTGTGTTGACCGCAAAAGGAGGCCCTACACCATACTAATAGATTGTTGTGCCCTAAAACCAGGTCTTCCAGTTTCATTGTCCAACCCGTGTATATATAGACTTCATTGGTTGCTGACGGGTGTGGTGTTTGCATTGCAAAGCAAATTAAGCTGTTGCTTTGAATATCTTGCATTGCTCTGCTGAAATCAGACATTTCAAAGAGTTATTGCGAAAAGAGCATATTTTTATTTAATCAATTTTTATTAATTCACAGTGATTTGGAGGAGGGAGACTTACTTGAAGAAGATTGGCTGTCATCAAAAAAGGTAAAGTGGTTTTCATCATTGCCAGTTTCTCTGCCCTCTACACTATATCATATAATCCTCTGTTCTTACCTTGTTGTTATGGCAGAAAGCATAGTTTGTTTTTCAGTTGTTGACTTAAAGGATTAGCTCACTTTTAAAATGAAAATTATCCCATGATTTACTCACCCTCAAGCCATATGACTTTCTTCTTTCTGATGAACCCAATCAGAGTTATATTAATAAATATCCTGGCTCTTCCAAGCTTTATAATGGCAATGGATTCACTTATATAATAAGTGAATCCATCATAAACGTACTGGATGCATCCATCCATCATAAACGTACTCCACACGGCACCTGGGGGTTAATAAAGGCCTTCTGAAAACTTTATAAAGTAAAATATCTAGCTTCCGCCAGACCGCCTTCCGTATTCAATTTACAAAAAAAAGTAACTGCCGCGACATATGGCGTCAGACGTAGCGTAAGCGTTTTGAACTGCGAGAGGCATTATACTTTCTTCGCAAGTTGAATACGGAAGGCAGTCTGGCGGAAGCTAGATATTTTACTTTTATAATGTGTTAAATATGAATATTTTTCTTACAAAAACCCATCGATTTGCTTCAGAAGGCCTTTATTAACCCCCCGGAGGCGTGTGGAGTACGGTTATGATGGATGGATGCACCTTTTTGAGCTTCAAACTCGTGGGTTCACCGCCATTATAAAGCTTAGAAGCGTCAGGATATTTATTAATATAACTTTGATTGAGTTCATCAGAAAGAAGAAAGTCATATACACATAGGATGGCTTGAGGGTGAGTAAATCATGGGATAATTTACATTTTAAAGTGAACTAAGCATTTTTTAACGTACATGAAGTACACCTGCTGGAAATTATTTCTGTATTCTTATCAAAGACTTAAAAGGCAGTATATGTAACAATCTCACCAAAAAAATCAAGTAGGTTAAACAAGGGATTTTTAATTGTTGTTTTTTTTGTTTTTTGTCCACCCTCAGAACCCCTCAGAGCTGTCAGATGAGGAGCTAAACGATGACCTCTTGCAAAGTGATGAGGAGGACCAAAATGCGAGGTACTCCAACAATACTCTCAAATAAAGGCACTGCAAAATCCATCAATTTTTAAGTGACAATGTTTTGCTGTTTTTAATTACTTCTTTGAGGGCATTTATAGTTTGGCAAACACAGCTTGGATGGTTTTTACAAGACTAAGTTGACAAGCAGTCCTTACTGCAATAATTTTTTAGGTGTTATATACAGAATTGGTTTTACAGTTATGTTGTGTTGTTTTTAATGTTTCTTGTCTTTGAGTTCAAGACAATTGTGTCTTTTATATGTATGTTGTTTGTGGCTATGTTTTTTGGCTTAATAGTTTTTTTTTTTTATACAAATAACTTTTATGATTTATGAAACCGCATGAGTACTAACTGAAAGTGTGATATGAAGAATTTGAAGAAATTACTATTATTTTTTTAGGGGACTGTTAGGTAGGGCTGGAACGGTGCGTCGTTGTAATCGATTACGTAAATTTGGTGATTTGCACGGAATGTGTTGATTCGACGTATTGTTTATATTCCCCAATGATGGCAGCTCCGACTCTCGGGCATTCTGAAAACCAGCCGTTATTACTAAAATATTGAGCCCTTCCTAAAGTGCACGCTCTGTAAAACTAAAATGGCCTACCACACCACAGAAGCACAACGTCTATGCAGGAGCATCTGAAAAGAAAACATCCCGGGGCTCTCCTACCTCAAAGCGACACAACAGCGCAAGTTTTTGGACTATTAGGCAGTGTGTTTTTAGCCAGCTGAAAACGCCAGGCGCTCTGCTGCAAACACCTAGCTGTGGGTGCTTTGTTTTTTTATCAGTTGATAAAAAATAGCAGTCCGTGTTACTGGTATCTCATTTCACATATAGTTTGTTTCTGTATTGTTTCTATATAAAAATGTTGATACAATGTAAAGTATTTGCTCTGGCTCTTGTTTAAATTATTTTGTATGCTTGCTGTCATCTTTTGACGTTGTACAAGCAGAATGTGAAAGTTGGTCGCTGTGGTATTTGTCCCACCCCCCCCTCCACTGTGATTGGACGGCTGGGTAAAAAGTGACAGTGATGAGCGCTGCGTCTTTCCCAAAGTCGAACATTCTTAAACTCTTGGCGACCAGTAAAAAAAACGCAGCGTGAAATACACTCAGCGCCTCGTTACGCTCCTGCCATTTTCAAAACTCGGCGTTCCCATTGACAACAATTGGACAAATACGCTATATGGACACACGGCCTTACAGTGAATTTTTTACACAGCACTAGAATATAGATGTCAGTCCCATATTTTGTGCTTAATACGGTTGCGTTCATTACAGCATTCAGTTTTATACGAATTGCAGTGGGTGCGAGGCTGCGAGACGTACTCTCTACAACCAGTTACAAAGCATTTAATGGTTATTTAAAATATCTAATGGAAGAACTTGCTCCTCGATTGGACTTATTTAATAACGTGCTGTCAAAACATTTCAGGATTCACACTGAAATTGCAGCAATTGCTGCTGTAAATCCCAAAAAGTGACAACTCAGCCATAGTAAATACCTTTCCTAATTAGGCCTACACTGCCATTTGTCATAAATAGTATCATTAGGTAAAAGTTCATACATAGATTAGTTACAGTTATTATTTATTGGTAAATTAAAATTAAGCAAAGGATTAATCGACTATTCAGAAAATAAATAATAGATTAACTGGAAAATAAACATTATATTGTTCGATTAATCGAAATAAAAATAATAATTAACAAATAAATAAATAATAATAACCGATAGATTAATCAATTGAAAAAATTATTGTTAGTTCCAGCTCTACTGTTAGGACTCTCATATACATGTACATCAGTAACATGTTTTCCAAAATACTATTTATTTCTTTGGGTAAAACCTTTTTAGTTGGCAAAGTGTTTTATTTAAAACATGTTTGTAAAAAGAAGCGGACCAATATAACGTTAAGCTGATCTTTGTCTGAAGTTTGTTTTAAGTCATGACTAGGGCTGGGTATCGAGTTCGATACTTTTTAGGTACCGACCGAATTGCCTCGATACTATCGAGTATCGTAAAAGGTCTTGTCATTCGATACCAAATTTCGATACCTAAGGGGTTAATCTTGTCAACGTCAGTGAGCAAATAAGCATGCAGCATGACTGGCTGTGGTGGAAAAAACATTAGTTTACGGCAGTTACGCCCAGGGACGTGGCTCGCACGTGAGGCTGTAGTGTGTAACCCCATCTGCGTCACATTACGGCTCCGACACGGCCACCAGAGCTGATCGCATCCACTCTAGTCAATGCTTCTGTTTATACCAGCTGCGCCTCGTCGGAGCCCTGATGCGCTGCAGACGTGTGCAGTGTAAACGGGGGGTAAGCGTCCCAAACCACATAGGTGTAAAAGATGTGGAAAAGATCCAAAATTGTGGCTACATTTCACCAGGCTTGATGCCAATAGCGACAATGCAATATTCACGACAAGATAATTGCTACTAAGAAGACAACACGACAAATTAGCTTTGTGACAGTGCACAAAATTTCTCCGTATTTGACTGCAAGAAGAACTGCAGCGCGTCACATAAATGAACCGAAACTCAGCATACTTTCCTCACAGACATGAGAAATAGGCCTATAGAAAGCTTGAAATATCTACGTTCAAACAAACCAATTCAAATCGAAAACAAATACTTTGATTATGTAATCCAAATAAAAGGTGCATTTCCCTCTATAGGCGCGCGTTCGCTACCGCGGAGATGACGAGTCAGCATCGTCAACTTCAGCAGCCAACACAGACTCAGAAAACACTAGATTATTAATAAACAATTAAAATTAATGTCTCCTTGCTATTTTTACATTTATAAACATTAAGCTACTTTTGCCAGTGCTTTGCGGCAAGCGTTATGTGTGCGCTTGAGCGCGAGGCATATATTCCGCCCCCCAGTACCCTATATATGAGTCTTTGAGTCTGTTAAAAAAGTCAACAAACTGAAAAAATAAAACCAAAGTTTTTTTTGAGGTAATGTAATCATGTTAAAACAGAAAAATTAATTTGGTATCGAAAAAAGTATCTATTGAAGGTATTGAAGTCAAGGTATCGGTATCGATATCGAAAATTTTTGAACGATACCCAGCCCTAGTCATGACAGTTGAAGCCACAACTTACTGAATCTGTTCTGATGTTTTTTATGATGATGAATGGTGGAAATAGTCTGCAGTATAGCCAATAGCCTTTTCTAGATTATTGTTGTATAGAAAAATGTCAGCTCACAATTAGTATAGAATGCACCTAAGCTGTTCACATTTCAATTTTGTTTTTGTTTTTTCAAAATGGTCTTCACCCCATAATTTATGCAAAGCTTCAGTGCTCTAAAATCAATAGAGCAGTTCATCCATAACATTATTAGAGATGACATTGAACTCACTTTGACACCTTCTGCTTTAATCAGATGGCTTTCTTTTTTGCAATAAAAATAAGTTGTTTAAAATAATTTGTTTAAAAGTCAATTCAGACTCTAATATTGTTCTTTTGGTAACTCAAGGGCACTTGTAACAAAAAAGCAAATAGAAAATCTCCCAATTCATTACTTTGTCCAGTGCTTAACGTGTGTCTTTGTGTCTGTGATTCAGTGGTCAGGGTGAGGCTGTGAGTTTAAATGCGACACTGGGTCTGGGCACCTCTGGTCACCTTCAAGATGAAGACCCTGATGGAGGTGGATGTACTGAAAATGCCTATAAAGAGACAGAGGGTTGCCAAGCGGGTTTTTCTCAGGGTGGAGAGTATGAGGCAAATGAGTACCAAGGAGAGGATGAAGGATTGGAATACACAGGAGACCAGAATTGTGATGAATATCAAGATGAAGTTCTGGAGCTACAGATCGACGAGCCCCTGGATGACGACTTTCAAGTAAGTAACGCTTTCTCTTGCTATCTCTATTGCTTAAACTCTCCGTAATCCCCCACCACATTTCCTCCATGTCTGCAGCCTGACAACTCATGCTTTGTGACTCTCAGACCTCAAGGTTTTGTTCAGGGTGAGACTCTTCACAGTCTTTGTTCAGTAGATGTCCTGCCAATCCATGCTGGCTAATGGGAAGAGCTCTCAGACAAGATCTGATAAAGTTGGCTGTAGGTGAAAAGATTATTGACCTTCTTTAAAGTGGTCTTTAGCAAGCATGACACAGGGGCATGATTGATGAGTTGTGTTCTTTCTGTACATATTTGTTTATTTATTTATTTGCTTAGATCTTAAAGAGACAGTTCACCCAAAAATGAGAATTGTCATCATTGACTCGCCCGCATGACATGAATCATTCAGAATAGTTTTCAAAAGATCCTACTGAAACAAAGATTCCTTTATGAATCAGACAAGTTAGTAAGCTGTAATAAGGCAAACCAAGGCAGTATATATTCTTAATTCAATACCATGTGATAGTGTCTTCAGAAGACTGGACGCTGTCCGACTAGATTGGGAAAGGGCCAATCTATTGACCTCTATCCAATCTATAAACATGGGTCTGGGACACCTGATAACGTATCTTAAGTCAGATGTAGGTTTTTTTTTTTAAAGGAATTTTCTACAACTGCTACTTCTATTCAAAGCTCTATGACAAGGGGAATCTTTTGGGGGGGCTTTTTGGGGGTTTGGAGGCTGGGATATTTTCCTGTGTTTTGTACCGAAGAAAGAAGTGCAAAGAAAATACAAAACACTGAAAAAATGTGTAGTAGAAACTGACTTGCTTTGCTAAAGTGTAATTGGCCCAACAGATGTGGAAAAGTATTTTGTTGTGAATACAAAGGTGATAAACTACCTTTGCCAGCTGTTTGTTGCACTCTTGAGGAATATTTCCATTGCTTAAATTCAGCTTTAAATTCTGTTTTCTTTGACCGTATGATATCTCTGTTTACTAGGTCGCTTAGCTGCTGAGGCTTAGCATCTCTGTGTTTACTGTTATCCAGAGTTAATGTGTGGAACGGTTTAAAGGATTAAGCATTTTCCCTGTAAGTGGTCAGTTCATGTGCTGTGTGCAGGATACGTCATAGTCATTTTGGCCTGTCTGTCTGACTTTTTGTGTTATGCTTAGTGTACAGTTCTTCAGATTTGCCTTGTGTCACCCAGCAATTCTTTATTGTCCTCTGTAGAGAACATTTGCTTGTAGTGAATTTCTCATACCACAGTTTTAAGTCACAATGTGTCTTAAAGACTTAATGGCGGGGCGATTCTAGGATTTCCATTTTAGGGGGGCCCAGCCCCCAGTGAGGGTATGAAAAAAATGGTAACAATTTAGTTTAGGGTCCAATTCTCACTATAAACTAGTAGCTTATTAGCATGCATATTACTAGGATATCAGCTGTTTATTATTACTTATAAAGCAAATATTAATGCCTTATTACATGACCATATTGTACATCCCTTAATCGTACACAGGAATATAGGCAGGGTTTTATAATCACCGAGATCCCAAATGTGAGGTAGTTAGGGGGGTTGGGGGGCATGCTCCCCCGTGAAAATTTTGATTTCTATGATCTACATATATGCATTTTAAGATGTTCTGAAGGCCAAAAAATTAGATAATAGCTTGAAAACCTTGTCAGTGGGCAGTAGATTATTTGTCTTTCTTCTTATCTCCACATCTCTCTTTTTCTCTTTGTTTTTATCTTGCCCTGTCTCTTCCCCTCCTAACGCTGAGCTTTGACTGATATAGTTTTTCCATTTTCGTCAGTGAAGAAAGTAAACATATGGTTAACTGATATTTATATGTTTTATGAATCATTTTCTTAGACACGTTAATTTACTGAAGGCTACTAGGAAAGCTAGGTAACTAAGTTTATTAAATTAATTCACAATATGCACACATTCATTACTAATCTTATGCCAATACAGGCTGAAAAAAGCTGAGCTTTTTTAATTTACTGAAGGCTACAAATGGAATTATATTAATTTACAATATGTACACATTCATTATTATTTTATGCCTAATCTGATGAAAATGGCTTTGTTAATATTTCTTGTTCGTTAATTACATTATGAATCACATAGGCCTATTTTCAATTCAAAATGGCGAAATTAGACAAAAGTTTATTAATTTGCCTGAATATTTTTGTCATTTGTTTTCTGACTTGAAGCAGCTGTCAAATATGAAATGTTTAGTTTAGCTACTTACATATCTCTCACTTGACGTCGAGTCGCGCTGCTAAAATTCGCGCTCAGCCTCAGCTTCTGTGTGAACATAAAGCCCACCTACTCTGATTTGATTGGTTTTCTCAAATATTTTGACATTGACGAGCGGTGACAGACCAATGAGGCTCAGATGAACGCACACACCTCTGCTTCTGACGTGCGCTCTGCTTGGTGCCGCTGCGGATTGAAGAACACGCAGACTAAAAGACGGGACGAAGCCGAAGCCTCCCGCCAGTTTCATATTTTTTAAAAGGTTAATCACACATTTTTTAGGGGGGCTGGGCAGAAGTTTAGGGGGGCTGAAGCACCCCTAAAAAGGGCCTAGTGACGCCCATGCTTAATGGGCTTGTCAGAAATACCAAATGATTGGGGTTTAGCCATGACAACGATGTCTGAGATCACGATTTTGAAAATCTTATGAAACAAGTGTAACATTGTATATATTATGTGTAATTATCACTTGTATTTGATTGAAATTAACAAACACCTTAAGAAAAATTTAGTTGTTTCCAAGCAGGATAATATTTTCTTTTACAGGATAGACATTGATGTCCTGCATTTAATCTGTAGGGGAGATCATAACATAATGCATAAGTTTTTTTTTTTCCTCTTGCTACAGGTGAATAGGCCAACTTTGCCAAGGTTTTTTTGTGTGTTTTCTTTAATGTAGTATTTTATTTGAAAGTTGAAATTTTGGGGCAAAAAAAAAAATACAGAAAAACTAATTTTGATTAAATGACTTCTATTTAAAAGTGTATGTACGAAGGGTTCAAATTACTCACGGTTCAGTTTGTATCACGGTTTTAGGGTCACGGTTTCGGTATGTGCTATGTTCAGGGGAAAAAAAGGACTATTGCCAAACAAAAAGAAAAAAAAAGAACAAATAATCAAATTAAAAGCAATAACACAGATAAATATAAAGATACAAATAAACTTATTAAAGTTACAAAAGTTGTTCAGTCAAGAGCAGTGAGTGAGTTTTTTTTTTTTTTGTCTTGTTTGATTAACATGAAAAACATTGACAGCACCAGGAATATTAGGCTGCTGTCACTTTAAGACATAATGCACAGATTCAATATACTAATACTGTACACATTCGTCTTTCTCAACCGTTTCTGTTTATATAAGACACATTCGACTGTTTACTAGGATACTTGTCAAGACGGACATGTTAACAATTTCTGTGTGAATTTGTAAGTTTAAGTGCAAGAAGACTTAAAAGCAAACTCAATATAGTATTCATGCACTGTCTTTCCGGTTTAATTACAGTGAAGTTGCTGAGAAATATAACGTAGCTTTCAGTAGTGAAGCGGTTTTATTTATAAAACTCGCGGGGCAGAGGTTGAAAACCAGCTCCTGAATGTTTCTGTGTGTGCGCAATTTCTTTCCTTTATAAAGTTTCCACCTCAATAAAAAATCTGTGAGCGCATACAGGCACATCTGCTTAATACAACATTAAAAAGCTCTCTTTGTGGGCAAAGGTGTTGCATTTGCCTTGTGGTGACTTGGAATTCAAAGGGGAATCGGAAATACGTGTTTAGACGTTGGTCGGATGTCCAGATATCGGATATGTATCTGATTTAAAACCACATTTGGAAGTGGCTTAGATCGGTTGAAGAAAAATTGGATCTTGTGCGGATTTTTTTGTTTACACGTGCAACAAATTCTGATCTGTGTCAGACGCGAGTAAAAAATTAGATTTTTTTGTGCCAGTGTAAATGCAGCCATGGAGCATGAGGGTTAGTCACTTTACACAAAGACACAGAGACTGATAAAATCCTGCAGGAGTCAAGGCTCATCAGACTGCTGCTTTTGTTCCGTCTTTCATTGACCTTTAATGCAGGACAGATGTCGTTGATCATTCTGCCTGTCCAGGTGATCGCTTGATCACCGGTGTCCAGAACAATGCTGACAGGTACACAGAGGGCTTGCCCTCACATCACATCTTGCAAGTTTGTCTGTTCAATGCCAGTTTCCTTTTATTTCTGTACATTATTAAGTCTTATTGTTACTGCTGAGATCTGGATTCACTGTAGATAAATGACCTGGAGAGTTTTGTAGTAGAAGCAAACACGTTTTCTCAAGGATATGACTAAAAAAAACACTGTCTCTTCAAATATAAGTTTGCTTGAGCATTGTAGACTTTCCATAGCAGTGAAATTTATGTTGTCCAAATATATTATAAAAGGTGCCCTGCAACAATAATTGCTATAGAATCATGTGGTAGTACCTAAAGGTGAAAAGTTTGTCGCTGTACTCTGATATACAGTAGGGAGAACAAGTATTTGATACACTGCCGATTTTGCAGGTTTGCCCACTTACAAATCATGTAGAAGTCTGTAATTTTTATCATAGGTACTCTTCAACTGTGAGTGACGGAATCTAAAACAAAAGTCCAGAAAATCAAATTGTATGATTTTTAAGTAATTAATTTGCATTTTATTGCATGACATAAGTATTTGATACATCAGAAAAGCAGAACTTAATATTTGGTACAGAAACCTTTGTTTGCAATTACAGAGATCATACGTTTCCTGTATTTCTTGACCAGGTTTACACACACTGCAGCAGGGATTTTGGCCCACTCCTCCATACAGACCTTCTCCAGATCCTTCAGGTTTTGGGGCTGTCGCTGGGCAATACGGACTTTCAGCTCCCTCCAAAGATTTTCTATTGGGTTCAGGTCTGGAGACTGGCTAGGCCACTCCAGGACCTTGAGATGCTTCTTACGGAGCCACTCCTTAGTTGCCCTGGCTGTGTGTTTCGCGTCGTTGTCATGCTGGAAGACCCAGCCACGACCCATCTTCATTGCTCTTACTGAGGGAAGGTGTTATAACCGGTGTTATGCCTGAATTTCAGGAGAAGCTTTTGTGCGTAGCCTGCATTGGGGTTCTGGAAGCTGTTCTCAGTCAAATGTGCAGCACACAGATAAACGTTGTGATTTATAATGTTCAGGAACAGTGTTTAAAATAAATTGAAACCACTTTAAGTTAAGGTTAGGGTTAGGAAGGTCAATCAAATGAATTTTGGAAACGGGGTGGAAAAAAAACTCTTTGACATAGCGACATCACTGTCTTCTCTAATGTAGCTCAACCAGGCCTTGTCCCTTGTTTTTTGGCGTATTCTGTGGGCGGGGATTATTTAAATGAGTAACATTGTGACTTCACAAAGCCCGGAAAAAACGTGTTGTAGTCCAAACGAGTCGTTCGATGTAGTTCTTGGAAAGTGGATTCTGTTAAATAAAATATCTCCCTTTGGAGTGAACTTTGAGCTTTGTAACCTTGCAGATCTTTATTTATGCTCAAACAGCAACATTACACACTAACTAAAGTTGAAAAAGTGAAAAAGCATAAAAGGACCCTTTTAATTTCCCTGCAGACATGACTGTAAGAGAGTGATTTCAGTGTTTTCAGATTCCCACAGCCAAAGTTAAATCTTAAAGAGTGAAATGTGTACTTCAGCAGAGGGAAATGGGTTAGTGCACCTGTAGGATATAACAGGTGGGCAGAAACAGGATCTGTAGGTATAGCAGGGGATGGAGACATGGCCTGTGGTGGACGATTTAAGCAGAGATGGGCACAAAACCTGTGAGGAGGGAGACAAGACCTGTGGTGGAGGATGTGAGGTTCAGCAAGGTAGTCCGCAGAAGCAGTGTGCCCGTCTCTCCGGATGCTTTTGTACATTCTGTGCTTGAGTGTGTGTGATAGAATTTGCTCAAAGTCAGATGATGATATTTTCCCTGTCAGTGAGCTATGTGTGTGCTGGAGCTTTCTTTGTGTCTGTTTGTGTGTGTGTGTGTGTGTGTGCATGTGAGTGAGTGAGTGAGTGTGTGTAAAGACAACACAGTCAATGATATTTTCACCACCACTGAGCCGTGTGCGTGTTTATCTCCTATTCTCTGTGTATCATGTCAAACATTTACATCTCATTGAATTTCAAATATCAGCAGGAATGGTAATAGGGAATAGTAATGAGACTGGGCTCCCACTGTTATGCTAATTTAGGAAGACTCCCCTTCAGCGCCCACTTTCCCTCCCTTCCCCGACTTCAGAATGCTGCATTGGGCCTTTCTGGCCTCTCACTCAGATGTGGCATTAACATTTTCATTCAGAAGTGATTTTGCTTCATTCTAATATTTTATCTTCTTCATCAGTGTCATTTGTGGTATTGAACAGGTTCTGGTAGTGCTGACCTATGACACGGTCCGGAACAGGTGTTTCAATCCATGATATACAAGAGATCTGTTTAGCCCTGACTTTCAAGTCCTGCTTGAATTTCCAGTGAATGCAGTGAATATTTGTTTGTTCTTCCCAGGTGGATGAATACCCGACTGAGTATAGTGAAGAGCAGACTGACCAACAGGAAGTGGTTGATGAGGAGGAGCGTGAAGAGGAAACTGAGGAGCAGGACAGCTCTCAGGTCACAGAATTGGAGGAGGTAAAGAATGGCTGCTTTAGACGGTTTGCGCTCTTTTATGGAGATGCTTAAAATGACATGGCATGAGTATCATGATTTATGTGTGCTGCATGTTTCAGGTGGAGAATGAAAATGATCCAGAAGCTGAGCCAGAGCAGGATGCAGATGTAAAGGAGGAATCTGATGAGGAAGAGGAAGATGTCGAACAATCTAGACGTCTGCGATTTAAGACCGAGCGTAAAGATGACACCGTGGTCAGGCTGTCTGATGCTGTCAGTAAAAGAAGGAACATCCCAGAAACATTAGGTAAGGAATTCATATGAAACACCTTTTTGTACTGTTACAGGTTTAAAAATCTCATATGGTCTTGTTTTGAGTCACCTGACTATTATTTTACATTCTACAGTTCAAACGTTTGTGAGTAAAAATTACTGTGTATTTTTATGATTTGTCTGCACCGGTGTGAGTGACTAGTTGTCCATTTGATTAGGTCATCAAGACCCAAACCTAAACTTAACTATGTCTTCCTTTAGGTCAGTAAGGCAGACCTACTGGATTAACATGACATAATAATTAATATTCATGAGCAAAGCCTACCTAGTTATACAGTCATACCAAAATATTTTTGTTCGTAAGGGGATCAGTGAAGGCTGTTGTTGTTTGTTGTGAGGTTAACTGAAAATATTAACTTGACAGAAGTTATCTAATGTCTCTTTGTATATCTTGTAAGTGTTTATAATAATTTTTTGTTTATTTTTGTTTATTTTTTTGTATTGTGTAATGTTCAAGACTTAAGTAAAAGTACATTTGGGGCAGATTTTTTTTTTTTTAAGTTTTAACTTGAGGGCCCAAGCGCATATAAACTAATTATTACATTTTATTTTCATTATCCTATTTATGAGCAGTATAAAAAGGCTAAATTAATCCTTCAAAAAACTTTTGAAAGATGGTTTAGATAAGTTGTTTTAAACCGTGATTTTCTTCATTTGTCAGTATCAAATAAATCTATCTTTGTTTTGTCTTTCCTTTCAGAGCTCTCTGAGGAAGCTAAAGCAGACCTGCAGGAGTTTGAGGAAAAGGAACGTCAGAGGAAGCAGGGCCGTTTTGGAGGACGAGGGAGAGGGGGGCCACGAGCAGATGGAGGGAGGGGAGGAATGGGAGGTAGAGGTGGGATCAGGGGCAGAGGAGGAGCAGGAGGACGAGGAGTCGGTGGAAGAGGCGATTTCCCTCTATTTGGAATGGGAGGTTTCCGTGGTGATGGAGTTGGAGGTCAAGGGAGAATAAATGAGCAAAGGCCTCCACTGATGCAAGTGAATTTGGGAATGCAGGTAAGAAACTGACAGGTCCTTAAAGTGGCGCAAAATATGAATTCTTCTACTGATAGGACACTCAAGACTCACACATTTTTACTATCAGAAGAAAATTCCCCAAAGTGTTCATCTTGTCAGAATCCACTGTCCACTGAACATATTTTGCTGGTCTTGTAATACTTCTACCCCTTTGAGGAACTTGTTTTTTTGATACTCTTGAAAAGTTTTTTTAGCCAAGTAAATCCAAATTTAGTCTTAAAGTTTTTAGAAAAATGAATTTTAAAAATCTTATTTAGTTTTATTTTTGAATAACTAAACCTGGCTTTCACCATGAACAGAGCCATATGTGACCCTGGACCACAAAACCAGTCATAAGGGCAGATTTATACAACATCTGAAAGCTGAATAAATATGCTTTCCATTGATGTATGATTTGTTAGGATAGGACAATATTTGGCCGAGATACAACTATTTGAATATCTGGAATCTGAGGGAGCAAAAAAATCTAAATAATGAGAAAATTGCCTTTGAAGTTGTCCAAATGAAGTCCTTAGCAATGCATATTACTAATAATACATTTTTTATATGTTTACGGTAGGACATTTACAAAATATTTTCATGGAACATGATCTTTACTTTTTTGGCATAAATGATTCATTGTATGACCCATACAATGTATTGTTGGCTATTGCCACAAATATACCCGTGTGATTTATGACTGGTTTTGTGGTCCAGGGTCACATATAAGCTGTCATGGCGTATGGCATCTTAAATTAGATTTTAGAGATGCACCAATGGACCCTTTTCACATTTCTGGGTCCTAATAATAATATTAGGGTGATTTAAGTTATCATTCAAAGAACCAAAAGTAGACCAGCAGTTGAACCAAAGGAATAGAACTCTTTGTGTTCACACTGTTCCATGAAATGGCACTCTAGTTTTAATTTAAGTTTTGATTTAGGTTTTGTTCCACTTTCCACTCACTTTGTGGTCTTCTGTAACCTAGTCCACTTGAATATTACAGAAGTAATTTGTCAAGTTATTACTAGCTAATTTTGTGTCCTGGCCAGTGCAACTAACCAACTAAACTAACCATACCGTTCTCCACCCACGGTTTGGTACGCATTTGCACTGTGGTTAATCTCAAATCTGACGATGCGTCTTTAATATGGTTTGAAAAAAAACAATGCGTAAAACAGACGTAGAGAGTTCCGCTAGTATATGGGCGCTTCTCAAACAGAAGGCTGCATATCTCGGCTGCCACGTCTGCCGTGCATTATGTCTTAAAGTGACAGCTGCCTAATATACCTTAATTTTTTGTAACTTTTTAATAAGGATTAATCTAGATTTAATTTATACAATGAAAACTGTGCAAATTTATTTTACATTTGATTACTTTATTCAATTTCTGTACCTGAAAACTATTGTTAGACCTACCTGAAAAAGCTTAAAAGCACTGTTTGTATCTCTGCTCTATTGTATTTGTGCTATTGCTTCTTCATTTTTATTTGACAGTACTTCTTTCGTCAACTTGGCACTTACCAAACTGTACCGAAACTGTGACCCCAAAAAAGTGATACAAACTGAACCATGAGTAATTTGAACCGTTACAGCCCTACTGGCCAGTGACCAGTGAGCTGCTTTGTAAAAGGGAGAACTGATAAGCAATTGTCCCATTTACCTCTGATCCAAACCTTTCCCTCAGCAAATAGCACATACACTGATCGTTATCCATGGTGATTCTGTGCCAAGGGCTTTTCTGGGCTTCTTCTACACTTAATTGAATTGAATTCCAGTGAATGCAGGTTAATTCTCAAAGGAGCAAATACACATTTACAAGGTAAAATTTTTAATTCTGCTGCGTTCACAACTACTGTATAACTACTGTAATTTGGAAGAGATTTGGAAACTTCGAATTTATGCGTTTCAGTGGCAACACTATCAACACAAAATGAATCTGCAGCAGTCAGGTGGTGCTGCTTAATATTTTTTTTGGAACCTGTGATACTTTTCTCAGGATTTGTTGAATAAAAAGTTACAAAACATTTTACAAAAGCACAATGTTTTTTTTTTTTTTTTTTGTGAGTGTACACAAATAAAAATAACCTTTCAGTTTTGAATGATGTCTTACTCTTATCTGTATTACCATAAATGACAGAGTATATTAAGTTGTTTCCGCTGTAATAATGAGACAAAAATCATTTGGCATTGTGCCGATTTGTGTCGTGACTCAAAGTCCCACTACATGTAAATGAGGGGGCCTGGCTACGCTACTGGTATAAACAATAACATTGTTCACAACAATTGGACACTTTAGTAGTGACAAAACTATTCTGTTTTCAAACTAATTTTAACTTGGTCAGGCTCTTGAAATTTGATTGTTCCTTTTGAGGCTATTGAAGGTTTTGAATCAGTTTTAGGTGTTAGTGTGTTGATTTGTGTCTTGTCTCACCCTTGTGTAGTGGAGTTAGTTTGCTTTTGAGTAAAAGTCAATTATCACTGTTCTCACTCCCCCTCTTATCCATGTTGATATATGGATTATGGCAAATAACTTGGCGGGAGTCCATTGAGGAAGCATTACACCAAATTAAATTTGTACTTTGCTGAAGGATTTAGCTTCCTGCGCTTATTTTATTATTAAATATCTGTCGAGGGTGTAATCCCTTTGCGCTTGAGCTGTTCGTTCGAACGTTCGTGCTGGACCTTTTTTTTTTTTTTTTTTTTTTTTTTTAAAAAGCTGATTTTCTTTTATGGAGAAGGAAAGCCTTTTCAGGCTTTTGACACAACTTGTCATTCCTCGACATTGATGTGTTCTTTTACGTTACGCTTCAGACAGTGGTATATAGTGCACTGCTGTAATGATTTAATTGAATTCCCCTCCACTCCTGTCTATGAGTTGTCATATAATGTACAAGTTGTCTTCATCTGGTGATGAGTTAATAAATATAGTGTGCTTACATGTGCAAGGCTTTCTGAAATAGACTGCAATATGTATCTGTAGTTTGAGGAGTACTTTTTTCACTCATCATATGAAATATGTTGTCCTTTAGAATAAATCAACATGGACACAGAGGCACAGTGTATGTTTTTTTGAGAGCGTACTTTAGCATTTTGTATTCATCTTAAACTCCTTATTTAATTCAGATTCAGTCACAGTCACATGGCTCTTATGATTGAGTACTTGATTAAAGGGGTTGTCCTGAGACCAAGGTCAAAACACTACAAGATAATGATTTTTTTTGGGGGTGAAAGAAAGAAGGCTTACGCTATTGATTGATGGTCTTTTTGTTTCTCTCTCTCTTTTTTTAAAGCAGCAGCTCAGAATGACTCCTCCGCTCCAGCATCACCACCATCAGTCGCGTCTGGCTGGTGCGAGAGGCGCTGGAGGTCCTGGGCTATTCCCAGATCCAGGCACCCCGATTCCTCAGCAGCCGCTGCAGCTGTTGATGCCACACCTGGCCCACCGTTCCTCAGGGCCCAGAACACAACACGACACGCATGGAATGCCCTTGTTGAACTCACCACCGCGGCACTCACACGCCCATCCAAACCAACACCAGCAGCATCAACAGCATCACCCCAAGAACATTCACATTAACCCTCACTTCAGAGGACCCTCCTCCTCACCTGTACAAGGTACTGCCCCAGAGACCAAACCAGCAACCTGATATTCATATATTTGTGTGGATCGAAGCTGTTTGAGCATCTGCTGTAAAATGAGCTTGAAATTGTAAAGTGCCTATTTTCCATGTTCATTTTTAGGCTTTGCACTTTTGGCTGATGCTTACTCACATTTTCCCCCTTTGGTATGGTCTTCACTCTACAGGCAGTCCATCAGCATTAAACCATCTTTTTGAAATGCACACATCTGCGGAGGTGAAATGATTCGCAGCTAAATTACTCCTTTTGAGTGTCAGTTTATCTCATTAGGTGGCCCAGTCTGCTTGAAAGAGAGATACACAGTTTAATCAGCAGAACAGCCCTCTCTCTGTGACCAGCTGTGACAAACCATGGTTTAGACACGTGGCAAGAAGAGACTTTTATGGTGTCTGTTACGCCGCCCCACTCTCTCGTTCTGCATCCCTTTTTCTGACTCATGCTTTTTTTATTTCCATTTTAATCTCAGTTCCCTCAATGCCTCCTGTGCAGAGCCAACCGAGGCCTAACATCGCTCCACAGAGACTCCCAGTAAGTAACCTCACATTGCTTTAAGTTAGAATTAAGTGCTTTCGCTCTGCATAAAACTGCAGTGTGTTACGGTCGAGACATCATGGTATTTCCTGAATTTGACTGGCCCGTAGTCACAGAAACCAACATTTGTCTTGCTGTGTGGAAGGCATGTCTCTAAAAATGTCCTCATATGTGGGGAAGATCTGCCAGTTGAAATCGAAATGGAGAGCGTGAAAACTCAGAACAGATGTAAAAGCCCTTTACTTCCTGTAAGGATGTAGAGAAACCATCAGGCAGCTGCCCGTGCTGTGGCTAAAGTGATTACTGGTGAGGAGACTCTCACTCCTCCCCAAATCTCCCCAGTTCTCTTTTCTGTCCTCACTGATATACTTTGGTTTTCCCTTTTACTGTTGCTCTCAAAAGGATGCATAATTCATTGTTTTAGTATGACAAATGGCAGTTACAGAAACGCTGTGCAGTTACATGCTAAATTTTTATCTAAAACTATTTTAAACTTTTTTCTATTTTTATGTAATTCTTATAAAATTGCTTTTATGACCTCAATCAAGACTACATAGATTATGCATTTAAAAATTAATATTACACAGCTGGACCATTTAACTGCAAAAAAGCATATCATGTTCAGTCACATCACCTAAAATACAATTTCAAATTTATAAAAATTCGAACCTAAATTCCTGACGGGGATAAGGAAAGTTAACGTTTATGTCCATGTTATTTGTCAACTATTCATGTACTGTTTGGGGATACTGAACACTTAAAGTGGTTGGTCATCCCTAATCTTGCTGAATAGGAAGAGTTCCACACACACATTCATGACACATTTCCAGCTGTCTGTCTCCCATAGCCAGTCTGGTACAGACAGGTCACCGTTTAAAATGCCAATGGCATTTTGCAGGGAGCAGCGTCCATTAGCCCTCTGGGCACTTGATTATCATACATTAGCATACGATCACATCTCATCTTACAATAGGCTGATCCACAATTTCTCTATGAATATTTACTACTGCAGAGTTTTTGAATATTAATCTCCATGCTACATATTTATATTGTATTTTATGTTTGATGCTGGTCATTGCAGAAAAATCATTAAACTGTTTAGTAAGCCCATAGCCTGGCTTCATTTTGCAAGTTAGTTGAAGTTTCAAGTTTGATTTTCTTTTGTAAGTAACATGTATTGCATTATTAGGCATTATTCTAGTTTAATGGATAAATTGCTTTTAGTATGTCATAAATTATCAAAGTTTGACAGAGTCAACTTTGACATTTGGTCAGATACCTGAACACTGAACAGCAGAAATGAAAAATTTGCCGGGTGTATTTATAGACACATGAGGCTTGTCTCCAAAATGGCAGCAACCCATGTTTGGCATTTGTCTTTCCCACTCCCTCTCTATCGCCCAGGCAGATCATAACTGGTTACATATTGAACAGATCCATGGGTATTTACGAAAGATTAGCCCCCAGAAAGGACATGCTCCTTTTATCAAACGAATGCAAACTTGCAAAGGTATTGTGAATGTACTTAAGCTCCCATTGTGTTACAGGAGCTGACCTTTTGAATAGAGCAATGAAGTCCACAATAACAATGTGATTCTCTCTCGCTCCCTCCTGGCCACTGCTTAGCTAAGCTGCCTGATTGACTTTCTGTTAAGCAACTTGGCTGGCCTTGGTGACACTCACTGGCCGACTGAAGATCAGAGCTGAAAACGTGGATTAAAAGTTTGATTGCATCTTAAGTCATTTATAATGAGTAAAGAGGTGCTAAGCATCACAATTTGCTGGAGTGTGGCCCCTTTGAACGAAGGCTAATTTCTTAAGAGCGAAGGATATTTTCAAAGAATAAAGGAGAAGGGATTCGCATTCAACTCCAGGATTAGTAAGGATCGTTATCTTTCTTTCTTCTGGAAAGGTAGAGAGGGGATTTTGAGTTTTATGAGCATTGGGTTAGGTAAGCACTGAGAATGGATAAAGATTTATAATTCAAGGGTGTATGCAAATAGCTTGCTTTCTACCTAAAAGATTCCTCAATGGTATAAGCTGAAGTTTATGATCTTAATATAAAGAGTGACATTTAAAAAGAAGATGAGGAGCACAAAGAAGAAGCTTTTTGACTTTGAAACTCATGTCAACAGTAATGATATTTTTATGCTGGAATAGTCATGTTTTCATTTTTGCTGTTTGCTGTTTTCTGTCCTCCTCCAGGCTCCTCCTGATTTTCAGCAGCATCTCCAAGGGAATTTTGGCCCACCTCAGCGGCCCCTGCCCTCCCAGGAGCAATGGAGAGGACCACCACCACATCACCAGGATCAAGAGCACTTTTTCACTGGTGGTAAGGTCAAATAAAGGTGGCTACACTGGTTGCCTGCATAGACTATACCTGCATTGTCTGATATATATTTAAATATATATGTATCTGTTTTGAATTTTGTTTCTCCATCCATTCGTTTGCTTGGCAACTGAAGCGTGACATCAACAATGTCAGAATTGATCCTGCAGGTTTCTGGCTTCTTGTTCACAGTATCTCTTTTCTTCCTTTCTTTTCTTATTCCTAGAACCACGATTTTCAGGCCAGCAAATGTTCGACCAGCCAGGCCCTCCCCCCCTCATGAATAACAGTGTTCTTCCGATTTCGGGGCAAGGCCCTCCATCTTTCCCCCCACAAGGGGGGCTCGGAGGTCCTGGATTTGGTCCTCTGGGGCTCGGGCAGAACCAAGGGCCTCAGGGAGGAGGTGTTTTCCAGAGAGAGCCCCTTCGGCCGGGTATGGGCCCGCAGCATGCAGGCCCTCCAGGACCCCCTGGCCCCCGTCCCTTTGTGGGTCACAGACCGCCCTTCTCGCCCCAGCAGCAGGGACCCCCCTTTAGCCCCCAGCACATGCCGTTTGGTATGCAGGTACGCCAGAGAGTAAGTTGGTTTACCAGAAATCTGCATGACCTTGCTGGCGTGATGAACATTATATTACATTTTAATTTACAAATATTATTCTGTGTTTTCAGTGTTGTTTACATTTTTTTTTCTGTATTCACAAATTTTATGATATGGTAAATTTCATAAATATCAAATTCAGGAAATAGGTCAGCTGTACACTACAATTCAAAAGTCTGGGGTTAGCAAGATTTTTAGAAGAAGACTTATGCTCACCAAGGCTGCATTTATTTAATCAAAAATACAGTAAAACAGTAATATTGTATAATACTATTACAGTTTTAAATAACTGCGTTCTATTTTAATATATTTTAAAATGTAATCTATTCCTGTGATGGCAAAACTGAATTTTCAACGTCATTACTCCTGTCTTCAGTCACATGATTCGTCAGAAATTATTTTTAATATGCTGATTTGGTGCTCAAGAAACATTTCTTAATTATGTCAATGCTATCAACATATGTGCTGCTTAATATTTGTAGTTTTTTCAGGATTCTTTGAATATAAAGATTTATTTGAAATAGAAATCTTTTGTAAGATAATAAATGTCTTTTAATGTCACATCTGATCAATGTAATGCATACTTACTGAATAAAAGTATTAATTTCTGTTGAAAAAATATTACTGACCCCAAACTTTTGAATGGTATTGTACATGGCACATGACATGGAGTCATTCCTAAAGTGTTTTAGTTTGGTTCAAAACCATTTATTGTAAGCCGTACATGATTTACACATAAGTACATAGATGTTAGTTTGAAACATAGGTGTTGTGTAGTGGTCGACTGAGCAAGGAAAAGCTGCCGTCTTCAATCCAAGCAGCAGACAAGACTGCCCTCTTGTGTTAGTACTGTTTGTCAGATCATGGTTATTTGAGGTCACTGGGTTAGTTGTTATACAGCAGATGTCTATCTCTCGTTCATGAAAATAGTTTCTCTTGATTCTCATCAAACACAACGTGGTGTTATTTTTCTTTGCTAAACATATTAACTGGTTCAGACAAATTTTTTATTTGGTACACTACTTAAATATTATACAGGGCTGACTTCCAGAGTACTATGATTCTCACTTGTGACTGGCCTAATTGTACATGTCCTTAAGAGAACAAATATCTAAATCTGGATCTGATTCATTTGTACACTTGAGATGGCAACTTTGCTCTTTATTTTTTATCAGTGATGTGATTTTTGATCCGTATTTATATGGATTTCCAACCTGTGAATTGCGAAAATCCGAGAAAGAAATGGTGGGTTAGGGAGGGAGGGGGGGAAGGTACTGTATGATGATTGAAATCGCAGAATGTCCTTAAACAATTATTAAATAAACTGCAAAATATTACTTTTTCTAATGCATTTATGTCATGCACGGATTGCTTCTGACAGCGTTGCACGAGTTCGCAGCGGCATCTGCGGGACACCCTTAGCATGTTTCAAAGCACCAAATGCGAGTAAAATTCGGCGTTGAAACGGTGTTACTCGCCAGTTGCCCCAGTACCTTCTTTTTTGTCTTTAGCTGATCACATGCCTGTTTTATGCACATTTGATAATAGGTCTCACTCTGGCTGTATTCTTGTTTTTACGGTATTCAGGGTCTATTGCAGCAGCCCCTGCACCATGATCCTTCACTATCCCATCAGCCTTTGCACCAGCAGCAGCACCAGCAACATAGACAGGACTTGCCCCCACAGGGCCTGCCTCACTCCCAGCCTCCACCCCAACACCAACAGCACCACCAACACCACCCAAGGGACCACCATCCCATGGTGCACCTCTCCCAGCCCCATTTCCGCCAATCGATTCAAAGTAGCCATAGACAGATGCAGTCCCGACCACAGGGCAACCAGCAACGAAACAACCATGGCAGGCCCAGAATGGTAAGCTATTTCAAATGTGTATTTGTTGCAGTAAGCAAGTTGTCAAGAGCAATAATAGCCGTTTCCACCAAAATTACCCGGAACAATTTGTCCCAGGAACTTTTCCCACCAGCCCTGTTGCACACCGAGTACTACCCAAAAGTCCCTAGTTCCTGGGGAAAGTTTCTGCGGTGGAAACGTGGCTATTGATTATAAATATACATGTCAGTCAGCTCACTAGGTTTTGAAGCAAAACTGGTGTTAGTGATTTTCAGTCTTAGCAATACTTTTATTAATGTCAACACATTTATCTGACCTCCTCCTCTTCAGACGCCTCCTTCTCCACTACAACAGATTCCTCCTCAACGCAACAGCAACCTTCGTGAGCTGCCCATTGCATCTAGCAACAATAACCGGCCGTCAGTGCCTAGTGGGCAAGCAAAGCCAGTTACTAGGCCAACACAGAATGTTAGGCAAGGGCAGGCTGCTCATTCTGGACCAGCAGGAAGGGGAGGACCTGTGGCACAAGGGCAGGGCTCTGCCAGAGCACCGCAGCAGCCAAGTGTGCCTGGGATGAAGAGAGAGCATCCAGCTGCACAATCAAGCACCACTCCAGAGGTAATGCTGCATAGCATGACCATATACACACCTCTCATTTGGGAGGGGTTAATGTTCAGCATGTTTTCCACCCATAGACTTTTGCAATGCAAACTATTTAAAATGCTGGAGATTTTCAATTTGAACAGCATTTTTATACTGCAGTAACCTCATTAGTTAGTTTACATTAGCATAGTCCTATTACTGTTGTGGCTAATGGACTCTCCTTATCGTGACTGTTCTTATACTGATACTTTCTGTAAAAGCTTTGTTTTTAATAGGGGTTGGGAATCTTTTGGTACCTTTCAAATTGTTTTTTGAAGTCACAATTCAATTAAAAATCGATTCTCGTTTATCGATTAAGTTTAATAGGTCTTGAAGAAAAAATCTCACTGAATTAAATGTAAACCTTGAAATTTAACCCTAACCCCATTTTAGTCAACCCAATATTAAAAAACAAATGCAGTCATTAAACACATGACTGGCAGTCTTCTGTAATAAAGCAAGGCAGCCCTGATACAAAAATAAAAACTTTTGCAAATATAAAACTGGTAAATAAAATGAAAATAAATACATTTCGTGGCTTATTGTGATTTAATAACACTATGCAAGGTTAAAGTAGTACTGCAAAGTTAAAGACATGTAACACTTTAGAAAATCCATTTTTGAAATTTGTGAATCGG
Source organism: Coreius guichenoti (assembly GCA_039654105.1). NCBI lineage: Eukaryota > Metazoa > Chordata > Actinopteri > Cypriniformes > Gobionidae > Coreius > Coreius guichenoti. Next base: position 28,792,723 of record CM077168.1, read on the forward strand.
CAGAAGAATCATGATTCATATGTGAATCGATTTTTTTTTTTTTTTCCCCTACCCCTAGTTTTTAACTATAACCCAATCCAGATTAAATTGTAGTATTTTTTATATATATATATATATATATATATATATATATATATATATATATATATATACATACAGTGAAGAGAACAAGTATTTGATACACTGCCGATTTTGCAGGTTTTCCTACTTACAAAGCATGTAGAGGTCTGTAATTTTTAACATAGGTACACTTCAACTGTGAGTGATGGAATCTAAAACAAAAATCAAGAAAATCACATTGTATGATTTTTAAATAATTAATTTGCATTTTATTGCATGACATAAGTATTTGATCACCTACCAACCAGTAAGAATTCCGGCTCTCACAGACCTGTTAGTTTTTCTTTAAGAAGCCCTCCTGTTCTCCACTCATTACCTGTATTAACTGCACCTGTTTGAACTCGTTACCTGTATAAAAGACACCTGTCCACACACTCAATCAAACAGACTCCAACCTCTCCACAATGTCCAAGACCAGAGAGCTGTGTAAGGACATCAGGGATAAAATTGTAGACCTGCACAAGGCTGGGATGGGCTACAGGACAATAGGAAAGCAGCTTGGTGAGAAGGCAACAACTGTTGGCACAATTATTCGAAAATGGAAGAAGTTCAAGATGACGGTCAAGATGCAAGATCTCTCCTCGTGGGGCATCAATGATCATGAGGAAGGTGAAGGATCAGCCCAGAACTACACGGCAGGACCTGGTCAATGACCTGAAGAGAGCTGGGACCACAGTCTCAAAGAAAACCATTAGTAACACACTACGCCGTCATGGATTAAAATCCTGCAGCGCACGCAAGGTCCCCCTGCTCAAGCCAGCGCATGTCCAGGCCCGTCTGAAGTTTGCCAATGACCATCTGGATGATCCAGAGGAGGAATGGGAGATGGTCACGTGGTCTGATGAGACAAAAATAGAGCTTTTTGGTCTAAACTCCACTCGCCGTGTTTGGAGGAAGAAGAAGGATGAGTACAACCCCAAGAACACCATCCCAACCGTGAAGCATGGAGGTGGAAACATCATTCTTTGAGGATGCTTTTCTGCAAAGGGGACAGGACGACTGCACCGTATTGAGGGGAGGATGAATGGGACCATGTATCGCGAGATCTTGGCCAACAACCTCCTTCCCTCAGTAAGAGCATTGAAGATGGGTCGTGGCTGGGTCTTCCAGCATGACAATGACCCGAAACACACAGCCAGGGCAACTAAGGAGTGGCTCCGTGCGAAGCATCTCAAGGTCCTGGAGTGGCCTAGCCAGTCTCCAGACCTGAACCCAATAGAAAATCTTTGGAGGGAGCTGAAAGTCCGTATTGCCCAGCGACAGCCCCGAAACCTGAAGGATCTGGAGAAGGTCTGTATGGAGGAGTGGGCCAAAATCCCTGCTGCAGTGTGTGCAAACCTGGTCAAGAACTACAGGAAACGTATGATCTCTGTAATTGCAAACAAAGGTTTCTGTACCAAATATTAAGTTCTGCTTTTCTGATGTATCAAATACTTATGTCATGCAATAAAATGCAAATTAATTACTTAAAAATCATACAATGTGATTTTCTGGATTTTTGTTTTAGTTTCCATCTCTCACAGTTGAAGAGTACCTATGATAAAAATTACAGACTTCTACATGCTTTGTAAGTGGGCAAACCTGCAAAATCGGCAGTGTATCAAATACTTGTTCTCCCCACTGTATATATATATATATATATATATATATATATATATATATATATATATATATATATATATATATATATAAAAATATGGATCTTAAAAATTCTTTTAAGATCTAAAAAAGATCTTTTTTTTAATTATAACCTAAATTTTGCCATGAAAATAGCCATGGATTTTAGCCAAACAAAAGCAGTTCAGTCTTTTCAGTCACTTTAATCTGACTAAAATCATACCAGTCCATTTTTTAAAGTCAGGCTAATAATTCTAGATAATGCAATTGTAGCTAAACTTTGTCCATCATGTATGCACGACCATAATTTGCCTTTGTGTTGTGCATGTTCACCGTAAAAGGTGACACCTTTATTTAATCCTTAAGATATTTGAAAAAATGTGTAAAACAAAAACTTATTTTGCTTTTCCTGAATTTATATTTGTATTTGTTTAGGGCCCAGATGAAGATGAGGAGACGCGTCAGTACAGACTGAAGATTGAGGAACAAAAGCGTCTACGAGAAGAGATCCTCAAGCGCAAAGAGCAGCGCAGGCAGATGCAGGCTGGTGAGCGCAAAAGACAACTGATGGAACGCATCAGTGGCCAGAACCCAAACCAGACCTCACAAACGCAGAACCCCACACAGACCCCTGCAGCCCAACCCGCACAACCAGTCCCTTCACTGATCTCCAACGGAACCCCCCAGAACCCTTCGTCAGGTCTTAGTTCCCCTCGTCCGAATGTGAAGGCTCGTCTGCAGAACACTAAACCTCAGACACAGGCTTCAGGTTGGTCTGGGCCACAGAACCCTGGACCTGATGCCAACCAGCAGGCCCAGTGGCAACCACAGCAAAAGAGGACCATAACCCCACAAAGCACTCAAAAACAGGGTGCTGTTCAGACCAGCCCATTAGAAGGGCATGGCCTGGGTCAGCCTCAGCCCGGTGGAAAGAGAACAGTGATGCAAAGAACAAACAGCATAGAATCACCACAGGTTCCACAGAAACTGCGACTAGTTAAGCTTCTGGGAGAGGTGAGTGAATTTGTTGCCCGTTTAAACTCTAGATGTGATCTTTAAAGTTCATATGCCACAGATTTTTTTTTTTTTTTTTTGATTCCTTTTTGTCTTTGTCCTTTGGTTTTCTTGAAGTAGTTGTCACCAGAGCTCTTCATTAGAATAAATCAGAGGACAAGGAGGATTTCCAATTACTCTAAAAGTCAAGGAGTCTACTTTTTCGACCACTAAAGTTTTTAGAGCTAAAAACTGTTTAAAGTATGAAGCGAATTTCTCTTTTTGAAAGAATCAATACCAGAAGTGGTCTCCATGCTGTGTTTTGTGACACCACACTTAATTGACAGAACACTTTTACCTTTTAAGCCCATAAATGGCACCATCCTGGCGTCATTAAAGTGAGTCGCTTGGCATTTGCGCGTTTACTTTGAGTGACAAACGATCCAGACATTGTAAAGGTTTGTGTCTTTTTTAAATCAAGGTGTGCTTTTTTATGAGCCAAGTCGAGAAAGACCTAATGGAAGTTTATGTCGAGGGTTTCAGCTACCCTTTTGCATTAAGACTGGAGTTTGAGGTGGTTATGTACAAATCTGACAGGACATTTTATGCATCGCAACCAAGAAAAGGAGGACACAGAATGATTTATGGGCTCTAAGAGATGATTTGCTGTGTTGAATGAAGAGAAAACTTCCTTTTCCAGTCTCCTGCCTGAAGCGAAGCTAAATATCTCCTTTGAGTGCCGGATCTCTGTGGATGAAGATAACTGGTTGTCAACTTAGTTAATAGAAAGCTACACACAGCTATCTGAAATGCCGTGGCTCTGACTGACAAAGAGGAAAAAGGGGGAGGGGTGTCAGACTGAGAGAAGCTGATCCTCTAGGTGCTTCTCTTCTCCTGCTGTCAACCTCAGCTGCCTGACAATGTTATCTCTCTTTCTTGTTCTCCCTTCTAACTTATGCTCACTCTGTGTTACTCTCTTCATCTATCTCGTCTCGCCTCTCGCTTTATCCATCCATCAGCTCATCATTGAAGTGTGTTAGAATAGGTGTCAGTCCGGGGACATCTGTAATTAATCTTCCTTGTCTATGTTGATATCGGTGTAATAATACCTGCGAGAGTCCGGGAGAAAGAGAGATGGCGGTTTGGGCGGATTTGTATTTTTTCCCAGCTTAGCCGTACAGATAAGAGCAAATTAAATTTTCATCAGGAAGAATACAAAGCCTGCGCCGTACAAAAGCAGCATGGGGGATGGAGGTGACGGGGTGGGTGGGGGAAGGGGGAGGTGCTTGTCAGGTGCCGTCACCCCGCCTCGGTGTATTGCAGCGGGGCGTTTGATAGATGTAATCTGAATATGTGGATTTTGTATTGAGTTAGATTAATCCATTAACACCCTCAGATGGAGACAGACAGAATAGAGATAATGCACATATTTTAGAAAAAGACAGATGGGAAGAAAAGGATGAGCGTAGCACGTATGGCAATTATGTCTTTGTTGTAGACTGAAGGAATGAGTCTATAGGGAGCATATTAATGTTTTACCAGCCTGAATATATGCAGTCTTGCTGTCGGATAAGGAATACATGCTGATGTTTGTTGTATAATTGTAGTGGACAATATTACATTTAGGGATATCACTGGCATTGCTTTCGGGTCCGATACAGCTCATGTACAGGATGTGAAGAGAGTTTCAACCAGTATAACAAAGTGTTTATGAAAAATGTTGCCTACTTTACCTTTAACTGTTACATAATTTCTGTATAATGAGTGGTTCTCTACATCATTTTAGTGCTAAAGCGTCATGATTACTGTTCAGCTTCACTGGAGCATATCTAAATGTAACAAAAATATGATAGAATGATACAACGAACGGTAGGGGTGTGACGAGATCTCGCAATATGTGACTAGATTTTTCATCAAGGTGAAAATCTCGCGACATCTCTTAATGAAGGAGCGTGAGGGTGAAATTAGCATAGAATATGCCACTGCTATGTTTACATTTTCATTACGGTGTCCACCGCGGAACCGCCTCCACTGTCGTTTTGCTTTTTTAATAGAAATTAAAAACCATTTAATTCAGTTGGATAACGGTTGCTTCAATTGTAAGCTATTGTAAACGTCTGCTCTGCGCATCCAGCACGAGCTGCAGTCGCGCACAATGCAGCAGGAATCATAGTTCACTGATCGCATGACGAGAGTAAGGCGAGATGATTGACCATGGCGGAGGATTCGTTTGGCAACAGAGCATGTTAAATGTCTTATCTTGTAGAATGCGCGCTCAGCACTGCCACTCCATATACACTAGAGATGCGCGGTTGGCGGTTACAGCCGCGGATCGGGCGAATGACGTGACGAAAAATAATATTTTAATTAAATTCGGACGGGTGGCGGTTGAACCAATCAAATGAAAAAAATATATACATTGTTAAATGTAACCTACACTAAGCAAACCTGCAAGCTATGAGCCTAGCTGTCAGTATGGAGGCCTAAACGTCTCGTAGATGAGACTGCCTGGGTTATTTTGTTTCGATATTAGTTATATTTTAAAACAGCCAGTCATTGTAGCCTACCATAGGCAATAGGCATTTAAAAAGAGAGACAGATTATGGAGTGATATCAGAAATGACATCGTGCAATGGCAGCGCGAGATGTTCAGAAGAACGCAAGAGCTAAACTTCTACAAGCTCAATAACATCCACAGCAAAAAAAGAAGGTAAGAAAAATAGTCTGAAAACTTTGCCCATTAATTAGATGTGCAAGGCAAGCAGGCAAGTTTTGGGGTTGTTATGGAAAATTAAAAATGTGAACATACATTGTGCGGTGGACTTTAAGCGAATTTCAGTGAATGAATAGAGTCGGCGTTTCTTTAATATCGAGGCTCCATAGTTTGTTTCTTGTATGATTGTTAGGCCTGCTGGTATAAAATGAATTGCACTGTCTGCCTGAAAAAGACGCGCTCTCTTCCCATGCAGTCAAAATTAACGGTTTAATTTCTTCAGGCTCGTCCTAGTCGTCACCCTGACATGACAGTGCGTAGAGTTAGCCTATAATGTGAATGACTCATTTTATTCGAGCTCTTTCTTTTTGCAAAAAAATAAAGTGCATGGGCATTAATTAGTAGTGGGCTAAATAGCAGCATGTTGAAATGATGTGCCAAATTGCGTTTTTATTACAATGATAAAATTGTACAGTAGCCTATTCAGGTAAGGTCAGGTTTGCCGATGTGCGTTTTATTTAGGCTATTTATTTATTTTTGTCCCTGTGCGCCGATCGGAGACGGAGTTCACTGCTGATATTCTGGGGATACAATATTCATAGCCAATAGGCTATACTAGTAGGGACTTTAGACTTTAAGAAAAAAAACTCTTAACTATACTAAAAACTCTATTTTTGTTATTTATAGTTTTTTTTTTCTATGTTCTATTTGTGGAAAGGAGTTAAGTTAGGAGGTCACAGCCTCAATGAGAAGTTCTGGAAGCTCATAATTCATGTACAGTAAGGTCTGAAGAGACCTTACAGAAGAGAATCATATAGGAGAGAAGCCAGTCAGTTGAGTTTGTGGCAAAACCTTTTACAGTGCTTGTATATTGTTGTCTTTCAATGCATATGATAATTCATACTCATAAAGTAGAGCTGAAATGACATTCATTACAAGATGATTAGTTAAAACATTTCAAAATGCACCTGCAGACTATTTTTTCAGTCATTAATTTTGTCATTGAGGATTTCTTAACAATACTGTGCAAAAATCTTGTCTCGTTCTCGTGAACTCAATCTTGTCTTGTCTCGTCTCGTCACACCCCTAACGAACAGTGAAAATAACAAGCTCATACAACACATTTTAACAGGTATAAAAGTTTTATCGAAACATCCCTTATTAAATGTCAGTATTCTACAGAATGTTCCAGTTCAGTTCTGATGCTCACGTGCGCCCACTGTTGGCGCTTTTGACGGTGGACAGAGGTCAGCATGGGCACCCTGACTGGTCTGCGGCTATGCAGCCCCATTCGCAACAAACTGCGATGCACTGTGTATTCTGACACCTTTCTATCAGAACCAGCATTAACTTCTTGAGCAATTTGAGCTACAATAGTGCGTCTGTTTGATTGGACCACACGGGCCAGCCTTCGCGTGCATCAATGAGCCTTGGCCGCCCATGTCGCCGGTTCACCACTGTTCCTTCCTTGGGCCACTTTTGATAGATACTGACCACTGCAGACCGGGAACACACCACAAGAGCTGCAGTTTTGGAGATGCTCTGACCCAGTCGTCTAACCATCACAGTTTGGCCCTTGTCAAACTCGCTCAAATCCTTAAGCTTGCCCATTTTTCCTGCTTCTAACACATCAACTTTGAGGACAAAATGTTCACTTGCTGCCTAATATATCCCACCCACTAACAGGTGCAGTGATGAAGAGATAATTAGTGTTATTCACTTCACCTCTCAGTGGTCATAATGTTATGCCTGATCGGTGTATGGTTTATCTGAGTTCTTCAAGCCTTCTCTGGTATTTTCATGATAATAAAGTATGTTTATACTTCAATGCTAATCGACATAGCCTTTATCACTGTATAGAATACTATGAAATATGTTGTGTGCCTTATTCTGTGTAAGCACATCTCACAGAAGGATGCTCAACTGTCATTATGAAGTGATTTTTGGAGTAAAAACGTTATTAAATGTTGTCTTCTGTTGGACAAGAGGTTCATAAATAATCGCAATAAGCCAAATCGGTATAAGCGCGATATCAGGCTAATTGCGAATAATTTTGATATTCTTATTAATATTCACATATATATTTTAATGTGTCATGTAAAATTCTAAATCAGCGAATTTATTTAAAACTGTATTTTGACAATTTAAGGCAAATTCACACTGCACCGACAAATGCCGACCAACTGCAACAGACACTTCATCAGGTTTTGTCGGATCAGCATCTTACCCCTGTCGGCATTGGTTGGTGCTTGTTTTCGTCGATTGAACATGGTGAATGTGCGTTTGTAGGGTTGTAGATTGTCTGACAAGTGATGTGCTGTAATCAGGTGATTTGTCTGTGTTGGTCAACGTCTGTCTATGCAGTGTGAATTGGCCTTTGTCATCGGTTATTCAACTGATCAACTAAAGCACAATCCCAGTAAAAGAGATTTATCTGAAAGGTTTACAGTATGTAAACCTTTCATGTAAATGATTCATGTAAAGATTATATGAATTTATATACATATTAATATGTTATAAATGTTATAATAGCGTCTTATCCCAAAGGTCTAATTTTACCCTATCAATTCAAAAAAAAAAAAAAAAAAAACTTCCCCCACAAATCTAAAAACATGTCCACAAGTCCCAAATTAACAAATAGACACAAAAACCTTTGACATTGAACATCATACAATTTCATAGATCATAGACTATTTTCCAGAGATACAAAGTGTGCCCCTTTTTTGAGTTTTGATTCCTGTGAACAGCTTAAATCTGGCCATTTTCAAGGCCTTTAACATCTAAAAACTGCCAGCAGCCATCAGATAACGTAGACACTTTGAAAGGTTTTCCTGAAGGTGAGGAAACCGAATTCCTGCAAATTTCGAGGAAGAGCCAGAGGCAGTTTGTGCAGTCTGAGGTTTTCATCCATGGCATTTATGCCAGAGATGCAGTCATCACTGTTCTGGAAGATGTTTTATAAATTCAGCTTCACCTTATTCTCTGAAACTGATCACAGAATCATCCCAAAATCAGAACGCCTCACATCATGGAACAGTTTTATGACTTATTGTGTTGTTTGCTTATTCAGTTATTCTTGTTCCACATTGTTTACATTTTGTGAAATCTAAGGCTTGGCATTGTATAAATGATTGCTTTTGATATAAGCAGTTTGAACATTTGTGATGCAGTCAGACTTCAGCTTGATAAACTGTCATGTTTGTTAATTTTGTGGGTCGTTGGGGATTTTCTTTTTATGGGTTATAAAATGTATCTGCTCTGTATTCTGTAGGCAGAAGCCGGTCCCAATACTGGTCCACCACAGCAACAGCAACAACCAATTGGTCGGCCTGCCCACCAACAGAGACTTGGTCCCATCAGGAAAGTTACCATGGCAACTGGTGGTGTACAAAATCAACAACAGGCTGGCCGTGGCATGGCAAACCAAACGAACCGGGTATGACATTGAATCTGGATTACTTTCATAAGCCCTTAATTGGACAGGTGCACAATGCCATTTTGCACAGCTGACACTAATTCCTGATACTAATGGTGGTTTCAAGTCATGTCAGAATTAATGTATTTACGACTTTCTTTAAGCCACAGCTTTCTGAGTTGGGGACATCTGAATTAAAGCATTATGGCGGAAGCTAATTTCTGTTGTTCATAATAAGCTGTAATTGTAGATTGTCTGTACGCACTTTGTATACTGTTGATAAATGATAAAACTTGCCAAAAAGTTACATACATAACTGGTGTATGAGTAGTCAGATCAAATTCTCCGTCTCCCATCATCCTTTGTTCCAACACATTGGAACAAATGGTAAAATACTCTACTTTAAGTTTAGGGTCAGTAAGATTTTTTGATGAAATGAAACTTTGATTTGATGAATTCTTTTGAACTTTCTATTCATCAAAGATTACTGGAAAATTAAAAATGTATTACGGTTTCCATAAGTACTAAGCAGCACAACTGCTTAAACCATTGATGATAATCAGAAATGTTTCTTTAGCAAATCATCATATTACAATAATTTCTGAAGGATCATGTGACACTGAAGACTGGAGTAATGCTGAAAATTCACAGGAGTAAATCACATTAAAATGGAAAACAGCTATTTTAAGTTGTAATAATATTTGTCATCAAATAATGCAGAGATTTTTCAATTTTTAAAAAAAAAATCTTACCAACCCCAAACTTTTGAATGGTCGTGTACAGAAAACATCAATTACACACACTTCTTCATTATGTTGCATTAGAACTAAAAAGCTTTCTGTCTTTGTCAGGAAGTGAAAGAGGGAGAGAAGGATGAAATTGTCCTTTGCGTCCATTTTATTCTGACCAAAATAACTTGAATGCACATTCTACTTATATTTGCTTTTCTTCATGGGCTTGTGTAGTGCTGTCCAGAATATACAATCCACATCTGCACTCTTTGTTAGTTATCATTTCCTCTTTTTCCCCGTCATGAAGAGCTGCTCCTAAGTGGTTCTCTCCCTCACGCTTCAGCACTAGTGAAGACGGCAGATTTCGTTTCCTGCTATGGCTCAGCTGTGTCACTGCTTCTCCCAGGGGACTGGTAGCTGTTTTGGAAGAGAGCAGGAGCAGTAATGATATGGAACAGAGTGCCAGGTGTGATGATATTGACAGGCTGAAGCAGGAGAGATGAAGATCCCTTGGCCTTTTCCGCACGCTGCCGTCTCTGTACAGTAGTCCGTTCTCAGGGGACAAATACAGTGCTAACGTGTGTCAGTCAGTCACAGCAGAGTGCCTTCCTGCACAGCCACTCACGCTGTCTCAGTCAGACTGTCTTGCTGCATCTGCCCGAGCTCTCATGTTGAGTCAGATATTCTAAACACTTGCTGCTGTTTACTGATATAACCGCAGCCTTGTAAATCACTCACTGACATTGTACCCGGTGTCTTGCTTGGAGCAAAAGTGAATTTTATACTCCGTAAGTGATGAGAGAGCATCTAGCTCAGAGCATTGAGAATCCATAAGGGATTTTTCAGCGTGGCAGCTGCGCTTAGTTGGGTCCAGAGCCAGCCTGGGCCTTTTGATGCCTCGCTTTTATTTGAAAAGATGGATCAAATGCCTTTGCGTTGTATTAGAATATTTTATCATAACCAATTCAGAACCAAATTTGAACAGATTTAAATTTGTATACGTTCAAATATACGTTCAGCAACACAATACATCAACATGTATATAAAATATTTTAGATTTATATATATATATATATATATATATATATATATATATATATATATATATATATATATATATATATATAAAAACATTTTAATTTTTATTCACACTATCATTTAAAAGTTTGGGGTCAGTAAGATTTTGTTTTTTAAAATAAATACTTTTTTTCCTTTTTTTTTTATTTTGAAAGAATTCGCTCAATGGATCAAAAGTGACCATAAAGAAACTCTCGTTTTAGCGCGTTGTTACGTGAAGAGCGCATCCACAATGGAGTTACACCTTCATGACTAGCACAGTCAAGTTCGCTTGTGCATTAGCAACCTTTTGCTTTGTGCAATTGTAAGTTGTAACATTGTTTATTTTGTGTGTTTGTGTATATATATATATATATGATTTATCTTACATAGAATGGATTTGGTTAAGAATTAGCGTGGTAATGCGCCAGTGATCATCTTTAGCTTCAGCGCATGCAGCTCATATGGCAATGCACAACATCAGTAACTATAATTGGGACTGTCATATTACATAACATTATAATGAGAACACTATTGTAATAAAACATTGTGAATTCTTTGGGTTTAGTTGCTGCGTTTCAGCGCGTTGTTATACGGTAAGAACGCATCCAACAGGAGTTGCACATTCAGGCTAGCCCATAACTTAGTTCATGTTCACTTGTGCATTCATGTCATTTTGTGCAGATATAAGTTGTAAAATTATGTCTGTTGCATAAATATCTAATTAATCTCATATAGGGTGCGTTTCGTTAATTAACCCGCTAACAGCAATGCTGTTATTTGAAACTATTAAGTTAAGTTGTTTATTTTTCAAAAACATTGATGCATTATTAATAATAACTAGCACTTTTATTTTTCTCTTATCATTTTCCTTAACAATATGGTTTAATTAAAATAATTTCATTATTGTCCGTGCACAGGCTATTTCATTTTATTTATCCATGACACATGCATTTTTATTGTTTATAAGTAATGTTGTCCAATGACTTGTTTGCATTATTTAGGCATTATTTTATTTATTTGTAATGCAATAGATTTTTTTCCATAGAAAGTTGGCCGTAGGAGTGTAAAATAAATTATAAAACTTGAACTAGGCTACTGTACTGTATATGTTTGATTTATGTTGAAGTGCTTGGCACAAGCTTGGGGTGTTTAATAGTGAGATTTTTATTTTTGAACTCAGGCTCTCAAAAATTCCATAAAAGTTTGGATTTAGATTTATTGGTCAATATATTGGTCATCGGTATATCCCCAGAATTTGTTCAAATTAGTTTTAAAATGATTTGTTTAGTGTTTTTGTTTAGCATCCAGAACACTTTTACAAAGAATAGTGCCATAAAAACACAATACTTTATTGCATTACAAAATGAAAGGCTTATGTTATACTGATGCAAAGTTTGTGCTTTACTGTATCGTTGGCCTTATCTGTCTTTTGTCTGCGCCCAGCATAGAGCTTTGCTTTCAAGGCCAAAGAGCTCAGCTTCAGTCTCAACAGACCACAACATTTTCATTCACCAGGTTTTGTCACATGGCCCCTAGCAAACTCCAGGCGTGACTTAATGATGGCCTTTTTCAAAAGTCTGTTCCCTCTAGCCGCTTCACGCTTAATCAGTAAAGTGCTGAAGAAATTGGTGGACTGTCTCTCCTATTTCAGATAAAAGGCACTTCATCTTGATGTTGCAACTGGCTTCTTGGCCACAGATAGGCATTTATTTAACCAGCATCACAAATAACAATGAACGAATGGTTTTACTAAGGAAGTTTAACTATATGAACTAATAATAATTAAATCAAGGCTACAGAAAATAAATGAATTCATATAGTTTAAGAGCAATTACTGGATTGTGGGATTTCTGCTGAACCGCTGTACAGGCAGAGAGAATAAAAATAGCTTATAGATAATGAATTAAAGCACTGGCTGCTTCTGTGATGGTCTCCTCTTACTTTTTTAATAATATCATAGTGGTTGTTTGCTGGTAAAATGTACTGTTAATTGTTCTTTCCATCTTTATTTAATATTCCTGTTACTGATGTCCACAGTTAGTAATTCGGGGCCGAGGACGTGGCCGTGGTGGGGCGCGTATGATGATGCAGCAGAACCCAAGAGCTCAGGACTGTCAGCCCAGCACAGTCTGCATCGAGGGTTTATCCACCACTACAACCAACAAACAGCTCATGAACCTTCTCAACTCCATTGGCCCTGTTGAGGTTAGACCACATTGACTTTGTTTTGCACTTTTCAAAAACATATCTCTTTTTTTGTTTTTATTAGGGGTCAAGCAAAGGTTGTTTATACTGTGTGTTACTTGCTATATCATTATTACAATGCCCTGAGCATACAACACCAAATTGGTGACAGCACCACCTGCTGACCAAAGAGCATAAAACATGGCTAAAGGTATTTATAACTTTACAATATCTTGGTCTAAAGCCGGGGACACACTTAACGACTAGCTGAAACATTCTAAGACTGAACTGAACACACTTAAAGACTGTTCCCTTTGACTGGAGCAGATTTTAATCTTTGACAGTCAGAGAAGAGCACAAACGTTTACGACTGAGTCAGTCCACACAACACACTTAACGATAAGTCAGTCACAACATGACATTCTGCTGAACTCAACTGTGTGAATATCTTGTACCAAAACAAACATGGATGTCAACAGACAGCAGCCACTACTTATTTGCAGTGCAATTTGTGCAGAAAAAAAAAGGAAAAACCCTGCCAACAACACTGGTGTTTTTTTTAAATGAAACATTAAACATAAAAATCATAAAGCCCTGTTTTCATCTTTCATGTTTCCTTTTTGCCGTTATTGTCTGAGCAGACACATTTCATTATGCATTTCCTGATTCATTAATTACAACATTTCTAGTGCTATTTTTTAAACCTACAAATCAAGCAATAATGTAGACTGTTATTCACAAATCAGGAATTAAAAACGAATTGGTTCCAGAGTTACCAGTTACCGGTTATAACGAAATAAAATACTGATTTATTTATTCTGAAACAGAAGTCAGTCAATGTTATTTTAATATTATTGTTTTCATTTTATCAGTCTACAGTAAGTGTACAAAAACCATTTAACGGGATTGACAACACTGGAAACTCTGAAAGCATGACTTCATTTGACAGAAGAGCTGCAGAGATATTCAAAGAACTGTATTTCCTCATCATATTTCCTCAGATATATTAGATATAATTAGTGTGTGTGTATATATTTTTTATTGTTTATTCGTTAGACTTTTTAAATTAACATTAGGCTATCAATCATTAACATTAACATTACTATTCTGAAACAAGTGCCATTATATAGCCTACATAAGATACCATTTTTTTCTGTTTAACTTTTATTAGACTCCAGTTCGAAATAAAAGAATAGGGCGTTTTTACACTGGGCATGTTTGCTGCAGTCCATATCCGATTGCGATAGTTCCCGGTTTCCCCCAGCGCTGGTCAACTTGATTCTGTTGAACCCTGGTGCATTTGCGTGCATCTTACATAATCACAAACATGCACAGCGCATGATAGAAGACAGAACGCGGGTCAGTATATTGTTTTTTATTATTATTATGAATTTGGTGCTATTATGCGCAGCTGAGTAAATGACATTTGGGTTTACTGTATGTGTGTCGGATGAAGGCGGCTTTCTGCTGCATGCTTGCAAAAGGAACTCTTGAGGAGACAGTGGATTGCCATTGATCTGCCCTGATTGCACTCGCAATGCGCGAATACACTGCAGGCTCGCTCTCGCTCGTATCCAAGGTAAATCATCAACGCCATCATCCCTTACATGCATTTTATTTAACTAAATACATAATTGGCTAAAACGAATGCACAGGTTACTTTTCTGAGCGCAACAAGAGCGCACCCGAGTCCGTGTTTCTCACACTGTTCACGCGAATCGCGGCACAGTTCGAGTGCAACCGAACTCAGAGCACCTCCTCCAGGTGGTCTCGGGTTCGGTACCCTGGACAGCTTTCACATTACCAATTTTTCATGCGAGCCGTGCCCCGTTCTGAACTAAACTGCCAGTGTAAAAACGCCCTTTTTTAAAATGAGAGATTTTTACAGAATGCAGTTTCATTGTCCTTCTGCAGCACAAAATGAATAGCCTAAAACAGTTAACTTGCAATGTTAACTTATGAATTAATACAAAAGAAACATCAAAAAGCTTGTGTTTGATAAAATTACAAGATGATGTTTGACAGGGAACGCATCTCCTCAGCATAATCGCCTGCGCCAGTCGCAAATATTAAACGTTTAATAAAATCTTTGTGAGGACGACTGGCAACAGCTTTCAAGAAACACCGACTGTAAACACAGACTGAACACAACTGTCCCTGATTTGGCGCGTTTGAGCATGATCAGTAGTAACAGTCGTTAGGTGTGTCCCCGGCTTAAAATGGTGCTTCTTTGCACCATATATTTCAGAGGGGCTTCTTTTGGCTGTTTTTCCCTGTCACTCTCTTATAGGGATGGGTATCGAGAACCGGTTCCAAATTCCCCAGAACCGGTGATTCGATAAGAAACACGCATTTCGGTTCCACTTATCGGTTCTTGTGTGCGCAAAATACTCGCGCGCTGTTTTCCACAAAGCACACATCCAAAACGTGCGTACAGAAAAGGTGATTTTAAACATTCTGTGCCACACACACACACACGTGCGCACAACAGCTTCTCGCGATAATGAACTAAGTTCGCTTCCTTGTCTTTTTTCACAGCATACGAACGGACAAATACACACAAAATGTCAAAATATTCTCGTAAACACAGCTGGTTATGTCTTAAGACAGAGAAGAAAAGATGAAAACGTATGTGTAATCCGTGTGATCTGTGTGCAGCTCTTAAAGTGACGGCAGATTTTCCGGATGCCGTCTCTATGACAACATTAATCAAACAAAAGACAACTAGAAAACTCACTCGCTGTTCTAGACAGAATATAATTGAACTATTTGTAATGTATAGCCTATATTTTATTATTAAAGTGCAGTGTTATTTTACATTTGATTATACAGTTTCTGTACCTGAATATCTGAAAATGTTTATTTCTTTCTATATTTACAGTGGGGAGAACAAGTATTTGATACACTGCCGATTTTGCAGGTTTGCCCACTTACAAAGCATGTAGAAGTCTGTCATTTTTATCATAGGTACTCTTCAACTGTGAGTGACGGAATCTAAAACAAAAATCCAGAAAATCACATTGTATGATTTTTAAGTAATTATTTTGCATTTTATCGCATGACATAAGTATTTGATACATCAGAAAAGCAGAACATAATATTTGGTACAGAAACCTTTGTTTGCAATTACAGAGATCATACGTTTCCTGTAGTTCTTGACCAGGTTTGCACACACTGCAGCAGGGATTTTGGCCCACTCCTCCATACAGACCTTCTCCAGATCCTTCAGGTTTTGGGGCTGTCGCTGGGCAATACGGACTTTCAGCTCCCTCCAAAGATTTTCTATTGGGTTCAGGTCTGGAGACTGGCTAGGCCACTCCAGGACCTTGAGATGCTTCTTACGGAGCCACTCCTTAGTTGTAGTTGCCCTGGCTGTGTGTTTCGGGTCGTTGTCATGCTGGAAGACCCAGCCACGACCCATCTTCAATGCTCTTACTGAGGGAAGGAGGTTGTTGGCCAAGATCTTGCGATACATGGGCCCCATCCATCCTCCCCTCAATACGGTGCAGTCGTCCTGTCCCCTTTGCAGAAAAGCATCCCCAAAGAATGATGTTTCCACCTCCATGCTTCACGGTTGGGATGGTGTTCTTGGGGTTGTACTCATCCTTCTTCCTCCAAACACGGCGAGTGGAGTTTAGACCAAAAAGCTCTATTTTTGTCTCATCAGACCACATGACCTTCTCCCATTCCTCCTCTGGATCATCCAGATGGTCATTGGCAAACTTCAGACGGGCCTGGACATGCGCTGGCTTGAGCAGGGGGACCTTGCGTGCGCTGCAGGATTTTAATCCATGACGGCGTAGTGTGCTACTAATGGTTTTCTTTGAGACTGTGGTCCCAGCTCTCTTCAGGTCATTGACCAGGTCCTGCCGTGTAGTTCTGGGCTGATCCCTCACCTTCCTCATGATCATTGATACCCCACAAGGTGAGATCTTGCATGGTGCCCCAGACCAAGGGAGATTGACCGTCATCTTGAACTTCTTCCATTTTCTAATAATTGCGCCAACAGTTGTTGCCTTCTCACCAAGCTGATTGCCTATTGTCCTGTAGCCCATCCCAGCCTTGTGCAGGTCTACAATTTTATCCCTGATGTCCTTACACAGCTCTCTGGTCTTGGCCATTGTGGAGAGGTTGGAGTCTGTTTGATTGAGTGTGTGGACAGGTGTCTTTTATACAGGTAACGAGTTCAAACAGGTGCAGTTAATACAGGTAATGAGTGGAGAACAGGAGAGCTTCTTAAAGAAAAACTAACAGGTCTGTGAGAGCCGGAATTCTTACTGGTTGGTAGGTGATCAAATACTTATGTCATGCAATAAAATGCAAATTAATTATTTAAAAATCATACAATGTGATTTTCTGGATTTTTGTTTTAGATTCCGTCTTTCACAGTTAAACAGTACCTATGATTAAAATTACAGACCTCTACATGCTTTGTAAGTAGGAAAACCTGCAAAATCGGCAGTGTATCAAATACTTGTGAGCACTGTATATCTTTGCTCAATTGTATTTATTTGTGCAATTGATAATTTATTTGTTCTTTTTTAATTGTCTTTAATAATGCTTGAAATTTATATTAGTTAGGCTAGTTGTTTTTCCTCTGGTATTTTTAAACCATAGGCAAAAGTTCCTTGTGTAAGTGTTCTTAGCCTGTTGATTTTTGTTCATGGTATTCAGCTCCTATGAAATGTTTTACAATAAGACTTAGAATAAATGTGAATGATATCTAAGGTTTTTTTTTTTTTACCTTATTGGAATCGAAATTAGGAATCGATAAGCAGAATCGGAATCGTTAAAATTCAAACGATACCCAACCCTACTCTCTTAAGCTATTCACGTTGTTGGGCTATTCACAGTGCAACGCTTCCAGGTTCTACGGCAGAACGGCGGCTCACTATTGGCTGAGCACCACATGCATGCATTGTGGTGCTTACGTGAATCGTGTAGGAGAGTGACACGGAATAGAAGAGATTGTTGAATAAAGTCGTTATTTTTGTTTTTTGTGCACAAAAAGTATTCTCGCCGCTTCATAACATTAAGGTTGAACCACTGTAGTCACATGGACTAATTGAGTAACTAATTTAACTAATTGTGAGTAATTCATTTTTGGGTAAACTAACCCTCTAAGTTTACCTCGCTAACGAAAGTGAACTTTTTATCCGTCCAGTCAAATTTTGCACGGCAGACATCAATGACATCATTAACTTGTCCATTCTGGCATTGCCTTGCTACTAGTGAGATGTTCTTTGCCTCCACATTGTGCATTAAAATAATTTGTAAACATTAAATTATACCTAGCATACACTTGCACATAAAAGCAAATGACGTTTGCAGATTACCTGGACTTGAGAGAAGATTTGCTTCCTGACAAGACAATGACCCCAGGAATAAATTGTTTTCTGGTTAGAGTGGACTCTTAAAAATATTACAATAGCGCCATCTAGCTGTGTGCATTCAGTGATGCGCTCCTGACTTTTTTCCTGCTCTTGAGGTGTATCACCCACTCTTACAGTGTAAAGAAACAGAGGTCACCTCTTACAGAAAACGTAGATGAACATTTATATAATAAAACCGTCTGCTAATACGTCATTTGTGTGATTTCTTTTATAGATGTTTACAATGTTGCCTGAGCAGCGGAAGGCCATTGCCAAGTTTGTGAACCCAGAACATGCAGCGAGCTTTCAGCACAGCTTTCACAGGTAGGCTTTTGAATTCATCTTAAACTTAATTGTGCTTTTGTTAATGCACAATGCATGAAAATGAACAGAGTTGTTAACATTTTATGGATAAATAGATTTTGGGACTTTTCCCCCCATGATTTTATAGAACAAGGCCTGTTCACACTAAAGGCCAATTCACACCGCACAGACAAACGCCAACAAACAGTTCTGTCGGAGTTTGTTGGATCAGTGTGTTACCCCTGTCAGCATCTGTTGTCATTGGTTGGGGTTTGTTTTCACCCGACTGAACATGTTCAATCAGCGTTTGTTGGGTCGTGGAATGTCTGAGCAGTGTGGTATGATTTTCCAACAAACGACAACAGACTCTGACGTAATCTGACCTGGACACGAACCGTTGCCATGACGATGAGGCAAGTCCCTTGCAAAGACTGCGTGTAGTTGCTGGGCGTGCTTAGTAAATTATCCTTGTAGTGACAATAGCAGGTTTCTGGACAAATCAGAAAACAATTCTAGAGAAAGAGCAAGGAGATATTCGCGAGAGCACACTGGACAAAGTTTGAGCGCACACATGTAAAATCTGAGCGAGAGCAGAGCCATTTGAAAGCGCGCGTCCAGTAAGTTTTGTGCTAGAATGAAAGAAATCTGCCTGCGAGCGGATGGATGCACTCTCGCGTTACAATAATGCGCTCTCGACATTTAACGCCATAGAAACGGCCTCAAATGAACTATAAAACGAGAAGAAAGTGGTGTCTGAAAGCTGCAATCTTTTATTTTTATTGGTTAAAATGAATGGAGAATATCTCGTGTTTTTCCGTGGGTGCTTGAGTTTGTCGGTGTCAGTTGGGGCAATGTGAACATGACATTTATTTTTCATAAAGCTCTAAATCCAATGGCCGACTTGTTTGTTGGTGTTTGTCTGTGCAGTGTGAATTGGCCTTAAGACCTAATATACATTATAAATGTCTTTTGCGAATAAGATTTTGATTAGATTCCTATGGACCTTTTCATGTCTGGTCCTTGTTAATAGCCCTAAAACTTGACAAAAGTGCCTAAATCAGAGGTGTCCAGTCCTGCTCCTGGAAGGACCACTGTCCTGCAGAGTTTAGCTCCATCCCTAATGAAACACATCTGAACCAGCTAATCAAGGTCTTACTAGTAAAGCCACTGGAAAGCAAGCTTGCAACCTTTAGCCAAAAAAAGAGTAACAGCTAATGCAAACACTGGTACGCAGGGAAGGAGACCAGAGGCCGTTATTTTAATGAATGTCAATGAAGAAGAGGCTTCACTACACTAAATAAACCGCTTTTGTGAGGAAATACTTTATCATTTAATGAATCGACTGCCTGTCCTTTAATCTTCAACATGTTTACGCTAAACAATACTTTTGTTGGGAACGATATATAGATTTTACTATGATAAAAAGGTTATTTTATAAGAGAAGACGGAGTAGGGAATGTCACGACTCATTTACAGCATTACCATAGTATTTAATAGTAATATTGAGTGATGTATATTGTCTAAAGAAAGTAAAAAATATCAGTGTTTTCTTTCTTTGGTTTTCAGGTTTTACCAGTTATGATAAGACCTGAATTGTAATGACTATTATAACTGCATGTATGCATATGATGCTGATATTATGCATTTTAATGAATAAAGAGAAAATGAATAATTTAATTGCAAATATTGTGTTATATTGTAAGTTGTTTAATGAAAATAAAAAATGAAGTGTTCTTTCTATCGCTGCCAGGTCAGACTTGTATTGTAATGATTTATGACTGCTGCGTGCCTAATGATGATATAACGCTTTTTAATGAATGAAGGTAAAAAAATATATATATAATTTTTATGAATTAAATATATATTTAATTAGTTGTTTTAGTGTAATCTTAAATATAGTTTTATGCGCCCTTCAGTGACTAGTAATGTGCAGTTAATAGAGAGATTTGCGCTCTTTTTTCCGCAGTAAAGCACTTTCCACAAACAATGCAGTCCTACTGTACATTTACTAGAGATATAACACCAAATATAGAACATTTATTCACAAGACCAGCGTGCTAATCCACAAGAAACTGATTAATGTAAACTCTAACTGACGTCACTGCCATTACACGATAGGCTGAGGTGCCTCACATGATCCAAGTTAGCCGTTGCGCTTTTTCCAATAGTAAGAGATACAGACCCTCTCATCTCCCTATAATAAGACAATCTCTGTTACTAGGCGTACTAGAAACTTCCACACAGATGTGTTGAGGCAAGTTGGAGCTAAACTCTGCAGGACAGTGGCCCTCCAGGACCGAGTTTGGACACCCCTGGTCTAAATCTTATTGCTGTTGCAGGACAGTTATCAAATATTGAATCTCAGAATATGGTGTGAATAGGCCTTTACTGCTGGGAAGCAAGAAAAAAAAAATGTGCTACAGCATTAGACCAAATGTTACGTTAATATGTTGGTGTTGGTGGCTGAAGCCTAATGGTTTGTGTAGCTGAAGGGCAAATGAAAAAAAACATTCAGCAAGTATTACTCACATAACTGTGTAACAAAGAACAAGAGCTCTACTGTGACTCTACTGACTGTCATGTTTTGATGGAGATGCCCCAGATTAGCTTGCTTTTAAATGTCTCATTTCACTCACTTGTTCCCTTGATTACATAGGCACATGATAGATTTGTCTCACATCGATGTTTCCATTATTGATGGCTGAGGAACAAGTCAGTTCAACAGAAGAGAAGACAAGAGAAGTGAGCAAGAAGAGCACGTCTTTTTCTGAAAGACGGACGCACAATCAGGATGCTAAAGCTTTGCAAGCTGTGAGGAAAGTACTGTCAACAAAAACTCAATCCGCATGCATGAAAGAGTCAAAAACAAAGCCAAACACTAGCTGTGTCCTGCTGGATATGGCGCAGCATTAGAACTCATGTTGTGAATGACTTTGGCATGAAGTCTCTCTTGTTTCTGTACATTCATTTATATATGGAAATCAGTAATGGTCTGAACCAGCAGGTGAAAAGAGACAGAGGTATGAAACCAAGTCATTTTTATGACACTTGATAATAGTTGCTTCCATCCTGTAGCTCTCGAGACAGATCATTAGAACAATTCTTTTCCATGGCTGTTTTTGGTCAATTAGGAATTCTTGATTTATTTTGGAATTAAATCAGGCGTTGACTTGAACAAAGAATGAATGTTTCGTATGCTGCAGTTGTTTTTGTCACCTGTAGAGGGCAGCAGAGCTCTTTAGTCACTCAGGGCATGTTGTGGACATCAGAGTGAAAAGCACTGCTTTGTAGAGGTGCTGTGTTATGGAACTTCAGGGGCATTTTGGGTTGAGGTTTTTTTTTTCTTCGTCTAGTTGAATATTTTTGGAAGCCGCTGAGAGATTTAGAATGTCTTTTTTTTTTTTTTCTTTTTTTTTTCTTTTTTTTTTTTTGTGCATTTGTCCATGACTATTTATGATCTTAAGTTTATTCATTGTCCCTTTCTCCATTTATATTTGTATTGCAGTTGAGTTTTGTTCTGCAGAGATGGAGTGGTGGTTCATGACGTGTGTCTTTGTGACCTAAAGACAGCTGACAGTAAATGGCTTTTATACTTTGATTTTAAGTTGATGCTGGAGTCGCATATTTAGATTCTTTTAATTGTTGTTAGAAATGGCTTCTAAGAAAGTATTAAAGGCATTCAGAAAGTTGCCTCTTTTAATGTGCTTATTTTTCTTTCCTCCGAGTTTAGCACATATTGTGTGTGTGGAAGAGGATGACTGAATATGGCTTATGTGATGATTTGGTAGGATTTTATTGTAGCTTTTGATGGTGGTGTGGGTTGTCTAGATCACAGAATGCTTTTGCGAATCGTGTTCACAAAAACAACTTGAGGTTGTTTGTTTGTGAAGGGAGATATTTTGAACTATTTCTAATAATTGTATGGTTATAGCTTGGGCTCAGTTAATTGTTTTGAAGTTGGTCAGACGGGAATACAGGTTTCTAGCTGAATTGAGTAGATGGAGATAGGGATCTATCGTCTAAAATACTTCATCTTTATTTTCCTATTTATTTTGTATGTTGTTACCCATGAAGACTTTTTTTTAACAAATCCTCATGTATTGTCAGTCTCCAGTAAATATGTTTCACTCCCTGGTTTTTCATAGCTTCAATCATTTCACATCCTAAATTATATCATCGTCTTTATTTGTATTAATAACAATAATAATAGTAGTCCACCAGTACTGTGTAAGTATAGTGCTTGTAAAGTCTAATTGTACACCTTAAACTAAACTGTCACGTTATGGCCCCAGAACTGCTCTTTGGTCTAGTGGGTTATATTGTTCATAATTTGATTGATTAATTAAATCAAATCACTTTACATTATAAGATATTTATGTAGCAAAAACAGTCTTGTTATAGTATCTAAAATATCTCAGTTTTAGATAATATAACAGTATAACAACATCCCTGTTATGTTATAGCATTTCATTAAATAATGTTTGTAGTTATTAGCACATCCAGGTCTACAATTTGGGAGCAACTATTATCAGTGGTCACCTTTTTTTGTATATAATGGGGGGAAAAAAAGTGTATGAAGCTATCAAGTCTGTTGTTTTCTCATCTTGAAATCTTTCCATGTTTGAAATGGTTTAAAAATACCTACTTGTATGTGACAGGTGAATTTCTTTTCTCTTTTTGTTTTTATATATCAACATAAAAAAGCATCCCTTGGTCATTTTACAACAATTTTGTTAATGCAGAACTTAGAGCTTATTATTTTAAAGATGAAAAATAAAAGATGGTCACATATATACCATGTAAATACGGGTATGTGAAGCCAACTGTCTTTATCACCATTAACTGTTGTCTGATGTTGTTTTGTGTTTGAAGATTCTCTCTTGCATCCTAAAAGATGTTTTATTATTCTGAACACAACATACTCATTTCCCTAATTTTCATCCATCCTCCCGAATGTTTTGTTGCAAATGTATAAATTGATTTTATTTCTAATTAAGGTGCAACAATTTATCTGAAGACTTTTCTCTTGACTGTCCAAGACTTTGGACCATTGTCTTTCAAGTTCATTTGTAAAGCTGCTACCCTTCAACACCCACTTGCTTTAAGATGCACTTGTAATTTATAATACAGTAGTTGGCCATGCTTAATACCAGTACCCTCTTTGCCTATATGTTTGTATTAATAATTTGCATTGTGAGTTTCCAGGAATCACAGAAATATATATATATATAATGGGTAAGATTGTAAATAATGTTATAAAACCAAAACGTATGGATCCTTTTGAAATAAGATTTTTACATTTTATTTTGTTTTTGTTAACTTTGAGTTTTGTGGACATGCTCTGTTTAAAATTGGTATAAGGCACAGATTTGTTTTTCATTTATTGGTTTGAATGTATTTATAAAAAAAAAAAAAAAGTGAATCCTATGGATTTAAAATGTTTCAACTAGTCTGAGAAACACTTTATATTATATTTCTAACTATAAATCTTATAAGACGTAATATTTATAAACAGTCTTATGAGAGAGAAAAACTGATTCATATTGAACCTTTTGGTAACTTCATTGTAAGTTTAGATTAACTTGGGGAAACTGTCCCTTTCCAAACTGTAATCACACATGTGACAAGTTCAAGTTTTCAGAGATTGACTTATTGGTCTCTTTTTGGCAGAAATTTTAGACAAGCTATATAGTCCAAAATAATGGAATAGGTATTTTACTTTTTTTGGTATGATTTTGTTTTATATGGTTTTGTTTCTTAATTTCTGTCAATCACAAGTGGCTGGCACTCCCCATGTTTTTTTTTTATTTATTTTTTTTTTTTTATTAAATATAACATGGATCCTGCTGCAGTTGAACAATTGGCCAGTTTATAGAAATACCAGGATGGCCTATTGCTTCAAGATTAGGACTTCTAGGCCAGGTTTCACAGACAGGGCTTAGATTAAGCCAGGATTAGGCTTTAGTTCAATTAGGACATTTAAGTAGCTTTTATAAACGTGCCTTAGAAAAAAACATTACTGGTGTGCATCTTGAGGCAAAACAACAACACTGACATATTTTAAGATATGTCACTGCAAGTTGCTTTCAGTGAAGACAGCTCACACATGCATTTTAGTCTGGGACTAGGCTTAAGCCTTGTCTGTGAAACCGGGCATTAGATTACTTGCATTCTTATTATGGTAGTCAGCTTTAAAACCAGAGATGTGGCGTGTTTTTACTCAGTTTTATCTGTCAAACACGATACACTGCTTCCCGTTTGCAGCAGTATGATTATTTGTCCCTTGTAATTAAACCTTTTTTTTCTCTTTTCCAGGACAGAGCTTCCAGGATCACAGAAAGGAGGGTTTTTCATAAAATAAATGCACTGTAGCCCCTTTACATTCTAAGATGGCATTGGTTTTCAAAAGGAATCGTTAAGAAAATGTATGTTGCAACTCTATAAAAAGGAAGATACCAAATTGTTTCAGTTTTTTGGTATTTGAAATTGCACTAGCAAATTGCTTGTACTAATACTGATAATGCTTTCTGGCTGACAAGGTGAAATTCTGTGTAACCGTTTTAAAAATGGTGTTGGTGTTGGAGTCGTTCTATGACACGATTGAGAGATTCTTTGCAATGTAAACATAGCATATGCAACTTTAAAATGAGCGTGACCCGATGAGACAGGACGATGAAGTATACAGATTGGCAGATTGATTTTGAATTTAGTCTTGTTTAGCGCTCTGTTGATCTGATGCTGAATTCATTTTAGCATGGCTGGACTATCAGGTTGATGGTTCTAAGTAAATTTTTAACTGCTTAGTTTTTATGCTGTTTATGCTAGCTTTGAGCCTTGTTTATCAGCTTTAGTGTAATGATTGACTGAAGGGAGAAGCGTGCATAACTGATACCTTCCCATATCCGCATCCAGCGTTAGTGCGCCTGAATTCTGCTCTCCAAGATCTGAACTGTGTTTGTCAAATAGAGGAGACCTCCAAAATATGCCGATTGAGAACCAGCAGCCTATACTGTACTGTTTAGTTGAAATCAGAGGTCTGAAATCTGTATAGACTCTGGTGTTTAGCTTTCTGGTTTGGTGATAGTGAGAAAAATAATAACATGGCCTATTTTATCATGTAGTAAAGTTTTAATCGTTATTATAATAAAAATACGTTTATCGAATTCCTCCTTAAAATTCGAGTGAAGCTCCTCGCTCCATTAAAGAAACATTGATTTTGAAAACCTCTGCATATCTAAAATGATGCATAACACAAGAAAATGGAAATATTAAACTAATATGAAAAACCCTCCTTTTGGTTTCAGTTCTAAATAATGTCTGTCTACAGTAGAGCTGCGTCCAGATGATGCTAACTTGTCTTAATTTCTCAACAGGTGCTCTTCAGTTTAAGTGGTACCAGATATCCCTTCTCTTGTATCTTTCTGTCTCTTTCTTTTTCATTCTCTCTCTCTCTCTCTCTCTCTCTCTCTCGCTCTCTCACTCACTCTCTCTCACTCCTCCTTTGCTCTTTTCATCTGGGGCCGAGGCTTGATGGGAAGGCTGTTGTTGATCTCACTGTGGTGTTGTGTGAACATAATCCTTCTGTATTAAAGCAGGGGGACCTTGCTTCTGGATTTCCTTTCTGTATTAGCCCATGTCCGTGGAAGTTTTACGTCTCTGGGACCACACCCTACTGAGTTCCAAAGTTCAAAAACTTGCACAAAGCCCAAGAAAGATCTGTACACTCTTGCCAGCTGTACACACGTGTTGTGTTGTTGGATGAAAAGAAAACATTACTTGGAAATCATTATTGTATGGGGAAGTGATTTATGCTGCTTTGATCACCGTTTTGTTGTCCTTCAGTCTTGTATTAATGATACAGTTTTGATGTGTTTGAAATGTGTACACCGGACTGTCCTACATGTTGAATTCAGAGGAATATAAATGGTGTTTGTTTAGTAACCTTTTATGGAGCTTGTCAAGTGGAAACCAATATTATGCCTTGACTGTACTTGTTATAAATAATTATTCGAAATAAATCCTTTTCCTGGATTTTATCTTCTGTGTTGCTTATGTTCTTGTTATTGAGTGATAAATTAATGGCTTTTGATACTTTCTGAGAGTATTAAGTAAGCCTCTCGCTGTTTGAGCCAACAAAAAGATCACCATCTTACAGAATTTTTAACAGCAATCATTATGCCACAATAAGCAGTGTTCTCCACACCAAACTGTCAAAAGCTGTAGGTGTTTTAAGTCCTCTGGAAATTGTACTTTTGGAAAAGTGATTGTCACTTGGGTGAATATTTATGCAATTAAAATAAATTATTGGAATTTAACGATAGGCAACCTTTATTTCATTCACACCTTTTCACAACAGTTGCCAGTCCATATTTGTTTGCAGTTGCCAACAAGCGTTTGTTGAAACAGTTGCTCTCTCCGCAGACACAAGGCCCCTCTGAAGGATTAGTTGGTTTTATTTACCTGCTCCAAGGAATGCTTTTGCCCAGTCGCTTTTGTGTCTGTGTAAATGCTCAAGGTCAGGGCTGAGAGTGAGCCTCACCAACAGCTCTAAAAAGCAGCAAAACCTGCAGCACAATGAAGTCTTCTCAAGAATTGGTAGTGGAATTTCTATTCGTGTTGCAACAGAGTTCAAAAGCTCAAACTTCCATTCACTCACTAGTTTTAACACCCTTCAAAGTGTCCATGCACATACACGCACACATTCATCATAAAAGACAATAAATGGATATAGTTGTATATTTAGTTCTTTGTTGTTGGTGCAACACGGAGATAGTGAAGACACTAATCTAGCCATCTTTCATATTTACTGCCCCTTCATGCTGATGATGGTAGTTTTGCAGTCTGAATTTGCACGTCAGTCAGGCAAGAACATTCGCTTCAAACTTTAGTAGCCTACTATTCTCAATGCCCAGTTTATCAGCTGAGCTCACATTGGCTCTCTGTGACTATTCCTCTCATTGATAATATTGTTCAGCAGAGAGTTCACATGAATGATATCATGATCTGGGGAGGTGCTTGCGAAAGTTTTACGAATCTGTAAGGATGACATTTGGCCATTCAGTTTTACAAAACAGCACTATTTCACTTTGCTATGTATGTATTCAGCTTTTGTCATTTCGAATTTCTACAGTCTGGACGTGTAAATGGGTTTGGGGCACATTATTAGATGGCTGCATAAAGTTAGAATGGATTTTCCTTGCTTGAATGGAAGTCGTATAACACATCTTAGATTTAACCAAAGGAAACATCTCAGAGATCCTTAGAGTTTGGGTTTACGTTAACCACGAGTTAGACTCATGCATCGTGTATTAGAATTGAAGTGGATGGCTTCCTCACTTCTTGTTGCACCTGGTGCACCACCTGTTTCAGTATAAAAATCACTATTAAAGACTGGAAAAGTGTGTAAATGTGTTCAATAGCCAACTGTATAGTCTAGTCGTTTAAAATGTATTTGATTCCGTCACATATTTTTGACGTAATTCTCATGGTGGTGAGTAAAAGCCACCTCGACATGAGAAATCGCCGAAGAGACGATCTAATAGACGAGGCAATTTCCGGTGAATGTGTTGCTGCGTTTAAAGCACGCAAACAGTAGCCTTTTTAATCTGCGTGAGAGATTTTCAGATTTTTATGCTAAGGACTATCCTGTTCATATTTAACATGGGACCACAACTTTTCGCAAGCATACAAAATCCAGATCAAAGACTTTTTCGCGTCTTACCGATAGCCGCTTTCAACAGTACGATTCAACTTCATTTCGCATTTTCCACACGTTGGTTTGAATGGACTTCTTGTTTCTCCCACTCGAGCTTTATGCAAACTGAATAGCCCGATTTACGTGGGGGGAAAACTGGAAACCTATTATGCACCTTTGGTCAACTCCATCAGATAACGTTTTTACTGCAGCAATAAAATATTTTGTAGGCTATTTAATTATTGTAGCATATTTAAATATCTGCATTTAGACAACTTGTAAGTCATTGTTTTTTTTGTGCCATGTTTAAAACGGTGAGTGCAATGAACATAATTAGCCCAGTTAATATTTTAATAAACTGCCGCCAAAAGCCGACTTTTTAAGCAACATCAATAACAATGAAATGTTTATGAGCGTTAATAACATCAATAACAACATTAAATCTTCTGATTATTAAAATGATAGGTCAAGATGTTTAATTTCTGCATCATCAAATGAATATTCATGAAACAAAAACATACCAACGAGCAGTTTGAATATTTTCTTTATCTCATTCATTTATAATAAACATATAAATAATAAATTCTATACATTTCCTGACACCTTGCCTTAATGAAAGGCAGGTTAACTGGTATGGCCACTCAATCATATGCTATCCAAACTGTGCATCAGCTGCATTTTATTTCTATAAAACTATTTACCTATTACAAAATATGAAAAGAAAAATACATTTTAGTAAATGTACAGTAGTTACTTATTAATTTGTTTAACGAAAACCTTTGTTCTTTACTGTGGGACTATTATCGTTACTGAATTGTCAGAATGTGCATTTCGTATTTTCTTAAAGAAATACAAGAAACAATGAAACCAGAGAAGAGTGAACAATATGTCTGTCCCAATCTGACAACCAAAGCAATGACAAAATAATAGAGAATTCTAAAAGAGATAACAGCACAAGACTGCAAAGACTCTGCACCTATTTAAATTAAAATATATTCTCGTATCTTACACTATTTCAAATAACGAAAAGTGATTAGGTAACGATCGGTCAAAATCTAATGTACAATTCTGTGTATAAAAATATAATTTCTGGAGCCCCGCGGCGTTTGCTTACCCCTAAAATATAACAGTCATTTGCACATATGCACAGAATGTTACAACCTGTCATGAAAGTTTCTTTCTTTTTTCTTACATTTATCTTTTTTTTCTTTTTCTTTTTCTTTCCTGTTTACATGAGATATAGTACAAAAATAGATTCTGCACCGCTGGATGATCATTCGAATCCGTTTGTGTGCCACCAGCCTGAGTTCACGCGAGAATAAATTATGCAAAGAAAACTTTTAAGGCTCCATTTATTCTTTGAAAATGACATTTTTTTTAAAGTCATTGTAATAAATATCCCAACTCCACTCGGGGCCTTTGTCTCTTTCTCTCTCACTCTCGCTCTCTCTTTCTCTCTTGTACTAACATTGTCTTATATCCTACATTAGTGTGATTTCTCTTGCTTTATTTCCACATGAAGGTTTTCAGCTCGAGTTTAGTGACATCCCCAAAGGATGAAGCATGTGGCTGTCCAAAAGCCACGTTCCCATTTGATAGAGGAGCTTGGAGTACCAGTGGACTCCCTCCTGTTGTAAAGTCGCAGTGGACTGACTGTTTAAGTTTTTTGGGAATAGGACTGATGACACGGCATAATAGAGCCTGACGGGTGCGAAGGCCAAATGCGCGAGACCTTGGTCCTCTATTACGGCGTAACAGGACGCCAGTATTCTGTCGACCACAATGGTCCCATGAGCAGTCACTGGTGCGAACGAGCCCTGGTGCTCCTCCGTGTATATCCGTTCCACGATGACAGATTTAAATTGACCGCTATCATCAACAACCATCACCTTTTGTCCGGCCCTGACACTGCTGGCAAACGCGGCGGTCATGGTGTGGAGATCATCCGTTGAGTTGTCGAGGACAAAAAGGAGATGAGCAGCGGTGAGTGTGATCTTTTCAACGGGTTCTTTCGTTTCTATGACGTAAAACACACGTCGCGTCGCGGAGTCTCGGTCTGTGAACATGATGAAGTCGCTGTACACAAGGTTCCCAGCGCTGTCCGCCGCCAGCACCTTGTCGCCGGGGTTCAGGTCCTCCACGGCCTTCTGCCCTCCGTCTTTGAGCGTGACCAGAGCCGAACCTGGGAAACAGCCTCCAGATTTTGCAGCAACCGAATTTTCTGTCGAGATAAATAGCAATGGGTGAATAAAGCGGGACGCCTTTTATGCAGCATATCAAAAAGTTACATAATTACGCTCTAATATCAGGCCTGGTATATTTTGAGTTATGACGAGGTTAAGTAAAAAGAAAAAGAAAAACTCGAAAAATATGCACGTAAACTAGCCTATATCAGCCCCTAGAGTCGCCTCACGTAAGAAAAAGTCTGAATAAACAAAAGAAAACGTGGCAACGGGAATTAGGCTGTAAATCGAAAGCTTTTCCCCAAAAAATGTCTTTGTGTGAGATGAAGGAGGAAAGAGCCTGGCCTGCTCTAATTAAAAACCAATAAAGGCCGGACATTGTCATTCTAATGCAGCTTGTGTACAGAGCACTCTTGGAAAAGGACACTTCTGCCTTTCCTTGCGCCTCTTTCATATTTGCTCAGGTGCAGAAACTTCTATGTGACAATTCACACTTATAGAATGAGAAAAACCCCAAGCAGGCTCAAATAGTACCTATTTACTCAGCCCAGACACTTTTCCAAGGCTCTAATGGTGTAGATTTGAATGTAAATTAGAAATGCTAGCGGTAGTCAATCAATGCCCTCTTCTTCTTTCCTTTCATTTTTTTTAAACCATCATGCTCTCCGTTGTCAAGCTTAATGACAATAATTCGGGCCTTGTGGGATCTCTTCACATTCCGATCTCTTGGGTCGGTAAACAGAGCTATAGAATGGACTTTTCGTCTAATCCTCTCATAAGATTCTAGGGCATGAAATAAGATCGAGAAACAATTGAGAAACAGATTTGGGCGAGCGAGATCGACCTGGCTCTGTTTAAAGCCTGTAATGTATTTGTAAATGTGTTTAGAATTTAAATTATAAGATTTGGTGAAAGCCTCTGAGGCTTTTGCCAATGTGTTCCAGCTAAATTATCTTAGATCAATGTTAAACGTATTACTCTACAAAATAAATAAATAAAAGATTGCTGATAAGAATTAGGCCTACATTTTATATGCGCAAGTGATGTCAAACATCGTTGTGTTTTCGTCATATTTTTTTTAGCGTGCGTGTTTGATTTCACATGTCTTCATATGCAGTGTGTATTCTGTTGCAGTGAGTGATCTTGTGATGACTTGATAAGTGCTTCCTTCAAAGAGACAGAGTGGGGCGATGTAAGATCAGTTAATATATTGGCTGGAAAGTCGTTTTAAAGGAGGAATGGCCTATCACTTGGACTAAAATATACATTAGATTTATTAATTAAAATAATATTTAGAAATGATAATTTCTTTGCCAGAAGTTATTTTTATGATTACAGTTATAATTTAGACTTTAGGTAATAAATTAAGAACATTTTTTTTGTTGTATCGGTATTTAAAAGCAGTTTATTATTTTAAGCCAGCTTTCTTTCACATGAAATGGAGTGTGCCTGTCACATCTAGCCTATATTTTGCAGTTCTAATCATCCTGCCATGGTCTTACCTGCTTTGACAGAGCAATGGATGTGGGCTTTGGACTCATAATAGACCCAGTCAAATCCAGCTTCTACAGCTAACCGGGAGAGTGTCCCATATTTGCTCTTGTCTCGATCAGAGGTGGTGATATCAACAGCTCTTCCCTCATAGTGGAGTGATTCTTCAAAATGGTGACCGTCCTCATCCCAGCCCTCTGTCACGCGCAGCTTAACCCC
The DNA here is from genome assembly GCA_039654105.1 of Coreius guichenoti. Classification (NCBI taxonomy): domain Eukaryota; kingdom Metazoa; phylum Chordata; class Actinopteri; order Cypriniformes; family Gobionidae; genus Coreius; species Coreius guichenoti. Next base: position 28,824,817 of record CM077168.1, read on the forward strand.
CGGCCACTGGTTCATTACAGAGATGGCCAGTGAGTTCAGCTTGTCTTTGCATCTCTAATGGAAAGACAGAGGGAGAACGGGAAGAGAGCAGATTTTTAATACTTTCATTCATTGATCCATGTTGCAATATGCATTTAAAAAAATAACATGCTCTTAATCTCCAAAAATTCCTAAATGATTGCTTACATAAAAGCTGTTTACATCCCCTTAAACACCTTAGTTTTTTTTAAAGATGTGGGTGTGATAGGTTGGTTCAGTAATATCTCTTATAACAATCAGTCAGTTCTGAACAACCTTTTCAAGGATCACAGCTCTCCAGACATCATTTACTGACAATAATTCTGTATCTATCCCAATCAATACATCCAGACAAATAGGTTAACTGACAGATGAGTCTATATATGAAATAAGAAACCTGTATTTACACTAGAAATAATTCAGCCTTGCATGCAAGGCTATTCTGCCCAAAGAGGTCAATGAAAAATTGATAAGTTATTGCATTCGCTTCACTGATCTAAAACATATAGATCCAACTAGGGAAAGGTGTGACTGCATCAAGGCCTCTTCTGCTTAAAAAGCCAGAATACATACAATGGTAACTTGAGATTAGAAGGCAAAAAATACTGAAAAGTGATGTTTTAGTTAGTGATTTGTGGTTTTTATTATCATAACCTTTTGGTTTAGAGCAGTGGGTCTGGCTGAGGTGCAGGTACGAGCTATGGAGTATCAGGACATGTTTGGGTGGTGCACCCACTAACCTTTCCCGGGACCTTATGTTGGGATGCTTGGCCTTCTCCAGGACAACTCTTCCCAACACTTAACCAATATGTCAAATAAAACACCACAAAAGACTCTTTCACTGCATCCAAGAGGAGAAGCAACTACTCATTATTCTTGCAGCACAGGTTTGCTCAAGGGACGTGATGTGATTGCTTAACCGGCGGTCTTTCAGAGGTTATATAAAATCTATTCAAAATATGCTTGCAAATTGTGACACTAAGCCAAATTAATACCTGTAATAATTCACACGCGTACCCTCCTCGCTTTGACTCGCTCGCTGGCTCTTTCTCTCCCCCCTTCACAAGCGCACACACCATCCGTAGCACATCTACATAAATGTCTGTACCAGACTACTATCGCCCCACTTTCTACTGATTTGTCTGCATTGAAACCCACATATACCTTATTACACTGGATTATATTTAATCATACATTTAAAAAAAAAAAAATTAATTAAGTATAGTCAGTTTTACAACATATAATGTTTCAGTTCACTCCATTAAATTCTCTGTCTATTATACAAACTCTATAACATCTCTATGTCTGTGGATCTATCAAACCACCAAAAACTTCACAGATGCATCCTCTTATATGCAGCTACATTAATCATTTTCTTACTGAGATACTGATACATCTGTGGACTGAATGGAAAATGACAGACTGGTACTTTATCCTAACAGAAAAAATAGATTTCCTGTAACTACTGATTTAACTTGAGTGATTTTAATCTGCTGCACTACAGCACTCTTGGAACTCGAATGAGAGAGGAACATACAATCAAGGGACCAAAAGATACAACCTAGCATATTCAGAGCAAAAGTGCCGGGGATTCAAGACCCGTGAAGCCTAAACTCTTTATTAATTCATTGGGTCGTGTGCCGCGAATCAAGCCAAATTCTGTTCAGCCACCATGAAGCGCAGCGGGAACCCCCTGTGCCGCCGCTTTGTGCTCCACACGAGGTTTGTTCAACAAGCCGCCTAGTCACAGTCAGCTACTAATCTCCTCCCAAAATGAACTGTTTTAGAGGAAACACTTATCAGCTACCTGTCAGAGCAAACAGCCTCCTGGATGCCCTCGCACTTGCGCCTAATTTCGTGAGCAGCACCATTAACTCCAATTCACTACACAGCGTGTTCAACCAACAAACCACCTCTTACACTCGGATGCGCTTCTCCAAAACATTTGCTAACAGGACACCTCGTTAACTCCCTTTGAAAAGCTGAGACGTCCATTTGAAGTTACAAGATTGCAAGGGTAGCTTTCCTATTTTAATGGCAGTGTGTGTGCCCGCGGGTCATCACACACGTATAATCACATTCACCTTCAGTAGAGTTTGATATACATCTGAGAAAACCACACCAGACAAGGGTTTCATCTTTTTTTTTAAGGACCAGAAAAAGGGAGACTTTATAATGCACCTGCGCGGCGCGTGTAAATTCACTCTGGTTGACATTCGCAATGCTTCAGCAAACCTCGTCCATGCGATAACCAGTCATGACTTAGACTTTGAACCGAACAGCTTTTCAACAGGGGCAAGTCCAAAATAACCTAATAAAAAATATCCTACTCAGGGTAATCACTTTGTAAATTATACGGAAGCAGACCTCAATATGCTTTGTATAGCAAATACATTTTCGATGCATTACTAAACAGCAACGTTATTCTTCCTTTACATTGGCAAAGGGTCAAAAGTTCAAATGATCCCTGCTAATGCGACGAGAGTGGAAAGCCATGTTGGGGACAGACAGCCTATTCCCGAAGCTGTCTGACTTTTCAGAGGACTAGCTTTCTTTTCAGAAATTAAATAAATAATAAATAAATAAATAAATGTTATGTACAACTCGGGAAAAAAAACTTTATATAATTTTTGAGCAACACACAATTAGCATTAACCATAAAATAAATGTCTGACTAGTCAATGTATACTTTCAAGCAAGGAAAACAGTTTACCGTATCTAACGGATTAATGCAAATTTATCAAAAATAATAGCGCATATGCAATTAAAATAACGTTGCACTAGTCTACTCCTGGGGAGTACCACATAAAACTTATTTCAGTATGCATGTGCATCGCTTGATGTTGCTTATATATCGGTCAGTTGTAAAAAATTGAATTAAAAAAGGCCTATAGATTATGCAGCATCGCATGGGGCGTAAAATAATTGTCAGAAAAGGAGCAAACTCATGCATAATATCGAAAGAAGAGGGGTGAAGACAGATAGGCCATTGTGTCTGATTCTAATCTGTCACTAAGTGGTACCGTCCTGGCCCATTAATAAGCAGAAACAATTTTGAGCATCCTTTGAGAAATGTCAATATTTTCATGCCCTGATAAGCAGCCGCTGCGAGCGGGTGGGCTGCGGTCTGTCTAAGCGATCCCATGAACATGTACGCTTAATTTCGTTCTATATTTAGCTGTCATGAGACTGACATATTATGACCACCACAGTCCCTTCAGATCAGGTGCCGTACCTAGCCTATCTAGCAGGATACCCACATTTTATAAAACATAACGCACGCCTGATGTATCTCGGCGAAGACAAATTTATAGATAGGAACAGAGAAGCGCATAAACATTTCACGCAACCTTCCACAACGAGGATGAGCAAGGAGGCAACCAGCCGGTCCTCTCCTGATGGCACGTCTCTCACACAGCTTCATTAGAAAGAGCCGTGCCGTAAGACTAATCCTTGCACGAACTGTACTTTCTTAAGCTCTGACTTCATACAAGCACCGGTGCGATTTGCGAACGGAAAGGAATTACCTGTGTCATGAGTCTGTCCGCGCCTGTGTTCTCCTCATCCTTAAATATGATGTCGGGATTGTAATTTGGAGTAAGTTCTTTAAATCTCTCCGAATTGCGCGTGATCTTGCCCTCGTATCTACCGCTGGCCCCTAAGGTCTTCTCCGCGACATTAGGTATAAATTGCTTGTAGGCGAGAGGTGTCAGCTTCTTCGGATGTCTTCTTCTGCTGCCGTAGCCTCTGCCTGGACCGCAGGCCAGTCCGGACACCACCAAGGACAGACTGAGAAGAGACACCAGCAGCACTCTCGTCATAAGCCGCATTTTGCCGCACGGTGAATCTCGCTGCGGTGTTTTAGAGCGCCCTGCGCGGTCTGTCTAGCAGGATTTCTCGTTCTCCTTGCGTGGATCTCCGGCAATGTCCTTGCCGTCTCCTCAGTTCACGCGTGTCCCTCAGCGACAAGCCCTACCGTGACAGGTGCGGAAATGTGCGTCTGATAACGCATCGGAGGTTTGCGGCGTGGATGTGAAAGGTAACACTGACCTCGAAATCGCAACGTTAGTAGAAGCCACAGCCACTTATGCGAGAAGCCTCTTTACTCCTATGTATTATAGCTGCGATCTGAGGTAGGGAGGGACCTGATTGGCTCGACGGGACGAACCCTTCTGATGTTATCCCACAAAACGGACGCGCAAAAACCTTTAAAGAAGGTGGGTTTCAGGGGAGGGACACGGTGAGATGTGAACGCATCAGTTTCCCCCGCTGCTGTCCGTGAGGCTGCGACATGCATGTGTGCTCAGTTTGTTACTGGGATGCAAATGCCCCATCCGTATATGTGACCTGCGAATGGACCATTTTTGTTTCAGTCATTTGGTCTGTATTTATGTTACTACTTAAGGGTGAATTAATTGTGCGACTTTCAAAACTTCATTTAGCCTATCACCAGTGAGGACATGTGCGTGTGTACATTAATCTGATTAATCATAGAATACTCACAAACAAAGCGATTCCAAATACAAACATACATTTTAATTTAAATGTAAACTTTTTTCTTTTTATCTCTTTAATCACATAATTATCAGGTTGATCACTTGTTGTCCCATTAACTTCTAACCTGAACTTTACAGAATATGCTTTATGCATTGTCAGTTACACCAGCATCAGGTTTTGCTGTCATTTTCAAAGTTTTAAAGTGAAAGGTTCAATTCCTGAACAATTTACAGGATTTCTCTTTCTTTGAAATATCGTCCAAACGACTGTTTCCAAACTGAAAAGCCAGGAATATTTTGGTTAATTTAGGATACAATTAATTATTCCTCCATATTCCATTGGTGCGAGAGAGAGAGAGAGTAGGAGACAGAGATTAAGTTGGCTCTTCTGCCCAACACAGCTTATTTGAGATATTGGAAAGGGCTCTTCCTGTGCACACAAATGCTAAGCTGTCTGTTTGGGAGAAAGATCAGCCTGCAAAAACCCTGTCACCCCTTAAAGTCCACTTCAGTGACAGATTAAGCCATGGTAACCACTGTGTTCCCTGGCCCATAGCAGCGGGTAAGGTATGTGTTTCATTGTCTTATTTTCTCTTGTTTTCACACATTTTCCAGACTGCTCTATCAAAGATGGTGGCTGCTTGTCTTGTGAAATACATTAAGTAAAGTAGGACCCCTGCTTTTTTGTTTTTCAAGTGAGCATGACACGGATGATTTGTTGTCCAATTTGTTTTAGTTTTGAGGTGTGCACTTTTTTGACAGCTCAAATTTCACAAATACCATTAAATAATGATGAGTAAAACAATTAGTAAAGATATATTTAACGTTCATCACACAGGAAAAGTATATATTTGTCTTCCCCCAAAACAACTATTTTTTGTCATAATTTTTGATTGGAGATTGTCTCGTGGTCAATTTATTCAATTATACATTATATTAATCCTAAATTTGAAGGCAGTGTGAACCTCTCAGAATGTTGAGAGCAAATCAAGAAGTTAATCTTTTCTAAAAACAACTTTATAAACTCTGAATACGCAACTGAAAGAGAGGCAGTTCAATTGATGCTCCTACTTCTAGCAAACAGTCACACAGAAGTTACCTTATGTCCTATTTAATGAGATTATGACCACCTGGCCACAGAGGTCTAACAGGAGTGAACTGTACAGACTGTAATATGGTTTTCTATACGCTGCTACACTATGAACGTGTTATGAACTATAGCTTAATATGAAGTGGGTTTGGAGGTTGGCAATAATCTAATATTTTACCTTCAGTGTATAAGAAAGTTAATAAATCAGTGGGGATGACTACAAGAAAAAAAGGAGTACAGAGGAGAAACAGATTTTCCTGCTATCTATACAATTACATCTTGGCAATTGCATTCATCAGCAATTATGAGATCTCTGATATTGTCTTCCTTAACCATACTGCAGCAATTCTATGGGAGCAGACAGTAGACATCATAGATCAGGTCATTCAGGTATGTGTAGCATGAATAAGCCCTACAAACAAACACAATGTCGTGTAATTCTGGGACTCATACAAGATCATGTGCCGCCCCAATTGACTAATCCTTTGAGAATGACCCTAAGCAGTCAGTGTACAGCGAAACAGTCTTAAAGACAAGCATTCTGTGGAGGAACACTTACTTAGCCTCGATTTCGGGCAGCTCTTTGTGTTGTTGTGGACTGCAGGGAGTGGAACGTGGGGAATTTCACAATCGCGTACCTGAGGTTCCAGCTCAGCTCCGTCTCGGAGTGTGTAAAGAGTTTTTTATTTGCCTCGCTCAGCCGCTCCCTCTACTTAAACACAGTCTCAGTCCTCTCAAGGCCAAGGCAAGACAGCCAAGCCCCAGGTCAACCCAACACAGCAGGAGGGAGAGTCTAAGAGATGCGCAAATACATGCTATTTTCAATTTGAACAGAGATTTAGGGGGCAAAGGGGGCTGGTGAGCACTAAGAGTAATTCAAAAAAACCCAAGACTGATGGGGGGGGGGGGGGGGGAAGTATTTTTGCATGTTATCAGTGGCATTTTCATATTGACTTACCACATTCCACTCAGTGCCATGATAAAGACAAATTCCCCTGTGGAGGCTGAAAAAACCAATTTACTCGCCATCAACCATCATATACTACTAATAATGATTATGAATGATTCAACCTTTTGTTGTTTCTTAATACTATATGTGGATTTAATGGTCTAAATAAAAAAACTTCTAGGTAAGGTATATCAAAGACTTGGTCAGAACAGTAAAATGGTGATGGACAGCAGAGGAAAACATAAATGCAGTAATATTCAAATAAGTGAGCACATGAGAGTAAACCATCTGCTGCAGCATGCTTTGTTCGATTGCCATTTGACCTGAGGACACAGATAGTATCTATTTAATGAACTTGGGGTGCTTGTGGCCTGTGCCATATTACCTAGAGCAACAGTAATTCCTCTGGAAATTTAGTCAACGTTCAATGCGGCTGACCACAGTAACCAATGAAAAGTGAAAGCGCCATTAAACACCCACTCACATGCTAGTGGCCATACGAGTCACCATCACACCATGAGAAGTACTGCCTTTCTACTTGAGTGTTTAGAAACATTCCATAAGAATAGTGAAGAGTGATTTCAAAACATTCCCACACTCAGTATAGTCTACTGGAGAGGTTCCAGGATGTTGCTCACTGAACAACATTACAGCCAATATTTTTCATATTGATCGTAAAATTAATTGTTAACTACATGTGTCTGCACGCTTCAGCTTCTGAGGTGATAGATAAGAATTAGTTTTGAAATAAGCATTGTAAAGTCATCAAAGATCAGGAGTGGAGCAAAATTATCCCACAGACTAATCCTGCTGAAGAAGAGAGAGAGTGCAGCAGTTCCTCATCACAGCCTTGGATAATGACCTCATTCCGGTCGCCAGAGTTTTGCGATCCAGGGCAGCACGATTGTACAGGGAAGTAGCAAAGCCTAAAACGAGGAGAAGAGGAAAACATGAAAATAAAGACATGTATATTAAGCACAGGCACAGGGTAAATGGTGAGAACTATGTGGAAAGATGAATTGATGCTGTGACCGATTACTTGATATTGCAGAATCCTCCCATCTCTCAAGTCTCAAGACACACCTCTTCAAGAGTCTTCTGACCCAGATGATTTGTATCTAGTACTACATCAGCATTACATTGAAATCCTTGTAGAAGTTTATTTTGGCATTGATATTCTTTTTTGTCAACACCTGCGAAGGTTGTTGTCATTTATGATATGGCTCTCTGAAACGCTTCATTCTGCTATTAATTATTTTTGGTATAATTACCTCTAAACTGTATAATTGACTTTTGTCACAGGCAACCAGTTTGCTACAGAGCTGTGCTAGTTTTATATTTTTATTTATTCATCGATTTATTTTGTAAGAATCCATATATAATAAGCAGGCTAATGTACAGTAACCTTCACACTTCAAATTGGGGTCCTGATCACCCTGGTTGAGGTTTTATTTTGCGATAATGAGGGTCTGACTGTACATGTTATCCCTTGTTATTTGTAGAAATGTTGAAAAGAAAAAAGCAAATAAGAAAGAAGCAAGCCCTAAATCCCAAGAATAGCCTAAAACAAATGGTTGAGAAAGTCCAGAACTGCGTCTGTGGGCTTATTTAACATCCTCACCTTGTTTTAAAAGCTCTAAAGCTCTGATGTCTTGTGGTAGCTTCAAAAGCTAAATCAGCTTTCTAAATCTATTTATGATGTTTATGGTTTAGACATGTTTCTGTGTGTTTTATATTAGGTATTTGTTCAAGGCTCAAATTCATTTCTAACTAATAGTCATACAGAGCAAAGGCATTTGTCAGTTTTATAAAACCTCTGTAGCCAGCAACAACTTTCTCAACTATATCCAGGAAAAAAAGACAGAATCTCTAGAAAAGCACTTCTAGATATTGAAACTGATAGTCGGTTACATTTCTTGCAAACATTACTTTTCCAGATTAGCAGGCCAACTTTATCTAGCTGCAGTCTGTTCAACTAATAGTTTCCAGTAGATGAGTATCATATTAGAAGCATTTGAAAGGTGTGGTTCAGATCTGTGGAATTTTCCCAGAACAAGCAGGGGGGATTACTGTATAGACAGATAGACAAACCTGCACCAGCCCTTCCAGGTGTGTCCTTTTGCTAGAAAAGAAAATCCACTTCAGACCTTGATTCTACCCTTAACCAACAGCAATATAGATGCCTGTTCAACTATGCAATGCTCGTTCTCTGTGACTCGAAACGTCTTACATACTCATGTCTCTCTTCATACTCACCTTTTAGCCTGTTCCTTCTTCAGAGCCCCCTAATAAAGGTGGTTGGTTTAGTATGTGGCAGAAGCTCAGTAGACAGGCACATGACACATGCTTGCAAAGCTTACACCAGGTTGAGAGGCGGTATAACTTTAAAAGAATCAGTTTTTTTCTTTGTGTTCTATTTGATTGATTTGGTCAGTCGTCCTCATATAGCCTATGGCAAACGCAGCATATTAGGTGACTATTATGTACATTTAAATTAATCATTTGATACAATGCACTTATTGTGTGCATACATGTTTTTACATTGTACTTGTATTTTAAAAGTACCTGCATGTAATTACAGCTGTAATTACTTTCTGTAATTACATCTATAATTACTGTTGAGCCTTCCCTTAAACCTTAAACCACCCTTAAACCTACCCATACCACCAAACCTGTGCCTAACCTTACCCGTATCCCACCTCAGTAGCAGCAAAAGTGTTTTGCAATGCAATTTAAACACAATAAGTTACATTGTACTTTTTTTTTGATGTAAGTTCATAGTAGTCCGTTAAAGCGGTCACTATATGTTAACCTTCGGCAGATGAAGGCTAAGTGTCCTTTACAGATGCATGATTTAAAAAAATTTCACACATCAGAAGGTTTTGAAGATTTTGTTTCATGCAAGGATAGTAAGACACCTGTTGTATTGAAATATTCTTGTCTTCGCTTTAATACCATCTTTCTGTTCGTTGATTTCACAAACAAATCAATCTCAGCTGTAATCATGAGATTATGTTAACACAAACCTAAAGCAAACAAGCTGAAACCATAACATGTAACCATCAACCATTTGTTTTTGTTGTTTTTGCGAAGAAGTCTTTTCTGTAGGGCTGTCGATTTAACGCGTTAATTAGATTAATTAGTTACGGTAAAAAATAACTCGTTAAAATTATTAACGCATTTAACGCACTTGCCCCGCCCCAGACCTACTTAGGTCATCAAACATTTCATACAGTTGATTGATGAAGAATATGATGCAGGGCAACAACTCAGTGTGTGATGAAGCCTATAGAATGCAGTTAGAATGTCCCTAAAATTCAAGATATAGGGCAAAAATGCCCGTTTTAGTCTCAGGGCGTTTGTACACTGGGCACGTTTGTTGTGGTCCGTGTCAGAGCGCGATTGTTCCCACCGGTGCTATGCGCGAATACACTGCAGGCTCACTCTCGCTCGTATCCAAGGTAAATCATCAACACTATCATCCCTTACATGTGTTTCGAGATGGCTAATTCGTACGCATTTGTACGACCTCACTCGTACGAATTCGTACGATTTTTGCTAAATCGTACGTATTTGACGATTTGGTCAATTCGTATGATTTCGTACGAATGACCCTACCCCTAACCCCGCCCCTAAAACCTACCCATCACTGCAGTATAGACAAATCGTACAAATTCATACAAGTGAGGTCGTACGAATTAGCCACCTCGTACAAATACGTACGAATTGGTCGTGAGATAGCGTTGGATAAAACGCATGCACAGGTTACTTTTCTTGCGCACCCAAGTCCGTGTTGCTTTCACATTCACGTGAATCGCGGCACAGTTCGAGCGCAAGTTGCGCAACCGAACTCAGACCACCTCCTTCAGGTAGTCTCGGGTTCGGTACCCCTGAGCTCAGCTCACCCGGGTCCACATGACAGCTTTCATATTACCAATTTTTCATGTGAACCGTGCCCCGTTTCGAATTAAACTGCCAGTGTGAAAACGCCCTCACATTTACATCATGATATACAGTATAAGCAATATCACACAAGTTCTGTTTTTCTGTCCAGAATAGCACGAGACAAGTGCAAATGCGATACCGGCATAAAGTGCGTATCATATGCACGCCAAAAACTGCGTACCATATACACGCCAAAACTCATTTTGGCATAGGGGGAGACCGGGGGTGGTTGTAACAATTTTGACATTTCTGTCTGCATCTTGGAGTACTTTTAAGCCAGTGCGTTCAAAATGTGATTAAAACTCTTTACAAGTGTCAGCTATTAAATGACATAGCTGTTTTCTCTGCAGCACAAACAGAAAATGTGTGGTTTCGATTCAAACACAAGGAGTGAAATGTTACAATTCAACCCATAGTCCGGGTTAGTTGTAACAGACCCTGGGGTGAGATGTAACATTATTATATCCACGGGGGTGATATTTAACATTATAACATAACGATTATGACAAAAAAAAAAAGTTTTAAAAAGTTTTTTATTCAACACAAGCTTTTTAACATAATTGATGTGTGTGCATGTGTGTAACAAAAATGAATAAAATGAGCAAATGCTCATTTTATGTCCCTCAATTTGTCTTTCTCTTCCAAGACCTAGGCCAGGGGTGTCCAATCCTGCTCCTGGAGGGCCACCATCCTGCAGAGCTCAGCTACAACCCCAATTAAACACACCTGTACCAGCTAATCAAGGTCTACTGGGCATACTAGACACTTCCAGGCAGGTGTGTTGAGGCAAATTGGAGCTAAACTCTGCAGGACCGTGACCCTCCAGGACCGAGTTTAGACACCCCTGACCTAGGCATACTGAAATAAAAAAAAATAAATAAATAAATAAATAAATAAAAAGGTATAAATACAACTAAAAATTTACTTGGGGTACGCTGTAACATGCTTCATTTATGTTACAACTAACCCAGAGTCTTGCTGTTACAACTAACCCAGAGTCTTGTAGCCATGAACTAGCTCACCTAACAGCTAACAGCCAAAACATTAGCACTAACAGCTTGCATGAAAAATATCTACACAGACACACAATAAACATAATTTAACTTTGATGAGTTTAACTACAAAGCAGGAATTGCCATAACAAAAATAAAGGAAGTAAAAACAGTTACTTTCTTACATCAAAATTAGTTTTTCTAGTCTAAAATTTGATCTGTCTGCCACAGGGCTCTACGTTTCTCACATGCAATCAGGTGATTTGTAACTTGTTCCTAATTGGAGAAATCGGAAGTGTTACAATTAACCCATGTTACAACCATCCCCGGTCTCCCCTATACATTCCACGACATTGCACACTCGTATTATTGATACGCATTTTCGTGTGATCGGGCTCAATACACAGTGACGTTTCATTTCTGAATCCGCGTTTTGAACGAATCGGGTGAACCAGTGATTCAATGGACCATAAAGAGAACCATTTTCATAAAGAGAACCATTTACTTCACTCCTGTCCTGAATGAATCAGCCGTTTGAACAAATGAATGAATGACTCAGTGACTACTCAATTAGACAATCTACTGACAGTTTTAGTTTCTTATTTAGAGTATTTTATTTCATTAAAAATAATTTCATATTTCCATATTAATAAAAACAAACATTAAAGGTATAGTTCACCCAAAAATATTTCTTTCTGAAGCTACTTTTTGTAATGTCTATTTGATTTTTTACACAATAATGACTTTATCTTTTGGGAGTAATTTCTCAGCCAAATTTGATGTGCGATTAATTTGCGATTAATTAGATGAATTAATCGCCACATCATGTAATTAATTAGATTAACAATTTTAAATGCTTGACAGCCCTACTTTTCTGTAAAATGTGATTACTTACCCACATTTTACAGAACACATTAAAAATGACTACTCTGTGTATTTTATACAGCTTGTATGCACAAGCACTTTTTTTTAACTTATGAAAGTGCGTTTGTACACTTTTCTCAATGATGCAACTTGAGGAAATGTAGAGTGTAGAAACATCAAATTCTCCATAAATGTAAATAATCAAGAATATTAGCAAAATCACAAGGAACCTTCCAGTGTTCAATCACTTTTCCACTGAATGACTTCCTAATACGTAACAGTATGGATCATGTTGGCAGTCGGTTTGATCTGTGTCTACACAGGTGGGAAAGCACCTCAACCTTTATCTTTATGACTGTAACTCTGTCTGACTGGAAGGGGGTGGGGCGATTTAAAGCACTTCTACTGTAAACTAATGTGAGCTGTAAACGTGATGACCAGCATCACAAAACCAAAGATCACAAAGAAAACAGACAGGTGTGAGTGTATATGAAAGGCATAGAAGGGGTAGGAGAAAACACACATAAGTATGTAATAATGTATATATGTATACACATTTGATTCATGATGGCATGATGCACTAATTTCAATCACATATTTATAATTAATCACATTAAATTAATTATTTGTATGTTTGGTGCTCACTCAGGTTTTTCAACTTGATCAACATGTAGTCAATCTGCTTCACCACTCAGTCGAGTGAGACTCTGCCACATCCGCGGCCCGAGTCGCCCCAGAATAAATGACGGGAGGGTGCATAAAACCTCACCAACTTGCCACATTAGAACTGAAGAGCCGGTGCAGACTAACACTCACCACTCACAAATGTGTTGAATTTTTCTCCACTCAAGTGCTGTTGTAATATATACAGTATGTCTATAGTGGAGAGCAACTCACAGATTTCTCAGATTTTGTATTTTGTGCTGCCCTTAGCATCTGTAATTACAATAAATAAGAATATGACATGATCTGATCAGTAATTTTTAAAAAAAAATATTTGTATTCTTTTTGTTGTAGCAGGCTGAAGTGAAGGACACTGTCTCTATGGCCTTGCAGATCCAAGATTGAAATAAATCCAAACATTCCTGCATTAAACATCTGTGGTTCAACCATTCACATCAATGGCTTGCTGTCTGTAAGTATGCAGAGAATAACAATGAAGAAAAGTTACAACTCAAATTATCTGCAAAATGTTATAGTGGGCAACCAAATAACATGTACTTTTATTTTCAGTATTCAGGCTTTTGTTGTGGTTTATTTCAGGATCAAATAAAAAAAAAAATCTGACCAATATAATGTTGGAAATATAAGTCAAGTTTTATATCAGAATTATGAGACATTATGTAGACGTACTGTAAAGCTAAATCTTCACATTAGCACTCTTTACAAAGCTGCACTGTTGTATTTCATTTGATAAAGTGTTGCCATATACTGTACACGCCACCAGTGCTGCATATTTACAATGCTGTTAAAACTGTTGTTTGTTTGTTTTTGTTTTTACAAAAAAACTATAATTTCCCCAATAAAAGTACTATGATATCTCAATACAGCTGCAATCATTTCCTTTGTTTGATGTATGCTATATATACATATATCATATTCCACCAGTTTAAATCTAGGGGTAATTCTTCCAAGATTTACACAACAGATCTCAGTACTATATAAATATCTGTCAGCCAACTTTGGATTTTACAGCCTTTCTAACAAAATCTGGACTTTTATAGTACCATTAAAGCTCCTTAAAGCCCTAGGATGGCTGCATGTTTTAAAGGATTTTCAATTTCTTATTGGATGCTTCAAAATATACCTTTGTCAGATTAATTAAATTAATAATTTATTAAATATATAAATATATCATTTTATTGTTAAACATGTTACTGCAAAACCATTTTATGTTGTAAACTATAAACACTGTGTAGTTCTTTAATGAAATTTTTACTAGCGATAGCAAACCCTGTGTGTTGTTACAATTATGGTACATTAAAATAACCATTTGCTGAAAGAGACATCCCTGGAAAAATAGGGTTTGAGGAAATGTAATGTGAGAGAAAACACAAATGAAGGACTTTTGTCTTTATTATCATCATTATTATTATTATTATATAGGACAGTTGAAGTAGACAAGATAATATTTATATAAATAAATAGTTATTTTATGTCAAATTCAATTTTTATAAATGTGACTAACTCATCACGATTAGACAAAAAAAAGAGGCAATATTTTGTATTTTTATCTAGTGGAACTGTCCTCACCAAAGCATTGAATACGAGTATTTCACTAAATGGCTTTTTGTTCAGTGTATTACAAATTGGATTATTAGTGATTCCTCAAGACATTCCCTCTGCTATACAGCCTTCTGTAGAACAATTCAAGCCCAGTTATACTATATCCAACTAGTACCTATCTTGAGTCCATGCTCTGCTCTACCATACCAAGAACTTCTAGCAATGATTCCCTTTGTCAATCTGCTTTCTAGACCACAGGGTCATGCAGATCTTTTGGTGTCGGACTGAAATAACGTGTGCTGTGATGCAGGACAGGACACCGGCAAGCAGCATCAGACAGACAACCCAATTAGAACCAAGCGTTTCCTGTCTCTAGGCAACCCTGGCATTGAGCATGACCCGAACCGGCCAATTACGATTTATCTCCCTGTCCCACTGACACTTTGATGTTCAAGAAATATATAATGACTTCCTCTGAAAGACATTTACCTCAAAAAAAAAAAAAGCCTCCACATCTCAACATCTTGAGTAACATTGCTTGGATTATGATGAATAGAAGGTTCCTAATCAGGTTTCTGATCCCAAAACTATTTTAAGAGTCTTATTTAACAGCAAAATCCTTGCCAAGCAATAGGCAATGATATTTGGTGCTTAATCTTTGAGGTAAGCCAAAAGCATTCAGTTAATTTAGTCCATTCATGAGACTAAACCTAAATGTTTTATGCTTTATGCTATCATTCACCTGCTTTAAATCTTAAGGCCTGAATATGAAGACCTCAAACACAGTAAAGGACTGTCCTGACTCTCTGAATTATGAGTATATATATGATTGTCCACATATCCCAGAGAAATGGACAAAAAGACAGCAAATGAGACCAGGAAGGGACAGAATATGAGTTAAAGAGACATAAAACGGTGGTTAGCTGGGGTCAAACAACAGTCTCTCCACATAAGAACCCAATGTATATGTATAAAGGCAGCAGTGGGGGTGGGGCAAGGATTTGGATGAGGATGTGGCTGAGCAGTTTAAAGTCTCCTTAAGCAAAAAACGTGATCGAGACTGACCTTGTATAAAATGACCATGAGCACCATACTCTGTGTGGCAGAGTTACCGTGAATGAGAGGTGAAGGGGCCAATACAATGTGAGCAGTAACAATTTTTGTGTTTTAACTACTAAAAAAAGCCAATAGGGGGCGATATGGAGGTGTTCCCTAACTGTAGTAAGAGACCCTTAGTGTAATTCTGGTTGACATCACATTAATATTATCAGTGATTAGAGGGAGAAGTGGCTGCTAAAACACAGATACAGATGCTACATTTTTACTAAAAGAATAGAACTTCTGAACAGAAAGAGGGATCGCCAAAAATGTATGACATAACAAAACTCTGCATAAAACGTACAACAAACATAGGCCTACTGGAACACCCGCAACCTAAATTAGCTTCAGGTAGGAGTGAGGGATGTATTTTCAAGTCATTTAGTCTAATGGAAGATTTAAGTTTAAGCAAAAAAGGAGGATCACATAGAGAATATAAGAAACCCACATACTTTTATTTCCACACCTATTTATAAAACATGAAAGTTTTTCAAAATTACATTGGTATATTAAAGAATTTAAAGGGATAGTTCACACAAGATGAAAATCTCATATCTCATATTGTTCCAAACCTGTATGACTATCTGTTGAATATAAAAGATAAAGGTTTTTTTTATACCATATAGGCCTAACAAAAGTCAGTGGGGTCCAGTGTTGGTTTGGTATCTTTTTTTTATATCTTTTTTTGTGTTCCACAGAAGACAGAAAGCCATACATGTTTGGAACAACATGAGGGTGCATAAATCATGACAGAATTTTCAGTTTTCTGTGAACTATCCCTTTAATTTATCGAGTTTATGTATGAGGCACAAACCAAAACCCTACGATTACTCTACAGTTATGATGGCCGAAATGAGTGCACACACAAAACATCCTCACAAACAGACAATACAGCGGCCTGACCAGGGATTTTTAAAAAAGCTAGCGGTGCAGTCAAGAAGAATTCTCCAGACTTCAAGGTTAGTGTGTGTGTTTGTATGCGAGAGATATATGTATGTATTTTTGTGACAAAGATAAATGAGGTTTAGAAAGAGATGCAACGCCTCAGCTGCACCCAACCCTCCAACACTGATCAGTAGATTGATTTGAGTGACAAGAAGAACGAATGTATGTCAATCAACAGCCAAAGTTGCCTAATGCAGAACTTAGGAAGATGCTTTGCTCACAAGCAGAGATTTGGGAGCAGGGATGAACCTTTTGAGTTGTTTAAACTTAGTAATGGCCACATTATACATATATAGGCAGCTGTGAGGACATCGCAGCATAGTACTTCTGTAGCTAGATCAGCAGCCTATTGTGTAACTACTTCCTCGACAAGCATCCACTTTAACAAACATAATGCAGCATAAATTGGCAGTTCACATCAATAACTCTTGTTAGGAGCATAATGACGCTGATGAGCAGAGATTGGTTCATCTGTTTAGTTCTGATTAAAAGCAAAATCAAGATACCTACAAATACACACCCACACACACACCACCATCAGCATTGATGGTGTGAAGCGCTGTTCTTGGGATGGTGATAGGCCTACTCGCCTTCATTTAGCAAGGACACGCTAGCAAGGGCAGCAGGTAAATAAACCAGCCTGCTCTATATATAGAGACTACACTCCTGCCCTTCATACACATGAGAGATAGAAGGAGAGAGTGAGACGGGAGGATGATAGATGGAGGAGATACTCATAGAGAATAAGAACGATTTTGAAGAAAACAGTCAGGAGGCACTGAAAGGGCTACAGCAGTGACCTCTGGAAGACCAGGAACAATGAAAGAGAAAGTACCAGTTCAGTAGAGTTGCAAGACATAACTGTGACTTGAAATGGGTGGATAAATGGAGACAGAAATGCTCTCTCTGCTAAAACCTGATAAAAAAGGCGTTTTCACAGTAAATGCTACACAATAAAGGGATGGTTCATCCAAAACTTTCAAGCATCGAAAAGGACATTAAAGGGGTAATTAATGGCATTTTTGTTGTTTTCTGAGGTCCACTTATAATGTTATCAAGATGTTTACATCAAAAACATCCTAATTTAGAAGTAATAAGCTATTTTCCATCCTGTTTTTGACCCTTTCTTTCAATCACTCCATTTTGATAGGCATGCTGTATTCAAGTCTTGGAAGTAAACGCCCACTGCTATGATTCGGTAACAGTTTTGCATATTAAAATAATTGTTCAACGTCCCAGCCATTACATGTGTGGAATTGTTTTGAAAACGTACATAGTTGAAACATTTATGGGTATTACATAAACTTTATTTGCCGCAACCAAGATATAGGCCTATAAAGCATAAGTACTTGGAGTTACCACAGTTATAGTTGACAAACTAGGATGACTTACGGTGTTTTGTGTAAACGGAATTATGAATGAATTTGTCGCATTGTTGTTCATTTCCAGACAACAATGCAACAAAAAACATTTACATTGTCATTTCCAGTGTCTGTTTTAAAGGGGTCCTATAATGCCCCTTTTTACAAGATGTAAAATAAGTCTCTGATGTCCCCAGAGTGTGTATATGAAATTTTTGCTCAAAATACCCAACAGATCATGATAAAATTGTCACTTTTTGAGTTTTTGTGTGTGTCCCTTTAAATGCAAATTAGCTGCTGCTTGCCCCCTTTCAAGAGCTCCTGTTACATACTGAAAAGGAACTGTTCAGCCTTTTATGTTCAAATATAGTCGGAAAATGATGGAGAGACTCAGGAAGTAGTGACAACGTAGAATGCAATAGGAAGTTTCTGAATGGTTAGTTGATGGATATGTGAAGCTGATGTGGAGTTAACCATCTTCAAGTCATTGATTAGCATATTCTGTCATGATAATCTATAAATCGCTTGTGTGGGAACTGTTGTAAGATGCCTACAGAGCCAGAGAATATATGCTGCATGAAGATAGAACAGGTATAGTTTAGTTTAATTATGGTTATAACTTATGTTGTCATCTTGCTTTTATGACATGCTATTGCATTTGTATTAAGTACTGTATTGCAATAAATATGAAAAGACAGATGCGACAGCTTGAGCAGACTCCCAAATGTGCTCTACTACAACAACTCTTCCTCTTCTCTAAAGCAGCCCAACATGGCCTTACCCCCTTTGTTGCATGTTCCCAGGGGCAGGGTTTATGTACATTTTAAGCTTGTTGTAGTCCCTACCAGCCGTTTGTTGTAGTCTTTAAAAAGAGATTTCTTTAAAAGAAAATATCTCCCTTTACTTTGAACTTTGAGCATCGTAACTTTGCAGATGTTGTTTATGCTCAAACAGCAACATTACACACTAAAGTTAAAAAAGTGAAATCATAATCAACCACCCCTTTAAATAAAAAGAAACATATTGTAAGAAACGTATTGCATTTCTATAGCACTTATGACAATACAGAAGATGTCACTCACTGAAACTATTATTGAGGATTACAGCAAATGGCTTCGATCAAAACAATAACAAAAGCAACGTTCTGTACTGTGCTTTCTTCTGTATCTGATAATCCAATGCATTAACCCCATAAATGTCGAAGCAAAGGAAAGAACAGAAAATCACAACTAGCACTCAAGTATTCAGTTTGACTGCGGCGCTACAGTATAGATACTCAGCACATCAAACAATCTGTAACAGACAAAGCAATAGTGACATATGGTAAAAACCTCATGCTTGTCTGTTGTTGTCATGATCCCAGCCTGTGTTTCCCTGTCTTGTGAGGACTTTTGTCATTTCCTGTCTTGTGCCATGTTTTGTAGTTCTTTGTAGTTTTTCATGTTGATTAGTCTCCCCAGGTGTGTCTTGTTAACTTGTTAAGCTTGTTTGCCCCTGTGTATTTAAACCTCTGTGCTTCAGTTGTTAGGTGTCGGTCGTTGTTCTTGCATGTGTGTTCCCTGTAACAACATGCTGTTGGTGAGTTCTTTAGTCAAGTCAAGTCAAGTCAAGTCAAGTCAAGTCAAGTCAAGTCTGCACTTGGGTTCACCTTCAAACTTGCCATCAGTGGAATTTGTTACAGTTGCGACATTACTGTTATGTTGCAGTAGTTCAGTTAGTTATTTAACATGAAGCACAGAAGGCTGAACGGATAACCACTTTACTAGTTCTGTGCCACTCACACCACAACGCATGCGCACACCGCAGACAAAAACATAACCCCCTCGTAAACCCCTGAAACCACCCCCCCCACCCCCTTCAAAGAACTAAATAAACTGTGCTCTCTCAAGCCATAGCTAGAGAAAACTGACTAAACACCTAAGCATGAAAGTCAGTGATAAAGTCCTTTAGGTATGCGGGACGAGCCCTTGCTCGAATCGGCCGACTCTCAGTTACTGTCGACTGCGGCACCTCCTGGCCCTCCTGATTCTCATCAAGCAGTGGCTGAAGAGGTTAAGGCCCCACAGCTGGTGGAGACTGTTGCGGGATCACCTTGACAGGGGAACCTTGAAGCACCTGGCCTGTCCATGGTTGTACTGGCCCCGGTGATGGTGGTGCAAAAGCCGTGCTGTGTGTTGGTCGCTCCCTTGCCTGTGAGCACATGTTTGAGTTGAAAGGGGTTGGCACTTTCCGCAGTCTGCTAGCATGCCAGCGAGAACCATCGCTCAACAAGAAAGTGGCAGACTCTAACTGACGATCCACCTGGAGGGGTTTAGACCAAAACGATGCCATTTTGTTGCTACGGTGGGGTCTCTGGACCCGAACCCAGTCTAGAACTGTTATCTTACTAGGTTTGGCCTTGTGTCTTTTGTCAAAGTTGGCCTTCATTCGCCTCTGGTTTGAAGTTACGGCCGCTTTGGCTGCTGCCCAGGTGCCACCTGCCGCTGCAGCCGACAATTCTTGTGGTCTGAGTCTGTCCAATGGCAATTCCATCTCTCGGCCAAGCATGAGCAGAGCTGGTATTACCTCAGGCCATTTAGAAAGGAGATCATACACGACCACCAGAAAGCACTGATGGTGGGGAACGCCATGGGTATGAATTTCCCCACAAATGTCCAGTTGAAGGTGCTCCCATGGATGAGATGGCCATGGAACTGGCTGCAAAGGGGACCGGTTGTCCAGTCTTTCCACTGAGTAGACACAGTTTACAGTCTCTGACCAGTCCTTCAATGTCGCGATCAATGCCTGGCCACCAGGCCAGGTCCCGGCATCTTTGCTTGAGCTTTACAATACCCAAGTGCAGGCTGCCCGGCACCACTGTGCAAAGGCCTCTAGAGACACAAACATCGCCCCAACATGACAGTTCATTTTGTACCTTAGCAAAAGGTTTTAGCTCATCGGGCACCCATGCTGGCCATCCCGAGCATATATATGTGCGCAGTGTTGTCAGTGTGGGGTCACACTTGGACTCCCTCTGCAGCTGCTCCAGGGAAACCAATTCTTGCAGAGGTGTGTGGAGCATCTGAATGAGGTGGTCAGAGCCTGATGGTCCGTGCGGAGGGTGAAATGCAGACCATAGAGGAAGAGATGCCATCTTTCAGTTGCCCAGACACAAGCAAGGGCCTCGCGTTCACCTACAGAGTAGCGCTGTTCCGTGGGGGTCAAAGCTCTGGAGACAAATGCTACAGGTCTTTCCACTCCGTCCTGCATCTGCGACAGCACTGCTCCCAGTGCCTGTGTGGAGGCATCGCAGGTGACGATAGGCTGACTGTCGGGATCGAAGTGAGCTAGGACAGGAGGTGTGGTAAACTGGGACTTCAGTGTTCGAACGGCCTCGGAGCACGCACTAGTCCAGTTCCATGGCTCTTCTTTCTTTAGTAACTGCCGAAGGGGTGCCGTGGTTTGGGAGTACTGAGGCAGGAAACGAAGGTAATAGGCCGTCATGCCCAGAAACGAGGCCACCTGGGCAGTGGAGGTGGGCTCTGGGATTCTGCGTATTGCCTCAATATTTGACTGAAGAGGGGCGATGCCCCTAGACGTGAGGCAGTACCCCACAAAGTCTATGGCTGAGGCTGCAAAAGTGCATTTCTCTCCATTCAACGTAAGGTTATGTGCCATGAGAGCACTGGCCACCCTGCTGAGACGGTCGTTATGGGTCTGGACATCTGGCGCATGGACTACTATATCATCCAAGAATACTGCAACTCCAGGAATTCCAGCCAAAATGGTGGTCATTACCTTTTGAAAGCAACTGGGGGCGGAGCTTAGGCCAAACGGCATACGAGTATATCGAAATACCCCAGCGTGTGTGACGAATGCTGTGAGGTCTCTGCTAGAAGGGTGAAGCGGCACCTGCAGATAACCTTGGCGCAGGTCCAGTTTTGAGAAGACCGTCGAACCATAGAAGTAAGCGGTCAGCTCCTCAGCTGTGGGTAAGGGGTACTTGTCTGGGATAACCGCCTTATTTACAGAGCGCAGGTCAACACAGACTCGTATTCCTCCCGATTTTTTTTTTGCGATGACCACGTTAGAAATCCAGGGGGATGCATTGACTGGCTCAATAACTCCCATGTCCAGTATCATTTGAAGCTCCGCAGTAACTTCCTCCCGCAGGGCTAGGGGAATTCTGCGCAGGGGCTGTATGACCGGCGGCACACCAGGGTCAACTAAAGGCCTATGGGTGAATGTTTTAAGGCAGCCCAGTCTGTCGAACAGCGATGGCCATCTCTGTTGCCAGGTGGAGGTGACATGGTGGATATCAGAGCCCTTTTTATCTCGAAGTGTGAATCCCAAGCTTGTAAATAGATCAAGTCCCAGAAGGTTGGCTCCCCGCTCAGTAATGTAGAAAGGAAATGATGGCAGATGTTTAGAGCCGTAACGTACTGAGACCCAGAGAACGCCGAGCATCACAATCTTGAAGCTGTCATAACCACAGAGGGAGGTGCAGGGCTGCTGTAATGGCAGATGTGAGAAAAACTTGTAATACGTACTGGCATTAAGCAACGATGCCGCTGCTCCCGTATCCATCAGGAGTGGAAGGCTCACCTCCTCCAGCAGCACAGTACATGTCCTAAAAGCTGCCTGGCCAGCTGATACATGCCTGATCTCAGTGTAGTCATTACGGACAGGTGAGGGTCTCCCCAGTGCTGCTTGTGTAGCGGGAGCCGACTGGCAAACTTCTAGCAAAGTGATTTTTTTTTAACACTTCCTGCATGTCTGTCCACGTGCAGGGCAATTTTGGGCTCTTGAATTGTGCGAACTGGAGCCACAGTTGCCACAAAAGCTCAAACTGCGTTGGTTTCTCTGTAACTGTGCAAACTGCACTGGAAAACCTGCATTGTTATCTTCAGTCTTTTCTGTGGGTAAATGGCAGTGGCCTGAATGGCAGGAAGATCGGAGCTGTTGCGTGGGAACGTCCACAGGGGGGCGCACGTCAGCGAGCAGTGTGGAGCAATCGAGAGCAGCCTCCACTTGCAGCGCAATTACTGCTTGGTTTAGTGTCAATTCGTCAGGTTCTAACAACAGTTTTTCCCGAGTCTTGTCATAAAGTATTCCTTCAATAAACTGATCACGAACAATCTGATCTTGAAGTGTCCCATAATTGCATGAGCGCGCCATGTCACGCAGATTAGTCACGTAATCTTGCATGGACTCACCCGGTCGCTGAAGACGCTTGCGTAGCTTATATCGGCGGAGTATGACTCGCTGTTGGCCCGTGAAGTGGTGTGCGAGAAGAGCGACCGCTTCCTCATACGTCTCAGCTTCCCCGAGAGCACGATATATTCTCTGTCCCTCAGCCCCAAGGCAGTGACGAAGCAGAGCGATTTTCCTCCGATCTGGTATATCATCATAGTCGATGGCCTCGAGATACACGTGAAGCCATCAATCCAGCTCATGGAATAGGCGGTTCACCAGGCACGGGAAGAAAAGGGGCCGGCGGTGGTAAACTAAACTCAGCCATCCTCGTCGCCAATGTTATGTTAGAGTAGTTCAGTTAGTTATTTAACATGAAGCACACACGGCTGAACGGATAACCACTTTACTAATTCTGTGCCACTCACACCACAACGCATGCGCACACCGCAGACAAAAACGTAACCCCCTTGTAACCCCGAAAACCTAGTGGTAGAACACAACAATTACTGTCGGATTATCTTTTATTTTCAGTCTCTCTGAAAAGCCAGTGTAAAACTCTTGTTTAAAAATGAATCCGCATTAAAATTAAGTGAACAAACAGTGTCTTACTGCTGCGATCTGATTGGAACTTCGTTAAAATAAAGTTAATCTAGACTTTCTGAATGTTAGCATCACATTTGCCTCTGTCTCGTAATTACAAACCCAATTCCAAAAAAGTTGGGACACTGTACAAATTGTGAATAAAAAAGGAATGCAATAATTTACAAATCTCATAAACTTATATTTTATTCACAATAGAATATAGATAACATATCAAATGTTGAAAGTGAGACATTTTGAAATGTCATGCCAAATATTGGCTCATTTTGGATTTCATGAGAGCTACACATTCCAAAAAAGTTAGGACAGGTAGCAATAAGAGGCCGGAAAAGTTAAATGTACATATAAGGAACAGCTGGAGGACCAATTTGCAACTTATTAGGTAAATTGGCAACATGATTGGGTATAAAAAGAGCCTCTCAGAGTGGCAGTGTCTCTCAGAAGTCAAGATGGGCACAGGATCACCAATTCCCCCAATGCTGCGGCGAAAAATAGTGGAGCAATATCAGAAAGGAGTTTCTCAGAGAAAAATGGCAAAGAGTTTGAAGTTATCATCATCTACAGTGCATAATATCATCCAAAGATTCAGAGAATCTGGAACAATCTCTGTGCGTAAGGGTCAAGGCCGGAAAACCATACTGGATACCCGTGATCTTCGGGCCCTTAGACGGCACTGCATCACATACAGGAACGCTACTGTAATGGAAATCACAACATCGGCTCAGGAATACTTCCAGAAAACATTGTCGGTGAACACAATCCACCGTGCCATTCACCGTTGCCGGCTAAAACTCTACAGGTCAAAAAAGAAGCCATATCTAAACATGATCCAGAAGCGCAGGCGTTTTCTCTGGGCCAAGGCTCATTTAAAATGGACTGTGGCAAAGTGGAAAACTGTTCTGTGGTCAGACAAATCAAAATTTGAAGTTCTTTTTGGAAAACTGGGACGCCATGTCATCCGTCATCCGGACTAAAGAGGACAAGGACAACCCAAGTTGTTATCAGCGCTCAGTTCAGAAGCCTGCATCTCTGATGGTATGGGGTTGCATGAGTGCGTGTGGCATGGGCAGCTTACACATCTGGAAAGGCACCATCAATGCTGAAAGGTATATCCAAGTTCTAGAACAGCATATTCTCCCATCCAGACGTCATCTCTTTCAGGGAAGACCTTGCATTTTCCAACATGACAATGCCAGACCACATACTGCATCAATTACAACATCATGGCTGCGTAGAAGAAGGATCCGGGTACTGAAATGGCCAGCCTGCAGTCCAGATCTTTCACCCATAGAAAACATTTGGCGCATCATAAAGAGGAAGATGCGACCAAAGAAGACCTAAGACAGTTGAGCAACTAGAAGCCTGTATTAGACAAGAATGGGACAACATTCCTATTCCTAAACTTGAGCAACTTGTCTCCTCAGTCCCCAGACGTTTGCAGACTGTTATAAAAAGAAGAGGGGATGCCACACAGTGGTAAACATGGCCTTGTCCCAACTTTTTTGAGATGTGTTGATGCCATGAAATTTAAAATCAAATTTCCCTTAAAATTATAGATTTTCTCAGTTTGAACATTTGATGTCATCTATGTTGTATTCTGAATAAAATATTGAAATTTGAAACTTCCACATCATTGCATTCTGTTTTTATTCACAATTTGTACAGTGTTCCAACTTTTTTGGAATCGGGTTTGTAATAATACATGACATGCAGGAATCTGTGGGCGGGGCTAAAAAGGCAATGATGTAGAATTAGACGTGGATTTTCTTTAGCAGAGGCTCCATCGCACTATTACGTTTTAATGTGACAAAATCTAAAACGAGTCGTTTTCTGAGCTTGGTTTCAATAAAAGCTGTTTTTGGATTAACAAGGAAGTTTTGAGTTCTGAAACTTACAAGATAATTTTATAGTACGTGGCACAGAAAATTTGACCCCTTGACCCCTTTAAGGTAGTGTGAAATTAATTCATACAACTATTTATGATCATACGGTACATTGTAAGTCTTCTAAAATGACACGATCAGTTTGTCAAATCAAAACACAGATAAACGCACATACAGAGAACATCCAGCATTGCAACACAAACCTTAAACGTCAACTACTGTTTCTCGCATGTCATGATGTTTGAGTTTTGTTTTGCCATACTGGATGTCACCTGTGTATACGTTCCTTGACCAGTGTCTTGATTTGATTTGAGAGTGAAATAATGCTTAAATATCAATCAAACAAAGTGATCACACTACTTTTAAAGTTCTGGGCTCCACTAACAGCTGAAACATTCTTTTAAAAGATCTTTTTGAGTGTGCATAAGAAAGAAAGTTATACAGGTTTTGGAACGACATGAGGGTGAGTAAATAATGACAAAACATTTTTTTATTTTTACTATGCCTTTAAGTACATTTGTGCCTAAAATTTGACATACACAGATAATAGAGAAGGTGAAAGGACATGAAAATGTCTCAGACACAAGACTTCCTCTGCAGCACACCATCTGTCCCTCTCTCCCTCTGTGTTTGTGTGAAATATATAGTCCTCTGCAAGCTTTAAAAGGATGAGACAATGACGTCAGCTCGGTATTCAAATTCAAAAAGAACAAAAGACAGAGGAAAAGAGATAAAAAAGAAACCAATTTGTTAGATGAAACATGTCTTGTGTGTGTGTAATTTAGAACATCTACTGTGCACCAGCTCTCTTCTGGGACAAAACGTTCTGTCAATCTAGCCAGCCAGACTTTCTAATTATAGGCTACAGACACAAGAAGGTGGAAATCTTATTAAAAGTAAAGATTAAAATTCCCTCTGCATATTAAAATCTCTGTCTAACATGACCAGCACTTATTTGCAAGCTCACAGAACATTGCATAGCAAAGAAGCTCATAACCGTGATATTTGTGATTGTTAGCTGGAATGTGTTGGAGTGAAATGGATGTGAATCAAGAGACAACGGCCACTGTTCACTGTTCAATATAATAACTGTAAATAGTTTTGCACATAAAAGGTAAGACTCTTATTTAAACCATCATATCATCCTCATAGTCATAACACATCACAAAAAGTATCTTGGTCTTAAAGATCCAGTTTCTTATGACCATAGCAGTTCCGGATAAGAGGGAATTCCACATTGTCCAAAAAGCCCATTAGCACCCAGTAAAAAATGTTAAGCTGTTTTGGTGATATTTTTTACTTTTCTCTCTCTCTCTCTATTGCTGAGTCCAAAAGCTACGGAGGCAGCATACGGAGGTAGGAAGGCAACAAGGCACGTCGGAATCCAATGATCATGTCACATCCTACAGTCTACTGAGATACCTTCATCTGATCGATTTTTAAAGGCAGCAGATGTGTCCTTTTCTGTATATGATATCCCACAATCCTGTGCTCTCTATTCTATGACAGTTGAGCTAAAAAATAAAAAAATAAAATGGTGTCTTAAAAGTTTCGTTTGTGGTCAGTTTGTACGTAAAAGCACATTTTTAACAAACCTTTCTAGAGATAAAAAAAATTGCATTAATTAAATATTCACTTAATTATCGCCAAAGCTCTCTGTTTTGTTGTAGATCATAAAACCCTCATGCTACCTTAGAAATATGTCCAAAATCAGTTTTGTGAGGTGCTTTCATGCACAAATGCTGCCTGCAAAGTCCTTGCCTTGATAGGGCAGCAAGGCAATAAGTCAGCTAAGCTTTCAGATGTAGCCTATGTCTCTCTCCCTGTCTGTATGCAGCGTTGGTCTTTTTTTTAACCTAATGAGTTTAAGATCATGTAGTGTTGTGTGTGTGTGTGTCTGAAGTGTGTTATGAGTGATTGACTATGTGTTTGAGTGAACGAGAGGGCAGGGGCTCAGAGGTGCCAGGGCAGTACAGGGGCAGAGCTAACAGCTCAGAGAGAAGACTGACGCAGGTGTTGGCATTCTCAGAAATACCACACTTCATCTTGCATTCCCTGACTCTAACCTGTCTTTTCACACATCACACACTCACTCTAGGGCTCCGGCAGTGACACACACACACACACACACACACACACACACACACACACACACACACACACACACACACACACTCTCTCTCTCTCTCTCTCTCTCTCTCTCTCTCTCTCTCTCTCCATCTCTGCCTGAGCCATATAAAGTCAATCAGTCTTTAAACACAGTGCTATAGAAATGCTCCTGATAACTGTAGTTCAGAGCCAAGATCGCTCTTGTGTCTGTGTGAAGCTTAAGCAGTGTGCTGTTGCAGCACAGGGACTTTTACAATGTCAGCTGGGATGAAGACACATCTCTCAGTGCCTGTATTTTCAGACAAGGAGTTCAATTTTGGTATACTTTAAAATGTAATTTATTCATGTGATGTTTAAGCTGAATTTTCAGCATCATTACTCCAGTCTTCAGTGTCACATGATCCTTCAGAAATCATTCTAATGTGCTGATTTGGTGCTCGCAAAAAGTCACACATCTCTTGCAAAAGCAAACCTTTCATTCAAAACTATTGTAACTCTTCTAAAAATGGTGTTTTGCGTAGTAACTCCATACAAAACACTAATGATTAGCCACATACACGCCAAACTACACTCATAAACGTAAAACACTACTAACTTGTGCCTTTTGCATTTTCAATGTGCAGTGGAGCGTACAGGAGTTTGTCACACATATACATGTACGTGCACAAATACACTGTACACTGTACTGTATTTGTGAGTTTGATTTCTAAGTGATCAAATTAGGTATATTTACACTATAAACACAGAAATACAGGGGGGTAAAAATAATTGTGTGAGATCAATTACGTATAAGTGTTTTCACACATGACCATTGGGTGTAGGTAATTGAGAAATTGTTTTCTAAATGACTTACAAGAGCTGTTAGTTTTGAATAATGTGTCTAATGCAGAGAACCGTCTTTAGCATTTTGTAAAAAGTAGCATTTCACAAAAAGAGTGTAAAGCATATAATGTGCTTGCAGTTTTGCAGACTTGGTCTGAAGATTATATTGTATATGAGAGTGATTATAATGAATATATATGAGTATTATAATGAGTGAGTATATGAGTGAATGGTTTCGCTAAGTGGGCCTCAAGTACCACTTTTAGTGTGTAAGCATTTTTAAAAAACTGTGTAAGTATTAATTGCTTAAAATATTTTACTGACCACAAACTTTTGTTAGTAGTGTGTATGTATATACAGTGGGGAGAACAAGTATTTGATACACTGCTGATTTTGCAGGTTTGCCCACTTACAAATCATGTAGAAGTCTGTAATTTTTATCATAGGTACACTTCAACTGTGAGAGACGGAATCTAAAACAAAAATCCAGAAAATCATTGTATAATTTTTAAGTAATTAATTTGCATTTTATTGCATGATATAAGTATTTGATACATCAGAAAAGCAGAACTTAATATTTGGTACAGAAACCTTTGTTTGCAATTACAGAGATCATACGTTTCCTGTAGTTCTTGACCAGGTTTGCACACACTGCAGCAGGGATTTTGGCCCACTCCTCCATACAGACCTTCTCCAGATCCTTAAGGTTTCGGGCTGTCGCTGGGCAATACGGACTTTCAGCTCCCTCCAAAGATTTTCTATTGGGTTCAGGTCTGGAGACTGGCTAGGCCACTCCAGGACCTTGAGATGCTTCTTACGGCGCCACTCCTTAGTTGCCCTGGCTGTGTGTTTCGGTTTGTTGTCATGCTGGAAGACCCAGCCATGACCCATCTTCAATGCTCTTACTGAAGGAAGGAGGTTGTTGGCCAAGATCTCGCGATACATGGCCCCATCCATCCTCCCCTCAATGCGGTGCAGTCGTCCTGTCCCCTTTGCAAAAAAGCATCCCCAAAGAATGATGTTTCCACCTCCATGCTTCACGGTTGGGATGGTGTTCTTGGGGTTGTACTCATCCTTCTTCCTCCAAACACGGCGAGTGGAGTTTAGACCAAAAAGCTCTATTTTTGTCTCATCAGACCACATGACCTTCTCCCATTCCTCCTCTGGATCATCCAGATGGTCATTGGCAAACTTCAGACGGGCCTGGACATGCGCTGGCTTGAGCAGGGGGACCTTGCGTGCGCTGCAGGATTTTAATCCATGACGGCGTAGTGTGTTACTAATGGTTTTCTTTGAGACTGTGGTCCCAGCTCTCTTCAGGTCATTGACCAGGTCCTGCCGTGTAGTTCTGGGCTGATCCCTCACCTTCCTCATGATCATTGATGCCCCACGAGGTGAGATCTTTCATGGTGCCCCAGACCGAGGGAGATTGACCGTCATCTTGAACTTCTTCCATTTTCTAATAATTGCGCCAACAGTTGTTGCCTTCTCACCAAGCTGCTTGCCTATTGTCCTGTAGCCCATCCCAGCCTTGTGCAGGTCTACAATTTTATCCCTGATGTCCGTACACAGCTCTCTGGTCTTGGCCATTGTGGAGAGGTTGGAGTCTGTTTGATTGAGTGTGTGGACAGGTGTCTTTTATACAGGTAACGAGTTCAAACAGGTGCAGTTAATACAGGTAATGAGTGGAGAACAGGAGGGCTTCCTAAAGAAATACTAACAGGTCTGTGAGAGCCGGAATTCTTACTGGATGGTAGGTGATCAAATACATATGTCATGCAATAAAATGCAAATTAATTATTTAAAAATCATACAATGTGATTTTTGTTTTAGATTCCGTCTCTCACAGTTGAAGTGTACCTATGATAAAAATTACAGACCTCTACATGCTCCCCACTGTATAGGCATATAAGTGACTTTAACTTACTTTATTGGTCTGAAAAATAGACAAATCAATTTAAGCCGAAAAATTACATACAAATGATCATAGGTCCTGGTATATCATATGACGTGAAACATATTATATATTCAATATCTATCAATAATTTTCGCACTTTGGTTTTCAATTAAAGGAGGTTTTACTTTTGATCAATGATAAAACCAGAATATTACTGAAAAACAAAATGGAAAATACCTGCAATTACCTCATACTTCCTAGTTGTTTTTAAAAAAAAAAACATTTTCAAAATTACACTTCATCCACGCCACCTCTTTTAATAGTGGTTCAGAGTGTGTGAGATCTCTGGCCAGTCAGCAGCTCCTCCTCTGCGCTCTCCTGCTTTAATCTCTATTTGATGTGATTTCAGCAGCTGTCTCTAATACGAAGGTACCTGACAGAATTACAGGACTGCTGCAGAGAGTAGCTAGATTCACTTTCTTGTGGCTTTCTAAACACTGTTTGTTGGGCCAGTGTGGAGCTGTGAAGTTTAGTGGAGATTACCCAGTCTACAGTTTTTATACAAGGCTTTGAACACAGGAAGTGCATTCTAACTTGCTCTACAATTAATTGAACTCATTCTAAGGTGATGCAGCAGGATACAGTTTCATTCAAAGACCCAAGTTATAAGTTCTTTCACATATCATAAATGAGATCCTTTTCCCTTCATTGAAAGCCTAAGAGAATTTGAATAAATAAATAAATAAATAAAAGACTAATAACAATGACTGACCATTTTTTAGACACTTAAGATGTATTTAAGATGATTATGTTTTGATGTTGGCATGAAAATAACATCTTTTTGAATTTTTATTAAAATATCCTTTAGATCACATAGCTCATTTTAATGTGATTAAATCAATGAGGGAACAGACAAGATAGAGATTCAGCCGTTAATGTTCATCTATCAAATGACATATTCCAATTTTTATAGGCTTCTTAATTTGATGCTAATTTTGTATTACGTTTCCAGTTTTACAGCGATAGTCACTTAATTATCAGCTGAGCAGAAGGTTGAATAATGAGTAGAGAGGCTGCTGTCTAGTATTGAAGGGACTCTGTTAGTTCTGGGTGACAGACTTATAAGAAGCAATTACACCCACCCAAGTCCTGTCTGACAGTTTTATGATTTAACATCCATTTTTTTAATATCCTCCATCCTCTGTTCAGCTTTAAAAGTGAGGCATATAGGAAAAGCAGCTGAGAAAGGAAGAAAAGGCAGAGAGAAAGAGAGACAGCGACTGAGCCATAAATGACGTCACCCTTTGGTCCTACTGAGGATCCACTCCAGAGAGGGGCTAATTATTACACATCTGAAAACAAGATTGATTCGACTCGTGTCCTCAGAGCGCTAAATCTTCAGGATGAAGGTGGGCAGAAATGCAGAGTCATTGTATCTCACTTTCATACTCATTATGTGATAATGCCAAATGATTATAATAATTCAGTCAACACATTCATTTTGGGAACAAGTCCTGCCAGGACTGCACTGATATTCCTGAACTAAAAAATTTGCATGGAGGCATACTGCTAAGTACTACACATTTACCTGATATAAATGAACTTGTAACCCTTTGTTCCTCCATACCCTCATGCAGACCCTATAGACTCTCCATTGCTGTCTACACCAATTACATTATAGAAATTGATGAGAGGAAAGAGGGGCCAAACCCTTAATTAATTTTGCTGCAAGAAAGTGCATCTCTGTCTATTTACCTTTGATCCAGTTTCCCGGCAGTAAAAAAAAGGGGTGCTGTACTAAATCAAGAAAAGTTATGTGTTTAGCCCGAATGCAAATTTGAGATCAGTATTAAATACCTGTATCTGTGAAACAAATTTTGCTTATGGTGAGAAGTAAATGTCTCCAGTTTGACTCAAGATGACAAATGTATAAATGCAATGTATTTCAGATCATCGGCATGTTATGTCAGAAATTTTGCACTCTCCGACTCCTTCAAAACTCTTATACGAATTATCTTTAATATCACTGTGCAGTCAACACTACCTGCAAACATTACATCAATCCATTTTCAAGGGAAATTCCTTTTGATATAACTATTCCCACATTCAAGTCCATTGAAAAGAAAAGGCTAATGCCCAGCGGACATAGAAAATAACTTCCCCCAACCCAAAACACTCACATGTTCTTAAAATACAAACAATAAAAACAATTAGTCAATCATGCCAGCCAAATCTACAAAATATAGATATCCAGGTTATTGTGCTCTTTCTTGGGACTTATTTCTTCACTGCTAACAAATATTGTGACAAAGGCAAGATTGTGATATCTATGTTTATTTGTGGTACTTACACAAAGTGGCAAGCAATTTTGTCAGTGAGTCAAAGTTATACTTCCTCACCAATAGTCAAACTACGGAGCACAGAAGTGGATATGGTGATGAAAAAAAAATGAGATAGAAGGAAAAATTATATTTTAATGATTTAGCATTTTATTTAGCAACTTTTGCAAAACTTTTGCGTTCACCTGAGAAACTTTGTGTACGCTCGCAAAAGCATTAAAAGCATGTTTTTCTCCTTCATTTTTTTTTCTATCACCATATCCTCGCTATCAAACAAACCTGTATGTGTGTGAAGATAAGAGAGTCTTTACCTAGTTCAGTGGATCTCAAAGCCCCACCCCCCCACCCACTTGCTGATAAATTTCCAAGAATTTCTTTTTCTGCGAAAATAAGAAATATCTTGATTTTTAGTTGTTTTAACCTATTTCAATGGTTATATTGTCTTATTTTAAATGGTGTCTGAAGCACGTGTCTAAACACACCAATCTGATTGGTCGAACATGGATGTGGCAACGTAGTAGCATGTCACAGAGACCATGAATAGACACCAGAAATGTCATAAGTAACCAATATAAGAACAGCCATGAAATTGCTCTTTAAATTCTTTCAAATAAATAATAGAAAACTGCATAAATAATTCTTGACCTTGAACTGACCAAAGAATTTAAGGAGATCAGGTTACAAAAACACACACATTTTAACATTAAATTTAGGTTTTAAATTCACTGTTGTTTTATATAGAATTGTTCAGTGGTGAGTAATGTCATTACATTAATAACTGTAATTAAACTGTAATTAACTGTAATAAAAAAAAAAGAGTAATCCCTTTTTTTACTTGTTGGGTCATCTGAACTCTTCGTAAAAGGCTGGATTCAAACTGGAGCTGGCGTAATCTCTAGTTACCTTGGAATGGGCATCCCAAGATAGAGACAGAAAAGCAAATGGAAAATAATTAGCATAGCTGCTGTTAATAACATTTAAACCAAAAATAATAATGTGCATTTGATCTGATATAACTGGAGTACAAGGTTATGAGGTGCATTATGTGAATGCTTGGCTAAAGAGACGTGTCTTTAATCTAGATTTAAACTGGGAGAGTGAGACTGAGCCTCGAACATCATCAAGAAGGCTATTCCAGAGTTTAGGAGCCAAATGCGAAAGCACTCTCCTTTAGCGGACTTAGATATCCTAGATACTACCTCCAAAGTTTGGTCCAAAGTTTTGTGACCTTAATGAGCGTGATGGATTGTAGGGCGATAGAAGATCAGTTAAATACACAGGAGCTGGACCACTTAGGTCCTTATAGGTCAGTAGCAATACTTTATAATTGATACGGAACTTAATAGGTAACCAGTGTAGAGATGATAAAATTGGGGTCATATTTTCTTGACCTGGTAAGAAATCTAGCAGCTGCATTTTGGACTAATTGTAGCTTGTTTACTGAGGATGCAGGATAACCACCTAGTAATGCATTACAGTAATCCAATCTAGAGGTCATGAATGCATGAACTAGCTTTTCTGCATCAGAAACAGATAAAGTCTGACAGATTCATAATTTTTTCGATAGAATCGATCTGCTCGGGGCCCTGCAACAGCTGACTGGCAGGGACCGATCGAACTGACAGACAAGAAGAGTTGCTGATAAGCGAAGATGGGGAGGATAGCCCGCCGGATGCCTCTACCTCCCAAATCACCTGCGGTGGTGGGATTAGTAGAGACGTTCCCTGAGAGCCCTGAAGGAAGTCGGTACACGATGGCTTGGTATGCACAGACCTCCCACGGGAGGGGTTGCTCTTAGGGACCAGGATCTAAAGGCATCAGGTTTAGTCGAAGCTGTTGGCTCCTGGACACAGCGAGGGATTAGCTCCTTGAATGCTGCCGACTGAGGTTTTGCCTCCTGATACCTGTCGACGACGGTGTTGACTGCGTCGCCAAACAGGCCAGATGCCAAAATTGGGGCCTCAAAGAGAAAAGCTTTATCTTTTTCTTTTATCCCTGTTAGATTAAGCCACAGATGCGCTCCGTGGCACGGGCCATCTGCTTGGACTGACCGCTTGCTTCTCATTGGGCCAATCGATCTTTAATTTGGCTATCACACGCGTTGCAACCTTGAGCAGCTCCTCAAATGCCGTGGATTGAGGAAGCTGCTCTGCTGAAGCCCCAGCTTCTTGTCTACATCCAGCCCCCCAGAGCCAAATGCAGACAGCATGAGTTTCTGGTCCGAAGAATTCACAGAGCGAGCTTCGAGATCCTAATGAATCTAACTCCTGGTCTAAAGACTTTCAGTTCACACATAAACAAAATTTTTGCAGGACACAGACACACACTCAACAAACATGTGGCTTCTGAAGACAAAGAAGCTAATAATGCGCATTTCTGGCATCTATTTATGGCCTCTGTGACGTGCTATGCTACATTGGCACATCCATATGTTCCGCCAATCAGATTGCCATGTTCAGACCAGTGCTTTAGACACCGGCTCATGCAGGAGTGTTCCCATAGCGTCAACACCATGACGCAGTGTCAAACTTCCACTTTGAAGGGGAATCACTGACCTGGACAATCACTAGCTGGACATGCAGGTAGTGTCTAATGAATATCTAATGAAGAGCTTCTTCATCACTGACAAGTAAAAGGATGCATTTTTAAGTTAGTTTTCACTGGTAATGGGCTGTGATAATGTTGTTAAACATTCACTACATCTAGCTCTTTTCTCCTAAGTTCCTAAGTTTCCTGTTAAGTATGTTTACTGAGTGAGAAACCGCTCTAAATAATTCAGTTTGTGAGTGGCGAATCAATTCAGATTGCATCGCTAACCTGTGTGACAGATACAAAGAAGTGATTCATTCACGAATGAAGCTTTGTTTCATTTAGTTTTTTCTTTGTTCCAGCTTTGTTTTTTCATCAATCATAGGTATGTATACGTAGATGCCACATTCGCCCGCTCAATGATGCCACAAAATTGAGCAGCTTCTGGTTGTGAAA
The DNA here is from genome assembly GCA_039654105.1 of Coreius guichenoti. Classification (NCBI taxonomy): domain Eukaryota; kingdom Metazoa; phylum Chordata; class Actinopteri; order Cypriniformes; family Gobionidae; genus Coreius; species Coreius guichenoti. Next base: position 28,860,611 of record CM077168.1, read on the forward strand.
CTGCCATTATTTAAATTCTCGAAGAAATGGTATAACCTTTCACAGGTGAGAATGTGTTGGTTTATGTTTTTATATGTATCAATTCAATATTACAAGTCTTTACTATGGTACTTTTTTAATGTTTTTACTTTTACTATGGTAACTTTTTAATGCCGTGTTAGCTGACGCCTTCGCCTTGCATTGTGTTAGTTTTGAAAAATCATCTGCTGAAGTCTATTGCAGATACAGATATTCATATTCATGTCTCTAACAATGCATTCACACAGGGCGTCAGTATTAACGCTTTTCATTTACTTTGAATGGGTGACGTCATGGGTTGCCCAACTGAATTGTGGGTTCTGTTGCATCACGTCACTGGCGTTGCTTGCAGCAGAAGTTGAACTTTAAGCGCCAACTCAGGCGTCAGCCAATCAGAACGCCTATGCAAATACCTTAGCTCAGAGGTTAGCCAATTGCGTTTATGCAACACCAGAAAAGTAATGTAATTGGCTGTTGTCACTATGACAGTTGCGTCAACGGCCTCCGTCAAGCGTCGAAGCCCCGAGTGAATGCAGGATAACTACGGTTGCAGATGCTCAGTCAACTTGCTCTTGAATGTTCACGAACCGGTTTTGACCGTTCCAATATGGCGGACGGCTTACGTATTGTGGCCCATAGAAACAACCGCTAATGAGGCATCTATGTATATATGTCTATATCATATTAATACAATAAATATTAATATGGTTTGTCATGCTTAATTTGTGTTCATAATCATTAAATACTATTAAAAAACTGCAAACAAGAATAAATGCCCTTTTTTGATCATCAGATGATCAGGGATTGGCTCACAAACTCGTCTGGCATGGTAATGGGCTGTGATAATGCTATTGATGACAGCATAATGGCTGCCCGTGACCATGAATTAAATAAGATCTGTTATGATATTTGTTCAGCTCTCACATGGACTGCCTTGTGGACAAAAGATAATACTGAGGCAAAGTAAGGCTAAAGGAAAAGAAAGAGATCTGAGAGAGGCAGAGAAAGAAAGGGAGAAAAACGAGAGAAGAACAAGAAGAGGATGACGTAAAGGAACAAGAAGGAGAAGGGAGAAAAGAACGATATGGACAAATCTGTTAGGACTTGTTGGCATTGTCAAGGCCAAACGAATGGTCAGGGCTATTGTCTCTGTGCTACATGTCCAAGCATAGCATGGCACAGTCACCTGTGTTATTCAGAGTTTACATGAACTCTTTGTCAGGGTGCAAAACTCTTTAAAATGGTCTCAGGGGTGAAGCCCTATCTTGAGGGAGCCGAGTGGAGAAGAGCAGAGGCCTGCTTCTATCTCTCAATCTGTGCCTCTCAATCCCAATCACAGGCACATTGTTCTCATCATGTTGTGGAAAAGGCTTTTGACAGGGCACAGTGATGAATCACCCACGCCAGTCTTTCAGCAAGGGAAATAGAGTGAGCAAGTGAGCGAGAGAGAGAAAGAGAGGGAGCAAGAGAGATAGAGCGACAGGGCCTCACAATGTAAGTAAGGGCAGCAGAGAGGAAGGAGAAAAGAGGAAAAAAAACATCAACCACACAGCATTCAATTCATTTCTGTACCTCTTTCATGTCTGGCTCTTTTCATTGGTGCGACGATGTTTTAAAGTTATGCTCTCCTTTTTTCTCAGGATCAGGTTGAGCAAATAGCAAGAGGCAGAGGCTGAAAGAGGAAGTGCTTTTACCTGGGCAGAGGTGCTGATGGCCATGAGCTCCCTGTTATGTTGGAGACGCTTAGAAAAACAAACGTTAAACAGACCCAATTCCTTAACTAATGAGCTGGCATTCTAATCTCTTTCAGAGTTTAGTCTGACACAAAGAGAAAACACATTTCTTTCCACATTCACATCATGAAATATAACTTATCAATTCAGTATCTTTTTCCTTTTTTTAATTTAGGGAACACATGATTTCTGGAAGCGAGAGAAGCAGATGTTTAAGTGTATCTTTGATCATGTGAACATCTCAAAATGATCATTATACACATTTTTATTTAAAGAAAAAATAGAATACACAATTAGAGGGTCGTCCCATTTGTTTTGGCCCAAAGCAAGCAATTTAATTATGTATACGGTCGTAAAAGTATTCCTAAGGATATATGAGGCAGTGGCCATTACTGTATTTTGTTTCTCGAGAATGATACTGCATATATAAGTATTTGCATATTAGTATGTGTCTGTGCATGTGTGTGTATTTGTTTTAATCTAAGCTACTTTTTTTGAATGGGCAATTTGTACAGAGGGATGGGTGGTAGGGTGGGTTGTGATTGTAAGATTTTATTTTTATTTTTTTATTTTTTTTAAATGAATACTTATATTCAGCAAGGATGCATTAAATTGATTAAATGTGACAGTAAAAAACATGTACAATGTTACAAAAGATTTCTATTTGAAATGAATGGTGTTCTTTTGAACTACTGAACTTTATATTATTTCTATTATCTTAAAAAAATGTATCACGCTTTCCACAAAAATGTCAGTCAAGGATTATGTGACATTGAAGAAACTGAATATATATTTAAATAGTATTTCACAATATTAGTGTTTTACTGTATTTTTGATCAAATTAATGCAGCCTGGGTGAGCATAAAAGACTTATTTCAAACATTTTGAATGGTAGTGTAGCTGATAAAAAAATATATATATAAAATCAGCATTATAACCAACATGATATTCAATTACTCTCTGCATTATGTTGATAATGGTTGATATCATGTTGGTGTCCTTATTACAATCTAACAAGTTATTTTAAATACCCTTAAATCTTTCCCCTTCACATCTTTGAGATAAACTTGGATTTTTCTGGGCTGGACTGCAGTGATGTATAAGATGTAAGATTAACCATAACTTACTGCACAATTATAGAGCAGCATGAATGTGGGAGGAGCCAGACTCAACCCACATGCCTCCACCACACCTCCTCAAACCCCAGACTAAACAACATGTGCTGATTGACAAGTCCTAAAATTTGCTATAGGCCTTCCCATTCTCGGCCTGCTGCCAACAAAATATCCTGCTTATTAGCAGACTAATTTCAATGCATGGTGGACTTTTAAACAAGCACAAAATGTTAAAGCCATTCACTACATCTATACAAAGATAAATGGTCTTTAATAAGACACAGTGTGAAGCATAGTAAACGTCTCCTTGCCAAGTGCCCCAGGGCATACCTTTTTAAACCATCCGAGTAATTATGCACTTTATTCTTTGGCCATAAAACGTAAAACTTTTGCGCAGGGTGAATTCGGCTGTGTTGATAAATGGGTTTTGGAGTGAACAGACTGCTTAGCTGGGCTAGTTAAAGCATGCGCACTGCACATAAACAGGAAATGGGTCCAGGGCCCTGACTGCCACAGCTTTGACAAAGGGTTCACCTAGCGCTTTTGTGATCAGATACATATACATATTTCATATCTATTCAGCTCTAATCTCCCAACCCTGAGATGGATTCTGTTTGGAAAGCTAGTGCATACATTGCAAAACAAAAAAGAACGCTGATAATGGTTGCGACTTCCGAAACTTTGCGAAACCAATGAGGTTGCCTTTTTTTGATGGCTTGTCTGAATCGACCTGTTGGGTGCTTTTTGTGTGAGAAAGATATTGCGCTGATAAAGGCCAACAAGGACGATGAGAGCAGTAGGTTAAAAAGTGAGACGCACCCTTGGCTGAGTGGGTTAGAGGGACTGACACCTGGGCAAACACTGCCGAAAGACTCATCTGTCATCAGCTCTGAGAGCGAGTTAGAAACTCAGCCGCTTTTGTCGATCCACAACAAAGGGGAACATATGAATTAATTTAACACTTGGCATTCAGTGGTCTCTGAGGTTGAGTTCTTTTAAAGTCAATATTATGGGTCAATAAATATCATAAATTGCTTGAGTCTACATCCTTGACTTAACTATATGCTGGACTTGATTTGCCTTATTGCTGTTGTTGTGCTCTCTGATCTCCACGCTCTTCATTCGACACTTGTCCAAGACATACACAGTACTTATCCTCAAGTCTTCATTACATACCTCCATTTCAAACTCATTCTGAATTTGAGATTAAGTAAGGCACAGTAGGAGATAACTAAAACGCCTGAAAACGATGATATGTTTGTATTCTTTGTACTTAGTCTTTTGTGACACATACTTGGGGGCTGAAGAAAACTCTTGTGTGGCTGGGAATGCTAAGCCATTAAGGCCCAGATTCCATGGTGAGCTCAGAGCCGTGCAGACTGTGAGTGTCACAACTACAAAAATCAGAGTATTAGCGGACACACTAACACCCCTTAGCCTTATTCAGTCTGAATACTTACACTGAGTCTGCTGACAAAAGAATCATTATATATAGAGAGAGAGCCATATTCCATGCGATTTTCCATTATTCAATTCTAAGGATGTGCACCTGCAGAACACAAACAGGGCTACAAAAATAAAATATATATATAATAAAGGTAAAATAATAATAACTAAATTATTATTATTGTTATTATGTAGATTTATGTATTTTTTATGATGCTATATCAGACATGCATCTGTGCTTTTTCAATAATCATCAGTGTGATCACACCCTTCTTAAATTACCAAGAGAGCTTCTGCATGTGATATGAGCACCAATATGTTAGCTGCTGACTGTGACACTGAGTTGAACATAAATCAGCTAAGCACATCAGTGAATGAGCTTCAGAGACATTTCCATGGCAACACATGCATTGAAATCGCAGAGACTGATTGTTTTCTGTCAAAGGCCAGCTACACGCACAGAAAACCTTGAGAGACCACGTAGACTAGCACCGTGTGAAGGCTTTCACTTTTCCCCAGCTAAGATGAAGCACAGCACTCGGACTGCTGTGCATGTAGAAAAGAAACTCTAAGCTGTTTAAGTCAGCCAGTAATCCAGCTATGAGTGCAATGTGACATGACCACTGGGGACAATGAGGGCATGCTCGTTCATTCATTGTCCTGACAGCCTGATATCATCTCCATGTTATCTAGATCTGCTACCAGCAGAGCAACGGGCTTCTTAACATCCTTATTAATAAGTTTGGACTAATCAGTGTCTTCATTACACCCTAAAGCTGCAGTAACAGGACTGAATTTATTTGTGAAATCCCCACAAATCCTCAGGATGGCTGTCAAAGATTAAGAGTTTTCTGTGAATGTGTCCTCCATTCTTAAGATCTATATTCACAAATTATTTATTTTCTGGAACCTCAGTCACTAGACAACATCTGTGGAAAGAGGGGAAACAACACCCCCTATAGCCACTAGTAATTTTTTAACAACAACAAGGGATATATTATAGTTGCAAATATTTGTTCATTTATGTACCAAATACTGTGCATATTTTGTAATATTTTGGTGTACACACGCTGTGGAACCATGTAATACTGTCATGAGTATTTTACAGCAACAAGATGTTGCATTTAATAAACCAAATTGTTCTAAAATAGGCACAATAAACGTGACAAGTATCGTACTTAACGGACACTAAACTATGTAATCATTTACAGTTTATGCTTTGTTAAAATATATTATCGAAAGAGTAACCATACTGCGTATTCTGTTGTAGCAATCTTTAAAACTGCTTCAGTAACATTTCATTCAAACTATCAATATCTGTCAAAGGCAGTTTTGTTAAAGACAACAATGGACTTGTAAAACAATAATTGAAAGAGAAATATAGCGAGAACATGACTAACTTACTGATATATACATTAAAACAGTGTAACAATTGAGAAAGATTTCCATTGTTGTCAATCACTGAAAACTCTTTAGTTAAGTCACCATGAAATGAGATTTCTTTTTTTTAAGGAATATTGCAGTAATCATTATAAATCTGTGTACATAATTATTTTTTAAATTCATGTGCCTTCATAATCTTTAATCAAAATATCTTTCCCTCCCTCTAGCAGTGACATCTCTTCTCTGACATGTTTACCGGCGCGAGGGTGGGACATCCAGTCACTCACATGAGATCACAGCAGTAGCAAACCATAATGATACAATAATCCAATCAATTCACGATGGACAAAATCAAGACCCGCCCTACTTTTTTTTTTTCGAGAAGCCATTTCACTCAGATAAACTTTACAATAGCAACTTTCGTTTCATTCTGACAAAAATCAAAAGCTAGGGAGAATCAGCTGGATTTAAAACAAAAAGTGTCCACTTAAGGGGGAAAAATAAAAATAATAATTATTATTATAATTAACAATTAAAAAATAATTAATATGCCTTTAAATGACAAAAATTATTATTGGTGAATAAAATGACTCAGTGCTGAGTCATTTGGTGCAGCTTTGATACACAGTACAAGCACAAACAGGAGCAAGCTTTTAAAAAGTTAGCATGAGGATTAACACCCCTCCTATGGTAAATCTCTGTACTGCATGGCAATAAATCACTCCACTTAATTTCATTACATTTTCCATTAATCCACAGCATTTTTGGCAGGCAAACTATTTTTTTTAATGGTTTCCATACAGATTAAAAGCTTTGCTTTTGCCCTTGTGAAAGTTTGAAATATAAGAGATTTAAGGAATTTCAGGAATCCTCATATAGTGAAGTGCATTTTATTCTAAATTTACAATTAGAAGTGTATAGAAGCCTATAGATCAGCCTGCTTTATTATGACATGCATCCCTTCAAAAGTGTGTCTGATTTGAGTCGTCATCTCAAATCATTAGAGTTTAAGAAGAAATGTGGGTTATAAGCTAATTACACTGTAATAAATAAATAATGATCATCTTAACTTGGAGCAACAAAACTTCACAGGTCAATTCAAAGCATGTGATCAGAAATAGTGATCTTTATAACAATGATTGGGTTTATGATTTATATCACATATTAACACAATATAACTACATTTTACATGCCATAGGGGCATGTTGTCACAAAAGGTCAATGTCTGTTGAATTTAGGACTATTTTCACTGGTGTAAAAAGTAACAACTAACCCTTTTCTCTCCTGTAATTAATATAACAAATTTATTAACTGTACACTGTTAAATGGATCTGTTCAAACTACTACTTTTCACAAAGTATTATTTTTATATAAATATTATATAATTTAGTGCTGTCAAATCGATTAATCGTGATTAATCACATCCAAAAAAATGTGTTTACATAATATATGTGTGTGCTGTGTATAATTATTATGTATATATAAATACACACTCATTCATGTATATATTTAAGAAATAGTTGCATGTATATACTGTATATATATTTCATATAATTTATATTATATATAAATATAAATATTTTATATATAAATATAACAATTTTTTCTTAAATATATACATGCTTTTGTGTGTAGTTATATATACATAATAATTATACACAGCACACACACATATATTATATAAACACAAACTTTTATTTTGGATGCGATTATTTGCGATTAATCGATTTGACAGCACTAATAATTTATTTTATTCTTTTATTTAAAAATTCTAGTTCTATTTGTGTTTTTCACTCATGCATTGTTTATCACTAGTAACTTCCAAGCAACATTCAAAGTCAAATCACAAGGTAGGAAAAATCCTGTCACACCATAGTCTGATGTGAAGTTATTGGTGAAATAGTATTTCATCTCATGTCTCTGTTTGCTGTGAAAATAATCAAAGACTTGAATCACACATACCAATTTGCATTAACCATAACTATCCCTCTTCTTCTCAACTACAGTGTGAGGAAGCATGTGTACTGCAATTTAAAGATGACAGTAGGAATGGGAATCTCTTCTAATGGCTAGATGGGCATCAGTGATTGGGAGCACTCCCTCGTCTCCAGCTCAAGAAACCAGTCATAAAAGGATTGGACTCCTCAGACTGCATTGGCAAATAATAATTAACTCCCCTTTGGTCTCACAGACACAAGCAATAATTGACAAAGCAGATCTTAAGACCTCAGAAGACACTTTGCCATGTTAATATGATGAATTAACATCTGAAAAGCATCCCAATAGGACATTATTCCAAATGCTCATAATGTTTCAGGTGAAGTGTCTGAGCAGACAACAAAAAGACATTTAGTCCTGTAGTCATATTGCTATATATCCAACTCATCATAAATCACACATAGCAGAATGTCGGAATTTGTGTTGCTGAGAAAACTAACTCTAACGGATGAATGTGAAAAAACATAATTCAGAGGAAGTGTGTATGTGTGTGCTATATGGAGGAAGTCGTGATTCTCCATACAGAGAGACGGGCACAGATGCTCTTGCTCTCCTTATACGGTTTGTACATTTTATCATCTCCTCGGCAGAGGTGTGTCACTGCACTGTTCTCAATCTGATCTGACAGAGTGCTGGTGTTTTCAGTGATACAACATCTTAGCAAAGTGCTCCAAAGACGAAGCCATGTTTTATTCATTTCATCTTCATAACCCATGAAAATAGACAGAGATGCAACTTCGTCCTAGTCAAACATGCCTGCTGGGTCTGACAAAACTAAGTTTCACACATTCACACCAAGCTTGGCCTAATGTGATTGCTGTGCATTAGTCATAATTCAACCATTCATTCATGTAGTTTTGTAGCCATTTTGCTTTATGTAAATTAAGTTCTCAGAGAAAGACTTGATTGATCATGGCCTATAACACATAATTACGTGTCTCTTGAAGTACAAATACAGTTCATCCTAATGATTTAATCTCTCTCTGACCTTTTATGTTGTAAAATTGTTCAACTATTCCAAGCACATGTTGGATCTTAAAAAGAGCTTTATAAAAAAAGTTATATTATATATTTATTACATTATTTTTATTGCGGTTGTTCTTTTAATGTATTTGTCAACAACATCAAGACTTTTTTACCAATGTAAGACTACTGTGCACCAGTGGTTCGCAATCTTAGTATTGGAGCTCTTAAAGCAATGAAACACCAGCACTGTGATACCTGTCTTGAACATTTGATAGACATTACACAAATAAAGTAAATGCTCTCATAAATGCTCACTGAATCTGGATGAGGCCAATCACCACCTCCTTTCATCCAGAGCAGAAATTTACACTATACAGTAGCTCAGGGCCACTGACCACCATCAATATTTTATCAGGCCCCAACCCTGACACATAATTTTTTCATGTGACACTTAAGCGGCTGTGGAAATGGAGGTTTCTAGGCATGTCAGAAAAACTGCATTATTTTGTTCATTGGGATAAAAGATTGTTAGGAATACGAAATGTTATTTCTCTCTTATGTGTGCACATTTTTCAAACATGACATACATATTGTAGATAGTCATGCAAGTTCACCTACAGCAAGTGCGTGATTTACGAATGTAAGAGCTCTATAAGCTCCCCAAGGGAATTATTGCCAATTCGAATACAAAGGTCTATGGTCATAACCTAATGAAATAGTTTTTATTGGTAAACAATGCATATGATTTCTAATGAAATAAATCCAGCAAAATACTGTAGCTGTGCATACTGCACATCACTTTTTTAAATAAACAGAAACAATGTTCATTGTCAAAAGTGAGGTGATTACAATTAAAGTCGGATATAATGGAAGGGTGTGATCAACAAAAAGAGAAAAAGAAGAGTGTCCTGTTTGCCCAACAGTAGTATTTGAACGAAAAGGATGAGAAAGGATTTGTGGTAAAAAGGAGGTGTGGTGGGGAGGGGAGATAGGTGGACAAAAAAAAAGCACAAAATCTTTTCACTAACTCTGCCGAGTGTTGAGGCCTCAGCCCTGCCTGTCTGTTGCCCTGGGTGCGTGTGAAATGCTTCCCGTGAACAAAGTAAGCCATGGGCGCATCCCAAAGGCCTTTGTGGCCAAAGCCTGGTGAAGAGGCTCTTCACAGCGCCAGCAAACACAGACTACAGCCTCTCACCACAATTCTGCAGATCCTCCCATTGTGTCCCAACACACATTACACACTCGAGAGGGAAAGAGGAGAAACAAGGCAAAACTAATGAAAAGCTTTGAGTGGCTGCTCTTCTCGGAGCACACCCACACTCTAAAGCCCAAGAACTGCCCCAGACGCACACATGCTCACATACCTCACTTCCAGCTAATAATTGCTATTGAAACACTTATTTGCTGTTGTTACCTGCACATCCTGCCACATCAAGTGGGATAGTTTTGCTGTGGTGTTACTCCAATGACCTGGAGGAGGGACGTCCTATACCTTATCAACATGTATCATGTAAGGCAAAAAAAGCCTATTCCCTCCTCTCTGAAATAGTTAAAAAGAGGTTCACCATCAAGTTAATGTGTGGGAAATGTCAAAACAGCATATGCATGACAAATTGTACTGAGCAAACTAATGCTGGTTAGAACAAATAGTTTTCACAGAATAGTCCAGCTAAAGAATTTTGTGTTATGTGTGGACACATTCATAACAGCATAAATGGGACTACAGTTTGAGAATTAGTTCAAAGCCTATTAAATTTACTGGACCCAAGAAAAGACAAGAAAACTTTTGGGTTTAATCATCTTTTATACTGATAACTGTTCTTAAACTATTTTATTGTCTCTTTATTTAAGATACAATATACGCTTTATCATGTGTAAGTGATGCATGATAATTCATCATAATAAATTACAGGCCAAAAATTTAGACCTCTTCCATCCACCCATGACCCTAACCATAACCCTAACTCTGCATTGCGTTCCTTTTAGTGAGTTTTACTCGCTGCACAGCATATTTACTAATTACAAACATGCTAGCATTCTAAGGGAAATTTGGGGGGAAAGGCTTCAGAGAATATTTTTTAAGGAGAAAGAAGGGGAAGATTGAGCTTTGACATAACAGGAATCAATTACATTTAAAAAAAAAAAAATATATATATATATATAAAACAGTTAATTTGACTGTTTTTGCTGTATTTTTAAGCCTTTGTATAAAAAACAATGTTGTGCACAGTCACCTCTCCAAATAATATGTAGTCTCTCTCGCTCTCTCTAACTACGACTATGGTGCAACAATAAGTATATTGAAAGTAAAAAGAAAAAAAAAAAAAAAGAAAAATCCTTAGCTTCAAAATTTATATTAAACATCTAAAAAGCTAATTTGCTCAGACATTGCTAGAACTTGGTAGAAAAGCCTATATTTATTTTTGTACTTAATATTTCATGCATTATATAAAATGAAGGAAGGTCAGCGAGCCAGTCAGCAGTTAAGAACTTTAAAAATATGCACTGTGTATGAGCACAGCAGAGGGAGGCAGACATGTGGCCCTGAGTGCATTTTACTGTATTTCATCAGGAAAAGATACATTCTCTAAAAATAGGAAGGATGAAGAACTGGATGGAGAGGGAGGGTTAAGGGGACTTTGAGGTAAAACAGGCCTGCTGATCTGTGTAAATTTAGAGACTAAGATGCTGAGTAACTTTTTTATTATGTTCAGGTAATGTAAAGCTACAACAAATAGATCTCAAAACAAATTGATAACTTCTCTTTGAGATTTTAATACATTTCAAATGTGGAAAATATATTAGTATCAAGATATTGAAATACTGAATGTAATATTGAAGTTGTTTTGACTCAACAAGCAGCCACATTTTGTCTACAAAAAAAAAAAGCAAAATTTTTCTTGTTTCAACGTAATTGATCACTTTATGTATTACTAATATGTTTTGGCATGTACTTTTGTTATTGCGGAAGAGGATATGTTTTAGATATTACTGAACTTACTGTGGAAAAATGTTGTGGAACCCTCTGACATCAGAGATCATTTAGAGACTATAATCAGGGACTACGCTTTAAAATATTGTCACATAATTATTTTCTGTTCTAATTGTGTTCATGCCCAATCCCATGAGTACGAAACACATCATCTGCCTGAGTATCCTGAAATGATTTCCACACATAGTTCTGTAACCGCATGACATTTTGTCTCAGTTATCTGAAGCATGTCTCACCACCTCTCTATGTTGGGTCTTGTCCTTTTAGGATGGAGAAGCTTGTAAAAATATTCTCAAACTGCAAAAGAAAAACAACTTAGGTGAAGGGGATTGTCCTCAGTAAATGGCGAGAACAAATCATTTTTTCTCTTGAGTGACAGATAACTTCATGAAGACATGGCAGCTCTGTTTACCATAGGCAAAAATGTCATTGTAAAGATACAATACAATTATTAAGACACCAGGAACTCAGTATTGTCAGCAGCACAAATGTACATTATATGTGTGCATGTTTGAAAACTGGATTTCAATAAACAATATTTTATCTAGTCACCAGTTGCATAAGAAACTGAATAAAACATCACATAAATCATTATTTATTAGCAGGAAAACAAGTAACATAATCCAAAACGTCCAGCAAAATTGTACTACCTTCATGATCACACCTTTATGTTTTTCAGTTTGTGGTGGAAGGGAATTCTTGTCTGGTGATTCTGACAATCTTTGTAGCAATGTGGGTAATACGAGACAAAAGTTACTCAATGGCATAGTATCACAATACAAGACCTAGTCTATAACAAAATGCAAAGTCATGGGGATTCATGCGTAAACTCATCTTCAGAATATTATGGGAAATGTCCTTCTAATAAGCCTAGAAGATGATAATCTCCCAAATAAAATAGGTGCAACGCTTGTTTATAATACTTAATATGCAGCACCAGACCAGCTGTGCCCTGATACTGAAAGACACACATTGTTCGCCTCCTGTGAACTGCTGGAAAAGAACCAGCTTTGAAATGTGATTTATGTATCATCTGTGTCACCTCAATAGCCATATATTCACATCATGGAGCAGCTCTGAAGCAACTTTATGGCCAAACTGTGTTAAAAACAGTTTAAACAGCACATATCATTTGATTAAATGGTACCAGTGTTTTTCTGACACTTTTTAGATTCTAATTTTGACTGAGAGTTTTACAATGGACATCAAGATAAGATAAGAAGCATAAAGATAAATTTCATTAAGACAATGTGGTTGAGTGTGCTTATAAAATAAAGCTGCATAATGCTCAAAAAAGCATTTCGTAGAGTATATACACCATATATCCTGTGCACCTTGCATGGAGAATATAAATCTCAAAGCAGGGAAATATGGTAATTTTGACATTTTACAACTTGTGACCTATTCAGTGAATTAAAGAAAGGATCTGGCATTATAGAAATACACAAGAAGTTAACCTGAGATAGTTCACCCAAAAATGCCAATTCTGTCACCACTTAACCACTATCATATCATTCCAAACCTGCATGAATTTCTTTGAAAAATGTCTCAATTTTTAGTCTATACCATGATGGTCCATTGTTGCAGTCCAGTGTTGTTTGGACCTAGCGGTCTTCGAAATATCTTCTTTTATGTTCCACAAAAGAAAGTAAGTCATACAGGTTTAGAACAACATGACGGTGAGTAAAAGATGACAGAATTTTCATTTTTGAGTGAACTATTTCTCAAGTGATCCTTTCATTTAACACATACATTTTGTTAGTTCTAAGGAATATCTAGATGCACTGATCTAGAAACAAGTGTGTGTAAGTCTGAAAATGACTGCATATATACAGCAGCCTCAACAGGTGTAGCAATTCACTTTCAAAAGCTATATGATTACGACTTTTAATTATATGATGCAACTCTTGTTTAGGTGCATTTTAACTTTTCATTCATTTTCCCCTCTCCTAAATATTAGGAGTTTGCCTCTTAAATGCAATGGCCCTCTATGGGTTTTGAAACACTGATACTGCATTTACAGCAAATTGCACCTTCACTTGTAAAAAATTACAGTGCTCAGTGTGTATTTAAGTAAGACTGTGTGCCGTTTGGAAAGCAATACAAGCAGACTCCATGACCACATGAAACACAACTTAAAACTGACTTCAAAGGAGCAATGGAAGAGCAGCAGGAGCAAGCTCTGACAGCAAAAACAATAATTTAATCACATCATTATAAATATTAAGCAAAATTCGGATTTCTCTCATCATCTTTAAAGTGGCTTTTTATGATGTTTACTTCGTGTAATAAAGGGTTAGGATGATTGAGGTGTCATGTGGGTGGAACCCTCAGCTTCCCCTCGATTAACATCTAAACATGATGCGTCCATTTATCTCTAAACTATCTGCAGACACTGATCGCTCACACCGCCTGCAGCGGATGGATCTTACAAGTTCATCTCCAAGCTGTTAATTAAATCTTTAATTTAATTAACTTATCTTTGAGTTTGTGCCGATTACTTTGTATACAGATACCCAGGTTCAAAACATAAGCCACATCAGAAATGGCATATGTGTGGAAATTCACTTGTATCTAATATGTAACAGGGATTTTTGAAAGTCATGGCAGTGTAATGTGAGGTCACAATAATGCATATGACTGACATTCTCGTTGTTTAAAAGTATAACATTATATAACATGAGACCTGATGCCAAGTTTTCAGCCATGTTTATTTGGGTCTCGAAGCAAAAAAAAACCCAGAATAGTCTTAGCAATTCCAAACCTGTCAGCTGAACATAATTATGTTCATGTTAATTTGGTGTTCATGTTTTAATGTTCAGATAGTAGAGACTGCACTTTATTCTCAAACATAACGAGAACTTTAACATATCCAACTAATCAATACCATGAACTCTGGTATTCATACCTGTGAAGCGTAGAATTACATGCACAAAACGGTTTAAATAGAACCATAATGTGCTCTTTGGAAAGGTATGAGCTTAATCTATCCTGTGTAAACCAGGGAAATTCCTATTGTTGGCAGACAGGCCTCAGTCCTCAGGCATTTAAAGTGCATGTCTTGGCTGCACACGACTGCCTGAAGAACACAGACAAAACACACAAGCACAAAAAAAAGAAAGGAGAAACAATCAAAAGGGTTGAAATTGTCAACCATGATAGTGAGGCATAACTACAGGATATCCTCTTGTGAAGGATTTGTTCTTCACAGAAAATCAAGAGGGCTTCTGTACCATGGAAACATGTACAGAGAGATGAAGACTAGAGAGACAAAGCGACTTTCACGTAACAGTGTGAGCGAGAGGACTTCAACATCTCAAAGGCTAGCTCTGTTGTATGCTACAGACAGACGAGGCAAGTCCAGGCTCATGACTGTAAGCATTTAATAAATCTTGCTTTGAGGGAGGAAAGGCCTCCAGAGATTGATGAACTGCTGACAGTTTTATGGCAAAATTACTATTGTTGCACTGGGGGCACTCATCATTAGTAAAATCAATGCTAAGGTATTATCATTTCTTTTCCGACCACACTTCTCCAGCTACTAACAAGCCACACTCCTCCTTCCTTTAATTTTGTCACTAGTCTATCAGCATCTCTCTTACAATGATATGCTGCAGGTTGCGAGGTCTGTCAAACTGAAGCGCTGCTGTGAGATTGTCTCAGACGTTTGTACACCACTCATGCAATATTGCTTTGATCTTCAGTGACAAATGCTATGGAAAAACAATTTGGACTAATGCCTCATTATATAGACTCCCTAATGCATGAGGAAAGGCAAATTAATTTGAAACGATCTCATTCAATTTCGGTGCACGCGCTGGGCGTTTTGTCCAGAATTGAATGTGGCCTCCTCAAATGTCAGCGGAGTCTGTGTTTGGCTGATAGTCAAAACAGTTAAATAGGTTAAGACAACAGCTCGTACTTGCATTGACCTGTACAATCTACCTATAGGTATCAGTTCACTTAAAAAGACAGCACTAGATTTGTTGAGAACAGCAATTAGCATGTATGCAACCATGTGCAGGTGTTTGCATATGATCTGAGTCAAGTGTTCACCCCTTGAGGCTGGGAAAAATAATTTATCATCAATAAAGTGCAAGTAGCAATTAAAATAAACTGACATCTTTTAGGAATTCAAATATTTAGTCTAACTCTTATAAGACTTCAGTAGAATTATAATTCTTTATCTCAAAATGCCTTAAAGGAATAGTTCCTTTCCAACATGAAATTTTTTTAGAAAATGACCAATCGTTTAGCTAGATAAGACCCTTATTCCTCGGAGCTCTTTAAAGCGGCATTAAAACTGCAATTTGGACCTTCAGCCCATTGGACCCCGTTGAGGTGCACTATATGGAAAAAAAATCCTGGAATTTCTTTTTGACGGAAGAAAGAAAGATATGAACATCCAACGCTATCTCACGACCAATACGTACGTATTTTACGAGGTGGCTAATTCGTATGAATTTATACGACCTCACTCGTACGAATTTGTACGTTTTGTCTAAACCCCAGTGACGGGTAGGTTTAGGGGCGGGGTTTGAGGTAGGTCATTCGTACGAATTCATACGAATTTGCCAACTCGTCAAATACGTACGATTTTGGAACATCTTGGATGACATGGGGGTGAGTAAATGATCAGGAAATTTTAATTCTGAAGTGAACTAATCCTTTAAAATGATATATAATAGCATGCCCTGCATGAATAACTCCTATTTACCTTCTATTCTTTGAGTCCAGTTTGCATGATTTTTTACATTAAAACTTCCCTCTCTCCATAACCATTTGAGTGAAGTTTCACAATGGTATATACGTTGTAATTGCTTTAGTGTTTACTGAGTTTCCCTCCTCCCTGAGTAGGGCAAGACACAATAGTTATGTTGCATTGACAGCTCCTCGGGTTCTCACTGAATAGAGTGAGAGTCCTGTGGACAGCAAGCTGACATAATCTGCACAGCGCATGCATCTACAGAGATGGGCTTAGAGTGGCCACAGACGCTCAAAGCTGGAATCCTTTTGCAATTACAACGATGTGCTTTATATCCTGAGCAAGAGCACAGTGGAAAAGACTTTGCTGTTTCCCTGATCCACACACTCAAACACACACATACTATGCTCTATTCTCATTCAACTGACAACAGTCCGTCCTTAATGGGGATTCTGCTTCTGATGAGAAGCTGGTCAAAGAAAGGTCTAGACCTACCGCTAGACAGAGAGACAACTAAAGAGACCATTCTGGACAGAGGGACACCACAAAGCATCCCCTCATTAGCAGTGTCCAAACACTCCAAGACAGGAACAGCTGTCTTTCTGAGAGCAGAGAGAGAGAGGGGTGTCAAGAAAGGTCAAACAGACAAAAGTTTAGTGAGCTTTCTTTCATACAAATAACAGAGCAGTAGTCTTTAATAGAACTGAGGAATGCAACATAACATGACAATGATGCAAACTATAAACTATATGCTGTATTTAAGGCATGAGAGACTGTGCTATATCACGAATAGCGACAACTGACTTATTACTTAACAGTTACTACATAAAAAAGATAATGGTTTTAATATGCAAGATTTTTAATACACAAATTTATGAATTAACACATTATTTTATTAAGCAAATTCATTAAATTTACACCCTTCTGCTACAAGATAACACTGCAGTGCAACAAAAACATGATCCGCTATGGATGCTGCAGAGTGATGTAGTGAACAAGTGTTTTACATCGTAGCTGTTACTATATTGTGACTTTAGCACACATAGGGCCAGATTTACTAATAGCTTGCGCCAGCGCAAACTATACTGTCAGGATTTACTAAAGACACACAGTGAAAAATGTGCGCTGAAAAAGCGTGGACAAGGTTATTTTTGCGGCTGACCTTATTGCATATGCATTTGTAGGAGTTTCCCTTTCAGACGCAAAATTTATGCGAGGATAGTATTTAAATCAACCACGCAAGGTGATTTACTAAGGTTTGCGCTCGTCAATTTACTGGTATTTGTGCCATTATTTACCACCCAAAAAAAGCATGTCTTAAACCAGATGCTAATTTGCGCTGCTCTTGGTAGATTGCGTTGGTCATTATGGAAATGATCCAGATGCGTCTGTGTTCTTTAATTTGCGTGTCGTCAGTAGATCACGCACAGAACGATTTTATAGGATTGCGCTCTCACGCTAATTTGCCGTTTAGTAAATCTGGGCCCTGGAAAGCTGTATTAACTAATCAGACGCCTGAACTGCAACTATCAATTTTATTATTAGAGATGAGACCCCATCACATATGAAACTTGTGACTGAAGTATTCATTCAGTTTCACCTTGAGGGAAAATGGTGTTTCCTTCTTCTGTCAACAAGTTATTAGTGAACTAAAACCATTTCATAGCAAAAGTAAAAGGCTTCCTAGTTCGATTTACAACTAGTGCGGGGTCCATAAGACCTTTTTCACTTTCATATCGAGTGCAAGAGACTAATAGAATGATATTGTGCCATGCGGAAATACATTTTGCCCTTTTTTGTTGCAGGCTATAGTCTGAGATGAAACACGGAGGCAAGAGGCAGGTCAATTTCTGCAACACGCAAGCTGATGGACAGAACCAATTTCAGCTTCCAAGACCTCCAGACTGATTATATAGCTGAAGAAGTGGTGTGAGGCTGTCTAGACAGAGGCGACCAATGAAATACCAGTGTTAGTAAGTCAGCCTATGTAGGAAGTTCTATCCAATTATTTCTCAAAGTAGTAAAAAGTAAATGAGAAAAGTTTTCTTCATCCCTCAAGGGTAAGACATTTCTATACTTTCCCAAAATAGCTATTTCACAGTTCATAGCTCTGCAGAGTAAATTGGTATTGGATGCTACAAAAACATTATCTCATTAACACATTAAACTTACACAAAAAAATCTTATCTGAGCATAATTAAATACTAATAATCACAGACCCTCACAGCTAAAAATATTCAGTACATCACTGTCGATTATTCCTCTTTATCAGGAATTATGATGATGACGATGATAATAATTATTTGAAAACCAGATGATTAGGGATGTTTACTGCTTATGAATGTTTACTGCAGCCACAGTGTTTGTCTATTGTTAGCCAGAAATAAATCATTCACCTGCAGGAAAGATGAAGGCATATTGGCTTGAACTGATCAATAATCCATGTACATTTGGATCCCGAAAACATTAACCAATAGTTAAAGTAAGTCTTTACAGCCGAATAATGTTATTATACAGACATGAAAACTTAGAACCCAAAAGAAAACTAAACTAATATCTCAACATTTAAGTTTCCTTAACACCTGAGCAGCTTCAAGTTTAGTTCCAGATTCTCATTTAAACATGTATAAACTTGCTGCTTATCACAGATTACTGTGGCACATGAGACTTGCGTTTGATCTTCGTATACAGGACATGTATACGTGAAGTCCTGTATTGAATTCTTTTGCACATGTAAGACTATCAAAGGAGGAATCTTTACATGACCTCGGCCTGAGGTCACTCTTGTATGTTTTTCAGCTCTAGCAGTTAGTAACTCCATCCTGAGCCATCTTTTTTTCCCCAGAGAGGTGTGTCTATTTACTAAACGGGCCAAACGCAACCCTTACCCTGGCTGGTCTGCTACAAAGCAGAAGTGAAATGCTGAAAGATGAAAGCATGACTGAGGCCGTCACTCACCCCATCCGAGCTACAAGCGTCGCCATGTTCTCATCGTCTGTCACTCAAACAGGTGTACAAAAGAGAGACAAAAGGATACAGAGTGAGAAAGGAATAAACAGGTCAGAGAGTAGACAAAGCTGGTCTGGTGTGGGCCAATTTAACGGTTTTGTGTGTGTCTATGCGAGATGTACAGCATGGGCTTTGATATGTACCCTCTTACTGAATGTATGTGTCAAGGTGATGAGCAGGAACTTGTTGGGTCCTTGATGGCTTGTTTATTAATCATGAGGCTTGTGGGATAAGTCTCTCATCACCCTAACAGGTATAATTAAGCATTAAAGGGCACGCAAAGCTTGATGTGTCTGAGTCTAGCTTTTAGGTTTCATCCTTACCTCATCCACTCCTTTTGATGTAAAAATCATGAGAGGAGTTTTGCAATGGAGGACATTTTGCCCAAATGGCAGTGTATGAGGGGTTCCTTTCCAAAAAATATGGTGTTGGGTTCCATGAGCGGTTCTTGCGCATACATAACACCATAACCCTAACACTATACTAATGCTGCCTTCAAGTGCACCTGGGAAACTCGTACCTCAGAGTCGGGTGTTCGTTATTATGACATGTCATGCATTCAAGCCGGAAACATAACACGGACCCTAAACAAAACAAAAGAATTAGCCTATATCGTGAACAATAAACCCAAATAACTATACATCTGAATTCAAAATGATAAAAAAAAAAATATTCATTTCTATCACCTATACTATTTATACATAAGCTATCCCATCTAAATGTGAAAGTTGAGTTATTTACTTTAAACCACTCGCCACAGATTTGCTTTGCTTATTTATCTATATTTTAAAAAATATTATATTGTTTATATTTTAGATCAGTGTTTCTGCCATGTGTCAAATCAACATGCCCCTTCCAACAGCACAACTCGGCAACTCATGTATCATCTAGAATTCCGAGTTTCCCTCTTTTAAATGCGACTTCGCTTGCTCATTCACTCGCTTGGAATTTGTAACTACGATATTTCCGATTTAAGGCACATAAACTGACCTGCTACTATTCGCTGCTGCAAAATCCCTAATGAATCTTCAACGCGATCAGTACTCCGACTCCCGAATGAATCTTGAGCCGGTTCATTTCAGTGAATCAAAAACATACAGCGAAACAAGTGTAGTCCAATTGCAGAACAAATGACTGAGTCTGTTGATAGAGAAACAAAAGCATAGGCCTACAGCTCACAACGAACTGTGCCCAAGTTTACACAGCAAGAAGATAGCTTACGTTTGACAGTCAGTCCTGTATTAGAGTGTAATATGGTTCAAAGATATTATGGTTCAATAATATCTTGTAACATGTAATATGGTTACATTCACACACAGTTCGGTTATTTACAAGAGTGACAACCAAATTCTATAATCAAACACACACCCGTACATCAGGACTCAGATAACAGCATTTTCGTCAAACTGTTTTACCAGAACCGTAATGTTGTTGTTCGTGACTACAATAGAGTCACGGACATCTCGTGTGTTCCATTGCATATTTTCTTACTGAGACGGAGATGAGCAGTGCGTAGTCCAAAGCTTTCGATCCAGTCACTAGTTTTTCCCCCGGGTGACCGTGATTTCACCAAACGTTTTTGTTGATCCTGGAACATTCCAACTAACCAATCAGATTTGAGGTTTGCAGTTTGTGTCAAGTTTAGACTTACAACCCGGGTTAGGTGCTTCTACATCAGTGTTATTCACCTAATTTCTCTCTGATTTTAGGGATAAATTATGAGTTAGGATTAGGACTTAATATCTGACCAGCTATCAGCTGAATTAGTACAGAATCTCATTTCAATCTTGATGCTTGATCTCAGATTGTGGGTGATGAGAATAGCTTTTGATATTCGTATACAAGACATAATATAGGCCTATATAGGCCTACAATATGTATTGCATATTATTTTTATTTAAATTCTTTTGTTGAGATTCAGTGTGTTACTATATACCTTCAGCATAAGCCAGAATCAAATAATATGATAATGCTCAAAATATCACAATTATTTCCAAATTGAGATAAGTGATTCATTGTGATTCCCCAACATGAGAAAAATCCACAAGCTGACGTGATAAAGCTCACAAAGCTTGTTCACCCTGCTGAAGGGTTGCGTGAACTGGATCTCCTCCTCCACTTTATCCATCCTTTATTGATTCACAGAGCTGGATGAGAGATGTGGAGAGAGGAACATCATAGAAAAATGTAAACACGCCACTCTCCTCTGCCCTTGATCTTCCATTTCCCTTCCCTGACACGTGGATGGGCCCGATGGTTCAACACTGTAATGTGAGACAAAACTATCAGCCAATCAAAGCTGTCAAGGCCCAAGGCACTTTTCTTCCCCCTGCCAATAATGTTCGTAATGCACCTTTTCACATTTGGAGAGCCGAAAGTCAGGTAAATATATTAGTAGAATGCAGAAAAGAGATTACCTAAATGCAAGCCATCTTATAAAAAGGCTAATAGGCCTTTTCTCTGAATGGTCATGGTCATGGTCTTGTTAGGCAGATACCAAGACTTCTTGCTCAAGTCAAATCACCTTTATTTTTATAGCGCTTTATACAATACAGATTGTTTCAAAGCAGCTTTACAGTGATCAGCAACTTGTGTCATCAAGTCAGTTCAGTGTTGATTCAGTTCCGTTGTAAAGATGATCAATTATTACATTTTGGGAATATATACTATTATTGGCCTAAAAAAAACTGATGCTCTAAAACATGGATGCATGTCAGGATTAAGAAAAATATGAGCCATCATAGAGTTCATGCCTTAGATGCTGGGGAGAGGAGAGGAACTTGAGCAAAAGTATGAGCAATGAACTATGATTTTAGACATATGGAACATTTTTTATCTTATTTTTTCTTCCATGTTCATGCTGTCAAAGAGATACAGCTGAGGGGTTGTAAAGTGATGAGAGAGATATTTACTTCAGCACGGATGGCAGGGTCAGGATAGCAGCCAACGGGCTGTCACCTCCTGAGGCTATCAACCAGTCATTACAAAAAAGTGCCATGTTAACATGCCACAGAGGAAATCTCATTGAAATGTCTAGGTTCATAACCCCTTGACCGTTTTGTAACATTTGAGTGTGACTTGAAAAGCAGACCTATGCCTGATTATTCAAGATTATTCATTATCTACAGACAATCTTAGTACTTTTCCATTGTCAGATCCTAACACCTTTCATGGACACATGAATTGATTTTTTTTTCCATTGTTAAAACAATGAATACCTGATTTTTTCATACCTGAAAAAAAATGTGTGGCTGAGGATCTGGGGCCATATTCACAAAACATCTTAAGGCGAAAAGTAGCTCCTAACTTGCCGATTTAGGAGAAACTCTTAAAAATAATGGGCGTGTCAGTCCTAATTTTAGGACTCCTAAATTTTTGCTCTAAGAGTATTTCACAAAGCATTTAGGGGTTAAAACTAGCTCCTAAATCTGTGAAAGTTAGGAGTAGGCTAGTCAAGAGGACTCCTAAGTCTAAGACCAAATCACAAACAATCCTAATGGCTGTTGCGGACCTTTCTCCCCTTTCTCTCTTCCACTTCGCTTCCTGTCTACTCACTGTCTTATCATAATAAAAAGGCAAAAATGCCAAAAAATAATATTTATTTATTAAATAAGTAAATAAATAAATAAAAAAGGAAATAATGTCTGACTACCTGTGGAAGTTGTTTCACGAGTTCACAATTACAAATGATCGGATAGAGTAAAAGAGTAAAGCCTATCTGCCTATCTGGCGTGCTGTCCGAGTGGATCGAGGGCTCAGAGCTCAGAATTTAGCCCAAACCCAGAGTTCTCCCCCGAATCCCCGGCTGGGCCGAGAGTGAGGAGTAGAGATACGCGGATCAGCTCTAACGTGACGTACGTTCATTGCGTTTTACCGTGAAAAGAGGGTTGTCTTTATTAAAATCAACACATTAATGATTTGTCTCTCATCAACCCGCGACCCACCCGCAATTTTTGGAATGTTATTTTTTATTACTTGACCCGCAGATAGGCTATAACCGCGATCCGCGCATTACTAGTGAGGAGTCGGGGTGGCGGAGGGATGCAGAAAGCTGTCGAGGGAACTAGGTGAGTCGGCTGTGTATACTTGGTATAATGTAGGCCTATATACTCGAGCTGATTAGATAGTGCTCCTCCCGAACTTTATTTATAAAACATCATTTGTCGCTTGAATTCTGCAATCTCTCGAGATGAAGACATGTAAGAGGCTGAAAATTAGCTGAACATATGCTTGTTTAATTAGTGACACTTAGCCTACTTTTTAAAATCTTTATTTGAATATGGCAAAACAATTATTTTAAAATCTCTATTTGAATATGGCAACATTATTTTAAAACCTTTATTTGAATATGGTAACATGATACCTCATTCTACAACATTTCTATGATTAAGTAATTGACAGAGACCCCTCCCCTATCAGCCAATCACTGTGGTCATAGTTAGGAAGCGTGATGACATCATCCATAGCAACGAGGTCAACCCCGCCCTTACTCTTAGCTTAAGACTTCTCTCTATTCTTTTGTAAAAGTTGGTATCAGCAGCTTTGGGAATAGGTTTCAAGAGAAAACTCTTAACTAAGAACTTTTACTGCTATTTAGGAGAACTCTTAGTGCTAAGATAAAATGTTTTGTGAATACGGCCCCTGATCTGCCTGAGACCTGTCCATTTTAACTGATTTTAATAATAAGATAACCCACATCATGTGCAGATTTGTTTAAACAAGAAGTCAAAACATATCCATCTTTTTTTATTCACAATCCTGAACAAATGTCACAGCATGCCACTTTAATAATAAAATGATGTACATGCCATCAAGCTGATCATTGTAGTGCATGTGGGGATTTTTCATATTTCACTGATTTGGTCTATATTATATGATGAGTATGCCAAACAGATTACAACATTTTGACTCATAATATGACATTATGTTTCGGCTGACATATTTTTTTCTCTAGTGTAAAGCTTCCCACCTCTTTAGTGTGAATGTACATCATTGCAATTCAAGGCAAGACGTTTTGTTTTCTCAGCATTAACGATCTGCAACAGAGCATATCAAACTTTCAACTTTTTCCTGTCACAGCCAATGTCAAATAGATGCTTCAGATGTTGTGGTATGGATGAAGGATGTTTCAACGCTCCATATCGAAACGCTATTATCGAGTGTCGGTCACATGTCACCACATTTAGAAGCACAGAATTTGAAAGAGAATGTGATTTCCAGAGGACCTGCTCAGGAAAATATTTTAATCATCCAAAGGCTAGAAAAATCACCATTTAGACAGTACATTTATAATCAGAATGATGTTTACAGTGGAAATATGAGAAAATAGGATATGAAGTACATAAAAAAACATCATTGTAATCATATTGACTGAGGGACTGAGGGTACAGAAACAGTAGAAGTGTATGTCAATATGAGCAATAAAAGGAAAAGTGGTTCTATGCACTGTATCTTTGGTAGGGTGAAAAACAAGTAAATATGCACTGATAGTTTATCTGTCATCACTGTCTGAAATTACAACACAAGACTAAAGTAGTCCTCTCCTTTGGCACAACCTCAACATGCTTTGAAGTATCAAAGGCGTGCTGAATGACTCGCCTGCTGAACAGTGAGGCAACATGTGTCATTTAGGCTTTTTTCTTCCTCAAGAACTATGCTTATCTATTCAATAATTTGGATATGGAGTGTGAGAGAACATTGAACAAAACAAACAAATGGAAAGAACTGTCTGTGATTGAAGTCAAAAGTCACAATAGCATTTAAAACAAGCTGAAATTATCATGGTCATCATGTTTTTGAAATAATGAAGATTAAGATTCTCGGGCCAATTATTAATTAGAAACAAATGGTGATTTACATATGGAATAACCAAAACATGATTATATTATGTTACATTACATTATTGGTAGACCATGTGGAGAACTTTATCAAACCTCAAGCCAATGTTGCGTGAAATGAACAGAATTTTGTTGTCTGCACTCAAATTGACTGTATCAGGAAGACTGTTTTACATTAAGAGATAATGTTCGGAAGCCACAAATAAAAACTAACCAAACTCAAACTCGGGGCATAGCGCAGGGAGTTGGAAGGGTGTTGCCCTACGGTAGACGTGGAAAGCCCCCAATTATGTGATAATTCTAGTGAGCGGTTTGGGACATATTTATATTCCTTGCTCAGAGTACTTTTGCATTTACGACATTTCACCACAAACACATTCCACCAACTCAAGGCAAACGTCAGCCTCCATCATTCAGTCATTCATTCACTTAATCACATGAAATAAGCCATGATTAATGTGGGACTTGTGAGGAAGTCTTTGGGCTTTAAATGAGATGAGTTAATTACCCTCTCTCTGGATGTTTGTGTATGTATGTGAGGGGGTGCAACATTAATGATAACGACAATAAATCCACTCAGTGAAAACACTAATTTTCTATAAAGATTTATCATTTATGCTTTTAACAGTAAGGGGGACAAAGTAAGCAATCAAACAGCCTGAGGCTATTCAGATGACTGTCAGCTCTTAATAAGCTTCCTTTTTCCATTGCAGTGTGTTCTCAACAGAATTAAACTCCACATGCCGCACAGGTGAGATATCACTACGAACTTCAGTATACTGTGGGCATTAGCACAGCTCTTCCCACACATCCACCCACCAAGAGCACAAGGCCTCATGCTTTAGGAGCTATAATTTTAATTGCTGACCCTATGTATGAAATCAGCAGGTGACAGAGAGGAGAATGAGGCAGGCTTGTCTCTGGAGGTACAGGAGA
This sequence comes from Coreius guichenoti, assembly GCA_039654105.1. NCBI lineage: Eukaryota > Metazoa > Chordata > Actinopteri > Cypriniformes > Gobionidae > Coreius > Coreius guichenoti. The sequence goes on from CM077168.1 coordinate 28,886,749, forward strand.
CTCTCAGGCACAGCAGGGTCGGCACAGCTCTGTGTGTTAATCTCTCCTGGGCTACAATTTATGGCCATTATGGCAGTCTATTTTCAGCCCCTGTGATGGATTCTGCTCAATTATTGGCCATTATGGGGACGAGATGGCTTCACAAGTGTGTTGCAGATTGCTGGGCACCACTGCGACATTCAAGTGAAATCCACTTGGCACACAGAACAAGTCCTTACAGACTACGAGAACGAGTGCAAAGCATCCAGACTTATTATTATATATCGTATAAGTGGATGAGATATGTTGATGGGCAGGAAGTAACATGTGACCAAAGAGACAAATAGTAAAAGCATCACTCGCAGCGCTATTGATCCACACGCCATCACCAAATTTATGTCACCGTAGTTTGTTGGTTTGTGTGCAACGTGAACGCAGAGACGTTCCTTCAGCGCAGGTCGGTCCCAGAATTTATCCTCTGCAGTCTGAGCTCAGCCAGGCTAACTGACAATGAACATTTCCAACAAGCCATCCGCAGATCCAGCAAAGACCTGTAGTACTGTGGGAGGACCCTTCAGACAGGTTAATCAAACCGCCTGATCGATTACTCTCAGCCGCCAGGATATTTATGGGAAATCCTTTGTGAGGTCCAAAGCATGAGGTAATGTAGCACTTAGCAAATGAAATAAAAAGACGCAAAAGCACACAGTGATTTGTATTTCATTTTCAGTGGACATGTTCTAACTATTTCGCCTTTTTCTTTTTTCATATATTTACTTAAGTGGCAATGACACACAAATAGCGCAATAACATTAACGTCTCAACCTTTTGATTAGCTCCCATCTTAGTTGGTTGATGATGCATGTTGTATTATTTAAGAGTGACATTATATTAAAGTTCTAATAGAAGGAAGCACAGGAAATAATTTGAACTGTCAGCTATGGGTCAAGTAAAATATTATTCATTCATTCATTCATTCATTCATCTCAACTAGTAAGTCATCCAAACAAGAGCTTTGAACAGGCTTTTGTGCTGTGTGTCTGAGAATTCTGAAAGCCATCAGGCAAATAGCCTAACATTACCTGACTTGATTGGAAGCTGCACATTCTCTGCTCGTTCTTTACCAATGCTTCTAAGCACAAAGGACCAACAATCCTTGGGGAATTTCTCCATTGTTGTTTCAAATTATTCAGTAACACATATTGCACTATCTCTCTCAAGCTTTAAAAACAAGCTCTCTCCTTAATTATCTTTTCCCACTTTGATGTGAACACGTTCATATTCAGATTATGCCTGCCCCTTCTCTTTAAGCAGAGATAAATCGATGGATTACTTCTCCCTTTTCAAGCTGTCTGTGCCTTGCAAAGTTTGCACAGAAGTTCAGCAAAGGTTTCCTATTCAAAACATCACACCAACAGAGCCCACAGCCCTTGTTTCTTAGGTCATCGCACATTGAACAACTTTTTTTTAAATACCACAGAACAGGTAAAATGGTTCACATCGAAGAAAGTCAAATAAAAAAGCTCTTTAAACTGGTATTTATAGAGAGGAAGAAAACAAACAGAGTTCATGTTGATAATGAAAGCACATATTAAGATCCATTTCAATGACAGTTGGAAGAAAGCAGCTTTTATGGAGAGATTTGACTGTACTTTTTTTTTTTTTTTTAAACTGATTATTTACTTAAAAACACAAATGATGGGCCTCAAATCATGGGGATTGGGGAAGACACTAAACACACTAAATTCCTCACAAATAAATTGCTCCATACCTTTGTCTGTGGCATTAAAGGCCATAGACTGCACTTTTCTTGCACTAATCTCAAGAACACGAGTCTACGGAAAAAAAGCATGATGGTTTTCCTCTGTCACACTAAGAGAGAAGGCCAATGTTCTTTTTAAAGATATCCACACTTTTATTAATGTGATGGGTGTTGAACATATAGCCAGCTGTTCGCACCTTGTGTATGCAATTTATTGGACTTTCTAAATTATAAAATTTCATTTTGCACTACTACATTATGTTCACGGGTGAAGCGTCTTGTATGCGTGTTTTTTCCTCTAAAGTTATTTTTTAACATCTCAGAATGACCTCTTCGAGACACCTGAGCTCATGGTTCAGGTATGAACAAAGAAGCTTTGAGGAATTCAGCATTTGACGACAACTCGATGAGATCCTCCAGCTCATTGTAGACAGCATGTGTTTTAACCACTAATTGACCTTAAAGTTAATATTTGTATCTCTGAACAAGCAAACCCTTTTAACCATCGTAAAGTAATGTGTAGTCCTAAAAAATGGAGGTCTTCTTGTCACCTGTCAAGAAACATTCTGACTTAATAAATAAATAAATAAGTCAATAACTAATTAAATCAATAGCCTAAATAAATAAATCATGGATGAATCTGATCACAGAAAAAAATCACTTAGGCCATGCTCTGGCTTAGGCCTATATTAAGTTTTTTTCCCCCAGTTTTTACCTGTGTAAAATTCTTGAAATTACGCTTTTTTAAGGCTAACTTTTTTTTTTTTTTTTTTTAATTTTATTATTATGATTTTTTTGGGACATGAGCGTGTGCTTAGGTTGAAGATGGGCTAACAAAAAAATAAATGTTCTGCTGTTCTTCTCTATATAGGCTAATGCTTTTAACAAACACCATAAACTAGACATGGTTGTTTCTAAATTTCTTTAGCCAAATAACTATTAATGAGTGCATTTGAAAAATGAACATTATTGTTTTCAGATCTCAGATAGTACATGTATTTAAAAACGTATTATTACATTTTAAAAGTATTTCCACTATTCAATTCATCATTCGTAATCAGGTATATTGACAATCAGGAGAATTAGATGAGTTCGTGGGAACGTCATACTGCGTAGAATGGAACTTCGTCGCATAGCGACCAAGTAAACAGTGTTTCTGTGGACAGCAATGCCGCGGGTGAGGTGCTTTTCTTTTCTTCACACTTTTTGAGGATCCTCTCTGTGTTGTTAAGCTAGTATGAGAGGGTGACTTGTAAGGTTATAAAAATGCGTCGCTGCTTATTTTGCGCCTCATAATTTAGGTGAACGTTTGCCCTATTTTTCCCGCTACGAGCTCTTGCTAGCCGTTATGGTTACTGTTCTGATTCATTCAATTGTATCAGTTGCCATGGTAAACAATTGTCCGCCATATCAACGACACATTCGCAAGTTCTCGTAAACTCTTTGTAAACTCTAATCTCTGTGTTCATATCTCTGTGAGACACAGGTGTAAGATAAATCGACGCTGTAATGTAAACTGCATAATAGTGGCTTAAAATGTAGTTACAGTCGTGACATTTTTATGAGGCTGGTGACTAAAAATCTTTTCTGCTTTACGAATTTAGTCCCGCTCATCTAATCATGTAATCATTATCATCATATCAATATAATCTACCATTGTTATGGTACTCATAAATCACTCGTATATGATGCAACGTTAAATTTAACAACATGCAATCTTGTCATAAAATAGGAACTTGCTGTAAGACACACAGTCTCAAATTCCCAGACTCTCCATATAAATATCACAGACTTCAGCTCTTGCAGCTCTTGAACACACAGTTTAAGTTTAAAGATTTGTTTGAACTGGAATGAAAGCACTGAATTAGAAGTTGTCTCAGAATTTGGTAATGCTTCATGGCCATTAGGGTTAGGGTCTATAGGAAAACCAAGTTTAAAAAAAAGACAGATAGGTCTACTCTATAATACCATTAGCATTGCCATTCATCTCAGTAACCGGCTGGTCTAACTTACTGTCACAGTATGTGACCTGAAGGCTGTCATCTTCACTCATGTGGGCTCAGTTTCGAGAATGTTTGTCATATTTATGATCTCTCGTCAAAGGCAAAATACAGATAATAAATATCAGTCTATTTCACACACACACACACACACATATATATATATATAAGTGTAATAATTGTAAAGTGTAGGTAAAACCAGTTTTTTAAACTATATTTAAAAACCATATTTACTTTTTTACATATTTAAAAACTATAAAACCATATTTATTATCTGTCTTCTTAACTGAGTTTGACAGCTCCATGTTCCTTAGGGTAAAGCAGAGAGCAGGAGACTGACTCTAGCAGCTGTAGCACTACAGGACCATATCACAAGAAGCGTTCCTATTCAAAACATTCCGTATAACCTCCCCGTATCAGACACTTTTTCTCCCGCTGGCTGTGGGGCTGCACATGTTAGTAGGAGGCACAAAAACCACAACACAAGGCAGAGAGTCAGATATCCTGAGCAGACACCAGGACAAGAGGAGAGAGAGTATGTGCTGGATCATGCCCCTCCACCTCTGACTCTTGGTAAGCTGCGATCATGGTGCTTCATGCTGAAATTTTGTTGAAAGCTCACAGTGGCTAATATGCAGTTGTTGATGATGATGCAGCCCAGAGGATGGGTCTGGTGGCAGCCCCCTCAAGAAGACTAACAGCAGAGGAGTGGGCAGAGGTCAAAACCAGGTCCATCCAGGAGGGAGACTCAACCCAGCCCTGTGTGATATGCAGGGAGGAGTTTCGTCTGCAACCACAGGTAACTGCCCTCAGAGGCGTCATGCCCATTCACATGCCACCTTAGATTTAGAGCCAAGTGGAATTTGAATGCTTCCAGAAGACTCTTAATTTGATTGTTAAGTCCCAGGTACAAAATTAAGTCGTCACCTTTTGGTACATTTTGAAGCCAAAAATATGCCATTTAGCCTATGCGATTAGTGGGGGAATCCAAAGAAAATTTTACCAAATCTTAATATGTCAGCACAATACAACCAAATAATTTTAGCATTTAATGAGATTATACATCATTGCAATATTTATGTGTTATTATATATTCATTTAAATGTCAGCCTTTTTTGAGAATGACTTTTGGCTGAACTCACACTCTAGGGAATCTGTGTCGCAGGTGCAGTGCGTTAAAGATTACAGAGAGAGAACAACCTCTGATTCACAAAATGTGCTTCCAAATGCAGAGATAAGATGCAGTTTAGCGTTAATATTGTGGAACAGTAACAGTAAAGGTGTTAATAATGTATGTTCTCTTGCGGGGAACTCACTGGCAGCAGAATTTAGTTGCAATTTTGCTTGGCCCATATTATATCAGGATTTAACCCAGCCCGCGTGTATACTTAAAACTACAAAACTACACTTTCATGATTCACAGCCTTAGAAAGAAGTGCCAGAATTGTCACTGGTGACCCCTCAAAAAATGAGGTGCATGACACCCTTAATTCAAAATATCTTCTTTTGTATTCCAGAAGAAAGAAAGTCATACAGGTTTGGAACAACATGAGGGTGATTAAATGATGAATTTTAATTTCTGTGTGAACTACCCTTTTAAGGAACACTTTGAATATGAAGTATGAAGACAATTATGGAAATGTTCTAAAAGACCTCAAGGCAGCGAAACATATTTCTCTGTTTTATGCAGAATTGTAATGTATTGCAATTGTAGGAAATAAATTAGCAGTCTTGATTGTTCCTGAGAGGACTTAACCTTCTTTGTATCTCCTCAACTGTATGTCATCTTCTTTCTTATCTTCAATCAAGGAGTTCCTGCAGTATGTTCTGTCAGTCAGTAGATGCCTGTTTTTTCCTACATATACACGTACACAATTTCACTTTTTAGGGTCTTGTAACTATAAAAAAATTACCATAATGTCTTGTAACTTAGCTGTTTTGTGAATGAAGTAGTAGTCAGTTAGGTCAGTGTGAGAGGTCAACCAGCCATTTACAGCTTCCCGATTCCCTTTTAAGTTGCCAATCTCCTTAAGAATGCTGGGAAAAAAGACCAGATGTTCAGAGACAACAAAGTTGCCTTAGTCACATGTAAATATTAGTTTGAGCATGTCTATATGTGTGTGTTAATTAGATCTCAGCGTTTAATAAAAGGTTTCACATTTCACTAAGATGTGACCAAAAAGACCAAATGACCAAAGTAGAACATTTTAATTAGGAAGCAATAATATTTAATATACTAATATATATTTCATACTATATATTAGAATATTATTTTATATTATTTATTATATAAATTTTAATATTAAATATATTAACTTGAGGAATTATGTATTCCTCAAAACAATTATCATTGGCACAAACTTATTTCTATTGTAGGGATAAAAAGTAATAAGATATAATATGGTGAGAGGAGTCTTAAGTAGGTCAACTTATGTAGTAAGTTATGCATGTCCAAAATATTATTGATCACATAATACAAGTTGATTTGAGAAATATTAATATATAAAATATAAAATTCTGAACTATTATATTTGTTAACATCAGGGTTCGTACAAGGTGCATAAAGTGCTTGAAGTACTTCGATTTTGACTTTTTGAAATGTAAGTCCTTGAAACCCCTTGAAAACAGCCATATTTATGAAGAACTTGAAAAGTGTTTGAATTATTGAATGACAATGTATATGAAATTAGTGTTTAATTAAAAAAACAAAAAAACAAATACAATCTTTTCACGCAAAATTAAAGCTGCAGCCCATCTGATATAGATAAAGAGAGATTTCGCATGGCTATGAGCGTGATATTGCTCATATATTTCCAAGTATATGATACAGCTTTCATTCTTCAGGTCAATCATATATTCACGGGTACAGTAAAACTGCACATTTTAGAGTGGCCTTTTATTGTGGCCAGCCTAAGGCACACCTGTGCAATAATCATGCTTTCTAATCAGCATCTTGATATGCCACACCTGTGAGGTGGATGGATTATTTCGGCAAAGGAGAAGTGCTCACTAACGCAGATTTAGACAGATTTGTGAACAATATTTGAGAGAAATAGGCCTTTTGTGTACATAGAAAAAGTCTTAGATCTTTGAGTTCAGCTCATGAAAAATGGGGGCAAAAACAAAAGTGTTGCGTTTATAATTTTGTTCAGTGTATATATATATATACACACACTATATTGCCAAAAGTTTTGGGACGCCTGCCTTTACATGCACATGAATTTTAATGACATCCCATTCTTAATCCATAGGGTTTAATATGGAATTGGCCCACCCTTTGCAGCTATAACAGCTTCAACTCTTCTGGGAAGGCTTTCCACAAGGTTTAGGAGTGTGTTTATGGGAATCTTTGACCATTCTTCTTGAAGCGCATTTGTGAGGTCAGGCACTGATGTTGGGCGAGAAGGCCTGGCGCACAGTCTCCACTCTAATTCATCCCAAAGGTGTTCTATCGGGTTGAGGTCAGGACTCTGTGCAGGCCAGTCAAGTTCCTCCACGCCAGAAGCGTGATTCGTCACTCCAGAGAACACGTCTCCACTGCTCTAGAGTCCAGTGGCGGCGTGCTTTAAACCACTGCACCCGATGCTTTGCATTTCACTTGGTGATGTAAGGCTTGGATGCTGCTCGGCCATGGAAACCTATTCCATGAAGCTCTCTACGCACTGTTCTTGAGCTAATCTGAAGGCCACACAAAGTTTGGAGGTCTGTAGCTATTGACTCTGCAGAAAGTTGGTGACTTCTGCGCACTGTGCGCCCCAGCATGCGCTGACCCGCTCTGTGATTTTACGTGGCCTACCACTTCGTGGCTGAGTTGCTGTTGTTCCCAATTGCTTCCACTTTGTTATTATACCAATATAATAACATTTCACAAATGGACTTTTTGCACAGGTGGCAACCTATCAGGGTACCACGCTTGAATTCACTGAGCTCCTGAGAACGACCCATTCTTTCACAAATGTTTGTAGAAGCAGTCTGCATGCCTAGATGCTTGATTTTATACACCTGTGGCCATTGAAGTGATTGCCACCTGTGCGATACACCTGTGAGACGTGTTCTCTGGAGTGATGAATCACGCTTCTCTGTCTGGCAATCCGATGGATGAGTCTGGGTTTGGCGGTTGCCAGGAGAACAGTACTTGCCTGACTGCATTGTGCCAAGTGTAAAGTTTGGTGGAGGGGGGATTATGGTGTGGGGTTGTTTTTCAGGGGTTGGGCTTGGCCCCTTAGTTCCAGTGAAAGGAACTCTTAATGCTTCAGCATACCAAGACATTTTGGACAATTCCATGCTCCCAACTTAGTTTGGGGATGGCCCCTTCCTGTTCCAACATGACTGCGCACCAGTGCACAAAGCAAGGTCCATAAAGACATGGATGAGCGAGTTTGGTGTGGAGGAACTTGACTGGTCTGCACAGAGTCCTGACCTCAACCCGATAGAACACCTTTGGGATGAAATAGAGCGGAGACTGCAACCCAGGCCTTCTTGTCCAACATCAGTGCCTGACCTCGCAAATGCGCTTCTAGAAGAATGGTCAAAAATTCCCATAAACAAACTCTAAACCTTGTGGAAAGCCTTCCCAGAAGAGTTGAAGCTGTTATAGCTGCAAAGGGTGGGCCAACTCCATATTAAACCCTGTATATAGTGAAATGTGGATATAGTGTATACACACACACACACACACACACACAGCTGGTGTTTCTGGTGGCTTACCATTCCAGAATAACACATCTTCTGTGCATAAACACACTTGCCACCTTGTTCAGTTCATTATCATGCAGTATTTTATTAAGAACTCTTTTCAACCCTCTACACTGTTTCATGGCAGTGTTTAATAGATATAAGCTAGATGTACCAGCGAACCATGTACCACACATGCTACATTTGGGAAAAAAGTATACTAGATAATTTTATAGTCGCTCCTTAAAATAGTCAGAACAGCATGTTTAATGATTTTTTTTGTGATGTTTGTATAGGTCCTACTCTCCTGTTCCCATGTATTTCACAAAGTAAGTCACCACAGATCCTTGCAACATCATGAATTGACATGGAGGCTTTAATAACACCTTATGGGAATCACTCTGAGTTAGTGATTTCTATTTGTGCCACTAATTTCAGGTGTGTCTAAAGTCTTTTGAGAAGTTCTCAGGCAGGAAGAGCTGCCCGATGTGCAGGAAGGAGCAGTATGAGACAAGGGTGATCTATGACGGTGCTCAGCTCTATCGAGAAAAGTGTGCTCTCAGGTAAAGATGTAGAAGTTCATGAGGATTGACAATCTACATTCATCTAAATAGCTCCCAGGTCTCTTAAATAAACTTGCAACTGTCTTTGTTGTTTTTCTTGTTTTTTAAAAAAAAATCTAAGAATACAGGCTTTCTGGCGTGGCTACCTTGTTCGCAAATGGTACAGCAATATAAGGAAACTCGTGCCTCCGAAAGACCAACAGTTAAGACAAAGATTCTTTGAAAAAAAGGTAACATTAAGATATTTTGACAGTTTAGTGTGCTGATTGACACTTCGATCTCTTCTATACAATAGCGTTTTGTAAGTTTATTACTTAGATTATTGTATCGTTCATATATTTACAATATTTTGAACTTTTCTGCCAGTTTTCTTTTTTGTCTGGTAATTTGGTAATTTGTTATTGATTATTCTGCAAAATTAAAATCCAAATGAAAATAATTCTTGCAAATTAATTTTGTACAAGACTTGTGAGATTAGAAAGTAAGGCTTAAACAGTTTGCTTAAAAAAAAGAAGCCTTTTCTGTTATTTTCCATGGCGGTTTCATGCACCCATTGACCCTTCAGAGTGCAGGATACTGATAGCAGGTGAAAGTGGTTAGAAGCTGTTGGTCAGGGACCTCACTGACACAGACGTCTGTTCTCGCAGCCCCTCATTATCCCACAGCCCAGGGAAAGCGAAGGTTGCCATCTAGTGAGGCAGCAACTGTCAAGTCTTGGTTACGTTTCTGGAACTGACAGCAGTATTACAGACTCCTAGCAATACAAGCCATATTCTGAAACTGCTTTGAAGAACAGAGTGTTATTATTTAAAAGCATACAGATATATGCATTGACCCCTGTGACAGTATTGTATACCTTTGGGGGTTGACTATTTTTTTTACATTTGTCTGCTACTAGGGACTGTTCAGTTGTGATTGCTCTATGTATTATGTTGTATTTTATTGTTATTTGGTTTTCATTTCCATTTGTATGCATTTTATGCATACTAATTTTAGCTTTTATTATCATTATAAAGTGAGTATCACCTTTTATCTTATGATATAGTAATTAAGGTATTTTTTACTTGTTTTTCATGTGAAGTACTTGGTGCTTATTGTAATTTTTGTAATATTGTAAAGCACTTTGAGCTGCATTTCTTGTATGGCAGGTGTTATACAATTAAAGTTTTTATTATTATTAAATCAACTTACAGTGTTTTCAAGGTATACATTTGATCATTTTTTGTGTTCCTAGGAATCAGACCCATAATCTTGGTGTTGCTAGTGCCAATATATAACATTGGCAAAATATTATGTTGATATATTATATTTGGCATGTAACTTGCGAATGAGTTAAATGTGTTCTAGTGGTTGTCTGTGTTTATCTGGACCTTTGGCACACCAGGAAGCAGTTAACCAGCTAAACAATATGGAACAAAAGAGAGAAAGAATGTAGTATGCTTATCACTTTGCTTTTAGATAGGTTTTCAATCAACTAGTTGCTCTTTTTTTCCTCAGGTACCTCACTAAGTCAACATATTAGAAAGTTAAATCGGTGACATTAAGATTGATTGTACCTGCCCTCTCTTTTCCCTGAATGTGAGAAGGCAGAGTTCACATTGCCAAGTGTTGTTTGTCCTTCTTTAGGAAGGTCTACGTTTGAACTCTGTGGAACGCTTAATGTCTGTTTAATTACTGATCAAATACAGCTATAAAGAAACCACTGATGTCATTCGGTGCAATAGCCGCCACAGGATGTGTGTGTGTGTGTGTGTACCTGTGCATGCTTAATCTTGCAGGTCAGTTTCTGGGATTGTCCAAAAAATTTCCTTTATACGTTCATTCATATTGTTATTGATCTGGCTGTTAACATCCTTTCATTGTCAGTGTAAGATTCAGAATTGATTTATGTTATGATAGAACATCGGTTTGCCTGGTCAAGTCTGACTGAAACGCATTTTCACGTCATTTATTTCCTTAATCAGTTTCAGGAGATGAACGACAGCTTGGTGAAGTCATGCAGCATAGACGTGGAAGCGTTCCTGAACGATATCGATCGCTCTGTGGCCATGAGCCACGATATCCTGCGCCGCTTCGACAAGTACAGGAGTGTTTCTGAAATGGAGGATAAAGACTGGCTGGAAGCTCAAGAGAAGGTTTGTGATAATGCCGCTGCTCCTTCATCTACACATGCAGATGGAGACTGAAATACCAGTGTACCTTTATAAAAGAGCAGCTCATCAATGCCTCTAATCCCTCTCTGCAGTCGCTCCTCGGTCCTGCCCTTAGCCCGACATGCCGCCACCTGTTCCAGAGCGCTCTAGCTGCACTGGCAGCACAGATGTTCCAATTCAACAGTATCAAACCCTCCATGAGATGATTGTTTACCTTGCTAATGAATGAGTGGAAATAATCCACTGTGTTTACTAAAAAACACAAGCTGTGTGGATAATGCACGCCTAGCCTTTCATTACCTGCGAGCTGAAGAAAAGATTTGGCATTTCAGTGGGCCTCATTGTTATTGCGTTGAGGCAGCCAATAGCGGTGATCCACTAAAAAAGGAAACGCTCATTTTTTATCTTCTGGATGAGAGGTCGGGCAGATAACTTGAGACTCAAACCTAGAGTTAGCAGAGTTCAAGTCAGAACCAACCCATTCCCACCCAGACAAACAGAGCGAACGATTATAAAACGTCTTGTGCGAAGCAATTGGCCTTCGCTGAATAAAGGAAGCTGACAGTCAGTTAATGATTATGGCTGCACACCTACCTTCTGTTAGACTCAACTGAATTTCAACTGTGATACGAGCTGCACACAGCGGTCATAAATCTGCTAATCATTTTCCCCTGATAATGTAACAGGAAAACACTCTCACGGAACGAGGCATGTGTCTGTTCATGACTGTGACATGGAACATCAGCATTTCAGAGGCCTAGAAAGCAAATGCTTTCTAATAAGAGAATAATAGAAAAATTTTGTTGATGGTATGATTACGTACAAATTAACATTACCGGTCAAACGATTGGAATAATTAATGCTGTCGAAAGATTTTTTTAATGCTGTCGAAAGAAGTTTCTTTCAGCTCACCAAGGCTATTTCAATATATTTTAAAATGTAATTCATTCCTATATGATAAAGCTGAATTTTCAGCATCATTACTCCAGTCTTCAGTGTCACATGATCCTTCAGAAATCATTCTAATGTGCTGATTTGCTGTTCAAGAAACATTATTATTATCAATGCTGAAAACAGTTGTGCTGCTTAAAGTGCCCCATTATGCCATTTTAAAGTTTCCTAATTTTGTTTTGGAGGTCTCCTACAACAGGTTTACATGCATCAAAGGTCAAAAAACACTTTTATTTTCTCATATACATTGCACATCACCACATTTTTCAATGATTCTCAAATGACTCGTCGGATGAATCCTCTAAATCCCAGTCTCTCTAAATCCCTCCTTTCCGAGAGCCTGCTCTGATTGGCCAGATGACCCAGTCTGTTGTGATTGGTCTACCGCTTACAGCACACGTCGGAAACAAAACGCCCATTACCATAAACTTCAGCTCCAGAGGCTTTCTAAAGCTCAGATTGTACACACAGTAAAGGCCATAACGATGGGGTCGATTTTACCATATCAATCCGAGCGCGAGTCCGATGATGAAACATTGGAAGAACTACTTAATCAAACCCGAACCTCTATTTGACAACTTGAACAGGACGTTTCTCAAAGATGTTACTCAGTTTAAGGTACATTATGAGATGTTGGAACTGTAATTCCTCACCATCGGCATTAACAAGTGTATGTCCATCAACAAACCCATGTGTATATTTCTAATTTATTGCAGTCCACATGTAGGAACTGTACCAATAACAGCGCATACGTTAGCCAAGCACGAACGTGAATGACTGATGTAACAAATGTTTGTAAAAACAAATCTTGCTCCATCCTTCATCTTTACTTAAAGTAGTAAAAACAACAGACAATCTGCATTAATAGACACAGTTTTAGGTAATAGTGGCCCACAGCTGATTAGCAGTATTTCAGTAAAACAATAATAACGTGAGTTAGCCGGTTAGCCGGAAACATGGGTACTGACCCATCTTTGAGGAGCAAGCATTTTGTGAATCCCGCGTTGAACTCCGAGGTTTGAGAAGCAGTCATCAGTAAAATGACATTTGAGGCGGGTCAAGTTGTTTTTCGGGCGGACAACATACAACATAGGCGGGCATTATGCAAATGTCTTTTCTAGTGATGTAGAACCGTAACAGTGTGATTCGAATTACAAACGACTCGTATAGGCGGTTCTGAGTCGATTCTTTTGGGAGACAACTTTATTTATCGACTTTACAACTTCGCAGAACATTTACATTCACAAACAGCTATATTACACACTGCATGAAAGTGAATATTAAAAAAAAAAACATAATGGGGCACTTTAATAATTTGGAAACCGTGATACACTTCCATTCAAAATGTTAAGCAGAAAAAAACATTTTCAACATTGAAAATATGAATGAATTAATGATTGAGTACCAATTGTAATTGTTAATAATTGAGCACCAAATCAGCATATTAGAATGATTTCTGAAGGATCATATGACACTGGTGACTGGAGTAATGATGCTGAAAAATATAGCTGCCATCACAGGAATATTTTAAAATATATCCAAATAGAAAACAGTTATTTATAATATTTCACAATATTACTATTCTTACTGCATTTGTAATCAGTAGTGTATAGATATTTGCCCCACAGTTAACCAGGGGACATCTAGAACAACTTGGCACCAAGCATGGTAAAATCTGTTTCATTCAGTCTCGGAACACCAGAATGAATAAAAGTGATAGTCAGTTTGAATTTTCAGTTAGTAATAATGAAATATGTAAATGGACAAAGGTCAAAGGACATCTGATCAACAGATGCATAGCAGCAATTTTGATCATCTTTGTATCTGAATAGCAACTGATTCAGTTGCATCTATGATTGCTGGTGTCAGTGTCATAGTGGTGTCTTACCAGCATAAATCATTGTGCATTTTGAATGGTTATAGTCTCTTAAACGTCAAGAATTGTCCCTGACACCACATTTTATGAGTAGTGCACAATTAATGCTTGATCCTATTAGACCATTGGTTAAATTTGCAAATGGATACTGTATTTTATATATATATATATATATATATATATATATATGTGATGTTGTTGACATTTTAGCACCTTATTGAAAGCAACTGGATGGGTATATATGCATTTTAAGCATTATCAGTGTAATTCTCACTTAAATCATTAGCAGGCAGCATTACTGTTTGTTCTCACATACTTCATCTGATTACTCACTGATAATGTTTTCCACTGGGAAGCTCTTTCCTGGTACTGAAATTACTTTTTTGAATTACACGATCACCTAAAAATTGACACTACAAATTATTCTTTTTCCTGGTACCAACAGGCTGTCCAGCGAGGCGTTCAGGACTGCCCCATTTGCCTGAACCGCTTGAGCTCAGACAATGGCTCACCAAGGGAAGACAGAAATGTCCTGTTATTGTCCTGTTCCCATCTCTTCCACAAACAGTGTCTGCATGCCTTTGAGCAGTTTTGCCAGGAGGTGAAACCCAAATGTCCTCTCTGCCGGTCACACTATGCTAAAATGCTTGTTTCAAATTGAAGCTCACTATATTTATTACATAGTCCTGATGTTCCAATGTATTTACTTAATGAGACAAATTAAACTTTCAAGTCTGAATTTGTGGTTCTACATCATACGGTCCAGACATTTTTTTGTCAAAACCACAATCTTTATTGTAAACTGAAATGAAATACAAAGTAACCGAAAGAGAATCTGAACATTTTGCTTCACAAAAATATGCAATTCAACACTACCGGGAGAAAAAAAACATTCTGAAAATACATTCACACATGTAAAAGAAGCAACAGGCAAAAACAGAATTAATATTTCCCTTAGAGCTGTAGATAAAGCAATTGAGACCAGACATTGCACACGGTAGACATTTAACCCTTGACGAACAAACAAGTTGTTTCGGTGTGTAGACAGGCCACTGTCTAGTGAAACGCTGTCTGTCAGTTAAAAGACGGATATGAAAATATCACAGCATCCTTGACGTAGTATAGTTTTGTAGCTCTTGTAAGAACAATGTCGTACAGAAGATGGGAGGAGGACTGGAAAGAGAGATGAACAACTGAAGCAGAAAAACAGAATATGGAATGAATAGGCTTCTTTTTCTTTCACAGTTAATTCAAGTAAATCACTGCAAATGCCTCTATTTTGAGAAACCCAACACACCAACTGACACCCCAGTCCTTGTGCTGGACCAGGTGTGAAGCCTGGCACAGCAACATCCCTCAAAAAGCCAATTAAATTAAAACCAAAGAGTAGAATTTTGCTTTTTGTCCACAGACAGTATTGATAGTTATTAATGACACAAGATATTCTGGCATTACAAACTTTGTGTGGACAAAAGTGATACAAATAAACACACACAGAGAGACAAATACACAAAAAAAACAACATTAAAAAGCTTACTTCAATGACACAATTATTGACATAATACACTTGTTTCCCAGTTATTTTCTTACAAAATATTCTTTGTGCAAATCAACAGGAAGAAAAGGTATTTTACATGAAACTTGTTAAATCCATGACAATAAAAATACCAAAACAATGCATCATATTGAACCACATAACCCACTGAGGTGTCAATTTTAAATGACCTTTTCACAGGCTTTGAATTCAGTGTCCCTCAAGTGAATCCTTCAACTTTGCAGACACAAAATCCAATCTATTTCTTAAAATGTTTCCTGTCCAAACATTAATATTCCATATCACCCTGACAGGTTCTTTGGCCAGTTTGAGTTAAAAGACGCACCCTGTCGTTTTGGTATGCCATCTTATTGACAATCACAAGAGGGATTCACAGTGAATTAGTCAATAAAAAGGTACACACACTAACAGTCTGTCTCACTTACCAGACAACAGGAGACAAAAACGAAAAAAGCCTAAAAAGCCTGTTTAAGGCATCAGAGGTGATTTTTTTTTTGTTTTTTTGTTTTTACAATAAACAAATGCTGAGTGACTAATTGTCTGGCCTTTTCCACAAAAAGCATAGTATGAATGAGGCTTGAGAGCCTGTTTCATATCTACATTCTACAAAAATAAAAAGAGGAAATATACTGTATATACATAATTTACATTAATATGAGGCTTGCCATAGTTAAAGAGACAAACAATGAAGAGTGAGCCATAAGAGAGAAATGACAGGAATGGCCAAACAGTTTTCTACATGTTCTTTTTAGCCTGTTGGATTTGTCTTCAGAATGGAAATGTTTGGAAACTATACAGAACATATTGTACAATAAATGTGTGATCAGTAACATTTCAACAAAGTTAAAATTAAAACAAAAAAAATATTTTTTTTTTTATGACACTACTTTATAGCTACAAAGGAGACCCTTCAATAAGTCGTGCTGCTTTTTACTACCTCAGCTCGGACTTCACATTAATTTCAGCGTACAATAAGCTTTATTAAGCATGTAACAGACTGATGTGGCTCTGCAGTCCTGTTTCACAGCCTTTATATACAAGATCCTACATTACGTAAGAGTGTCACCTCTAATCTGCGTATGCCAGTAATTCAGTAGACCGTACAGGCTAAACTGGCCTAAAATGCAGCAGGAGAGCGAGTGCGAAAACATTTATGTTCATGGATATAATAATCTAAAGTTTGCAAAAAGCAAAGCAGCTTCAGTACAGACTAGATGTTTGAAGGCTGTTTGCTAGTAATGCTGGAATAAGGCAAACAAGCTCTGCAGCGATAAAGTTCAAAGGATGTATGTTACTGGTCACATGCTCTCCCACTAAGGGAAAAAAGCCCATATCAGTTTGTGTAGTACATATAGCATAGCAAAGTATCAAAGGTTGTGGAGGAAGTAGCAGCAGATTTAAGAACAGGAACAGAAAGCTTAATCCCAAGATTGTGCCTCACCTTCTCCCAAATATTTGGTGCATTTTTACTACTATGACAACAGAAAAGCATTTCATTTTTGTTGCCTCGCTAATTCTAGACTAAGGTACACTACAATCCATTAAACGTGGTAAATCATTGAGGTGATATTACCAAGAGTGACTGGCAGGTCGAAACATTCCGAAACACAATCTGCCGCAACCAATTCAAGTAAACACAATAACATATTAAGCTGGTTGTTGGTAGTGACTTGAACCCATAATGTCCACCTCTGAACTTTGCCTACCGATGGAAACGAGCAGTTGCAGTGCAAATAGAAATTTGGCAGGTAGGCTCCTCCACTGGTAGTAGTAACACTTCAGTACTACCCAGAATATGCCAACAGTTTGAGTAAGGCACATGTTTGGGGAGTTTCTTTATCAATTCCCATTACTTAATTCTGTCACATCCAACAAACCTGAATTGTCACAGTACAGCATGAGGAAACTAAAATCATAATGCTTCCTCGTTTATAATTGATCATCTTATTAATAATAATTGATCATGTATGCATAATTGAATGTAAACATATTCAATGGCAGACACAGAATAACACGTTTTAACTAACTTTACACGTCAAGCAAGCAAATTAAAGCAAGACATTTGACAGATATGGACCAATTCTGACAATCAAACTTTCAGAATATTTGTCAGAATATTGGGCCATCACATTTTGCTTGTATATTATCATGAACTGATTTTGTAATGAGTGTCATTTTAATTAGAACCAGTCAATTTGGTATTAAAACATTTGAAACTATATAAAATGTATATAAATCCCAATGCCAAATTTTAAAGCTCTGCCATTCTTAAGGGAATAGTTTAATATTAGCCCTAAGATTACATGTAATAATGGTGTCTCTCCAGTCAATATAAAAAAATGTTTATATTTCATGTGTGTGCTGTTTTTATGTGAACTGCTCTTGTGGCCTAAAGCTGTTTCATATAACAAGTTCTATTTAACTTCACAAAATACTGATCAGCAAGGGCACAAAATCTACAATAATTCAGGAGGAAAATAATATGCCCTAAATGCATATTATTTATGCACACTAATGCACACTTCATTGCACATGAAATTCAATCAGCTTGACAAACAGCTTAATATTTTTGCTAATCAAAGATAAAATATAGATAATAATAATAATAATAATAATAATAATAATAAATCATCCTCCATTGAAGGGTGCAGTCAAGAGGCCTTTTACATGTGCAGGTCAGCAAGAAAATACAATTTTCTCACTTGAAATGAAAGCATTTACAAGCTGAACAATAAACATTGATAACCAAAATGAAAACATTGTGAATCTCACATTGGTTTCAGCTGGAAGCATTCTGTAGTGAGTTTTAGTGGCATGTACAACTGTATAGTAGATTGACTGCTCAGACGAGGTGATGGACATATTCTAAACACTTCAACTGACACTAAAAGCATCTCACGTTAATATCTTTTCCTAATTATTATCCCTTTTCTATTTTTTTGTTTTGTTTTTGATGCTCTCTGACTGTATATCACTATACTCTTAAAATAAAAAAAGCCAACTGTATACACATACACGTGTTTGTGTGAGAATGTCTCGATTTTTCTCACAGAGTTTTCTGATGCCCGTTGACAGCATGTTTCCCTGACTCTGTATCCGTCGTACTGTTTGACAGATTCAATTTATCCAGACCTGAAACCAAAGAAATAAGAATTTCAAAATTAACATTTCAAACCTCAAAACTACAGTATGCATCATCAATCAGTATAATTATCATCAGGGGATTGCTCTGAATACATACAGACAGAGACATGAGTACAACAAAAGAGAACAGGAATGAGGAAAAATGTAGAGCAGAAAGAAATTTGGAGGTTAAACTAAGATAAAAGAAGTCCTAATAGAACAGAGTCAGGCAGAATACATTACCGAGGGCTTTGAGGAGTTCCTCTCGCACGGCAGACGTGAATTTTCGGACCAGACACAATGTGGTTACCACAGCAAACAGAAGATTGTATGAAAGTACGATGTAAAAATTTCCAAGCCAATTAAATCGGCCAAAATCACCCAGGAGATCAAACCTTGTTATTCCTGCAAGAAGGTAATACACAGGAAATCTATGTGAGACAGAAAAAATGGTTCTCAGATTCTCTATTTTTTACTCTCCTATACCACCTCTTTCTTATAAGTCAACAAAAGTAGCAACAAAAGGGCTGCTGAATATCAGAACAGGCCATTTTACATTCATTCTATTTTTTTTACAACCCACAATTCTCAAATTATTTTTATTTCCTCTGAATTAACAGATTATCAAACAAAAGACTCACATGCACAAAAAACCCATCAGTGAAATGAGAATGTAAACTCATGATGAAATACATGTGCCACGGTTGTTTATTTGGGTGGGAGATTCTTAAAAGGATCTGGCATTTTAAACTCACTGTCAATGTCTCAAGCATGAATAAAAGGATTGAAGAAAGGGGGAGATATATGGTTGGAAAGAAAGGATTGAAAGAGCAGGTGAGGGCTCATGATGAAGACGTGATAAAAAGGAGGCAATTCTGAAAGACACTTAAAGGACTACAGCTCCATCTTAATCAGATAACAACACCTAAGATAAGTCTGCCATTTACCATCTGCTGACATATTTCAGTTAGAATGAAGTTTGTTTATTGTCCATCACACAAAACGATTGAGAAGAACACATTCTTTCTGAAACAAAACGGACAAGTTAAACTCTGCTGTTTTATATGACTAAATGATCCATAGCCACAGGGTGCATGTGCACATTCAAATGACATGTATTTGTGCAGTATGAATTTGAGTATTAGGTTGCCAAGTTGCCAAACAAGCGTTTGCTTAACTTAATCATAATGAATGCAGCATGTGCAGTCTGACATTAATTAACTCAGGTCATCACTTTATCACTTCAGACTGCATGGATGCAGACATAATAAAATAAGCCAAAAAATATTTAAAAAGTAAGAATTATTTTAAAGAGATTTATTTTACAAAATTATTTAAGCTCATGAATAGACAAGGTTTTCCTGCACATGATTTTGTTTTTATATACTTGCATGTTTAAATTTTCTAATTTCCAAACAAATTCATTCTATTTCCCCAAAAAAGTTTATCTGAATACAGATAAATGATTGTTTAACAACCATTTCTGGTACAAATTACTTACCTTTAAACACTTTAAAAACAGAGTTCAACTAGCTTCATGTTTCAGAAAGGAACAATCTGCCTCCCTCTTTCCCCCCGACTTAATGCATCATGGCTTTTCCTATTGGGCATGATTCTTTTTTTCTCCTCTCTCCTGCTTTTGGGTGCTCCTTTAAATACCATTATAACTCAACCTTTTTCTGGACTACCTCTAAATAAAACATTGCGTAAAACAGGCTGACTCCTGAGGACAACTTAAAACAACTTCAATGTTTCACATTCAAAATCTAAAGCATCAGAAAATGCATAAGTTGAAAGTCAAGTTTTCATCCCTGGGCAAAATATGTATTCTAAGTTGGATGTGCTTTAAACTTAGTTTTCAGACTGCTTAAAAAAACGTTTTGTATGTCCAGCATCCACCAATTACTGCAAAAGCTCAACGGTGTAGACTTACAAACCTACAACCTGCTGACAAATTGTAAAAGGGGAATTTTTTTTCCAGCTTGATAAATCCCTTTTAGGTTTTTCCTAAAAGGAGGGAAAAAATAACTGCAAGAGGTAATATAATCAAATAAATTATACTTTTCCGTACTTAATGACCAGTTAATGAGGGCAATGACCAATTTATCTACTTTATACTGCATGTTTAAAGGCAACTGTAAAGAGAAACATTTAAAATTAGAAATTATAAACAGGATATATCCAATTTTTTGAATAAGCACTTGGAAATAGATATGTTGATTTGCTGTAGAAGTAAACTTATTCTCAAAAGGTTTCTCTTATGCATGCCTGATTTTTGGCTGCGGTCACATTCACACCATTATCCTGAATTAAATTAATTGCATACAATATAATAATACCTGTTGTCCATCATACAAAACAAGGTTTATAATAGGGATGCACCAAATTTTCGGTTACCCAAAATTCAGCCGAAACGGTTTTGGAGGGCTGTAATCAGTGTCCGAAACAGACATTTAATTAGTGCTTCTCCAATGGCACGTTTTGACTCTGCTCAGCGTCTGTTTTGTGCACACAGTGTGGATAAGCTACAACACTTAAACATGTTAGCTGTGTGCTGTGTTACTTTTTAATATAAAGCTAAGTCTCAACTTTAAAATTCTGTTGATTTTATTACAAAATTCAAACAATAAATGTCGTTTTGGCGCTCTTTAATACAGCGTGACAGATCAAGCACGCGTGAACCAATCAACTCATCTCCTCTACTATTAGTTACAGAACGAAATAAACATGGGTGAACACCAGAAGGTATGTTGAAAGAAACAGAAGATTAATCCTGTCTCATGTAAATCGCTCAATCAGTGTTTCAATTGGGGAAAGACGTCAATAAAACAGCTTGTAGGCTATACAATGTCACTTAACGTTACATTCACCTCAACAAAGCTATTAGTCCATAAACTAGATAGCTAGGAAAATAACTCTAGAGAAGAGCTTTTTGCTAAATATACACTCACCTAAAGGATTATTAGGAACACCTGTTCAATTTCTCATTAATGCAATTATCTAATCAACCAATCACATGGCAGTTGCTTCAATGCATTTAGGGGTGTGGTCCTGGTCAAGACAATCTCCTGAACTCCAAACTGAATGTCAGAATGGGAAAGAAAGGTGATTTTAAGCAATTTTGAGCGTGGCATGGTTGTTGGTGCCAGACGGCCCGGTCTGAGTATTTCACAATCTGCTCAGTTACTGGGATTTTCACGCACAACCATTTCTAGAGTTTACAAAGAATGGTGTGAAAAGGGAAAAACATCCAGTATGCGGCAGTCCTGTGGGCGAAAATGCCTTGTTGATGCTAGAGGTCAGAGGAGAATGGGCCGACTGATTCAAGCTGATAGAAGAGCAACTTTGACTGAAATAACCACTCGTTACAACCGAGGTATGCAGCAAAGCATTTGTGAAGCCACAACACGCACAACCTTGAGGCGGATGGGCTACAACAGCAGAAGACCCCACCGGGTACCACTCATCTCCACTACAAATAGGAAAAAGAGGCTACAATTTGCACGAGCTCACCAAAATTGGACAGTTGAAGACTGGAAAAATGTTGCCTGGTCTGATGAGTCTCGATTTCTGTTGAGACATTCAGATGGTAGAGTCAGAATTTGGCGTAAACAGAATGAGAACATGGATCCATCATGCCTTGTTACCACTGTACAGGCTGGTGGTGGTGGTGTAATGGTGTGGGGGATGTTTTCTTGGCACACTTTAGGCCCCTTAGTGCCAATTGGGCATCGTTTAAATGCCACGGCCTACCTGAGCATTGTTTCTGACCATGTCCATCCCTTTATGACCACCATGTACCCATCCTCTGATGGCTACTTCCAGCAGGATAATGCACCATGTCACAAAGCTCGAATCATTTCAAATTGGTTTCTTGAACATGACAATGAGTTCACTGTACTAAAATGGCCCCCACAGTCACCAGATCTCAACCCAATAGAGCATCTTTGGGATGTGGTGGAACGGGAGCTTCGTGCCCTGGATGTGCATCCCACAAATCTCCATCAACTGCAAGATGCTATCCTATCAATATGGGCCAACATTTCTAAAGAATGCTTTCAGCACCTTGTTGAATCAATGCCACGTAGAATTAAGGCAGTTCTGAAGGCGAAAGGGGGTCAAACACAGTATTAGTATGGTGTTCCTAATAATCTTTTAGGTGAGTGTATGCACTGTATTAAATATTAATTATATTTTATAACCTGTTAGTGATGTCTTCATTATTTAATGTTTGAATAAATCATCATTTAAATGTTTGTATTTCACCAACAAACTGGAGTAGAAACAATTCTGTTATTAAAAGGTTGATACAAAACTGTCTTATGTGCAATTTAAATTTAAACTCAGTTTTAGCTATTTAAGTGTTGATTATTAAATCAGTATGATTAATTAATTGATTATTAATTTATTTTTTATTTTCAGTTTTCAGCTACATGCATCCTGAATTTTCGGTTTTCATTTTGGTGAAGAATTTTCATTTCAGTGCATCCCAAGTCTATAACCTCTAATAAAATAATGGCATAGGTGCAGTTTAGGTGAACTGCTCTCTCTCACTCATGTGTAAATGATTTATTTAGCAAAGGCCTCCTTTTTTAGGAGACCCCTTGTAATGACATAATGAAGTAAAGAAACCTACTCCTTTTTAAAAAGATTTTTTAAAAAAGTTAGAGTTAAATATCTAGATGTTAAAAAAGACAGTGTTAGGGTGAGCGTTGTTAACTGTCTGTGTAAAAATCAGTGTCACAAGTCAGTTTGCCTTTCCCACATTTTCAACAGGCTCCTGCAGTCTGCTTATGTACACACACACTGTTCACTATCTTTGTGGGGACTCTCCATAGATGTAATGGTTTTTATACTGTACAAACTGTATATTCTATTCCCTCACACTAACCCTACCCCTAAACCTCACATCACACAAAACTTTCTGCATTTTTACATTTTCAAAAAAACTCATTCTGTATGATTTATAAGCTTGTTTCCTCATGGGGACCTAAATTTTATCCCACCGGGATTAAAAAAAAACATGAACACACACAAGTTTGTTTCACTATATTAGTGAGGACATCTAACAGACATCCATTGTTTTATATCAGGTTAATGACATTTTCTATCGCCTAACCTGGCCCAAACCACTAACATGACTCTCACAGAAACCTGTACAAAACACTAGATTTAAATATAAACATTTGGCCAATTTATAAGTCTTTTTAACAACAGCTTTCACTATATTAGTGAAGACATTTTTGAATAGTATGGACATTTTGGACCTTATAAGTACAGCCAAACCTACACACATACATACACACACACACACACACACACACACACACACACACACACACACACACACACACACACACACCTTTGAGTATTTCTGAAGGACTTCCATCTTTCCACATGCATGATGTTTTGGAGTCTATTTGATAGTAAATGTGTTTTAATTTGTCTGTTTGAGACTCGAATGAACAAACTTCATAAAATTCTTTGGTCAAAAAACAAACCTACTTTATGCAACCTCTCCTTTCATCTATTCAATGGAGCACAGCAGAAATGTTTATATTTTTCTGAAGCTCCCAATGAGTCACTGTACTCACTCACACACACACACACACACACACACACACACACACACACACACACACACACACACACACACACACACACACACACTCACTCACACAGGCTATTTGAACAGCTGTCTCTGTAGCTTGCCATGTTGTTTATTGCAGCTATTGTGACGGCTGTTTGTCTGTCCTTTTTCTCGCTCCATTCTTGTGTAAAATCTCTATGGCAAATCCTGCTGGAATGCAACTTGTTAAATCTTAACAGTGGAAATGAGCTTGCAGGTATGTGTAAGTTGCAAGCTGGAAAATGTATAAAAATTGTAGTATCCAAAAACAAACAAACATTAAATGGTAACCCCAAGAAATACACAGATGCTTATGAAGGATAGTGTATACATGCATGCCAGGAGGACCTTACCAAGTGTTCGGGACATGACAGGCAAGGCTGAGCTCAGCACTAGAATAGATACACAGCATCCAATGATCTACAAGAAAAGAAAAAAAACAAGACTAAGAAACATTTTCATCATTCCAAATTAAATATAAAATGACAAAAGATTCCATAGCCGATGGCTTTGGAAAAAAAAAAAGACCAAATGCACCATTACCAACTTTTTCCGCAAAATAATAATAATAAAAATTGTAAGGTTACACCTTCTTTTAAGTTGTCTTTGTTATAGTGTAATTATACATTTAAGCACGGGTATTATTAATTATCAACATGTACTTAGGGTTCGGTTTAGAGTTAGTTGCATGTAATTATGCATAATTTACTGTTATTACTACAGTATTACATGTAACATATGTAACGAGGACACTAAGATAAAGTGTTACAAATTGTTAAAATCCTTCACAGAAAATACAAAATATTATAATGGAATAATTGGGAGGTTAGGTCATTTTTTTATTCAGATGCTGAACAATATATTCAGGTATTTAAACTTTTTTTGAAAATAACATGATCAATGAACTGTCTGTGAATATTTTATACTTGTGAGACAACAGGCCATAAAACTGAAGCAGTGTTGCAAATCCTACCGTTGTCATGGTAGTGTCGTCCTTTCTGGGAGTGAGCTCCTGAAAGATGCGAAGACTGTAGAAGCCAACCACAGACGAGACCATCAGATAACTGCTCGGGAGTTAAGACTAACACAGTAGTTTCTCGTCAAACCCTTTACAAGCATTTCACTCTAGAACACACTCACAACAATCATAAGCAAACAACTTTAAGTCCCTTCAATAAACACAAAATCTGTGATCAAACACTAGACTGGAGCTTATGCAGCATTTGAGAATCACACACAGCAAAGGATACAACATGAGAATGATTTCAATAACCGCCTGGGCGACTCCAAACGTGGATAAAGAGGCATTGCCAATATCTCTCTCCTACCAAAACAAAGAGTGAAAGTTACTGTCAAAGGTTATTTTCATAAACTTAATTTCCCCATATAAAATTTGGTTTCAGAACATGATCATGTTTTGTATGTCTCTCATAGCGCCGGTTTAGGTTCTGGACTGAGGCAATACTCTTACATGCAGTAACTGCATGTAGTGGACGTGTTTTAGCGACATGCCCAACGCAAAGGCTCCTGTTACAGCTGAAGCTGTGTAATCTAAATAAGACTACTGTGTTGACACCTCAGTGCTTCAGGCAGTGTGGGCAGAAAAAAGCGGCACAAATATTTGGAGCTGTTCTGAGTGAACCCTATTATGAAGAAATAAAACGTATAAAGCTCAGATTAGTGAAGTTTCCCCTCTCACCAATGAGGACAGACGGAGTGAAATTGGCGAAGAAATGAATGGAAGCAGATGAAAGAAATCTTTTTAAATTCACCGCTGCTCACACACGCATAATATGCAAGCAGGTGTTCAAACAAAAAAGAAAAAAAAGAAAGAAAAAGGCAATGGTGCTCTTACAGTAAGAGGCTGCATTGAATGAATGGCTGCCAAAAATTAGGAGAAAAATGTGGAAAAAAAGAAACCAAAACAAATGCGCTGGCAAACAAAGTTTTTCAGTCTCAGGCCTTTAATATCTTTTGAAGTCACTGATGTGATCTAAAGGTTTGGATTGGAATTATTACAATAAAAGCCAACATTTATTTGACATAATTTATCAGTGTAAAGCAATCTTAGTCTGGGCTTGACAAGTAAAAAAAATAAACTAAACTAAAAATCAATCATCAGTCTCATTCTACTGATGTGCATTTGACAGTAGACCAATTCAAAATCAACAGAGCATATAAAAAATATTTATGATGATCTTTCTAACTGGATTAGATAGAATCTGAACCAGATTTTATAATGTCAATCTTGCTTGTTGATACTGATGTCAGGACTGAAGAAAGTTTACATGTGATTGAAAAACCAGAGAAGCTCAACTAAACACTGGCTTGTAAAATATCATCAAACACTCACTTTACTGAATCATCCAAGAAAGTTAGCTTGTAGTTAATGTGAAATGAGACCAAAATAGGTAATGTGATCACTGATCCAACATAAAACCACAACCCATTCTGACTTGCTCAATAATAGCATAAACACCACTGAGAGTGTTTCAGAGGAACTATGAGAACTAAGAATTATAATATACTTCAAATACAACACAATCTTATTCCTAAATGACAACAATTTGCCTATGTCTATTAAATCTTTGACAAGTGCGATCACAGCGAACATTCAAATCTGCATTGGCGCTGCCGCTGAGCCAGAGAGAGCAGTTGTCATGTAGGCTATAGGTATGAAACAGCTTTACAAAGTGACTTCTTTTCAAGCACACTAGGGTCTTCTCCCTGGTAGAAGATTGAAGGTTGGAAGAATACTGTATCTCAATGGGACCTTCCTGGTTAAATAAATAAATCACAGAAGTACCGGGATAAAAGTTTATAGTTCGGATATAAACACTGATGTCTACAGTAGTGATCAAAATACAGTAAAATCACCATTTGAAAGTAATTTAACACTTCAAATAAATATTGTATCAATTACATTGTTAATTACATTGACTGTTAAAAATGTATTTGTCATTGAATCATTCATTCAAGTGATTCGTTAAAAAAAAATGCTGATCGAGTCATTGAGTCATTTATTCAAACCAATTTTCTTTTTCAAAATTCATTCAAATTATTTAAATATTTTTAAAATAGACTGCAGCAATAAACGTTGTCAGAACCTCTAGTAAATGTTATTTTGTTTAGTTGTCCATTCAGAATCGTGGGAGAATAATGATCTTTATTAAACAAAAAATCGTGATTCTCAATTTATCCAGAATTGTGCAGTTCTAGTATGTAGTATGTATGTATGTATAATTAAACTTATTGTAAAGCGTTACACTTTACAATTTGTTTCATTTTGTTAATATTAGTTAATGCATTAACTGCATGGTTTAATAACCTAGCAATGAACAACAATTTTTGTAATAACAGCTAGGTTAGGTTAATGTAAGTCAATGTAATGTTATATATACATATGTACACACATACAGTTTCACTCCACATCCATCCTTGACTGTCATTTAACTTAACCATAAACCGACTGATATTATTGAACTGGACAGGTATCTCAAATCTCCTTTTTTTTTTTTTTGAGCCTTGTCAGGTGTTTGTTGGCACTGCTTAACACCTGTGATTGAGTAAGTTTAAGGATATCTGTGTGTTTACCTTCCTTCAGGTGTGTTCTAACTACACTACATGTTTTGATGTGCCTCAGCTACCTCTGATGTAGGATAATAAGAGAAAAAAAAACAAAAAACTAATCATGGATTATACTTTTTTCATTCTCTCTTTTTTTTTTAGAAAGCTGTTTACTGACAGGTTAGGGGCTAAATGTCATCTGTTGACTCTTGTCAGAGTTTCAGAGGTCAAAAAGAGACATATGATATATCTCTTGCTTTCCCGCTCATTTCGTTTCTCATTCCATCACTCCCTCTGCTCCGTATGACATGTGAGATATGAGTTCGGATGAGAAACGGACATTAATGAGGCTGTTTTTAGCATCGACAATAATTCTGAATCCATGGGGAGTGACAGCAATAAGACTTTTATTGCAGTCATTAGCAACAGTGCATCAGACAGCTTAATGCAAGCAGTGCCATTGCATTAGATCTCCTTACCTCATAGCCACATTTACGACACCCTGCCTTATCTGACAATCTCTGCGCTAACCTAGTTACCTTAACTCGCATCAATCTCTCTTAAGAATGTTGCGGAATGCTGGCCCACCCCCCACCACATCCCAACCCGACGTAAAAACCATCAAACAGACGTACAGACACCGCTGCTGGGTTGTCGTGGTTACATGAGATCTTAAGCATGGCACCAGTCCAGCTCATCAAACGCATAAACCATTAACCAGCCTGTCAAGAGGGCCCTTCGTCTCTGAACACTGTGACAAGTGTAATTTGGGGGATTTTCAGTCAAGCATCATGCCAAGGCAAATATCGACACTAATAAAATAATTAGAATGTGAAGCGGGCACTCTCATAAAGCAGCTCAACACTATCAAACCGTGGCCTGAAAAGGGATCTGCCTTTTCTTTGTTGTGGGAAGAAAAAGAAAAATGTGCAAAGCAAGGACAGCAGGTGGGAGTGGTGAAGTAAGGTGAGATAAGAACATCATTGTATGGAGGGAAGGAAAGAGTGAGAACAAAACAATGTTCTTTTTTTTTTTTTTTTATAAAAACAGGAAATGACGTAACAGTTCCCATGGACCTGTTTAAATATTTACCTGTCCAAGCTCAAATGAGTGGTAAACTGACTTGGACCCAAATTTAACCAGCCGTAGCTTGTAATTACCTTGTCAAAAGAGAAAACTGACACTGTTCACAAAGGTTAAATGATGGTTTCATTGCAGCAGTTTGGCTCAAAGGACTTCGGCCAAGTACTCAAAACACCCAGTTAAGACAACTGAGGTCTGTGTGAAGAGTTTCACACACGTACAGTGCGTGAGTGCTTTTGAATTGACATCAAGCAGAGCGGACGGGAGCGCAACTCTGATAAAGAGCATCAAACAGCAGCGACATGATACACATCTTGACTGGCCTTTTCTTCTCCAGCACACACCTGAGCATATCTGGAATTCAATTTATGTCGACGCAAAGCATGATTTTAGCAGGACACAACAGTAGTGAGAGAAGGAGGCAACAAGTGAAGGAAAACTCCAGAAAAGCTGAGTATTGGTTTCCTTTACAAGTTTGTTGACTTGTATTTTTCTTACCGTTGAACCCTTTGGCATAGCCGTCTCATCAACAAGCAGGTACACAATGTTCAGAGCAACCAGGAGAACAGAAATCGCCTGCAAGTAGCACAGATAAAAACAAGAATAAGCATTATAAACAGCAAAAAGAAACATAAAACCAACTTGTGAAAAATAAACTGCATCATCAAATCACATGCTTTGTGGTTCAACCCTGCAAAGTCTAAATAAACGTACCGTTCCAGCAAGAAGGATCAGCATCACTATGGGGTAAAGGAGGTTCTTTTCCCAGGCTGAGGCCTTCTTTCTCCTTTCTAGGACAGAGGGATGAGAGAAACGATTCTAGTGAACATAGTGTGAACACAGTCTGACTGACTGTACATAAGTTTAATGTGAACTAACTTTCAGAAAATTACACCCAATTCATTTAGTTAGTCCATTACTCTAAGTGTCTGACAGAAAAAAACAATTAAATACTGAGATAAAGAGCAATTATAGTAAGGTGAACAGTGTTTAATGCAGAAGAATTTTAAAACATTTTCTTTCAATTAACAAAGATATAAAATAAGGACACTATTCATAAGCGTAGAACTTCACAATAAGTTTCAATTTATTAACGTTAATTATTGCATTAGTCACAAACTAGCAATTTACTAGCACGATTCATATTTGTTCATAATACATTCATAATACTAATTTATTAATATTACATAAAACTAAATTTATACATAAAATAACTTTAAAATGTTATAAAGAAAATGTTAAAATGCAGTAGTCTATGTATAAATAAACATTAACCTAGAATAGATTAATAAACGCTGTAATAATGTTCATTTTAGTTTATGATACCAAGGGCATTAACTAATGTTAACAAATGAAACTTACAGTGGCGTCTCGAATACTGTCTGTATGAACGTGTAACGAGTGTCAAGCCTATATTCTCTTATCAGTAACCATAGTGACAGAATAAAACTGAAAAGTCTTATCACTTTTGACGCAACAAGAGTCCAATCGAGCCACGAGATCATCCATCAAATCTTCATTAACCGACAGCAGTTTTTATTTCTGTGTGGAGAACGGAGCATTTGAGTTACGTGTAGAACACAAAACCGACGGGAACAACTCCAGTGGAGAAACAGTGACTGGATGTAAAACCTTCAGATGACACACAGCTCATATCTCCGCCACTGTAAGTGACCGAACAGACACAAGAAAACTCAGGGTAGACACGCATTTGTGCAGCGCAGAGTAGCGCTCTTGCACTGTATGACGTGACAGACAACTAGTTGTCCAGTCCGGTGTTCTGTCGATTTGTCCTACCGTGTCAGATTTTTGCTACCTCCCATTAAAACAGTAGGTAGCACAATTCGGCAGCAAAAAATGCTACCTGTCAGATTGTGCTACCAGCATCATATTCATGTGGTTTGAGGCTTTATTAACATCCATAAATACCCTTACCCTAAGCCTACCCTTAAAACAATGATTTTTAAAAAAAAAAATTATATTAAATATTGATATGTGCATGCGCAGTAAGCCCTGGTAGGACAATCTGACAGGTAGGATGAAATGTCAGGACACCTGTCAGTTCACACAGTGCGGGTTTTTCGAGAATGCGGTTGGGAGTCCTGAAAATTTACGGGTGTGAGTTTGGTTATAGTTGTTACTCCATTAATTAACTGAAATGTTTGTGAATGTGACCCTATTAAGGACTTAAATACAGGACTCTAGCTACTATGATAATCTATTGCTTTGTATTTCATTAGTGTGTTGAAATAACAGCTACCAGTCATTTCTGTGTTATTGAATTAGTATACTGAATTAAGGCTACATATAAGCATGGGCGGACTGAGGCAAAAAAGTGGCCCTGGACTTTCTGGCACAAAGCAGCCCATCACACCCGGTCTGCAACACACCTCACCATAAACCCACCAGCTCATTATGCACAGAGCAATTTTAAACACCACTTACTAACATATACACTCACCTAAAGGATTATTAGGAACACCATACTAATACTGTGTTTGACCCCCTTTCGCCTTCAGAACTGCCTTAATTCTACGTGGCATTGATTCAACAGGGTGCTGAAAGCATTCTTTAGAAATGTTGGCCCATATTGATAGGATAGCATCTTGCAGTTGATGGAGATTTGTGGGATGCACATCCAGGGAACGAAGCTCCCGTTCCACCACATCCCAAAGATGCTCTATTGGGTTGAGATCTGGTGACTGTGGGGGCCATTTTAGTACAGTGAACTCATTGTCATGTTCAAGAAACCAATTTGAAATGATTCGAGCTTTGTGACATGGTGCATTATCCTGCTGGAAGTAGCCATCAGAGGACGGGTACATGGTGGTCATAAAGGGATGGACATGGTCAGAAACAATGCTCAGGTAGGCCGTGGCATTTAAACGATGCCCAATTGGCACTAAGGGGCCTAAAGTGTGCCAAGAAAACATCCCCCACACCATTACACCACCACCACCAGCCTGCACAGTGGTAACAAGGCATGATGGATCCATGTTCTCATTCTGTTTACGCCAAATTCTGACTCTACCATCTGAATGTCTCAACAGAAATCGAGACTCATCAGACCAGGCAACATTTTTCCAGTCTTCAACTGTCCAATTTTGGTGAGCTCGTGCAAATTGTAGCCTCTTTTTCCTATTTGTAGTGGAGATGAGTGGTACCCGGTGGGGTCTTCTGCTGTTGTAGCCCATCCGCCTCAAGGTTGTGCGTGTTGTGGCTTCACAAATGCTTTGCTGCATACCTCGGTTGTAACGAGTGGTTATTTCAGTCAAAGTTGCTCTTCTATCAGCTTGAATCAGTCGGCCCATTCTCCTCTGACCTCTAGCATCAACAAGGCATTTTCGCCCACAGGACTGCCGCATACTGGATGTTTTTCCCTTTTCACACCATTCTTTGTAAACTCTAGAAATGGTTGTGCGTGAAAATCCCAGTAACTGAGCAGATTGTGAAATACTCAGACCGGCCCGTCTGGCACCAACAACCATGCCACGCTCAAAATTGCTTAAATCACCTTTCTTTCCCATTCTGACATTCAGTTTGGAGTTCAGGAGATTGTCTTGACCAGGACCACACCCCTAAATGCATTGAAGCAACTGCCATGTGATTGGTTGATTAGATAATTGCATTAATGAGAAATTGAACAGGTGTTCCTAATAATCCTTTAGGTGAGTGTAGATGCTATTTATACAGAAAGATAATTTTTTTTTTTTATTGAAATGCTTATCATAATGAATGACTGGCATACTTCTTTAGGTTATAATTTGTCTTTCCTGGTGCACATGGCAAATAGAATTCTCTTTTCCATACACTGAAGTTTAATATCACTAAGTTCAATACCTACCATAAAATCAGTCCATATACAATGCTATGGTCTAGAAGACTTAGAATTTAGGACTGTTTTATAGTGCCTTTCTAGTGGTTATAGTATGTGTCCTTTCAGGAGCTTGACATCTGTCATTTTATGGAATAGAGTTCAAATTGTGGAAAAGAGTTTAAAAATTATATGAAAAATACAGCATATTAAAATGATTTCTGAAGGATCATGTGACACTGAAGTGTGGAGTAATGATGCTGAAAAGTCAGCTTTGATCACAGAAATAAAATTACATTTTACAATATATTCACATAGAAAACAGCTATTGGAAATTTTATTAATATTTCTTAATATTTGTGGTTTTACTGTATTTTTGATCAAATAATTAAAGCCTTCTTTCAAAAACATAAAAAAAAGCCTTAATTATTTCAAACTTTTGATTGCCAGTGTGTAAAATAATGCATGTGAACTAACTAGCAAATTATATATTTATTTTAGTATATGACACTTTCCTACACGGGACATAGGCTACTTGAATATGAAAGTTGCCAGCTCTACCATGTAGTGTAGGCCTACGTTTGAGAATTATATTTTGAGTTTTATGAATCATTTTCAAATGATTGTGAAATTACTGAAGAAAGCCTGACAGTCAGATACACAAACATTCCCTCTGATATGCTGAAAACTGCTACGTTAAGGTTTCTTTGTGCATTGTGTGACGAATAACGTAAAAGGCATTAAAATCGGAGAAATTCTAGGGTCAGCAATAGTTTGCATCCCTGGAAATTAATGTCCGTTGTTTAACATTTTTTAAATCGTTAACAGTATTGACTCGTCATGTTCAGCTGTTTATCTTACCTTGGTTCGCATTCAAGTGCCGCGCTGCTCGGTTTCTGTGGACAATAAATCCCGCCTCCTTCGATTTGATTGGATATTTCAAACATTTTGACATTGACGAGCGCTTTTAGATCACTGAGACTGATCAGGCTAAATAGATTCGAGTTTTGCCTCAAGTGGGTCGCGCGGGCCATTCGTCTGGGCTGACGAAAGGATATAGGCTACGTAATTTTACTATAATTCATTCTTCATATATATTTACGTAGCAACAAGCCGGCCCACATTGTCCAGCGGCCCACTGGGAAAACGCCTGGTGCTCCAGATGGCCAGTCCTGCATATGTCTATAGTTCAGAGGTTTCACTATAGTTCAGAACAGTGATGGAAAACCTCAAACATTAAGGCTTCTCCTGCTCCACTTATGAAGTGGGTCTAGATTAGAATCTTCTCTCTATCTCAGTGTCTGTCACTCCTGTGCCGCTCTGT
Source organism: Coreius guichenoti (assembly GCA_039654105.1). Classification (NCBI taxonomy): domain Eukaryota; kingdom Metazoa; phylum Chordata; class Actinopteri; order Cypriniformes; family Gobionidae; genus Coreius; species Coreius guichenoti. The sequence continues at coordinate 28,920,802 of CM077168.1, forward strand.
CCTCTACTCTCTCCTTCTCAACATCTCTCGCTCTGATCCTGCTCTGGCACTGAGGTTGGCAGGGTTCCCTGCATATGCACCATGCTGCCTCTAAATTAATGGCCACACTTGGAGAGACAGCCACAATAAAGTTTGCATCACACTGCAATATCCTAAGTGCCTTTGTGGCCTCCTCTCCTTCCAACTGCTTGTCTCCAAATGACTGTTCACATTCAAATATGCACACACTTTGCAATTCAACATTATTATGAGTGGATATTGCAGCCTACACATATTTGAAACTGACAGTTCTTGATCATGGTTCAGTTCAGTTTAATTAAACGTTGTTAAAAACATCTCTCACCGAGTTTGTTTCTCTGATTGCGAATGTTGTCCAGCTCTTTGTAGAGATGGTGCTGAGAGTTTCCATGGAAATAAGAGTTTGACATCGTACCTGAGTGACAGACAAAGACAGAAAAAGCAGAAGAGAAAGGGAATTGAAACAATATACTTTTGAAAGAAATATACTTTCAGTCTGTTCAGCTTGGCTTAATAGCTTCTGTAAAAAGATCAAACTGCAAGGAAACATCAGTGATGTGAACATAAATCAGTGGATTGAACGTTATCTTTACCCTTACTCAAGTACATACTTAATATATCACACCATTTGTCAGAAAAATAAAAACAAATTCATTTACTTTTTATATATATATATATATATATATATATATATATATATATATATATATATATAAAAACAGTTTTCATGGAGTGGAGATTCAATATCTGCAGTTCAATATCTGAAGACCCAAGAAGTGAGACCAAGCTCAGTGCCCTGCAGGAGGTTTGTCCCCACAGTTCAGCACTATTGTATATTTTGGAACATTTCTATGAAATGTTCTATTCTGCCACTATCAACAACTGCAACAATTAACAAAATCTCATGAGCACCACACAACTGCAATCTCAAATGTGGTTAACAGTGCTGGAAAACAATGCTTTGAAAAGTAATTTATTGTGTAAAAAAAAGTGATTAATTACATAAATCATTATCTTTTATGGAAAGTAATGGGTTTGATACTTTTGGGTCACTTTTTTAATCTACATTTTTATAGATCATAACTTCTGGAGAGAAATGGCACAGACACTGGTCAAAGATTCTAGTGCGCATGTGTCGATGGCCTATGCATCCGGCTACGCAAATGCTGTATTAGCGTCAAAACTGAAATATACGTTGGGTCTAGGCCAGACGTGTGCATGCTGCAACTGGTTCTGACGGAAGAGGGGACTGAGGTTTCTTCAAAACACTGACTGTGTGTGTGTCAGGAGGTGAGAGTGAGAGGGCAAAACCAGAAAGGGGTTCTCCAGGAAAACCACAGACTTCTGTCTCATTTAGCTCTCATTTATCCGTTTGATTCGGGTGTTTTTTTTTTTGTGCCTGTTTCAGTGGTTCGTTTGCTCCTCAAAGCAAAGGATTGGTTTGCACCGCCTCGGGGGACACACACACTGGCAGATCAGCAGCAATTAGTTCAGTGTTACACCGTTACTGGCGTGCAATAAAAACACAATCTTTCATCTTTACACCGACATGGGGCTGAGAAGCCAATCACTTTGATCAAAACGTGATTATTATTATGATGATTGTACCACGCCCTGTCTGGTAGAGGTTCAGGTTCATAAAGAAATCTATTAAAAGAAAAAAAAACAAAAAAACACAGCAGGTGTGTTCCTGATCGTGTACTTGTCCATACCAGTGATTTTTAGGGAAAATCTGTACCCTCAAACCAAAACAATGAAATAGGAAATGTCACTATTAGCTGATCAGGAATGGATTGCTCTGCCAAACATGGCTCACAGTTGCCCTAAAGGGCTAACATGAGGTGAGCAAAAAGTGAGAGAAACAACGGTAAGACATCTGTGAGTCTTTTATTGTCAAACGTGTTTTATGGAATAATAATTACAATGGTTTGTTGAAATCAGCATTAGTCAATCGTTTCCAAAATGCTGCGGTCCTCATTTCAAGAAGATTAGGAAACACTTGAATAAATTTTTGCTTATAGCCCTTCAATTAAGGTGATAAAGGTGCTGCTCAGCAGCAGCTCAGTAGAGGGATGCTAGCAGAAGGAAAAGGAGATGATGTCATTGTTTTCTAAAGAAACTTCAGCCGGTTCTGCATTACGTCAGTGGTAATTATGCAAAGCAGAGAGCCATCCGGTACCGAAGAGAGTTTTTGCAAGGTCACCCTGCCACTGCGCATCTGGGCAACAGAGAAAAGCATAGCCAGAGCTAAGACAGAAGACAAACAAATGCCTGCAACCAGGCTAATATGAAAGCATACACTGAGACAAATCCACCTAAACACACAGCCACAGATTCCCTCAGTGCATAAACACAAGTGCGTTAATGCATACACAGAATGACATTCACACATAGCAATATATACACACAACTACATGAATGCATTCAAAGTAATACTTCAAAATACACCACATAGACACCAAATGGAGTGATCTGTATTAATGGCCTCAATTTAAGGACATTAAAGTTCATCAAATCAGATGCAGATTACTGGATCAATGGAATAACTAACACGCTTATCAATTAGCCCATATCAAAGGTCTGTAAGAGCGTGTGCAGGCATGTTGTATCTAAATGAAGTTACAGTCAGTTGGGTAATTGTTATTAGATAGATCACAGATAAGAGAGTAAAGCAAAGTTTCCTCTTGAACTCTCTTCCCCTCAACCTCACCTCAGGTTTTTATTTACGGTGCAAAAGAAAAGAATGAAAATTCCTTAAATTCCTGATAAGGTAAAATTCATCCTCTCCTTAACGCCTGAGCGAGATCTTCCTATAAGGCAGAGTTCTTAAGCTTTGCCAAAATTGCATTCCGCATCCCTAGTGGCCTTTTGTCACCCGATCACAGTGACTGCCACTGCGCATCACATCAAACAACAAAAATCACAAAAAAGCAAAAATCGTTAAAACAGATTACAATTATTTTATCAGGTGTTCAAAGCAAATCTGCCTTTGGTGCTAACACTACAGAACCAAACAACCAAATGAGAGGCTATTGAAATTCATCCATGGGATTTGGCCAACTGGGTACTATCAGTTGAGATGATCTAGCTTACCTCCGTGAATTCAATAGAAAAAGCACATGTTCTATGTTGACTGGCATCTGTACACTCTGTTGCGTGCTTGAGTTGAAGCTAAAGTCTAGTTTGGCTTTAAGCCTAAACACTTCCTGCATTGTGTGGATGTTTGTGTAGGGCAGCAGCCGGGAACCTATGGCTTGCGAGCTACACCTGGCTCTTCGACAAAAATCATGTGGCTCGCCAGGTCTCGCAACCTTTACCAATAAATGATCGATTTAAATAAATAAATAAATATATAAATATATATACACACACTCACCTAAAGGATTATTAGGAACACCATACTAATACTGTGTTTGACCCCCTTTCGCCTTCAGAACTGCCTTAATTCTACGTGGCATTGATTCAACAAGGTGCTGAAAGCATTCTTTAGAAATGTTGGCCCATATTGATAGGATAGCATCTTGCAGTTGATGGAGATTTGTGGGATGCACATCCAGGGAACGAAGCTCCCGTTCCACCACATCCCAAAGATGCTCTATTGGGTTGAGATCTGGTGACTGTGGGGGCCATTTTAGTACAGTGAACTCATTGTCATGTTCAAGAAACCAATTTGAAATGATTCGAGCTTTGTGACATGGTGCATTATCCTGCTGGAAGTAGCCATCAGAGGATGGGTACATGGTGGTCATAAAGGGATGGACATGGTCAGAAACAATGCTCAGGTAGGCCGTGGCATTTAAACGATGCCCAATTGGCACTAAAGGGCCTAAAGTGTGCCAAGAAAACATCCCCCACACCATTACACCACCACCACCAGCCTGCACAGTGGTAACAAGGCATGATGGATCCATGTTCTCATTCTGTTTACGCCAAATTCTGACTCTACCATCTGAATGTCTCAACAGAAATCGAGACTCATCAGACCAGGCAACATTTTTCCAGTCTTCAACTGTCCAATTTTGGTGAGCTCGTGCAAATTGTAGCCTCTTTTTCCTATTTGTAGTGGAGATGAGCGGTACCCGGTGGGGTCTTCTGCTGTTGTAGCCCATCCGCCTCAAGGTTGTGCGTGTTGTGGCTTCACAAATGCTTTGCTGCATACCTCGGTTGTAACGAGTGGTTATTTCAGTCAAAGTTGCTCTTCTATCAGCTTGAATCAGTCGGCCCATTCTCCTCTGACCTCTAGCATCAACAAGGCATTTTCGCCCACAGGACTGCCGCATACTGGATGTTTTTCCCTTTTCACACCATTCTTTGTAAACTCTAGAAATGGTTGTGCGTGAAAATCCCAGTAACTGAGCAGATTGTGAAATACTCAGACTGGCCCGTCTGGCACCAACAACCATGCCACGCTCAAAATTGCTTAAAATCACCTTTCTTTCCCATTCTGACATTCAGTTTGGAGTTCAGGAGATTGTCTTGACCAGGACCACACCCCTAAATGCATTGAAGCAACTGCCATGTGATTGGTTGATTAGATAATTGCATTAATGAGAAATTGAACAGGTGTTCCTAATAATCCTTTAGGTGAGTGTATATATATATATATATTATATCTATCAGACACAACAATAGAGATTAGCTTTCTGCAGAAATAGCAGCCAATTACAATTCCCTTGTTCTACCTACCGAGGTTAATGAAAAGAAAAGTTTAGAATAATAATACATTTCAAGTTGTACCAGCCAAAGTGCGCGTTCAGTTTGTGAGTGTCATGACAGCAATCCTTGAGCTCCTGCACTCTCAGATTCAAGCAGCTCTGTAGCTTGTTTGTGGTAATGGCGAGAACAATTTTTAGAACAGCAGCGAAAATGTAAAAGTAGGCTATATAAAAAAAAAAGTGACTGGAAACTGTTGCTCTGCTGTGCCAAGAGACACTTCGAAACATTTCACCGGGTACTTTCGCTTTCGCAGAGATATTTTATGTCTTATAAATGTGTCGTATTTATGATAATCTGTGCAGCTTTCAGTAGACGATACTGTTTTAAGTTATTAACAACGAAACATGGATGAATAAGATAATAAATGGACAATAATGTTTTAAGAAACATGGATGAATGATATAGTGCAGAGCGGGATGTGCTTGATATAAAAAATAAATATTAAAAGCTACGGAAGCTGCGGAAGAGAACTGAATGACAGGGTGCTTTCTGTGCACGCTCAGAGTGGAACACGGACAAGTATAGTAGCCATAGAATATGTCATTATGCGACGTAAGCACTGTGCGTCGTTCTTTACTCAGTCAGTCACTCACACACACACACACACACACACACACGAAAAAGAGGATTTATCCGACTCAGGTGGTAACAACCTAACAGTGAAAGCCCTGCACAATTAATTCCACATTGCAACTAATTCATTGTTTGTTGCATATTTGTTTGTTTTTAGTTGTCTATGGACCTAATAAATTTACTATTATTGAAATGTTATTGAATTTTTTTTTTCAATAACACCAATTCCTATTTACTAGCGGTTCTATTCAACAATACATATAACAGTACATACAGTACTGCATCACAGTGCAACAGCCTCTCATTCTTAAAAACTGGTCTAGCGAAACTTACATGATACTAATATAGCTTAAAATAAAAAATATACAAAGTTTTGTTGTAATGAACATTATGTACACACAAAATGGAAAAATTGCTTTGAGTGGGCTAATGGTCACGCCCTCTGAATATGAGTACATGGGTATGATTTCTCAGATACAAGAGGGTGAATGGGAAGTGAGAGGGTGAGGTAAGCAGGGACAATTCTATTAGAACAGACGCGGGTCAGTGAAGGGAGATAGCTATATTTTTATTTTATTTAATCCTCTTTTATTTTGAACTAAAATTGTAGAGCAATATGTTTAAGGATTAATATGACAGGTCTGTTATCTGGGTGTCATGATGTGGCATAGTGGCTCAGCCTAAACTGGACAGTAGCTGGTTGACCAGGCTGAGCCATGAAACATGACCATTGTGTTTTTAGTAATGCATTTATCCTCAGGTTGCTCCAGAGAAACTACCCCTGTAATAAGTGTAAGTCACTCTTTATAAAACTGTCTATTTATGACTAGTAGTAATTATAGCTGTTATAAGGCTTTTGTACACCTCCATTTATTACTGTGGTGAATTGATGCTGTCAAAAAAGTAAAATAGCACTCAATTAATAGTCTGCTTTTCCTGCAACCTCACCAAAACATAGGCAGATTTGTAGCAGAATAAATGCTAGAAGTTACAGATGCAAATAATCCGCTGTCATTCAGTTCATAAAGAAATAAAACCCCAAACAGGTACTAAACCTTGATTACAAAAAGATTATACAATGCATTTGCCCATCATACAAAAAACAAACACGCTCACCATTGAGTCTACGCTCCAGGGCCTCTTCCTGCAGCTGTATACAATAAATCTGCTCATCCAGATCCTCTAAAATCTACACAGAAAAAGAGAGGGAGAGGGTGTGAGGGAGAATGATAGAGTGGATCTTTAAATACACACACATGCAGTGTAATTGTACTTACTGTGGGTTTGACTAGTAACTGGCCCATCACTGTGAACATGCGTGACATTCCCACTGGAGTACACACTGATGAGATGAGACAAGAAGCTGCTTTAAATCACACACACGCTCATTTATGCTTTTCTAAGGCAAGAGTATAAATGCACCCTTTGAACTAAAGGGTTCATGTTTATGTAACTGCTGTAACAGTGGGTGAAACAAGTGAAAAGGGTATTTTGAGTGACAGCATGGGAGATCATGTCTTGATCATTTTCAGCCTTGTATGCCATTTTGACACATTTTAATATGCACCTATTAGCTCTGAAACCCTATTAGGTTATATTTTCCACACTAGTTTTCACTAAATGAACAAAATGAATTAATAATTTTATATTATTCACCAATATTACAATACATAGGAATAAAACATTTACCTACATATTTACTAAAACATTTTAAATGCCACATGAATGTAAAAATCAATCGCCTCGTTCACAGTGGGTGTTGCTTATATTTTATATTGGCAGCAAAATCATGAATATGTCATAAATATTTAAAATAATCACCCTGCCCTAATGAACTCTATGCACATCAACTGCCTGCATATTTACAATCTCTTCCGGTATAGTATTCTCCCATAGCAAACTGTAGCAAAGTCTTTCTGTCATATTTCTAATAACTGTCGGTCACAGCGAATTATATTATATTATGTTAAACTCAAAACATTCAAATTTCAAACTTTCAAAGAAAAACTAATTTCAAAGAAATGTGCAACACTCACTCTACAAACACTGACTTGTCACTGTCCAGATTTTCTCAAAATGTCTATATGCACTGCTCTGCACTGGAAGTTATGGTGGCCAATAAGGGCTAAATGCGGAAGAGATTGTGCATAGAGTCCACTGACAGCATGGTTTCCTGTGAACTTACTAAGCAGCAACAGGCCACCCATCAGAGAGATGCAGGAGTAGAGGTACGGCAGATAAAACTCCCATAAATCTAGAACAAGAGAACAAGACGGGCACAGTAAACCACAGATCAATACATATCTGATTACATTGTATTCATGCATCCACAGCAGCAGGAGGAGGGTTAAAAGAGATACCGTAGAGCGATTCCATACTGGCCGCATCATTGTCGATGAGAGCAGATGCCACCCATACAATGCCCAGGATGAGGAGACCCAGCAGAAAGAGCATGACAAATGTCTCCAGCACTCGAGCCTTTATGCCCTGAAACCAACAAACACCCTCTTTAATGTTTTCAAGTTTACTTATGGCTGTAGCCAAGAGTGATTCAGAAACACACACACACACACACACACACACACACACACACACACACACAGATCAGCAGGTGTAAATGAGGCTCTAATTGGAAATTTAGCTGTGGAAGCCCCGGGACTTCCCTATAATACTGACTCAATGTCAAGCCCCCTTCCCAACACAAACGCACATACAACAATAGGTCACAAGACACACAAAGAAACTAATTACCTTCCTCCCTCTCATTCACTGACACGCACACTTATATGAACTGTTATTACCATGTCCGGTCAGAGTTTGCAGCTAAAATGAAAAAGGTGGCTACTACTGTCTGAGATTAACTCCAGAAGCTCATCTGGAAACTATTAGGAGTTTTTTTCTGGTTCAGTAAGTACCTGATGTGTGGCATTTAACTCCACTCTTGATTTGCTTTGTTTCCCCAGAACCTAGATATTGATGTTGTTGGTGACTGTGATGAGTCCGATCTTTCACTGTGCAGAAAACACGCACATAAACTACAGCACAAATGTTTGGGGTCAGTAAGATTTTTTAAACAAACTGGTAACACTTTACAATTAGGTTCTATTTTTTTAACATTAGTTAACTCCATTAGTTAACATGAACTAACAAATGACAAATACTTCTAAAGCATTTATTCATCTTTGTTTATGTTAATTTCAAAATTTACTAATAAATTATTAAAATCAAAAGTTGCATCTGTTAATATGGACATGAGCTAACAATGAACAGTTGTATTTTTATTGACAAATAAATGCTGTAATACAAGTATTGTTTATTGTTAGTTAATATTAGTTAACATCAATGCGACCTTATTGTAAAGCAAACTTTTATTTAGCAATGATGCATTACATTGTCTTTATTGTGACTTTTTAATCAATGTAAAGACTGTTATTTCTATTTAAAAATGCAGTTTTTTTTTAAACTTTGTTTTTAAAGAATCCTAAAAAAAAAAAAAAAAAATATCATGGCTAAAAAACAAAACAGCAAGTAGGGCTGTACGATTAATCATATTTTAAATTGCAATAACAATTTTTCTACTTCTCTCAATTAATTAACAATATTCATTGCAATATATGCCCCGCTGATTATTTGTTCTTAAAAGTTTTTTTTTAAAGTTTTTTTATTATTGTTATTTAGACATTTCTGTTATCTTGCATTGGTAACAAGCCTCCACTATCTTTCCTGCTTGAGGTTGCCAGACGTCAAGAGAATAAATTGGGGATTTTCTGCCCAGTGTTTTACTTTACTTATTTTAATCTGGCAACCATGCGCACACGCTTGTCAACACCAACAAACATGTATGTTGGAGTTTAGCAATGTCCATTGTGAAACTCTGTTTGAATGAAAGTGTCATACAGCCAAGTCTGTGTTCCTTCACGAGGCCACGTGTGCAATTTGCTGCTACTAAATCAGCAAGCGAACCTTCTCTGTGGCGAACTGTAATAAATTCAAACATGATTCTTGACCATATTGTTTGCGATCATGGTTGGTGAATAAATGCGGTCCGTGCAACCTCTGTGCTAAAATACAGAGTTCAAAATGTAACAATTTGGAATTATTGGAATAAATACTAGGAATTTCACTTTTTCCACGTTTACCAGTTTTCATAATGTATTGAAAACTAAAAAAATGTTGTATTGATTTCCTGTGTGATGAAGCTATCATAGTTGGATAAATGAAGTCCATGTGCCATTACCCCTTTTGACTGATATCGCGATTATAATTTGAGCAAAATAATCGTGATTATCAGTTTAACCATTATCGTGCAGTCCTACCTGCAAGCACGTGCAACATTAATAAGCAGTAATTTAATCCAGCAATTACACATCTGACTGAACCCATTGAGATTATTTCCCTTTCCCTTCACCTTAAACCCAACTGGCCCTTCCATACATTTTCAAGCGTCTACATTCCCTGCATCCTTCATACAAGCCTGTCTCAGTCTCTGTCCTGAAGGCACTATGTGTATGTGCAGCAGTTCACAGCTTTTCTTGACATTAAGAGAATCTAGAGCACCTCCAAGTGACTTCCTGATGAACAACATCTGCCTCGTATTAGACTCCCCTCAATGTATTTTGAACCTTTCATATTTGAACTGTGAATGAATGCGTTACAAAAAAACAGTGCCAATAATTTACACTGAAAATCCACAAAAAAACTAAAAAAATTTAAGGTGATGTCAAGGTTATTCACATGGCTAAGTTACTAGTGAAGCTCTCTGAATGTATTTAGAAGCAAGAAAACAAATATAGGCAAGAAAAGAGTTTTAAAAGTGAGGCGCAACCATTCTGGTCTCTAAGAAGGAAAAACAGACGTGGCGGAGAAGCCAGAGAAGGGTTGAGCTCTTCTACTCTTGCCCATCTAAATCTGAGCACTGCTTAATATAGTAACTCTAAAATATTCAGCATCTAGTCCTTTCACACACACACACACAAAATTTCACTCTTTCACATACACACACACTGCAGTATACTCTATTCGGACCGCTGCTAATACCAGGTTGAATTCCAAGAAATGTGTGTGTGAGTGTGAGAGAGAGTGTGTGTGTGTGTGTGTGTGTGAGAGAGAGTGTGTGTGTGAGTGTGTGTGAGTGAGTGTGAGAGAGAGAGAGAGAGAGAGAGAGAGAGAGAGAGAGAGAGAGAGAGAGAGAGAGAGAGAGACACACAAGGGGAGAGATATAAATAGATGGAAAAGCGAATGTTTGCATTTATGCATGTTTTGTTGGTCTGAGTCACCTAAGAGGGCTCTCCCTGACCTTACACACCCTCAGTCAGAGTCAGGGTCACAAACTGCTCTCTCGCTCCCTCATTCTCAAAATGACTGTCTGTGTAACAAGCATAAATGGAATATAAAAAAAAGCTTCATTTTAAATGTTCTCAAAGTTTAGTGCATGACTGCGTGTCAAGCTCAAGAAGACAGAGAGAGATTTCACAAAGAAAAAAAAAACCTCTACAAAAGTTCTTAAAACAGATCTGACCATGCAAAACAGACAGAACAACAGACACGTTCACAAACATGCAGTGTTTTCCCTGTCGACTACGATTTCCCCTCCATGAACTACTAACTCTCATCAATAAAGGCTTAGCATGAACAGTAGTCATTACCTTCTCTTTAAGCCTGCTACACCGAGAGCAGTGTCAGAGACACAAAACAGAGCGCAGAACACGCAGGGGGACATGAATCACTGTATATCAACACACACAGGCCATTGATGTGCCAATCTGACTAATACATTAGAAGCCCGTCAAAATGACGAGAAAACAGGATATATGACTTGAGGAAGGCACTTCAGTACTTTTGAAGTTTGTGGGAGTGTTTTATTTTCTTTTTATCCCTCTTCCTACAGTCACCATCTTTTTCTTGTTAGCATGAGGTGTCTAACAAATAAGACCTTTGAGAACGGCTACCGAACTAATCTGGGGTTTGTCAAGAACACAAACAGCAAGATGTTAAAAGCCAAGAAAATCAGAAATGATTCAAAAATAAATGGAAAAGGGAAACAGGCAATCATTTTTCAGTGTGTTGTTAAAAGTATTAAAACACACTAAAATACACGTCAAGGCATTCAGTGCAATAGAGCCAAACTATTGCACAAACAGTGCTGATGGTAGTGAACAGTCAACACACATTCATTTGCATTCAAGTAAACCTCACAAGAAACATCTCAATACATGCAAACATTCACGCTTTCTAAGGCTTGACTATGGAGGATATTATCCAATCCAGTGTTGCGCCTTTTCCCGTCAAAATAGAGAAACTCATATGTTGTCATAGAAACGGGTATAGAATGGGGCGCAGGCAGAGTAAATACACAGTGTCATGGCCTTAGCAAGCAAAGCCTGGGAGCGAGAATCACATCTCAAAAATAAATATCAGTCCTATTGTGGACAGACTACAAAGGAAGAGACTGTCACACACACACACAAATGTGATCATTATGTTAAAGATTCATGTGATTCCTAAGGAGTCAGTTAAGTTAAGAGTCCTTTGGCATAGTGATAACCAATATATTTTATTAGTCCTATCCCCACGTGCATTGTATTGAGTTAGGAGGCCATAAGGACCTACTCATAGGTTTATTTTTTTAATGTGATACTGAGGCATCAGGTTCAGACTTACTGAAATCCTAATCCTGCCACCTGTTGGACAAGATCAGAACTGCAGGCCTAGGCTATGCATCTTTCCATCCAAAGCAACCTTATAATGCCTGCTACAGACAGTGCGATTTTGGCAATCCTATAAGATCATTACAAATCACACTGTACAACATGGATCTAATAAACTTGGGTACGACATGTATGTAGACTGTACGATGATGACACTTATTGAAACGTAGGCTACGACACAAGATAGTATAGAAGAATAAAACATCAGCATGCGCTAGTGTTAAACAAATAGAGCAAGATGAATCGCACTTTGGCAAATGTGGCTTTCATGTGCGCTGAAAAAGGGGAGGAAGCGAAAGAGGAGAATATGGACGCAGTCATGGCTAGGGAAAAGAGGCCAACTTGGCAAGCCAATTTTGCAAATTGAGCTTAAGGTAAGTAGTTTTAAGTTTCAACGCCATGTCGTGTTGATCAATTCGCCATTTAATGTTGCATTTTGATTAGCTAGTCCATAATAGGTTGTAGCAGCAAACACACAGTGAGATGATCATGCTAAATTTCTGAGACTATCAGAAAATTATCGTAGGCTATCTTTGGTCGCAAGAACGTGACAACCGTTTAGGAACCACGACCACAGAAATTGGCACGACTGGTCATCTTTCGTCTGGGACAGGCCAAAATCGTACAATGTGTACCAGGCATAAAGCTTTTGTCAAATATTTTATATATACAAGATTTTTTTTAAATGTTTTTGAAAAAGTCTGTTATGCTCACCAAGGCTGCATTAATTTGATCGAAAATACAGTAAATAATAATATTGTGAAATGTATAATAATTGAGCACCAAATCAGCATATTAGATTTTTCTGAAGGATCATGTGACACTGAAGACTGGAATAATGGCTGCTAAAAATTCAGCTTTGCATCACAGAAATAAATTTCTTTTTAAAATACATTCATATTGAAACAGTTATTTTAAAGTTATAACAATAGAAGTTATTTTAAATTGTAATATTTCACAATATTAATGTTTTTACTATATTTTTGACCAAATAAATTAAGCCTTGGTGAGCAGAAGAGCAGAAGTGAGCATTTAAAAAAATAAATAAATAAATAGTAATCATTTCAAACTTTTGACCGGCAGTTAAATAAGACACAGAGAAAGTGGATATAGAAAAAAAGCAGTCCAGGCACACACACTTTTGTTCCCCCCAGATATTGTTGGTTTTGTTTATTACATTTGATGAAGTACTAATACAAACACTGGCTCGTAAAACGCACCAGCTACAGCTCACACAAGCTTTTAACAAACTACCCAGTTTCATTTCCTCCAGTGACTGAATGTAATTTGCCATATATACGTCCCCGTTTAACCATCTAACATGGAGACTGGCACAAGCAGGCCATTTGACTTCATACTTAAAAAGAAAACATGAAATCTTGCTTTTATGGGCTTCTGTGGTTGACGACTTAACCCTTCCCTGTATCAGCAGGGGGCTTTCATACAAGCAGCAGTTTCTGATCATTTCCTCTCTTTTTGCTACACGCACGCACACACATATGCTCCACTGGTCATTCTGAGACGTGTAGGCCAACATAAAGCAGTGCTTCCCTTTCTCCTGTGTTTCTGGTTGATCAATGACCAGAAACAGTCATGTGCAAACGAGACAAAATGAAGCAGTACGCCTTGCTCCCGTACAAATGAGTGCAGCCCTCATAAACTACAGTAGCAACTAATCTTTATGTAGCTTTGCCAGAAGGGACATAAACCAGGAGCGACTTCAAACTGTGACGAGAGTAAGACAGAGGGCAAAGTGATGCATTCCCTCCCACCCTTTCATTTTTATCTGCACGCTCTATTGTGATGGTGTGTGTTTGCTGGTTTACGGCCTCTATGAGCACAGATGACAGCCCTTTTTGAGTGACTAATAACATATGGTTGAATGAGCTGGAGAAATAAGACCGCTCAGCTTTTGAACTTTTATCTTTTTTAGGGTGGGGGAGTGGCTGAAATTAAAATGGTCACACATAAAACCGTGTGTGTGTGTTTGGGTAAGTGAGGGTGAGTAAGTGCACAAACTTGGGTGTGCTGGGAGCACTGGTTTGTACAAATGTGTACAAATATCTTTAGTATCTTATGTGTCCTTGGCCATTGTATATAAACACAAAGCCTCAAACTTGCAGAACACACACACAAACACACATGACTGCATACCTTTTTCGAACCAGCAAAGCCCTCGGACTCCAGGAAGAAATAGGCAAAAGGCATCAGCACAAACAGACAGAGATTTGAGAAGAGTGACACCAGGTTCCACAGGCCTGAACAAAGAGAAATCAGTTCAGCTAACTAACCTGATCAATATAATTTTATGTAATAACAGCATTTGGAAAACATCCCCCCATCCCTTGTTCAGTACATATTATGTCTAATTTGACTGTGCTTTTAGTTAGTGTGGTTTAACACTGTATGCCATTGTTAAATCCATCCCACAGATTTTTCCCACCAAAGTCAATGAAGAAAATGAAAAAAACTTCAATAATTTTAAATTTTTGTAATTTTTTCAAAAGCCTCAAATGTAAAACCAAAAAAACTGCAGAGAGAAACCATCTGCACAAATAACAGACATATGACACCACCTTGTGGCCAAGGCTGAAACTAAGGAGAAAAATACTTCAGCTGTAATGAAATGATTATAAATGAGAGGAGTATGGACTTTTGTATGAATTTTTTTTTCAACAACAAAATTATACATTGTATATATTTTCCAGTGCACAAGTCATTTTGCTAAACTTTTTCTATGTAACAGACATTAACTTTTAAGTTGTGTTTTAAGTAGAACAAATTAGACCTTTAGCAGCACACAAGTAACATTTAATTTCCACAACAGTCTGTGAAAGTCACTTAATGCATGACAGACGAATAGGGTACAACCTTATGTAGGCAATAGGCATACTTGTAAAGTGACATGTAAAAATACAGTTAAAAAGACGTGATACTGACCATGAATGAGCGATCCATTGAGCCATTGTATGTAGTAGTTTTTTGGAAGGGACAGCAGGATCTCATTACTGATTATAGAAAATGGTAAGAGGAGGACAGCCCCTCCAGACACTGCCAATGTGAATGTACACAGGTACATACTGAGGAAAGAAAGAAAGAAAGAAAGAAAGAAAGAAAGAAAGAAAGAAAGAAAAATAAATAGAAAAGGGGAAACAAAGTAACAAGTTAGTAAAAAGCATGCTATTATTTATGCATTATTATGTTAATTAAATTAATAGTTTTCATCAGTTTTATCTTCACATTTAAGATCATGGCATAATAATGTGGTGTTACATGAGGAAAACACGTCTACAACTCAAGGTACAGAGGAAGAAAATGTTTAAGAAAATGTTAAACTAAAGTTTCATTGATATTAATATAGCAGCATCCTTTTAGCGCACCATAAAAAATGGCTCTTAACATTATTATACTTACGATATTCTGTTGACAATGGCATCCTCATCTTCTTGGTCATCTGACAGGCACAAGAGAACAACATAAAAATCAACTAATAAACCAAACACAGATGCAAGGTTATTGGTTTTGCCGTTTTTATTTTTGATAAAGGATCTGTTCCTCTAGTGCTTTAGTGCTATGATGTCTGACAATCTTTATCCATGAAAAAGTGTCAGCCAGCTGTTTTTTAAATCTAGTGTAAAGTCCTTTACTGTGAACTTGCGACAAATAGCTCTAGCTACAGAGGACACAGAGACGTGACAGATGGTTTAATAAGTCTAAAGCATGATCTCTCTACATTTAACTGAAAGCTACATGAAAACTGGTTAATCATAAAATCACAAACATGTGAATAAACCTTTACAATGAATCGGCCAGAAGGAGGCTGTCAAGAATCAAAGCAGGTTAGAGAGTAATGGGGAGACAAACGGATTGAAAAATGGCAACAAGAAAAAAGAAAGGTGAGAGAGATGGACAAAAGACAGAAAGCATAGAACAGAATCAGAGTGGTGCAGGTATAACGTCACAACCCGGAAGTCTAATACGGCGCTGGTTCCTTCGAGAATTAGTCTTCCGGGTTCTGATGTCATACCTGCACCACTCTATATTGACTTCTTGAAAAGCCTCTATATGAGGCCTGGGGTCAAATAGCTTTACAGTCATGCTTCACAACAGCATCTCAGCTCATCTGTTCTTTTATTAAGACACAAGGATTAAGATTATTTTTTTTATGTGATCGATGCTTTCCACAGGGGTTAGCTGACGTTACGTATGCTACTTTTAAAAAAAGCCAAGAAAATCAGATTACGTATGCTACTTTTAAATGTGACCTGCTCAAGAACTAAAATTGTCCTCATAACTGTTTGTGTCAGAAAGGTGGCAGCTCCTTGTGTTATTGAGTTGGATGATGCTCAAGGGAATGTGCATACCTCAAAACATTACAATAAGGTGTTGCATTGTGGAGTTATAAAAGATGTAAACCTCTTAAAAGTGTGCAAGCAAGCAATCAAATTGTTATTTTGTCATCTAGGAATTTGATCTAAATCTGAAGAACTCGCAGAACATTATCAACCTGTGAGAGTCGAGGAATCGGCCCATTTTCCGTATGATCGGCCGGGACCGGTGATGAGCCGGTTTTTGTTGCCAGCGGCACAGGCAATAATGTCAGCTGCGCGTCCTCTCACTCACTCGTCTATTTTGCTCAGGTTAAATAGTGCTTGTATTGCACATAATTTTACTAATCCCCACACAGACGGAATCCAGTAATAAAAACATAATTTTCTGTATAACGAGGAATGTCACGGAATTTGTCAAATTTTGGATGAATAAATCCAAAGTAGGTCAGTAAACTTAAATCACATCGGAATATGGACTAGTGTCTGTGAATATTAAACCGCAAGACTATTTGAATATGAATCCTACATGTTCTGCGTGTCTCTGTAGGCTGTGTCTGAAAACCTAGGCAGCTGACTTGTTGCCTCGCTGCCTTATCAGACAATGACTTGTAAGGCAGCGTTTGTGCATGAAGGCACCTCACGAAACTGATTTCGGACAGACTTCTAAGGGACCAGCAAACGCAACTTTTGGACGCCATCTTTTTTTCCCCAGCTCAACTGTCACAGAATGGAACGCACAGGATTGTGGGATATCAAAGGCAGCGAAAGATACATTTATGCTGCCTTCAAAACTCGATCAGATGAAGGTCTCTCAGCAGACAGCAAGTGAAGCTAACATTAGATTCGGACGTGCCTTGATGCCTTCCTATCTTGAAATGTGTCCTCCGAAGGCAGCATTTTCCAGGTTTCGGATGCAGCCTGTGTGAATGAATGGCGCAGGCACAGACGCTAACTCACACAAAGCATGCGTGACGCTCGCAGTGTTACTATTTTACGACATGAACACATGAACTTTATCTCCAAACCACTCTGAGAGTCACTTCATGAGCATTTTAGCGTATGATTTGAGAAAAACTATTGTCATATCATATACACTCAGAAACTCAAGATCTTCACGGCAAACCGCCAAAATAAAAGTTCGGTTTAACTTGTGACAGAAATATATTACTATTGTATAGTACTACGTACTATTGTATTACTATTATACAGTATAATATATGTATTAATGTAATATTACTACTACTAATAATAACAACAATACAATCATTATTAAAACTTTATTTTTAAAGGAATAAATCACAATTTTTCTTCCATGTTTTAATTTTAACAGCAAACCTCTGTTGTGCAGCACTTTGTTTGCCAAAAAAATGGAAGGGTTTATTTAAATTTCATTTGATTAAAAATAAATTAATGTTTATGCGTTAATTTGATTACCAGAAAAACAAAAAAATACACAACACAGAATTTCTGTAAAAAACATTTCATAGGGCCCTAATATTGTAAACAAATTAATAATTTGTGTTTATTTCATATCTCTCTTTATTCTATTGCATTTATTTGTGCTGTTGTTTGAAATTTGTTTATTTGTTCTTATCTAATTACAGTGTTTTTACTTGTTTTTTTTTATGAAAATAAAATTTTTCATTGCAGAAAAGTAGATTTTTGTTTGTATATGCTGTCGATTATAGTTATTTGAAAGAAAATCGGAATTGGCAAAAATCGGTATCGGCCAAGAAAATTGCAATCGGTGCATCTTTATGGAAAACTTATCTATAACATCATATAGAATATCTCAAAAGTGAAAAGCTGCATTTATTAATAGTTTTTCTGCTAAACTCTAAAATGGTAGATATTATAAATACAATTGCATGTGTATGGTGCAACAGTTTGATTAGTCATATACTTACCGCTTTTCCTCTTGTAGAGTGAGATGACACAGTACGACACTATGTACAGTACTGCAAACAGAAGGAAGCAGACCTAGAAAAAGATGAAGGAGATGAAGGAGTTTCCAAACACTGATGTTCTGCAAGGGTTTTTGCATTGTAAACTTTTCATTCAAGGCCCATTTAACTAAAAGGTAGTATTACCTAAAGACAGAGCGTCTTCTGTCAACTAATATTGAGTGGTCTAGAAAATTTAACCAAAGTAAGATTTTATGTGCTGTATGTCCAGAAATCTATTAATTCCCAAAGGAGCTGCACAATTAATCGTTAAAAGATCACAATATTGATTCAAACACCCACACAATCTTATTCTTAAATGATTCATATATATTAAACTTTTTTTTAACTTTTTCCCCCCAAACAAATATATATATAAAAAAAAAAAAACATACTTACAATACATATGTACATACTCATCCTTACATAAGAACATATTCTTGTGTACACATGTACATACAGTATGTATACTCAAGCACATACACTAATATTATAACTTATATTACATTCATGATCACATGATTAAGGGTTACACTTCCAACACAGTACATGGGTTAAAAGTCAAAAATGGTTCATAAGTTAGGCTATACATGGCATGGGGGTGGGTCTTAGGTAACCGATGTAATCTTTTCATCTCTTTTCAACCACTTTTCCCAATATGATGAAATTCTATTAGTTTCCATATTGTAGACATAATTTACAATTTATTGCCATTCATGTACAGATGGTGGATCTTCCTTGAGCCATTTCCTTGTAATGGCCTTCTTACTAGTTGCTAGTAATATATTAAAAAGGTATATGTCCTTCTTTTTTATTTTTGAAGGAGAAATGCCCAAGTACATTGTTTTAAAGTTACACTCAAGATTCAACCCCATTATTGCATTTATCTCTCTTCAGATCCTGCCAATAAGTATAAATAACATTACAGTCCCAAAAGATGTGAAAATGCGGAAATGTAATGGCTGACCATTTTCTCCAACATTCATCTATTAAAGCTTTGACAAGTACGATCACAGCGAACATTCAAATCTAGGTTGGTGCTGCAGCTGAGCCAGAGAGAGGAGTTGTCATGTAAAGGTATGAAACAGCTTCACAAACAGTCTTTTCAACCACACAATATTTCTGTGTACTAATTCAGTAATGATTGAGTCATTGAATCATTCATTTAAACCTATTTTTTTTTTTAATTAATTCAAATTAGTTACATTTTTTTTTAAATTGACTGCAGCAATTAACATTTGTCAGAACCTCTAGTAAATGTTATTTTGTTTAGTTGTCAATTCAGAATAGTGGGAGAATCATGATCTCTATTTTAAACAAAAAAACGTGATCCTCAATTTATCCAGAATCGTGCAGTTCTAATTCCCAACATAATTCAATACTGTATAAGTCTTGCCTGTATCAAAAATATTTCTAGTAAAATCCCAATTAGCCTAAATGATAAAGTATTACCTCTGTTTTATCAATCAGCAGAGTGTCTAGGACACTGGGGTGTATTTTAAGAGACACTGATGGATCTGCATGTAGACATGCTGGTTAAGCTTGAACTTTTACTCATATTACACCTTGCTTGTAGCCTCACAGAACTACAGATCACTAAAAGAGGTTTGAATTACATACAGTCTGACTCTCTAACCATTAGGCCACAACTGCCCCCAAAATATAATATATGTCACAATAGGGAACAAACTTCCAGTCAAACTTCTTCCAGGTGAACTTTCTCAGCATTAACATGCATCAAGTTGCTTTAGATAAATAATATGCTTGACAACCCTTCGCAGAGTGAGGCATAGAAGTTCTGTGTGCTGCACTGGAAGACAGCACTCAAAATACACACCTCCAGACAAATCCAAAGTATTTCCAAATTTCCCAAAACTTTTTCAAGGTCTTGAAATGTAATGCCTAATAATTAGGGGTGTAACAATATATCGTGTCACAATATATAATATCGCAATACAAAAATGCAATATGTATCGTGGATACTAGTAGTGACAATATGTGAATAGTTACTATGCGGAAAAAATTCAAATTTTACAGAGTTGTGTCAGTAATACATTAAACTACTATATAATGTTGAATATAATGTATAATATTGCAATGGGGGAATATTTGTGGGTCTTGATGCCAAATGTCTTATGTTACCAGTAAAAACTGGCCTACATTATTTTAAATATATCTAGTCAGTGACAGAGTGCTATGGAAGCACATGGGTAGCAATATTCAATTTGCAATGCAATATGCAAAATGGCAATGCATTTCAGTATTTAAATTTACATTTTTCATACCATGTGTGCAACATTTGGAGCAAAATGATAATTCAAATTGAATAATATAATTTACATTTGCTATTTCCTACACTAGTTTTAACATATAATTTAAACATATATTTTAACGCTTTATATTTTTTATTAAACATGGTTTCTTTTAAAAAAAAATTTTTACAACACATGAATATTTTTCATGTTCAACAACAGATACTCTGTGACAGCCAGACGTAATAATAACTTTTGCTAGAAATAAAATGGCATATGGTGGAAAGCATTACTGATTTGTTTATAATTTTTAACTGATGCTTCCAAGACTATTACAAGTAACTCTCACAATGTCTAGATGACCCTGGGCCATTAGGCCATCCTTATTCTTGAGTTCTGCTTTAAAAACTACTTAGCAGCAACAGAGATCTTAGCACAATCACCACTCTGAAAATCCTTGATTAATAAACAAAATATACTGACTGAATGAATGCATATTAAAAAACATAAAATACAAAACTGTAGATAAGCTATAGACAAAACCATGTCAATATTGTTTTACATTTTAAATCTTAAATAAATAAAGGTTAGCTTTAGAAAATAAAGATTCTTTGTGTGGTAAAGACCAAAATATATCAAGATTATTTTATATGAGCAATGTCATCCTTGAATAACAGTCAAGAAATAGGACAGTTTAGAAACTACTTGGACATTTTTAATCACAGTATCAAAAAACAGCCAGAAAAACAGATATTTGTTAAGGCCTGGACACACCAAGCCGACGGTCGGGCAACGTCGGCCCTTTTTGAGCTCGGTCGGCTTAGTTTTTCCGATGTGTTCCACACCGTTGGCTCTAGTCAGACACCGTCTGGTTTTTTGGGGACAATTCAGCATGTTGAATCGGCGTCGGGCAGTCGGTGAGACAGAGAGAACTCTGATTGGCTGATCAGCTTGGCGAACGAGTGCACAAGAATAAAAGTGAAAGTGATGAAAGCGAGCAAAGAAGTCAAGACGGTGCAGACAGGCTGTTATAATTTTACATCATCTTACCTAACCATTCGAATGCACAAATATTTTCATACTGGAATGAAGAAAGAGATCAGCGTGATTGATATCGATTTGTATATCTGCAGTCCTAGTTTCCCTTTCTCTTTCTGAATGACGAAAATAGACTATTGATACCTGCTGATATAGGCATATATTTACTTACACACTGGCGCAGAACGCACATGCTAGTTGACAGTCGTCCTTAGTCCTTTTGATGTGTTCAAGCGTAGCTTTTTGGCCAAGACGCAGCCGACGCGAGGCGACAACACAGTCGGCTTTCATCGGCGCTAGTTCTATGACGCCGGCTTGGTGTGTCCCGGGCTTACTTATTGCATTGCAGCTGATAACAGTTATCTCACTTCTAGACACCTTTAAGCAAAATAACTCTCTTAAATACACTGCACATGCTTCTACATTTTCACTTTTAAAGTTAGATGTAAAATTTCAAGGTCAGTATGTGAAATATACTGAAAAATATGAAAATAAGAGTCAAAACTGCAACAGTGAGCCAAACTTAAAGGGATAGTTCACCCAAAAATGAAAATTTGATGTTTATCTGCTTACCCCCAGGGCATCCAAGATATAGGTGACTTTGTTTCTTAAGTAGAACACAAATGAAGATTTTTAACTCCAACCGTTGCAGTCTGTCAGTCGGTGAGTGAGGTCAATGTACACGATCTTGCACAGTTTACGCAAGCGCCGGAAGTGATCTCTCGCGCGTATCTCTACGCCAGATCGTGTACTTTGACCTCACTCACAGGAAGTGATCGCGGACTGAAGGCTGTTGGACATAGTGGTGTATTAGAGATAGATAGATAGATAGATAGATAGATATATATATATATATATATATATATATATATATATATACACATATACACACACACACACTCACCTAAAGGATTATTAGGAACACCATACTAATACTGTGTTTGACCCCCTTTCGCCTTCAGAACTGCCTTAATTCTACGTGGCATTGATTCAACAAGGTGCTGAAAGCATTCTTTAGAAATGTTGGCCCATATTGATAGGATAGCATCTTGCAGTTGATGGAGATTTGTGGGATGCACATCCAGGGCACGAAGCTCCCGTTCCACCACATCCCAAAGATGCTCTATTGGGTTGAGATCTGGTGACTGTGGGGGCCATTTTAGTACAGTGAACTCATTGTCATGTTCAAGAAACCAATTTGAAATGATTCGAGCTTTGTGACATGGTGCATTATCCTGCTGGAAGTAGCCATCAGAGGATGGGTACATGGTGGTCATAAAGGGATGGACATGGTCAGAAACAATGCTCAGGTAGGCCGTGGCATTTAAACGATGCCCAATTGGCACTAAGGGGCCTAAAGTGTGCCAAGAAAACATCCCCCACACCATTACACCACCACCACCAGCCTGCACAGTGGTAACAAGGCATGATGGATCCATGTTCTCATTCTGTTTACGCCAAATTCTGACTCTACCATCTGAATGTCTCAACAGAAATCGAGACTCATCAGACCAGGCAACATTTTTCCAGTCTTCAACTGTCCAATTTTGGTGAGCTCGTGCAAATTGTAGCCTCTTTTTCCTATTTGTAGTGGAGATGAGTGGTACCCGGTGGGGTCTTCTGCTGTTGTAGCCCATCCGCCTCAAGGTTGTGCGTGTTGTGGCTTCACAAATGCTTTGCTGCATACCTCGGTTGTAACGAGTGGTTATTTCAGTCAAAGTTGCTCTTCTATCAGCTTGAATCAGTCGGCCCATTCTCCTCTGACCTCTAGCATCAACAAGGCATTTTCGCCCACAGGACTGCCGCATACTGGATGTTTTTCCCTTTTCACACCATTCTTTGTAAACTCTAGAAATGGTTGTGCGTGAAAATCCCAGTAACTGAGCAGATTGTGAAATACTCAGACCGACCCGTCTGGCACCAACAACCATGCCACGCTCAAAATTGCTTAAATCACCTTTCTTTCCCATTCTGACATTCAGTTTGGAGTTCAGGAGATTGTCTTGACCAGGACCACACCCCTAAATGCATTGAAGCAACTGCCATGTGATTGGTTGATTAGATAATTGCATTAATGAGAAATTGAACAGGTGTTCCTAATAATCCTTTAGGTGAGTGTATATATATATATATATATATATAAATACTGTTCGGTTTCTCGCACAAACCGATCGTTTCGTGTCTTAAGACATCAATGTGTCGTCACGAGCCGCATGGTTTAATATGGATTTGTTTGTGCATGTTTTTTTACTCTCATAGATTGTGTTACCATTCACATGCATTATACGACTGACAGACTGCAACGGTTGGAGTTAAAAATCTTCATCTGTGTTCTACTGAAGAAACAAAGTCACCTATATCTTGGATGCCCTGGGGGTAAGCAGATAAACATCAAATTTTCATTTTTGGGTGAACTATCCCTTTAATTTCTTATCTTATGCATATTTCATTGCTTCACTTTCTAAAGAATAACTTGCCTCCTGTTTTAAAGTGTGGATCAAGAACAAGGTTGACTACTAAATCATTCAATTCAACAGTTTTGCATTTGTAAGGCAGAGAGAGACAACAGCTGGGATCACACTACAGTTTTCTGGCTGTTCTTACAAGCAAAGTCTGCAAAATTTGTTCAGTCAGGCATGCCAGTTTGCACTGACAGATTATTTCGTGATATTTAATCACTTACAGATCATGAGAACAGGTTTGCTTACGGTGGAAGGAGAGACACATTACATCCTGGCACCCAAAATAAATACTGCAAATCTGCAAAGGTTATGTGTACACCAACAACAGTAAACAAGCTGTCAGTGCAGAACCGTTAGGATTACTCAGATGGTCAAACTAACTCCCACAATGGTCAGTTAACGTTACGTCTGCTCTAATCCTAGAAATTCAGTAATGTATGTCACAAAAACATAGCATTCACAGAGCACCATGCATATATACAATAACGAATAACTTAACCACAGCTTTTGGCTTTGTTTGAAAATAAGATAGAATAAAATGCCACAGAAAGGGGTCAATGAGCTCAGTATTGTAGCTAACGACAAGCTAACAGGCTAGCTAACTAGCCTAATGAACCTCACTCAAATACAGCACATTTTCTACAGAGAAACTACCAAAAGTTTCAATTATAGTAACCCAATTTATATTTTCATTTCAAGAAATATCGCAATGGAGGCTAAATACGATAAAGAGCAACAAACACGGTCAGTGTGCTGTACTCTTCATCAGTCTCTGTACTCACGATGTACTCGCGCACTTGGCTGTGGAAATTCTGCTCTCTGATCGTCACATCGTCTTCTTCCATTCTTCATATTGCAGAAACACATTCATTAGCAACGCATTTTTGTGGCGAGTCCATTCGCTGTAAGAGAAAGCGCATCTATAGGATAATCAGACCACTATGAGGAGAGCTCGACTGACTGACTGACTGACATTAGTGGCGTCTCAGCGCCAAATAAACGATCAAAACACAGTCAAAATATGTTGCGTCATTATTCAGCGACACACGACAGGACAGGAAGGCGTATGCACACAGGTGCACAGTTGTCACTGGGAACAGACTAGAACTATTTGAAAGAATTACATATTTCAGCATTTGTTCAGCGTGAGAGTATGTTTTTTTTCTCGCTTGGCCAAACACATATAATCAAACAAAGTTACACAAATTAGCACTAAAGACCTGTATCCTTTACAGTACTAATGCTTCCACCACCAATAACAAACGATCCGCATCCATCATTCATCTATTCTCTATATACCGTTTCTCCTATGTAGGGTCACAAGAGTGCAGGGGCATATCCCAGCATCTTGGACCGAAGGCAGGGAAACCATCTGAGGGAAACATCCTGGACAGTCAATAATAGTAATAATAAAATAATAATTGGTAACACTTTATTTTACAGTGTCCTTGTTACATGTTAGATGTACTTACTATAGTAATAACAGTACATTATGCATAATAAATACATGCAACTAAACTAAACCTAATTGTAACACTAACCCTATGTAACTCAGTACTTAAAGGCGGGGTAAGTGCTTTCTGGTAACCGATGTTGATATTTCAAATCACCAAAACAAACACGCCCCTATTTTGATAGCTCCGCCCCACACATACGTAACCCAGGCAACGACTATGGGAATCTGTGTGTTACTATGGTAATCCAGGTCGAATATTCAATGAAAAAGTCATCCCTTCCATCCCGAAAAACAAACAGTTCTCATGAACAACTCGATAGCACACGAGCACGACAGTCCAACTAACGAACATATTACAATTATGACAAGATTAGAGGAATATAGATCACGAAAATAAGAAACAAACATATATTAGGAGTATAGTATCTTACTTGTCGGACACATTTTGGGAGCTGACGCTTGAAACAGACAGTGAGGAGGTTTAGAAGCTCCAGGTGGAAATGAATGGGTCTTTATCATAGCTGAAGTGAACGACAATACGATCGCAAATGGACAAACAAGCGAACATGACACACGAGCATATTTAAGCAAAAGCCAGCATATATTAGTTCTGTGAAACAAAAATCAATTTTACTCGCTTATCGAGAAGAAATAAAGCAACCTCGGCCTTCGCTCCTTGAGTTCTCTCCAGCGCTGGAAAGCTGATACTTCTTGCCTGATCGTAAGCCTTCTTTTGTTCCACAGACATCTTCCACATTTGTTTTTTATCTGCCATCTCTCTCTTTCTGTCATCGCTCAGCTAATGTCCGTCCTGTGTCGTGTCTTTTGAATAATGACGTGCACTGAGTGCTCTCTTCTCCCGTCATTCGTAGACACGCCCCTTACTGCTGATTGGCTATCAGTTTGTTATGGTACTCGGCCCAAGTCACATTTCTAAAGCAGTTTTGAAATAACACTTTCCCTTACCTTTAAATGATAATAATGACAACAACAACAACAATACCATAATAAGTAATCATTTGTTTTCAAAATTAGAGTAATTGATATCAAGAATTAAATTTCAACTAGTAAAACCTATAATTCTTGATATCTGTAATTGTATTTTCACTAGTGAAATGTCACCATAGGCTGCCATTCAAATTCAATTGTTGATATCAAGAATGGACTTCTTAGTTGAATCTTATCTTAGTTTTAGATATCTGAAATTATATTGATATCAGGAATTGAATTCTTGATATCAACAATTAAATTGATATCAAAAATGCTGCTTGTTGATATCAGGAATTGAATTGTTGATATCAAGAATTGAATCTGAACGGCTTGCCATATGCCATAGTCTATGGTGACATTTCACTAGTGAAAATATAATTACTGATATCAAGAATTAGAGTTTTTACTAGTTTTTACAAGAATTAGCATTTTAACTAGTGAAAATTGAATTGTTGATATCAAGAATTTATATCCTGTGAATGAATAAAAGTCAAAACGGCTTGCCATAAAATGTAACATGTTGAAATACATTGACAAATATCAAGAATTAACATTTCAACTAGTGACAATTGAATTCTTGATATCAGGAATTTATATTTTTACTAGTAACAAAAATAATTATTGATATCAAAAATCATTTTTACTAGTAAGAATTGTATTTCTGATATGTGAAATTGGAATTTCAACTAGTAAGAAATCAATTCTTGATATCAACAATTGAATTTGAATGGCAGCCTATGGTGACATTTCACTAGTGAAAATACAATTACAGATATCAAGAATTATAGGTTTTACTAGTTGAAATTTAATTCTTGATATCAAGAATTCGATTTCTGCGAGTGATGACGTCATTGTTGATATCAAAAATATTCATTGTTACTAGTAGAAATATAATTCCTGATATCAAAAATAAGCATTTTAACTAGTGAAAATTGAATTGGTGATATCAAGAATTCATATCCTGTGAATGATAAAAGTCAAAACGGCTTGCCATATACTGTCACACACATTTGATTAAACGATTCATAGTTCAACAAGTACGCTCCAACTCACTAGATGGCGATAAAGCCACTCAAATTGGTTTTCGCTACTGTCATATCGTGATCGTCTAACGAAGAAGAAACAACATCAATGGCTGCCTCCTGCTTCTGCATGTGTTATCTTTCCGACAGCTCTCTTATGTGATATATAGCGATTTTCCGTCTGTAAACACGAAACTATTGACAATAAATAAAGATTATATGCACCGTCAGATATAGTTCACTTAGAAAATGAAGGCAAAGGCGCAGCGCAAGAGCAAAGGGAAAGGGAAAGGTGGAAGGCAAATGCACAAGGAGAAACTTCAGAAATTCATGGACTCAGTTAATGACTTTGTGAAGAGCAAAGGCGGCTTCGATGAAAATGAAAACAACCAGAGAGCAATCTTTGTAAAGAGGAAAAATAGAAAAGAGCTGCGCAAGGAGAAACGTAAGTTAAAGAAAGCCAAGATGAAAAGTCACTACATGGGTCAGTCACTCCCGAAGCCCGGCGAGGAACCTGCGCAAAACACTCCCACTGTCAATGAGGAAAATACACAGAAACCAGCTGTGAAGCCGATTGGAAATCTTAAAAATGCCGCTCAGAGACAGCAGGAGACAAATAAAGACAATATCAGTATTAAAGATGGTGCAGAAGAGACGACTAAAAGGAAAGTCCACTTCTCCGAGCATCTGCCAAAGCAGAGAAAGAAATCTAGTCTACACGAGAGCAGAAAGCGGTCTCTATTAGAGGCCAATATCGAAGAGGACAAGGAAATAAAAAAATTAGAAAAACGCCTCGGACTGAATAAAAGAAAGAACAAAAAGAGTCTGCCTCAGTCATTCGCCAACGATGGACTCGATTATATTTTAGGAATTCTTGAGCCTGGGGCATCTGCGACAGGACTGTATGAGAGTGATGAAGAAATGGACTTGGACAAAGCGAAGGATAACTTTGATGATTTGGAAGAGGACAGCGACGGGCAGATGACAGACGATGAGAACAAAGACGACAGTGAGGATGAAGATGACGCTGATGAAGAGGAAGGAGATGGAGAGGATGATGCACATATGGAAGAAGAGGAGGATGTAGAAGAAGACGACACACAGATAGAAGATTATGTGGAAGGTGACGAAGAAGAGGAAGGTCACACAGATGCGTCAGAGGAAAATGATCATGAATCTGAACAAAAAAGACCTGAAAGCCAGGAACCAGTATGTCATTGTAAATCTGGATATAGTTTTTTTTATTATTGCTGTTTAAGGTCTAAATTCAGTCTTGTCACATTTATTTATTTATAGAGGTTTATACAATACAGATTGTTTTAAAGCAGCTTCACAAGTAATAAACAGAAAATGAACAGTGTTAATGTTACAAAATTCATCAATTATAAAACTCAATTCAGCGATAGCGGCTCTAGTGTACTGGTCATCACTCTTTACTCACAGTGCTCATCAGAAGTATGTTTTGAAGCTGATATTTGTGGTTTTCGCTATTTATAGAATCCTGCCACAGTGGGCAAGTATGTTCCACCTCACCTACGAGAAGCCATGGACAGCAAACGCAAAGCCGAGCTGGAGAAACTGAAGCGCCGTGTGAAAGGTCTGATGAACAGGTAAGGTGCCGTGGAAGGGATACACTACATAAAAGCATGATTTGAAGAGGCTCCGTTTTTAAAAAAAATGTATACTATCTTTGGCGAACCAGGTGAAATTCAGCCAATGTGTTGTTGATCGGTTGTTTGATAATCTGCCCTCTTCTTGGCAGATTGAGTCAGCCCAACATGGCATCTATCAGCAGTCAGCTGGAAGAGCTGTACATGAGCACCAGCAGGAAGGACATGAACGAGACACTCACGGACCTTCTGCTGGCTGCCTGCGTCACACCTGCTCTCATGCCTGAAAGGTTACCTTATACTTCATTTTATAACCCAGTCTTTCATCATTTTTTGTAGTGTTTAATTTAAATATGTTGACTTGAGAAAGCCCACATACTGATGTTCTATTTAAACATATAATATTATTCTTCTGAGACTAAAAACCCAGTGCTTTCAAGCTACATCCACCAGGGTCAGTGGTCAGAACTTCATACTGTTCTGATTAAAAAGCTGGAATCAACTACATGACTTTTTCCCTGATTTTTTTTATTTTTAGTCTAGATGCATCAATGCTAGTTGCTAAAAGTCAGAGCCAGTCTTCAGATTATGAGCAGTCGAAGTTGACAGATTTTGTAGACAAATGCGTAGTGTATGATGGGCACAGACTCTGACTTTTTTAGCTTTATACTGTGACTCCATCCAGTCAGAGGATATCAAACATGTTTGATATTTTGTGCTGATTTTAGAACACATTGTTTTCATTTGTCATGTGTCTCCTAGAAACGAGGCATGTGTTTCTATGTGAGTTTGTTGTGTTCTGAACAACGTGAAAGTCTAATAGTGTGTGATCCTCAGTCTTTTAATGTATGATGCCTAGTTTTCTCTATAACCATTTAGAAAAGTAGGCAAGTGTATGATGCCTGTATGATTTTAAAAGTCGTGTAGCTTATTCCAGCATTTACTGTGCTATATCTTTTCTAACTGATGATTTTCCTAAAAAAAATCTATGTCCAAGCAAACACCCAGAAGACCCTGGAAACCATCCAGCAACATCCTAGCAACCACTCAGAACACCCTAGCAACTACCTGTCAATCACCCAAAACACCCTAGCAACACCATTGCGACCACCCAGAACACACTAGCATCTCCCTAGCAACCACCCTTAAAAACCCTGACCTTAAACACTCAAATTAAATATGACCATAAAACAATACACTAATAAATACTTGTAAATGATTATTATTAACACTAACACTCTCTCTTCCAGGCTTCTTATGGAGCACATCCTACTTGTCAGCGTCCTCCACCATAGTGTTGGCCTAGAGGTATCTATTTACTTTACTTCATTTTACAGATTCATACACTTGTCATCATGGCAGTATAGTCCACACTCGCTACCAGGGGCCCTAAGCAATTCCATATATGGGGCTCTAACACATCAACTTTGCTCCCTTTTACTTTTGTAGCCCCCCAAGCACTGAAGAGTTTACCCCAAGTTTATGTGAGATGGGAACAACTTAGCCTAACTAATACGCACAGATACTCACTAATAAAGCAACTAATAATGTATGTAACACATTTATAAATAAACTGTAAAACTTAAATCTTGGGATAGTTTGCCCAAAAATGAAAATTGTCATCATTTACTTACCTTCAAGTTCTTCCAAACCTGTATGAATTTCTTTCTTCTGCTGAACACAAAAGAAGATATTTTGAAGAACATGGGTAACCAAACAGTTGATGGGCCCCATTGACTTGCATAGTATTTTTTCCCCATACTATGGAAGTCAATGGGGTTCATCAACTGTTTGGTTACCGACATTCTTCAAAATATCTTCTGTGTTCAGCGGAACAAAGAAATTCAACTAAACTGCACATGCATTTTAGACATGTTCTTACTTTATTCCTAGACATTATTCCTGCATGTAATAAATGCACGTCCTTGAATAAGCAGGTTTTTCTACCGTATTTAATTCAACTACTCAGGTAATATCAATGACAATTTAAAATTAGTCGGAGCTATAGAAATTTATTTTAATATTTTCATAAGCAAAGCTTGGGCTCGCTGTAGCTCTAAACTTTCTTCTCGCACATGTGCCACACTAATGGAATGGTCCACTCTTATCCATGATAGGGGGGCCTGCATTCGTGCAGATGTAATAATAAAGTTAATATTTAATGGTGATATCCTGGCCAAACAAAATATGATAGAAAATTAATAGGTTATATGTAATTTATATATACTTCTGGGTTTTTTTTATGAGGCCCTAAGCGGCCACTTACCTCGTTTATTGGTCAAATCTGCCCCTGCTCACTGCTGTTTTCACTGGCATACTGTTATAAGAATTTCTGTCATAGTTTGTAGATTTGCTTCACACCGGCTAATTTCTCACTTTCTCTCTTGTTTTCTCTGAGGTTGGAGCTCATTTTCTAGAGACTGTAGTCCGTCAGTTTGATAAAACATACAGTCAACTTGATGCTACAGACAAAGAATGTGACAACTTGGTGTCGATAATTGCCCACCTATACAACTTCCATGTGGTTCATGCTCTCTTAGTGTTTGACATTCTGAAGAAGCTGGTGACTCGTTTCAGCTCGAAGGATATAGAACTAGTTCTGCTGGTGCTGAAGAACGTTGGGTTTGCTCTGAGAAAGGATGATCCGCTAGCTCTTAAGGAGCTGATCTCTGAGGCTCAGCGGAAAGCCAATGCTGAAGGAGAGCGTTTTCAGGACCAAACAAGGGTAAGACTCATTTGTCCTGTGAAGAAGCTTTCTTCTGGTGCTTAGCAATGATCATGTTATATTTACATTTAATCATTAAATGTAAATGACTCTTTTATCCAAAGCGACTTACAAATGCGGACAATTGAGATGAATCACAAGTGAGGTCTTGAAGTCAAGTTCTACAAATGTAGACGTTTGTTATGTTGGTTTGCTTATCAGATTCGGTTTATGTTGGAAACTATGCTGGCACTGAAGAACAATGACATGAGGAAGATTCCGGGTTATGACCCTGAACCTCTGGAGAAATTAAGGAAACTGCAGAGGACTTTGGTGAGAAAATGACTGATGTTACTTTGCATCACTGATATGTTACTTACATTGGTAGATTTATAAGGTGGACGTGTGATGCAAAAGTGCTTAAAGCGGATAACTAGTTAATGTTCACATTATTATGATATCAGTCCTAAATTCATTCTAGCCTTAATGGATTAGTTTACTTTAAAATGAAAATTACCCCATGATTTACTCACCCTCAAGCCATCCTATGTGTATATGACTTGCTTCTTTCTGATGAACACAATCAGAGTTATGTTAATAAATATCCTGACGCTTCCAAGCTTTATAATGGCAGTGAACGGGGCTCACAAGTTTGAAGCTCAAAAAAGTGCATCCATCCATCCATCCATCATAAATGTACTCCACACGGCTCCGGGAGGTTAATAAAGGCCTTATGAAGCGAAGCGGTGTGCTTGTGTAATACAAATGTCCATATTTAAAACTTTATAAAGTAAAATATCTAGCTTCCACCAGACCGCCTTCCGTATTCAAATTACAAAAAAAACTTAACTGGCGCAACATATGGCGTCAGACGTAGCGCAAGCGTTTTGAACTGCAAGAGGCATTACACTTTTTTCGTAAGTTGAATACAGAAGGCAGTCTGGCAGAAGCTAGATATTTTACTTTGAAAAGTTTTAAATATGAATATTTTTCTTACAAAACTCCATTGATTCGCTTCAGAAGATCTTTATTAACCCCCTGGAGCCGTGAGGAGGATTTATGATGGATGGATGCACTTTTTTGAGCTTCAATCTCGTGGGCCCCTTTCACTGCCATTATAAAGCTTAGAAGCGTCAGGATATTTATTAATATAACTCTGTTTGTGTTCATCAGAAAGAAGAAAGTCATATACACCTAGAATGGCTTGAGGGTGAGTAAATCCAGGGGTAATTTTCATTTTAAAGTGAACTAATCCTTTAATAGCAAAATGTTTGGTATTATTGGTACCAAATGAACTTCTCGCTGTGTCCACTAGAGGTCAGACTAACTCCATACTTTGGTGTGGTCACACATTGATCTGAGTTTTGTACAGTATTTTCACAGAAATGTGTAATTGTAGCCAGTTACTTTGTTTCAGAGTGCTCATACACTAACACAACCCTCTTAATAGATTCACAGCAGTGCCAGTGGCAGCGATATGAAGTTGAGAGTCTCACTAGACAATCTTCTGGAAGCTGAGTGCGTTGGCCGCTGGTGGATTGTGGGATCTTCCTGGAGTGGAGCACCTATGATTGATGACCACGGGAACAAGACAACCACATCCACCAAAGGGGAACAAGTAAGGGGATGTTTTTTTTTTGTTTTTTTTTGCTTATTATTTACAAATGTTTGAAATGTATAAACAATATAGGGTAACACTTTACAATAAGGTGTCATGTGTTAACATTGCAAAGACTAACAAAAACTAACAATAAGCAATACATTTTTAAAACATTTGTTTTAGTTAAAAAAAATGTTCATGTTGGTTCACAGTGCATTAACTAATGTTAACAGATACAACTTTTTTAAATATGTAGTAGTAAGTGTTGAGATTAACATGACCGAAGATTAATAATTTCTGTAGAAGTATTGTTTATTTTTAGTTCATGTTAATGCATGTAGGGAAGTAATGTTAACAAATGAAACCTTATTGTAAACAGTGTTACCAAATATTGTTATTTCTGTTTATAGAATCTGGCACTTTTGAGTATAAATTGGCTTTATGAGAGTCAAGGCCCATACATAAATTGTCATTTGAAATGGGTTATTTCTCTTCATGAATTTGCAGCACAGCGCAAAGATTTTGGAGCTTGCACGCAAACAAAGAATGAACACTGACATCAGGAGGAACATTTTCTGTGTACTTATGTCAAGTGAAGACTATTTGGATGCCTTTGAGAAACTTTTAAGGTTTGTCAGCATAGTTTCTGTTTCTTCACTTTGATTTTCAATGACATATCATAGGCCATGTTGCCCTTTTGGGATACTTGCAAGTCTTGTTTTGATCAAAGTGTCATGTAATGAACAAATGCACTTTTTATTTACTTGCAGACTGGATACTTATGAAAAAGAATTGTATAAAACGATTTTAAAAAAGTATCTTTGCAAATGAACAGATCTGCTTTATTCGCAAGACAACTTTTCTTTTATGTTAGGTTAAAAAGAGAACAAGAATGTTAACAGATCTTTTAAAATGATATCCTTGGTGTGTGATGATGCCACACACTTAAATATTTTAGTTAAGGTTATCACACAAAGCTGTCTTTAAATTACTTGCTAAGAGACCCGCCTATTTTATTCCTGTGTATTTCAAACATGATGCACTATATTTGTAATATTTTTCATAAACCAAGAATTACCCAATTCAGACAGCGGATTCTTTTCTCTCTCAGGTTAGGATTGAAAAACCAGCAAGAGCGGGAAATTGTTCATGTTCTGATGGACTGTTGCCTGCAGGAGAAAATGTTTAATAGATTCTATGCAGTTCTGGCAGAGAAACTTTGCTCACATGACCGGCGGTTCCAGGTAGAGTGGAGCAGCAGTGATTCTCTGTGTTAGGAGTGTGCTTTTTTCACTAGGTGTCACTGTTTCACTGCATTAGGAGCTGCTGTGTGTGTTCTGTATGTCTAATTTGTGCACACAAAATTTATGCTCAAACAAAGAACATTCAGATGATTCTCAGTACTAGGATGTAATAGTTAAATTAGCTAAGATTGCTATTGAGATTAGAAAGTAATATTACTCTTATCATGTGCAGTATGATATACGATCAGCTACAAGTTTTTAATATACAAATCTGTATGTCGATAATATGAGTCAGTCTGTTTACACCCTTTTCTGCTGCATGTAATACTTAGTAGATTGTAGCTGTTTACTATAGGTCAATTACAATTAAACAACATCCATTTTGTAAATGTAAACCCTCTCTGCTTCTTTCTTCTGTTCTTTAGATGACCTTTCAGTTTAGTCTATGGGATAAGTTCAAAGAACTGGCAAACCTTTCCAGCAGGTCTTTCAGTAACCTGGTCCAGATGGTCACTCATCTTTTACACAGGAAGAGTCTCTCCCTTTCTATTCTCAAGGTAATATTTGGTAAAGTTCACCCCTTTCCAAGAAACCATTCTAGAATGATTTGTGAATAATGTTGTAGTATACAGTATATATGTGTAATGTCATTCATCCTCTTTATGAATCACTTACATATTAGTTATAGGATGGCTTAATTTTCTGATGGTCTGATTGTGTTTTTAAAAGGCTATTGAGTTTGGGGAGCTAGATAAGCCCAAAGTCAAATTCCTGAAGCAGATTCTCTCGAAACTCCTTAAAGAAACCGAGCCAGAAGATCTTGTGAATATATTTGGCAGGTGAGTATTATTTGTCTACAAAAAAATGTATATTAGTTATGTAGATAAGTGTTCATAATGTTCAATAGTTTGTGAGCTTCTAATTTATTTAAGGCATAAATCTATATTTTGTTATAATCAAAGGGAAAAGTCTGACATTGCTAATTAAACATTAGTGTTGTTTCAGAGGCATTGTTCATAATGGCAGTGTAAATTAACTTCAAAAGAGAAATTAACTTTATTAGCTATAACAATTCTTACATTGTTTAAATATTTATTTGTGAGTGTGATTGTTTTTAAAAAAAAAAAAAAAAAAAAAAATTCAGTAAAATGAGTAAAAAGACCAGATGTCCGGGACAGCCTGAGTTCATCTAAAATGACTTGTGTGTGGCCTAGTGTGTCAATATCTGTCTACCATTGTGTCCCAGGATCTCTGGAATTCCCAAACTAGGAATGCTTCGGGAAGGCTTGAAACTTTTCATCAGTCACTTTCTGCTTCGGAACGTTCAGACACAAGAACCATCTGAGCAAGCCAAGGTACTCATGGACAGAGCCGAGGTCGCCACCAAAGCCATGGAGGCCCGGGACGCCAAAATCAAGCTATAGAGCACACAAATGTGTGCATAATGCATCAGACTCAAAAAGTGAACATTTCTACGCAGGGCAATATGTAAACCTGTATGCAGACTTTAGGACACATGCAGATCACTGACATGCTAAAGCATTTTCTATTAATGGCATTCTGTAGAAAAATAAAATATATAAATATGATTTTTTTTTTTTTAATATTATGTTTTTTTAATTACATGTATTACTGCACATTGACCAGAACAGATCTCAAATTCTGTGTTTTTGTTTTGTATTGACTTGCATACCTGAGTAAGAGAAAGAAGAATATAACAGTTGTGTGATTCATAGATGTTTGGTTTTATTATGTCTCTTTTAACAGTAAGTCAGGCTTTCTGTAATGTTTATTTAATTGAAAAGGAAAATTGTTCTTTCATCTGAAAACTATAAGAGCAGATAATAGAATAATAGAAAAGTAAAAAAATACCACGTTTATGTGACAGAAATTTGAGTGTTAAAGAATTAGTTGTTAGATGCCTTTTTTATATTAATGTTTTTTTTTTTTTTAAGCCAGAGTCTTCCCCCAAGCAGAAAAAGAGAATAACTTTCATTCCTCTAATGCTTATTAATTTCCAATGTACAAAAACATCCAGTGTTCAATAGCAGTGTTATGTTAACAAATTCAGCCTGTGACTCTTAAGAGAAGTATTGCTTACTCAATGTAAACAATACTATATTAACTTCATTTAGAAAAGAGCACAAACATGCATTGTTTCCCTCATTTGAAATATGGGTTCATTGCAGTTTTTTGGAGCATTGCTCTGGACGTGCCTGACTAGCAGAGGGTTACCATTAGATTTGATGCCCATGGTTAATTCATTAGCAACATTGACATTACTGATATCAATCCACAGCATAGAGTGATCAGAGGATGAGCAGCCATCATCTGGGGTCAGGCAGAGGAAACATCACCCTTGCAGCTCTACAACAAAAGAGCTGAGTGTTCAATTATACTTGATTAATTAAACCTTATCACATACCTTGGTGTCAGATCGAACAGACTGTCACATTAGAACCGGTAATGATGACACATCAGTCTGGCTGTTTTTTTCTCACAGCTTTAGAGCCCAAAAGGGAGGGTTACTTATAGGTGGCCTGCTTTTCCACCCTTTGACAAAGACAACATTGTCACCATATGTGAGGAAAAGTGTATAATGGGGGTCCAGCCCACTAAGATACACACAGGTGACTGTAAATAGTGTGTGCTATTGTCTGTCTGTGTGAGACCATAGGAAGGTTGATACTGACCCTAGTTTGAACTGGCAATAGGAAGCAAAGTTGCCTTTGAACTGATAACACCACAGTTAGAATACTGTTTGTGAGGATGTTACATGTTTCTGTGCGAAGGACTGGGAGATTCATACATGTGCATAGGCCTCAGCCGAAGCTCATACAAAACCACATGCACTGGCCCCTACTGACAAATTACATAGAGCATAATTTTAATTTATATTATGTGGCTTATTATACACTCATGCTTAGTAATGTATTTACCCTGCATGTTTTGTCTCGCCTTTAACCGTCTCATGTAGGCCTAAGTGTCCCACCCCGTTCACTTGTTGTGGTTTTCTTTCCCGATAGTTAAAGGGTGGTAGTGGCACTGATAAGGTTGATTTCTTTGTACTTATGCAGCTGGGTAAACGTACAAGTAGGGTAAATTAGGCGTTAGTTAAATCAGTAACTAATGTTTCAAATTGACTGCTACCTGTTAATTCTGGCCTAATGAATTCTGTATTTAATTAAATCATTGCTTATTGTTGCCTATTATTTTGGATAACATTATACATTTATGTATTTATGTATTAATATACATGATTATAACCAACATAATGTTTTATATCTGCATGAAACTGAACCCCATTTTAACATTCTTTTCTTAATTCACCCCTCTGAATTTCCTGTTTCTGTTGTAAAATGTTGGCCTCTCGCTTGACTATACACTGGACCCAAGGGTAAAGCAAAGTTTAATAGATTAGCCAAATTTTGAGTTTCTTCTATGCATGCAGTCACATTATAGGGCAGGTAAATGCTGGGTTTTTTTCTAATGAAAGGGGAGTCTATTGCAGAGAATTGACTCACCATACACGCCTTATATTTCCACTGAGAATGTGGCTGAAAGTGGCTTAGTAAATGAAAAACAAGACGCATTTCAGATCACATTCAGTGTCCGAGTATAGTTCTCATGGCCCTGGACTGATAGGAGTGGATAGTGATTATATTTAAATGTCCTCTAATTGATTCGAAGAAGCTCCTTGGCAAAGACCAGATGGATCTCTGGGTTTATTGCCCAATAAAGCATGTCGTTATTAATAAAGGAGAAAATGCACTTATGCGAAATAGACCTCAATTAGATTGCCGAAAGGACCATTAAAAGAGTCGTGCTGTAGAGTAATCCAACATACTCTCTTTCTTTATCATTTTCATGTCATGTCCTTCCTAAGTAGGCCACAAGCGCTCTGTCTTGAGCTAATTCTACAGGCTAATTTTCAACATTACTCTGTGAACATGACACAAACCGACTTCCGGATAGATATAACATTAAGTGTCTAAAATCAGCGGAAAGGTCAGTCTAAATTCACTTCACTTAAAGTCTAACATAAATATAAAAGACACCTAAAATAGCCCCTGTGATGTGCTCTGATGATGGATGGGCTTTGTCTCAAAGGTTCATTATTGGGTGCCCATTGCTGCAGAGGTGAGAAATGTTTCGCAGTATTCGAGTATGCTTACTCGCACATTTGCAAGGATATGAGAGCTCTATAAACAGCGATTCCCATGACCCGACCATGCCACTGACAACAGAGACCGCTTCACATCCAGCCTTGTTGAGGGTTTTTCCTTCACACTTGTAATGGAATATCTACGAGTTCAACATTGCAAAAAAATTA
The DNA here is from genome assembly GCA_039654105.1 of Coreius guichenoti. Taxonomy (NCBI): domain Eukaryota; kingdom Metazoa; phylum Chordata; class Actinopteri; order Cypriniformes; family Gobionidae; genus Coreius; species Coreius guichenoti. Next base: position 28,959,801 of record CM077168.1, read on the forward strand.
AAAAAGGCCCTCCGAAATTACAAAAAAAAAAAAATATTTTATTCACAGAGCATAACTGATAAACAATAATTTAGCCTACATGCATTTTAAAAGCGATTTCGTTATAAATACATTTTATAAAAATAAACAGATCACATATGGTTCTGGCTGTAGATTAATTTTTTTTTATCCCACTTGAATTCAGAAATTAATACGCAGTGGTTATCTTGATGCTAATTACTGATAGTGATAGGCTACTCATCTATTTTGCTTGATGAGATGCGATTTTACCACATGCTCTGCAGCCACAGGCTACATCAGGCTACTTCAGGAGAAGTATATCCAGTCAATGTTTGTAAGTGTAGGCCTATACAAACAGCTCATGTGGACGTCCACCTCAGCATTTCCATAATGACTGATGATAACATGCATATCACATACATACTTCGCTGTTATGGGTGTTTTTTGTAAAATAAGTCTCATGGTTGTGGACTTATATCGCTGGCATTGGTTCGTTCATCCTCTGAGGAACAATCAGATGAATTCAGCATGTAATTATCTCCTTCTTCGTCGTCACTGTCTCTAAAGTCCCGTATTCTGTTACTTTTCACTGAATCTACCTTCTGGTAGTCCTTCTCTAGTCCGTCCATTTTGTCCTGGTTTCCTTTACCTTTTTGCTTCTCGGCCTCCTGTGCGGCTTGTTCTTTAGCCTTTTTACTGCGCTTCCATTTCATTCGCCTATTCTGAAACCAGATTTTCACCTGTAAATAAAAACAGGACATTTTTCATTCATAAACACTTCAGTTAATCGAATTTGGCCTTATTCGACTTTATTGATGATAATCTGCCATATTTAAATTAAATAGATTAATATTAGGCTATTATTTATCAAAAATAAATGACCTTTCAACAAATTAATTTAGCCATTTTTTTTTTCATTACAAAAGTATTTTTCCAAGCGATGCGTTAAAAATCCGATGGTTTACCTGTGTCTCTGTTAGCATTAAAGATGTGGCCACTTCAAAGCGTTTTGGTCTCGATAGATATTTGTTCAGCTTAAACTGATGCTCAAGTTCAAGGAGCTGCTGGCTCGTGAACGCGGTTCTTGGTCTTCTGCACTTCCCGAGTAAGTTTGACTGCGCCTGGCCTACAGAATGACAAAATGTATACAATTTAACATATTTAGCCTATTTCATCATGTTTATTTCGTAAAATAGGCTACAGCAGAAATAAAAGAATTTTGATGTTTATACTATGCTGTAGGCCTATATATATATATATATTATTTTCATTTATTTATTTTTTTTAAAAAAAAGAAAGATTCCACTTAGAACCAAAACAGATTCGTACATGTTGAGTTCTGCAAAGATTTTATATATATATATATATATATATATATATATATATATATTTTTTTTTTTTTTTTTTTAAAGAAAACTACCATACGAAAATAACCATACGAATACACATGGTCTACAAAACTATAATGCAAAATCATCAACATAAATTTTCGTATTATTAAAAGAAGCATATGCTATAAAACCAGAAGTGTATTTGATAAACATGCTACTGCACTGAACCGTTAAATAATGTATTTTTGAGAGTGGCACGGGTAGTGGACCTGTAGGTCCTGCTTTTCACCAATTTTTTATTTTTTATTTTAATGTATATAGTCCCAGCAACAGTGTTAGTGCATTACTGTACTACAGCATTAGTGCACTACGCAAAAAGTGGATTTTTTTAATAAATTGTAATTTATACAATGGGACGGCAAAAAATGTCAAAAGCTCTCATTCTTAAAAGCCCCCAGAGCAATTCCCAATCACACACAGCCTCTATGTACCACGGCATTGTCAGTACATCTGGTAACATTTCCACCCTGTCTGATTTGTTTGGGAGAGGTTTGAGAAAATCTGCAGACGAGCAGCGGAACAGAGAGACAGTGTCTGCAGTGTACACAGTTGGCAGGCTGTGGTTTTCACACTCGTCCGCCACTTTCCCTCTGTCCATTATCTGTCCATTTTAGCCCCTCTTTGAAAGAGTGCTCGTTCAGTCTCAGTCAAAGAACAGCTTTACTGACCCTGCACGCGCTTGTTATATCGGGCTACTGTGATCCGTTGCTCTGAACAAAGTCTCAAGGCAGTAGCTATTTACTGGGGGTTGGGACAAAAATCTTAAATTATTATTTTTTATTTATTACATTCTGTCCATATTAACTCAAAATATGGTCCAAATGAAGGCTAGTTAAGGAATAAAAATACGTATGCCTATAAAGCACACCATTCAAACAAATTTGAATAATAAATAATAATAATAATAATAAAATGTATTTATTTGTTTATTTATTTAGACATGCATTTCAAATGTAACTCACCACTGAAATCTGCCATTTTTGGCAGCATCATTCCCGCAGTTGAGACCCTGAGCCAGTGATCGAGCTGAAAGGAGCTGGCGGTGAGTTTGAGGGGGTCATTGGGATGATGATGGTGCGACCCATGCGGATACGAGTACGAGAGCGCCGGGTGCTGTCCGAGCGCTGCTGCTGAATATGTGTACATTGGATGACCGTAGAGAGCTTGAGGAGGAATCCCGGTGCTCTGAGGGTGTAGTCCGACCATGCCCGAATGTGGAGAGTTTAAGAAACCCGGTTTGGGAATCAAGCCGCAAGACGATATCCTGGGGGGCGATGGAGTCTCGGTCCGAAGTGCTTCGGAGTTCGTGTTCAACTCTGACGCCTGGACACTTTCGGAGGAGGATGATATGGAAGATGTGGGCAGGGAGGTGACCAGCGCCAGCGGCGAGGTCTGCACTTTTGGTGGATCGACAGCTAGAAGCGCGTCGATTCGAAAGTTTTTAGATTTCTCCATCTGGCCCACCTCACAAACAGATTCACGCGTCGCTCGCAACTTTACAAGGCTGTCACGAGTGTCACCGTTCCTCTCCTTAAAGTTATGATCTTGGCCAAGGTGTGCAAGCCAGAAGTCCACTTGTCAACTGCTGCCCGAAAGGGTGTGGATTGGTCATTCACGTCATCCTTGTGGATATCCGATTGGACAGTGATTTCACCGTGTTCACAGTGTGCTTAAGTAGGCAATAGTAGAAATTCAATAGTCCTCAAAAGATAAGAATTTTCTGGTATCGGTGGAAGTTAAGGGTGTGGGAAACAGAAGGGGAAAAAATCAGCAGCATAGATAACACACAATACACAAATAATGTATAGCCTACGTTTTCTAGCCTCCTTGTACATAATCAAGTCCAGAATTGAAGAAAAACTTAACTGTTTTAAGAAAGCATTAAAAAGCAATGATTAATGCTATCAAATTCTCGCCTGACAAAAAAAAAAGAGTTTAATGTAGTGTTATCATTACGATAAATGTTTTTTCAATGGCATAAGCTTAAGTATTAACGAAGATGTCTAATTAAATGGCTAAAACTGGTATCCTGTTCATTCAGATGCAGATAATTTAGTCAAACTATATAGCCTACTTTATATCCCTGTTAAGATAACGACTATTTGTTTGAAAAAGAGAATGACAACCATCCGCCAAGAGCTGCTGGATATGTGTACGTAAAATTATGGGCGTTCTAATTATTTTTTAATTAATAATCATATGAATTAATAACAAAGTGGAATATAACCTATACATTTGATAGCCTATAAATATATTTTGAAATCTGAATCATTAAGAGGACAAATATGTGGGAAGACTGTCCTCACACCAACCTTATGTCAGACATTGTCACACTTTTTTGTAGGCTACTCCAGTGAATATTTTTAAACAGCCAATTATTGCTTATTTTGCAGCAAAGATTGAATCAGTAAAACAATGATGAAAATGTAAAAGGTAACACAATCGGAGCGTTCTTTTGAGCAACAAACATTTAATATTTAATAAATTATACATTTAATAATGTAATAAATTATTAGCTAATATACAGCCCTATTTATTAAATTAGCCTATATTATAATATTTTAAGCACGTGTGACAATTTGCCCCCCACTTGACATACATATAGCCTATGAAAAATACCGTTGTCCCGAGAACACAGTTCAACCTTTCATTTGATATCGACCTTGAATATGATTGACCCCTGCCTAAAAATATGCCAGTTTGACTTTATTGTGATCATTTGCTTACCAAACAGCTGCAGAAATATGAATTTATTAGTTTACTTTGGATGGTAAAATTCACACAATTATTTTAAATTTAAGAGAATTTTAACTACTGCGAAAGCACATTTTGACTTTCGACTCAAAACCTTGTGACAACTTTTCCGCGTGACATGTAGAGACTTTATGCTCTAAAAAAAAAAAATCCTAATTAGGCTACGTGATTAACAGTTAAATTATTCTGTTATACTCTCGATGTTGGCATATTTTAGCAACTTTGCATCCATAACAACGAGATAACGTGTAGGTTCAACGTTAGATTATATTAAACAAATAAAATGGCAAAATATAGGTACTACAAAATAGGTAAAACTGTGAAACAGGAGATTATAATCAAACTGTCACATTTATCATATACAGATAACTTCTTATAGGCTACATTAGGTATATTTTATAGGCTATTTATTCTAAACATTGGCAAATCAGACCTTTGTTATTTTGAGAAAATCTAAAGGAAAAAAATATTGACATAGACTACTCATGAAAAAATGATAGGGCTTATGCCGGCTTCCTTAAATGTTTTGCACTATTAAAATCTAAATTAGCTTTATTTCTTCAAGCAGCTGCGGCACATGGTGGGATGGGGATGTAGAAGATCTGTGTCCTGTTGTGGGGTCTGTTCCTCTTATAAGCCTCTTTAAGCTAATGGAGAAAGAGGTCAGAGAGAGAATTATTGACACTCTGTTGCCCTTAACCTGTCTACCAATAAAGCGGATTAGTTTTCCTCAATTCATCAGCTAACCGCTCTCTCGAGACTGGTCGCATGCGTTTATTTGCTCGGGGGAAATCAACAAGTTACGGACCGAAAGGATAAGAATAACAGGGTGCAGTAATGATAAACTTACCGAGCATTTCTGAAATAATAGGAATCACCTCACGTGTAATTGCTAACAATATATGTAACAACTATCATTACAATGCACACTGTATAATCCAGTTTAGACGATGCTGGACTACGGAAAAAAATGGTTTTACGTGATTTACGCAACAATAATCCTATTTTTTATTTGAGTTTATCCTAGTTAGTCTGCAACATTCTTCCCAATCAAATGTTCTTGTGTCTTTAAACGCTATATACACGTTCAAACGTTCTTGTGTCTTGCTTCCTTTGTCTGCATCCCATCAGTTTTAATTTCATTAAGGCATCGCATGAATATTTCTATTAAAGCAGCACTGAAATATGAAGCCATGGACCTGCAGCGATGAGAGAGATTTATGGCTCTTTTTCATCACATCAAGGGAGAGTAAAATTATTATTGCACCCTGAGATAGAATAAGGGCCTGAAACCAGGGACTCTTCTCAAAGCTGTTCATTTGCTCGGTAATTACTTTCACAATTAAGTGGAACACATATCACAATGACAAATCGAAATAGTTTATATATTAATTATCCATGGTAAATGTGTTCATTATAAAAAGCCAATTTAACTGGACCTCCACTGTCTCTTTTATTGCAATAAATATTTTCGATCATAATGGCACAAATGGGCAGTGTGATGAAATGTATATAGCACTGCTTTTAAACACATTTAGGACTCATAATCTTTTTATCAATTTAATTATAGAGAACTGTTACTTACAATGAATAGTCTCAGACTCCAAGTATCAAAAATCATTAAAGCAAATCCGATTTCAGCGCTTATAGATGCATGAATTTCCCCACCACTGAACATGAAGATAATTCATTTTAAACGTACTGCATATACTACCAAATCCTTCTTGGCTATCGAAAAAAGCATTTTTCATCAGTTTGCTTTGATAAGCCTGATTATATCTTGATTCACTGGACCAAACAAACCAGCCCGAAAGCCAGGTGTCACTTAACCGAGCATACTGGTAGACTACACTAATGTGATGAATACACACAATTCAGTCAGTGGTGTAATTTCAAATGTGCTTAAAAACGAGATGACCCACGAGTCCCCTCTCTCCGTGACACGAGCCTGTGATTGACGATGTCACCAGATGTCAGGCTAATTCAAATGAATTCATACCTGACATAAGCACAGCAAAGACCTCGCTGTTTATTAAAACGAGTGCCCCACGAAACAAGCTCAGAACCGAGTAAATATTTTAAAAGCAATGTCTCTTTTCTAACTAATGTTATTTAATATTTAGTCCACAAGGTAGACAGGTGAAGTAACAGTTTTGTAAAAAAAAAAAAAAATAAAACATAAAAAAATAAACAAAAACAATGGCTATTTAAAGACATGCACCTCAACATAAACAATATATTTAAATCTATCTACCAACAATTAATTATTTAAATCTGCACATTTAGGCTAACATTATTTAAAAAAAAATAGGTCTAATAATAGAAGCTACAATGTTGCCTTATATATAATTACTTATTGTAACTTCTTCTTCTAAACCTGACTTTAGCTGACCGCAGCTGCACCCCAAAACATATCCAGAAATGTTTTAAATGTAAGGCAAATCTGACACAGTGATGGCTGTATTGTATTTCAGAAAAGCACATTTGGCCACCACAAATTAATTGGAGGATGTCTCTTTTTCATTACTTTTTCAGAAAAAAGGAGGAGTGAGGTGCATTTGGCCCTAGCATGTTTCAATTTATCAACCAAAGAGCTTAACAGCTTTTAGTCAATGAAAACAGTTGCCTGTTTCTTATTAATGTTTCTCAAGATCAGCTTTTACATTTTACTCACTGACTGATGAATGATCATAGATCAAAATGTAAGACTTGTTTTTGTAAGGAGTTTTATAATTTAAATAATGACTGTAACCTGACTTCAAATGAAAAGCACATAGCTGGACAGATTTAATGATTAAGTGAATTTTTAATTGTTTTGTAAAAATTTGACTAGTGTAGGCTACTAAAATTAGCTTTTTAAATGTGTGATCAGAGTTTGTATAACTGAATTATTTCTAACCCACATTTATTTTAAATATTTTTAGAGCCTATTCTGGGTTTAAAAGTAGAATCTTGTATACATGTAACTTGATGTAAGCATAAGCACATGGTATATATATATATATTTAAGACTAATGTAAAGGCTGTGTATTTAATGAACTGTTAAATATTGAACAATTGTTGAATATTAAAAAATGTAGGCCATGCGAGAAACTTTTAAACATAAAGGCTCTTTATTGGCATCTATGGTTCCATGAAGAATCTTTAACATCCATGAAACCTTTTCATTTAGAAAAAAAATGCTTTTTCAGACCTTTTTAGGAAATGATGTGTGTGTGTGTATGTATGCATGCATGTATGTATATATATAGCTTAAAGACACTTTTTACTTAAGAATACAAGTCCTGAGAGGACTTGAACAATTTAGCAATTAACCAATCAACCAAAGAGTTATGGAGACATATAACTCAGGGAGTTGACGTAAATGTGTGACCCGTTTTTGACATCTTTCAAAATTAGAGACCTTTTGAGATGATGAGACCCGCATTTTGTATTCTGAAGCAGCTCCAGAAGACTTGCTGTAGTGGCTCGTTATACCCTTTTCAGGTCTAAAAGGCAGGATATGATCAATCAATAACTCATAAATTCCTCTATAACATATATGAGAAACTGAGTGGTTTCCTGTCTTGCTACTGCTGTCTAACAAGAATCAGATGCCAAGCAATGAGTGTGAGACCTATTTTACAATATTTAGGAAGATGTGTGTGTGCTGATGAGTATTTGTTTGAAAAGTAAGTTGGCTTCAGAGTTAAAGGGATTGTTCTCCCCAAAATTGAAATTCTTTCATCATTTACTCACACTCATTCCAAAACTGTATGAATTTCTTTTTTTCTGTGGAACATAAAATATATTTTGAAGAATGTTGACTTCCATTCTATAGAGAGGGGGGAACATTTTTGTTTCTCAAAACATCTTTGTTCAACAGTATGAGATAATTATACATTTTGGATGAACTATGCTTTTAATGTTTCCAAACTTTATGTAGATGGTTGCTTTTTTGTTTTGCTAAGTGTTTGCCAAATTCATTATTTACAACACTTACAAACAAACCAATAAAGAAAGGTATTTTTTATAATCCCTTTTTTTAAGAAGATCTAAGATGAATATGATCCAGTTCAACGTCCCGGAGATTAGAGCCCTTTCACTCTCTCACCGTCCGCAACTGGTTTCCTTTTATTGCTGGGATTCATCCAGGAAGTAATTGTGACTTTTTTAACGTTATTGACATCGTTTTTAACCAATCGTTTGGTAGCAAGTGTTATGTTGTCCAATCACATTTCACCGTGTTACTGAATGGGTGGGCTGTTCTCTGTGTTGTGTTTGTTTAGTAGCGCAAGAGCAACGATTTCGGTTTTGTTTTCTTTGATTTCCAGTCGCTGAACTGTATGGTTTGGCTGATCATTCAGTAAAACCAGGTAAACAATTCGCATTTCATCTATTAATACGATTCATCAGTAGAAAAAGCTGTAAAACCTCACTGAAATCACTCGATGACTCTAGAAGCGACCAGAGCGACATATGACTGAAGTTTATGTCAAGCCGAACTAACAGAGCAGAGCACAGCATTGATGTTTCCAAATTACTGTTTTAATTCTTATTAATTGGCGACAGACCCCAAATAACATACAGTTATACGTGTAAATTACTGAGAAAGTGTGAATTTTCGAGGTGAAAGACAATTGACTTGCTGCTGAGTCATTAGCTAGCTAGTCAAAGAACCTTTAGCCAAGAGGCTAACAGAGAAGTTCAGTGGATCTGACCGAAGAAAATACCAGAACTCTGTGTCTTTCACAGCGCGAAATGCTCATTTATACTTAAAACTTCAAAGAACACGTTCGTAAATGATGATGAACTTCTGGTATAGTGATTCTTTACTGGTTCTGTATGTTAGCAAGCTAACTAGCCTGGCTTGAGTCATAACAAATGTATTTGTCTCCGTATGAAGCACAACCCCTTTCTAGAACATGTCTCGCTCAGATGAGGGTGCATGCCAGGGCAATTGTTGTACACAGATATTTGTATGAATTAAACGTATTTTTCCTGACTCGTTAATGTGTACATAAAGCATGACATAAAGGTCATGTTTTGACATTTCTGGTTGGAGATACACTCGTGTTATACAGCTCTATTTAGTGTTGATCACCACACCTGCTGAAGTGCCAGATTAGTTGTTGCTAGAATGACAATTTCCATTCACGCCCACTGTAATCTTCTGTACCTCTTCAGTTATCTATCACAAGGATACGGTTTCTTTAAATATCTTAATCATAACAGCCTGCTTTATTTCACAGTAGTATATATTTAAGCAGCATCTTTACCAGTGTTTATTGTTACAAGCAAACATAAATTCTGTTATGAGATAATGTTTCAATTATGATTAATTCATTGACTTGACTCCAGTCTCATCATCTTTTTGTTTTCTCTGTCTTGCAGGCACAGACAGCACTTTGTTGCACTGCACACAGGATACTTGTATTGATTGCTGCTCGATGGGAAAAGTGTAACCATGTTCAGTTTTGAGGGAGATTTCAGGAGAACACCCAAGGTGTCCCTTGGGGGTGCTAGCAGAAAAGTAAGTTTTCCATGTGATATACATCACTACATTTGACATTTGTCTACAATGATTATTACTTGGAAACTGACCATATTGTATATTTTTAAATATTTGTTTGCTAATTCTAAACTAGTGCAAATGATTTCCACATATGGACAACATGAATCTGGTAATTGTTGTTCCATGTTGATATTGGATCTAAGTGTATCTATATGTCTAACACATTTTTTTTGTTCAGGAGGAAAAAGCATCACTTCTTCATCGAACACAAGAAGAAAGAAGGAAAAGAGAGGTGAGCATCATCCATTATGGTATTTTACAGATGTTTAAAGAGTTTTATTGTGAAAATAGGACCAAAAAGTTATGCTAGTTCTTAGAAAAGCTTGGTTTGACTTTTGTTATCTAATGAAATGACATTCATACATTTTCAAGTCTGTCTTGAGTGTCCAAATACTTTTTGGTGTATCACAAAACTCCCATGTTGTGTTTCTGAGTAGTTGTATCTATTTTCAGAATAGAGCCAGATGTAAGAATGTGAATCTTGCAGTTATGAACAAATAGAAGATGATGGTCTTCATATATGGTTTTACTTTTCTTTGTATTTCCCACAGGATGAGAGGAAAAGACTAAAAAATGCAATCATCATTCAGTCATACATAAGGGGATACCAAGACAGGAAACAACAAGTATGTGGAATCACTTTAAACTCTACAAGTGTGGGAGGGTTTCTTTGAACCATTTCTTGTAGTTGATAGACAGATTGTTAAATTCCTGAATTTTCTCTCTTTTTCATATAGTATGCCATTCAAAGGGGCTACTTTGACCACTGTGTGTGTCAGTGCCAGTCAGGCTCTGGCCCTCAACTTACAGACAGTTCCATACTCGGCCAACTTGTTCGCCAGCTTCTCTTTTTTTACAGACAAAGTGAAGACAGACACAGAATGGTAAGAACCACAGATATGATCTGCGTTGCCTGTTTAAAAAGCTGGGCATATGACGATATTATCGTATTATCAACGATGTCTCAAGTATCACGATGGCGATTATAACAGTCAGTTACCACACGATCATCGACAATATCGGGAAAAAATGACAAATATATTTCACATAGCCCCATAGTTACCATACACATATTTATTCACATGCAATAGCATGAATTAAATATTTTCTAAAGGCTAGCATTTAGTAAGGTTATAGAAATAAAAAAAAGTTTAACTTTCCGCGCGGCTCCGCATCCGAAGATGCACGAGTTCGAGGCGAGTCTAGCCGAGCATGACGTCTCATCACACCGGCACCCAGTTTCCACGTACAAATTAGTTGCTTATATTTACAAAATGAGCCTACAAAAGCAGAAATAAGCCCTTTTATTGAAAATAAAGTTCCATGTTTAATAAAAAAAATGTTCATTAAACTAAATGAAAATGTTTAGTGAAATTAGGAAATATTTAAGAGATCGTTAATTTAGTTGTATACATGTGTACATACATTTTGTTCTAATGTCACAAGTAGCCTAATAATATAAAGGTTTACTGAGTTTTACATGATTCTTTTGTAGTGTGGTTTTTGGTGAAGTGTACTAAAATAAATATCGTCACCTGTGTACATTACTACTTCTCACCGCTGTTTCCTGAAGATTTATAGAACAATTACTCCGAGTCGCCCTCTGTTGTTTCAAAGAATAGTACAGCGGCGAGCACGTCAAGTATAAACGCCTCGTCCGTTTGGGAAGGAGCGTGCGCAGTCAGCGGAGGCTCGCGCTGCGGAGCCAGGCGAAAGTATAAACAAGGCTTAAGGCTATTCCCTCTGCCACCATTAATGTTAATCCCAAGAACAAAAGAAAAAGAAAATCACTCACTGAATTTGACAGAATAACTTTAATTAGCCTAATCTGCATTTTATTTGCCTGTTGTTCAATGCTGACTGCTCTAATGGCAATGTGTGTCTGTGTATCAAACATCATTTATCCTTACTTTTGTAATTTTGTTATATTATTTATAAATATTTTTTTTCGATTACACATCTTTTATTTGATGTTTTTTATTCCTAAATTAATGTCACTATTCATTTTTCAATTTATTTTGTTCTGTGGACGAAAAAATGAAACTATATCCTATAAATTCAGAAGTAGCTGTGATATCTCCCATTTTAAAAAATAATATTATCAAGTAGGCCTATTTTATTTTGGTCTGCAGTCTAATAAAAGTTAATCAGAAAATAAAAATTAAAATGGTAGAATTAACTGCACTTGTTTCTGAATATTAATTTAAATGGTGTACATAATGAATAAATAAAAATCACACAAAAAAAATTATAATTGGAGTGAATGGTGCCATTTTTTTTTTTTGAAGGCCAAAAAGTGCATCTATCCATCATGAAAGTAATTAATATGGCTCCAGGGGGTTAATAAAGGCCTCCTGAAGTGAAGCGATGCATTTTTGTACGAAAAATATCCACAATTATAACTTTATAAACTGTAATCACTAGCTTTCATTAACGCCTGCCCGCGTGTTCACGAGAGAGTCGAGTTCCGACGTAGCGTTAGCTTAGGTGAGAGTAGATGCCTCTTGCGGTTTAAACAAATAGGGCTGGGCAACAAACTAAAGCTTCTCCGGCATTTCTCTTTAAAAATTCTCGTTTTGGACTTCAATTTCGTGACCGGTGTTTTGTTTTGCTCTATTCGTCATGCGTCGAGTCAGAGTACACTCTTCCGCGGGAACTAGACTTGCGTATGGCTGTTACCGGAAGCTAGTGATTGCAGTTTATAAAGTTATAATTATGAATATTTTCTAACAAAAACGCATCACTTCGCTTCAGAGCCATATGGATTACTTTCATGATGGATGGATGCGCTTTTTTGGGCTTCCATTTTTTTTTAGACGATATAATCAGATATCGCAATATTTTTTAAGGCGATTATCTTTAAAATATTTTTTACATATCGCCCAGCCCTAATTGTCATATGAGGGTCAGTGCAGTTTTTGTTTTTGTTAATTGTCGTTTTAATGTGATTAATGTGAAGAAGGAAAAAAAAGAAGTTGGACAGCTTTGTACTATGGTGCCATGGTCTTAATGAATCCAAGAGCATTTTAAGGATGTTAATGTCTCAACTGTTGTAGATCTGGATGTGTCAGAGTTTGGTAAAGCACCATGCTCAGTTCATCAAGCTGCTGACAGGGCCAGAAAGACAGAGCTGCCTGTTTCAGATCAAGAGGATGCTGGGACACTGTTGCAGGTACAAAAATAGATGTTCCCCAGATACTGTTTTCTGTAGTAGCATCCCTAAAATAAATATGTCTCTCATAGTAACATGTAAATCTTTAGATCTGCTTGTTGGTTGGTTGGTCGCTAAGCATTTTCTCTGTGTGTCTAAAGGTTATTGCAAGCATGTGAAGATAGTCTGAATTTGACAGTCCCGATGCGGATGCTGGAGGTGTTTTCATCTGAGAGAACCTACTTGCCCTTTCTACAGGATGAAAACTATGTCACTGCACTTATTGAGCAAATTTTGCACTATATGGTACAGAAAGGTACAGAGTTTTACCCTATGTTTGATTTGTCTTCTTCATGCTTTGAGGCAATCGATTAGTATATTCAGTTAGAGACTGTACACAATTCTCTTTTTAATTTAGCAAAGGTTTGCGTCTATTATCTGCTTTAATCATATTTTTTTCATTTTCTTTCTGTCTTTTAGGATACTACAGATCTCTGTATGTTTTAGTGAATCACAAGTTGCCATCGAGTCTAGAATATAGTGACGCCCCTTCCATTCCGCTGGCACAAACACTGCTGGAACACACACTCAAGCCTCTGCACTTTACATACAGTTCCTGCCCCCCAGATACCAGGTACACACTCACATAGGTTTATACTGGAAAGAAATCTAACTAGTTTAAATTATTCACAGCCTTTTACACTATATATGCTTTGGAGAGCATTCGATTTAAGCTGTTAGAGGAATGTCTTTGTTTTGGTGTATGTGTGGTGCACGGATCCCACCCAGTAAAAGGTTGCCCTTATTAGCTTTATCCTTCCAGAAAACCAATGGACAGTAATTCCCTCACTGCTGTGTTTGCAGAGAGTAGTAAAATCCAGACAGACTCATTGACTCAACATGTAATGTTTACACAACATTCACCCTCCATTCTAACAATCTGAGTGGCGAACAGTGCTGTTTTCTTTTCTTTTCTCTCTGAAGAACGACAAGAGCGCGAGAGTATAAGCTTGTGCATACAGTCCTGTGTTTGTCCTCTCTCTTTCTCTCTCTGTCTCTCTCTCTCTCACACTCACACACACACACACACACACACACATATATATACAGAGGCACGTATCTAGACAAAACAGCCAGATGTTGTTTCCAGTTATGTATAACCTTTTGATTAACATTGACATTTTTTGACAGAGGATTGAGGGTTTTGTTGTCTCATAGATACACAAATGGCCAAAAGTGTGTGTGTAAATGTATGTTAGTATTCAAGTGGATCTATATTGTGATATTTAGAAAAAATGAATATGAAAGTTAAAGTATGTACTTACTACAGGCTGAAATATGTTACAGTTTGTGTTTGTGTTAGTATTAGATTCACAACCTTTTCTCTCTTCTCATTCACAGGCAGTTTGTTTTTTCAGCCTTCACTGAGGAGTTCATCTCAGCGCCTTTCACTGAACAAATCTATCATTTCTTCGTGCCAGCTTTGGCAGACCCAAAACTAGCTTTCCCATTTCAGAACTTCCTTTGGTCTCTCCAGGCCACTGTAGCCTCTTCTGCCCAGGCCAGAGCTCAGGCTCCTTGGCTCTTTTACTTTGTGCTATCAGTTGGAGAATCAGGACTGGGTAAGTAGTGTGTGTAAGAAAGATAAAACTGCACCGTATGACTAGTATAACGTATGCTCACAAGGTGACCCCTTTAGGAATCAATTTGCAATTCTCTTTTATATATTTTTGAGAGTATATTTAGGGAATCAGGTTTGAGTATTTTGTCTGTTTCAATTGTATAGGTTCACTCTCAGAAGAAGGGTTGCTGTTGTACTTAAATGCTCTACAGTCTCTGTTGCCATTGTTGCCAGTGACGGAGTGCAACAGGAGAGCTGACATCAATAGTGATTCAGAAGATGAGGAAGAAATGAATGTACAGCTTCCTGCTGCGCAGGTACACACATTATCTCTTATCCATATCTTTGCACAAAAGAAAATATTCAGAGAGCAGCATACGATTTTGAGCTAAAACGGGTGAATATAATCCGTTTTTTTGTTTTGTTTTTCAAAAGGATGGCAGTTGGATTTCTGTGTATTACATAACAGAGGAATGTGTACAGAAGTTGGACACTAAGCAGCAGACTAATGCTCTGCTAACATTAGTGTGGAGAGACTCGGCAAGTGAAGACATCTTCACCATGATGGCCTCCATCTGTCACACGTTGATGGTGCAGCACCGTATGATGGTGCCCAGAGTCAGGTCAGTACACACACACACGCACGCGCAAACAACCCATCCAGAAAATGAATCAACTAGCATTTTATGAAACACAACATTAAGGATTACTAATATAACCAGATTTACTGCACAGTGCACACTTGTGCTCTATCACTCTCTCATTGCAAGATAATTTAATCATGCTGTACTGCTTTAATTGATAAAAAGAGTTGCAGTCAAGAAAGTGCTATAGATCGCAGTCGGATAGGATTGGGATGCACTTTTATACGAGTATATAAAAGATTCCCAAACAGCGTTTATCATTGTTTCTATTTTTCTGCTGCTTTTTAGAACAGAAAACCGTCAGATGGTTAAGTCTCATCTTGCTGTGTTTTTTCTATTACCAGGGCAGTTTTAGTTGTTGTCAATCATCAATTAGTTTAATGAGCTCTCCTCTCAATTACCTTTGCTTTATCTACTTCTGGTTCTGCTATGTTGACAAAATGAGAACAGGATTTCAGCAGAAAGAACTTGAGAAAGAAGGAAAGTGATGGAGAGAGGTGGTATGAAAGACAGGGAAGAGAAGAATGTCTGGTTCAATGTCAGTCAGCTAATCAGAACTTCCACACATGCTGTATGTTTAATCTTGCTAAATCGGTTCTCGCAGTGGTTTAAGCTATAAGCACCCTAGCCTATACCTTTTATGTTCTCAACATTGGAATTAAGAATATTGTCTGGATAAATAGATTTCATGTTTAGGGTGTTTAATGCACATTTTAGTCATTTTGTACATTATTGTCAAAGTAAAATGAACTTTTTTGCTCTATGGCAATATACAGTAATCAGAAATATATGAAAAAACATGCATCCTATATAAAGCATCCTCATTTGACTCAAAACTCAAGTTTCTGTATGACACTGTAGACTTCCTCTATAATCATGCTCCTCTGACATCTTTAACATGTTTTGCCTGTTCTGATTTTTTTCATACATGACATAAACCACTTACTTCCATTATGTTTTCTTTCATATTCTTTACTCATCCTTTTTTTTTTTCCTGAATATTTTTTTGGTGGTATTTTTATATTTTACAGCTCCGTCCAGAAGAGAAGGCTTTTATCATAAATCCTGCCTTCACTACTTTATCATTATCGGATATCTGTACAAAATAATTAGCTGGCCTAGGAAGATTAATTCCTGCAGGAGTGGATGGGATAGTTTTACAAGAGGTATAACAGCTGGCCCTGATTTACAGCCTTTAAAGAAGCACCCAGTGAGCGTGCAAATTTGGTTGCCTTTTAAACATTATCATATTTTAAAGTGAAGAGTATGGCTGTATTTTATTTAAACAAGGTCATTATAGTATCAAAACTGTGTTACTGTAAATTAAAAAAAAAATTAAACCGGTAAATCCAACAGCCTTGCAATGCTACTAAAATCTGTTTTGTACTTTTTATATTTACTGACATCCACCATAATAACACTGGTGGTAAAAGAGAAAACCACATGATGAATCAGTGTTCATCGCAAGTGGCTTTTCCACGAGCTAAGCTACATACTAATATGTAGAAGCTGCACACAAACACAAAACACCATCTTGGTAACACACGACACTGAAATAATGCAATAAACATTCATTAAACATACATAAGATGTAACATACAACCCTAATGTAACTGATGAGAAAAAACTAAGCATAATTATTTAATTGTATTTAATTTAATTATATTAAAAACCATCAAATGCCAGTTTACAGTTGTTCACTGTAAATTATAAGATAGATTTGTTCTTTTTACGTCCACAAATGGTACATTTAAAAGACATTTGAATGTAAAATTACACAAAATGTAAGGTTAGATCCATTTTTAGTACGGGAAATTGCTGTTAACCCATTAACAGGTTTTGACAGTCTTTTACAGTTAAAATTATTATTATGATTTTTTTTTTTATATACAGTGCATGCTCTCTGAAGCCTGTAAGCAATAAATAATAATAATTTTCTGAACGTTTAATTTATTGTCCTCGCCCAATTTCCCAAGAACCTGTGATGCTGAGATAACGTCATAAACTGTATTTGGTCCTTGATTGAATTTTTCATAAACTGATATATTTATTTATTATATTGAGAAAAAGACCGGATAGCATTTTGCTTTGTGTGTCAGTTTCACTTTTTATAAACATTTGGTCTACTTATTTTCCAGTATTGGTGGATTTTTTGTTTTGTTTTTTGGACCAGTTACTGTAAGTCACAAGGGTGTCAGCTTGTCTAAGGGTTACATCCATTTCTCAGTGAGAGTTCTGCAATTGTTTTGTTATTTTATTGTAGAAGTGCCACCTGACATAAATTATTTTGGAGACTAGTGCTTTGTGTGTGTGTGTGTAAGGTGCATGTACACATTCTTACCTAACCTTACCCCAACTTTAATCTTATTTTCTCCCTTAATTACTTCCAATTATGCTTTATTTATTCTTTCACCCCTTGACACAAAACAAGCATGCAGTAACCACCAGAGCGATTTCTCACACCCTGGTGTGACGGCTGTTAGGTTTAATGATTTGGGTGGCCTAAGCACAGTATCTAATTTGTGATGGCAGCACTGCTTCTACGGTCAGGCAATTGTGGCCATGCTACATTGTCTCTCTTGCCGTCATTAACTTAAATGGAGCCCCCACAGGAACCACTGGTCTGTTTACGACCCTGAAGCAGACTGCTAGTTTACTAATGGAAGGTGCCTCACCTAAATAAAGCTTAATGGCTCATTTAATCTTTCCTGTGGTCACATACAAAGACTAGAAATTCCAGCTCACTGGGTTGTTTATATTTTTTTCTATTTTATGAGTCCTGCTGGAAATTTGGGAAGTTCAGGTTTTATGGGCAGGAGATGTGCTTATTTGAACATTTAGAGATGAGCATAGTTCCTGTTGACTAAAGTGTTGATGAATTGTTTAGTAATGGTATTGGGTGTGTGTATATTGCCTAGGCTACATAATGTTTAGTGGTATCTTAGCTGGTGTACTTTGACTAAAAATCTTTATTCTGTCCTTCTGTCCTTTTTTTAGGCTTTTGTACAGTTTAGCCTTCAATGCTCGCTTCCTTAGACACCTCTGGTGTTTAATCACATCTATGAAGACTAAAATGATCACAGGGTGAGTTTTTCACATTGTTCTTTTCTAATGTATATTTCTTGAATATAATATTAATGAATCCATTTTTCTTTTCTCTTTATTCTGTCTCTTTTGTGTAGCTCTATGGTTCCCTTGTTGCAGGTGATGTCCCGAGGTTCTCCAATGTCTCCGGAGGACTCCAACAGGATCATCCCTCTTTTCTATCTCTTCAGTTCACTCTTCAGTCATTCACTCATCTCTGTGCATGACAGCGAGTTTTTTGGCAGCTCAGCAGATGGTAATAACACCTATTCTGCAGAATAACTGTATAGAAATATATTGAAGTATTTAATAAAATACATTTAAACACATCAGGTCATTTTGTTCTTTCCGCCTTCTTTTTATTGTGATCTTGTTAATACTTGTTAATATTTTTTAAATGGAATGTTACATAATAAATGTTTCAAATTGCTTGCGCAGGTCAGAGCCAGTCGTCGATGATGCCCTTCTCTCTGGCAGAGTTGGTGACATTGTCTCGGTGTTTGCGGGACGCGTGTCTGGGAATCATTAAGCTGGCCTATCCTGAGACTAAGACGGAGCACAAAGAGGAGTATGTAGCAGCGTTCCGTAGTGTCGGGGTGAAAACCAACAGCCAAGTACAGCAGCGCATTCAAGCTCAGCAGAAACGATGGGTCCAGCTCTTTAAGGTGATTTCCTCTATATCTCATACTCTCTTATTACCTAGCTGATGTTAATGCAGAATTCACTTCCATAAGAAGATTCTCACTAGTACTTATTTAACATTCATTAGCGCTGATAATATCTCCAGTGGATGATGGGTGTTACTTTTAACTGGGCGCTGTATTAGCAGTCCTAACAACGTCTTTGATGACCTAATTAGATGAGTTGACAATTAATGAGGCGAATAGTCTTAGCATCTGTTATGGCCATCAGTGCTGATCAGCCAGGCAGGAAGACCACTCACTCGGGAAATTAATAGGTTGTTTGCCAAGACTAAGTGAGCTGAATAACGGCATTAGGATATTAGTCAGCTGTCTTTACTCTCGGTCTTCCTCCATCATCCTCTTCCTCGTCTTCCTCCATCATGTTCTTACTTCCATCCACATGTCAAGTTTCAGCTTTTTCCTCATTATTTATGTTTGTTCTTTTGACAGCTCATTGACCTACTTTTGTCTTTTCATTTAACTACACATCTTTTCAATAGATTTGTAGTGCTTTTCAACACTGATAGTTAAAAATTAAAGGCCACATTTTATAAATGTATGTCTTAGAGATGGTCGCATTATAAAATTAATGTGAATTTATATGATTATACAGTACATATGTGTCTCCAGTATCATAAAATTATTTAAAAATTAATTAAAAAGATTTTCCCCTTGAATGAATCATCATTACGATTTATTTCTTCTGCTGATATTACACATTTCTCCAAACTACGATTACTGCTATCTAATCCTGTTCACGTAATTTGGAGAAAAGTTTAAAATAAACAGATTTTTAAAAAAGAAAGAGAAATTTTTTTTTTCCAGTTTTTAGGCATTTTCACTAGGGGTGTAACGATACCCTCATGTCACGATTCGATACATATCACGAAACTGAATTCATGATGCGATATTCCAAGACATATGGTGAAAGGTTAACAAAAAATGTACTGTTGATTTAAAATGCTAAATTTGGTATTACATTGGGGGTGGAAATGAATAGGCTTGGACTTGGTGCTGGTAACCCAATGCACAGGACAATGGTGACACCAGAATAAAAATATATTCATGATTCTGAAGCTGAAAATGCAGAATTATTTTAGACGAATATGCTTGCACTCTGTCACTGATTAGATATTTAAAATAATGTAGGCCACTTTTTACTGGTAACATAAGACATTTGGCATCAGGACCCACAAATATTCCCCCATTGCATTATTTAAAATTATATTCAACATTATATATAGTAGTTAAATGTATTACTGACACTAAAACTTTTTATTTTGGGAGAACTATACACAACACATATTGTCACTATCCACGATACATATTGTTGCATTTTTGTATTGCGATATATTGTGACACGATATATTGTTACCCCTAATTTTCACACCTGGTTCGTTTAGAGCATTTGTTTCGGAACCTGGTGTATTTTCTCCCTCTGCTCATTTATGCCTAAGCAAATCCAACTGAGTAATCACGCTCACATCTGCACTAAAATAATCAGTTGGAGAACACCTGAACGAGGGGGTCTTGGCCTAATATAATTAATATTTCGAAATGCATTACAAAAAAAAGCATTGTCTAGTTCTGTGGGTGGGCACAGTTGAAAACCAAAGAGCACCTCTAATAAAAATGTCATTTATCATTTTGAGCGGCAATCCAGACTAATATACATTTATGCGTATGTGTAACAACAGCTAGTCTGTGGAGCTAAATTGTCAATCCATCTTGATGGATGACCACTATGAGCGGAATCCCAGAACACAAACAGGTGCACTCTGAAATGAAAAACTAGAAACAGATCCCAAGTCAGGGATAGGCAACGTTAGTCCTGGAGTGCCACTGACCTGCAGAGTTTTGCTCTAACCCTAATCAAACACACTCTACAGAATTTTCTGTACTATTCCAGCAAGCCTCTTGTTCTGAGAAAAGCACTTTAAAAGACAGCCTTTTGTGTGCTGTACTGACTCGACCAGTGGAACCCAAACAATAAGCTCTGAAAGATTTCCACAAAAGATGGCGGAAAACACCTCCTGTCAGCTAAAACGACCCATTAAAGAAGTACAAGCAGGAGAAACGCATTTCCCAAATTGAATGTGCAATTTACAGTCAGCTCTAACGCTGTTGACCCCTCACACACTAATGTTTGCCTCCAGCCATGGGCCGTCCCTCCGGATGTTTTATCACTCCTATTGTCGAGCTATCTATTTAATTGAAAGAAGTTAATTGAATGAAAATGATCAACTAAGCTTGTATTAATATTGCTAATGGAACTTTCTTCTTGGCCCTGTTTGGAGAGAGATGTCACCGCAGGAGTTTTGGAGAGACCCATTAAGGCCTGCACTTAACCCGATGGGCTAATTAACCAATGCTTATTCATTCCACTTAGACAGGAAGAGCCTTCGGACCCCCTGCCCCACAAACCCACCAGCAACAGAGTTTTGCACTTGCCGTTATTACAGACTCTCTGGCGTTAACATTCCTTGGTCAGAGATTGATAGGCGTTCTCTAGAAATGGCCTGCCAGACGTTTGTTTGACACTGTAATCGGAGAAAATTAGTATTAAACAGAACTGTAGATAAGTGAATTCAGATGAAGTAAACTGACTTTAGCTGTGAATTACCCAGTGTTTAAAGAGAATGAAGACTTAGAAAAGACATATTTGGTGAATTGTAGTGTGTGTTTTTTTGTTGTTGTTTTTTTTTTTCCTTGCACAATATTTGTGTCATGATGTCAACAAAATACATACTTGGGTAGTTGTGCAGCCTGCTCCACTTTTGGTTGCACTATTATATAAGCTATGTTATACTAATTATACTTATTAAAGAAATAGGACAAACACATGGGGCAGATGCTGAACTGTTAATGACTACATCATATTGTTTTTAATAATGTTTTTAGAAGATTAATATTTTAAAATGCTTTCAGAATTTAAATTTGTTTATTTGTTATATATATCAGCCATTTTTTTTTTTACTTCCACTGTCCTGATTGTGAATGAACATTGTGCTAAACATTATTTTTTAAATATGTTAGGTGATTACCAACCTTGTGAAAATGCTCAAAGCCCGAGATATTCGAAGACCATTCTGTCCGTCAGGTCATTGGCTGTCTGATGAGGTCAACATCAGGGCAGACAAGGTAAAATTAATTTAAGAAATGTAATCATATGATTAAAACCTAATAAACAGAATTACTAGTTTTGCTGTCTGATCAATCCAAGAATGACGTGAATGCAATGTTTTTGATTGATAATCATTAAAGACCCAGTGAGAGCTGGACTAGTTAGATTTTGCTAATGAATTGCAAGTGTTTGCATTTTAAAGAATAAATACAATTTATTATGAAAGTGTAATGATTTTAATTATTTAAACTATGGGTGCACAGCAATATAGCCAGTATTTGTATCTGTAGCAATGGCAAAATTATTTGTATCTGTATTTGGATGAAGCCATTTGTGGGTGGGACATAAACTGGGGGTTTGTCTAAACCATGCGAAAAGTCGGTTTTAAATGTAACCTTGTTCCCTCATCATTTGCATATAGCACGTATGCTTTTTATGAATCATACAATTTTTTTTTTTTTTTTTTTTTTTTTTTCCAAAATTTCAAAATCTTTTAATAATTAAATAAAACATTATTTAAAATATCCTTTAATAATACAAAACAGTAATACTAAATGTTAAATAAAAGGAAAAAGTTTAGGAAATCGCTCCTATTGGTCAGAAACTACAAAAACAAATAGAACCCACTATAATCAGTGATACTGTATACACTGCATGCGGTGCAGTGTAGCGACGAGACACAAACATTCTATTTATTTGACGTGTCCAGTACTGATAGCCTCATGCTGTTGCGACGCACCTGGTGTAGACACAGTGTTACGTTACATGACGTCTGCTTGCCGGCTCCAGTAAGACAGAAAAACATTATATATATATTATATATTTTAATAGACATTTGAAATGGTAGACAATGTGTATAATGCAGTATCCTAGTTCATGTTTCTCTTAACAAGCTCTGATTTCTGAGAGACACAATATACAGAAACTGCAACGCGACTGATGGTGCTGTGCTCATAGAGTTTACACTCATTCACTTTACACACTTAATATTGCATTATAATTTTAATATTTTTCTAAAATATTAGGCTATCACCTCGCTCTGTTATCTAGCAAGCACAAGTTTTTTTCTATTATTAATAGATGGTTTATTACTATTAATTTTCCATGCCTTTCTAAATAAAATATATGGCTTTGGGCAAATCCCTAATATAAACAAAAATGGATCTAAATAAATAAGTTCAAATATGCATATGTGTAGACTCACTAATAGCTTGTAGTGAACTGACTTGCTTTGTATATTATTGTTTGTGTGTAGGTGACCCAGCTCTATGTGCCCTCTGCAAGACATGTGTGGAGGACCAGGAGAATGGGGCGTATCGGACCACTTCAGTCCACGTTAGATGGTAAGACTTATACATATGGAGAACAACCATATCTAAATTGAAATGTTGTGGAACACAAACAAAAACATGTAATAATAATGACATGGCTTCTGTCAAGCAATTTCATTCCAAAGCAAGAACACTCAAGAGGGTCTTAACGCTTACTAGTACCAGTGTGTCTGATCTTTTCCATGCCACCCTGGAGCATATGTGCTTAAAAATTCAATTAGCCTAAGGCTGGACACATCTGGCTGCCTGTTTGTCCGAACCTTTTTCATTTCCCTAAATGGACTTGCGAGGTAGTGACGAATGGCTCCTGTATTGACCATGCAGCGCCATATTTCTCCACCAAGATGGCCCCTTGATGGCTGGTTTGTGGAGAGAGAGAGAGAAAGGACTGACTAATTGAGTAGAATCGTTCCACCATGCAAGCAACGTATTAGATGAATGGCACTTCTCATCTGCTGCTATGGCAGTTTTTTTTCCCCCTTGGTCAAAACGTTTGTATAATACAAAACAAACGTCCCTGTAATGGAGGGAGAGGACAGGTGGATGGGCAAATCGCTGCTGAGTTAATTAAAAGTGTGTGGCAGGAAAGACAGAGGGGGATTGAGTGATCTTTAATGGGATGCTCTGTAAATATCGCATTCAGCAAGGCTGGAAGGAGACCTCACTCAAGGTTGTGCAAGTGTACAGATGCAAATGAAGTAGGTCTTTTGCAACAGACATCATTGTCTTGTGCAGGTTAATTATCTCTTTAACCATTTACTGCACATCGTTTGACCTTGTTGTGAATGGAAAATATGTGTATATACACTACCGTTCAAAAGTTTGGGGTTAATGATATTTTTTATGTTCTTGAAAGAAGTCTCTTATGCTTATCAAGGCCCCACCCATTTAATTGATCAAATTAAATATTGAATTATTATTATTATGATTTTTGCCATAACATCCGAGCAGCCCTAACTTAAAACACCTTATCTATTTTAGTGTATTTTGAAATGTAATTTCTAATATGCTGATTTGGTGAGGAAGAATTCTTGGTTTGACTGGTAGTAGTATATTTGTTTGGATGATGAATTCTGTGCTTATAGAGTAAATTGCTTATCAGTTTTGTATCTTTTGTTGTCCATGTAAATTGAACAGCAGATTAATAAATTATTGGTTAGATTCCTATAGGTGAAAAACACAGTATTGGTGTTTTTATAATTTCATTGTATTTGTAGATGTTTATTTGTTTAGTTTTTTTGCCCTTTTTATTAATTGCGCAATTTAGAGGGAGGACAAGAAGTGACAAGTATACAGAGGGAAACAGGATTGGAAAATAAGGAGATATTCAGAAATGACTTGAATAAAAGTTTAAAATTTTTTTTTTTTTTTTTTTTTTTTTTTTTTGTCACCCCCACAGTTGGACTGGAGCCTCCACCATTGTCAGTATCGGAGGAGAGACATTTGGCTATCCTCACTGAACTACCGTTTGTTGTGCCCTTTGAGGAGAGAGTGAAGGTAAGACAGCCATTACTGGTATGATATGGAGTCCGTTTCATGCTCAGCACTGGTCTAAACATTCAGTGATCTGTGAATTAAAGAGAAGGTTGAAAGCTGTAATTATTAATTTGATGGCATTATGTTTTACAAACTCTTTCATGTGTTTTTGTGCTTTTGATAAGAAACAGTGAGAAAGTGAGAATCAAAATCGAATCCGTTAAGTGACTTTAATCGGCTCAACTTCTTTCATTTTGTTTCTAGATTTTCCAGAAGTTGATATATGCGGATAAGCGGGAGGTGCAAGGGGAGGGCCCTTTTTTGGATGGCGTTAACGTCACTATTCGGCGGAACTACATCTATGAAGATGCATATGACAAATTATCCCCTGAGAATGGTAAACAAGGCAAACCTACCCCTTCAAATATGCTGAAAGCTCTTGTAATAAAAAGTGATTAGCACACAGAATGTGATGTTCATAGACACTAGGAAGAGACATTAAAGGAATTAGATAGAATAATTTATAGCAGCTATCAATAAAAGCTGTTTTGATGATTTAGGGCGAGGCGTGTAAGAACTGTAGTGTAAGTGTAGTGAGTGAGTGTGAGTGTAAGAACTCACCTGAGAACTCTGGTTAGTTGTGTGGCACCAGATGTTTATAGATGACAGAACATTTTGTCAAATTTTAGTGTTTGTTTTATTTTTAATTCTTTTTTGGCAAATGTTTTTTTGACTATAGCACAGGCTGGTGTTAAGTCTTTCAAGTTTCTATGTAACAGAAGTAGTGACAGATCTCTTTCTTCTGTACTGTTATGTACATCTAAGTGAAACAGATCGAAAAAGAACAAATGTAGTGCAGGGATTTGGTGTTTTATTCATTGCTTGTTGATTGAATGGCAGATCTGAATGAGAACTTGACTGTCTAATTTTGTCACATAAATTCATAAATAAGTTTTCTCATAATATTATTCCCTGTACTTCTTATGTAGTTTACCATGCACAGATGTAATTACTGAAAGTAGGGCACAATGTATTGTTAATATGAATTAATTTTCTGTTTTTTTTTTTCACAGATGTTTTGAATTATGCATTGCATTGTTTTGTTTGTTAAAGGAAATGTCTATAAACTTAACGGATAATGTCCTGGCAGAAAATTACCAGTACCGTTACTGTTTTTCTACAGATTTCTTTCTTGTGGTGCATGTGGAACATTCTAAATACATTTGTTTATCTCTATTTCAGAACCTGATCTCAAGAAGAGGATCAGAGTTCATCTGCTCAATGCTCATGGGCTAGATGAAGCTGGCATTGATGGAGGGGGGATATTTAGAGAGTTCTTGAATGAACTGTTGAAGTCGGGCTTTAATCCTAACCAAGGCTTCTTCAGGACAACTAATGAAGGGCTTCTCTATCCGAGCCCCACTGCAGAGATGCTAGTGGGAGAATCCTTCACCCGTCATTACTACTTCCTTGGCAGGATACTGGGAAAGGTAAGATAGCTTTCGCAAGGATCACGTGATGTATTGCATTGGACTATAACATTCTTTATGTCTTCAGTGGCGCAGAGACCAAAGAACATTATAAAATCACTTTAATCACCTGCTACACCTGTTCACGATTTAGTTAACATATTTTACTGCAAGTTAATTTAATAACACTTGCAGTGGCTTGTCTTTTCATTTTTTTCTTAGTTGTCTCATTTGTCTTTCACTCACATACGCTCTCAAACACAAATAGGGTCATTTGAATCAATGTTGAAGGTCAAAGATCAGGTTCAATCAGTGGTCTCAGGCTGAGTAGCTTAGTTAAATCCTATGCATTTGATTTATGTCTAGAGTTTAAAGTCAAGTTTATATGTGGCCTTTTGATCCAAATAATTTTTCCTGTCTAGGTTTATTTTCCTTATCTAAGTGAATTTTGTAAATGACCTTTAATAAACTTCCATCAAAAAACTAGAAATGTATGGTTGCATGTAAATTAAATAGTTTGCTCATAGTTACATTACTTTGTCTAATTGTATGAGGCCTCAAAGTAGTTTATAGGAACTTTAATTTAGCTACAGAAATTACAGTTTACTGTTTCCAAGCATTGCAGGAATCTGTATATACAGTAGCAGTACATAGTTTTTGTAAGAAGCAGGATGGAAAGCATTTAATATAAGAAGTGCTTGCTAATTTCTTAATGGTTAAAATGGTTCATAATAAGTGGAAAATGTTTTACAGTAAAACCCCTAATGATAACTCTTTGATTATCCTAATTTTGCCCAGTGTTTTCCTATAATGGCTACACCTTGAGCCACAATTTATTGACGCTATTGTTTTGGCCATCTCTTTTGTATGCCTGCTAGCTGGTATTTATTAGTCGCTAATGTTTTTAAAGTTTCATTAATGCGTATGCCCAGGATTGTTTATCACAAAGCACATTGACTGGGGGAAGGGTAGATGAATTACCTCATGCCAAGAAGCTCGCTGCTCAATTAGGCTACTCCATTAGCCCATGATTTCCCGTCTCTGTTTGTGTAGCCATCGCATTTGGCCATGGGAGCTAAATCAGCTAGCGCCATAAATAACCGGATCCGTGCCGCTGGTAATAGAGTTTTGATCTGTTTTACAGTCACGGGCATCAACACCACTTGTGAAGAGGCAATCCAGGCCACTTATTAGAGAGCTATAATGAACACGCACACATACACACACCTTGTACGATAGAAGGGACATAACTGAGCTCCTTCCCTGAGGAATGGCTGGCCCCACCCTCCTACTTTCTTGATCTTATTCCATTCAATTGCCCCCACTCCTTAGTAATGGGCAAAGCAATTAAGGTGACGAGATTAATTTGAATTTGACTTTCAATTAACCCTCCTTCTCTCTCCATAAATATGTGAAGGAATGGCAGACTGAGTGGGATATTGATATTTGTTTAGTGCTGTTATAAAGCTGATCTGTATAGATTACAATTGCGTCACTGTAGCTGTGGTGGGGTCCACCGAAGACACACACACACACACACACACACACACACAAAAAAACTGTCAATTTCACTTTCTGTGATACATTGCAATTTTTTTTTTTATTCTGCCGATTTGTCACCATGGTAATGTTATCTAGCTGGCTTTGGTCAAAGGTCAGTAGTTGATCAATTAGTCAGTAGTCAAACCTGTCAGTAGTTTTTTGTTGTTGTTATTTGTGGTGGGGTCATATATTACGTGAAATCTAAACTTCTTGCCTGACCGGACCAGCTGTAAAAAATCCTGTTGAGCCCTGTATTGTTAGCTTTGCAGCCCATATTTATGTCAGCAGGTTTAATAGAGTTTAGACAGCATTGCAAATGCAGATTTTGTGTGGTCCTGCTCTAACCAGTGATTTACAAGGAATTGGAGCCCTAGTCATTTACAAGGGTCGACACATCACTTTGCTTATTCATTAAATATTTTGATTAAGCTTTTGATTCATTTGATTTATACTTTCGCCTACCATTTAAGAAGTATAGTACTCCCAGTTCTATTCAACATAGGGATGTGACAGTGAGGAAATTTTCCCACCGGTTAATCGACGTGTGACAACACTGATAAAACCGGTATCACCGGCGGGGGGTTTTCAAATCACTAATTTTAAACCGAAAGTAAAATGCGCATGGCCGCTCGGGCATTCATAATGGAGTGAACTGAAAACGCGCCAGACTGGACACGCACCGTGAATGACAGCGCGGCCATGAATGAATGACAGTGCGGCCGTAAATGTGTGCGCACTGTGCGGCCGTATATGAATGACAGTGCAGCCGTGAATGAATGCCCGTGCGGCCGTGCTCATTTTACTTTCGGTTTAGAATTAGCGCCAATTCGGGGGAGGGTTGCTTGAATTGTGGGTTCATTAGCCTATTATTCTTAATGAAAAACACAACAACAAAACGGTACAATGACAAACTCACTTAAATAGACGCTTTTACATTTCGCTTTGAAACCAAATTTTCCGCGATCATCTTGTCTGTCAGCTCTTTGCTCTTTGCTCTTGTGATAAATGAAATCTGTCTCCTGCTGCGTTTGTGCTGCGACTCTCGTTCGGCTCACACTGTATTGAGCAGACGCGTTCAGTTTTTAATTGTAGTGTCTGTTCTCTAACTGAAGTAAATGATTTTATTACTATAAAAATCAAAATGACGGTGGGGGCGGTGCCGCGGTGGGCAAGTGATGTAACACCGGCAACACCGACTATTGCAACAAGCCTAATTCGACATACAATTCTTTTTTCATAATTCTTTTTATTAGGTTCAGTCTAAGAAACTAACCAGGTTTACATTTCATTGCAAGTTATATTCTGTATATGACTGTGTATGTGACAAATAAAATCTTCAGTTGCTGGGTGCATTATAGATCATGATGTAGATGAAAATGGTGTTTTCACAATATTGAAAGTGGATACTTGGAAAATAAAGGCTTTTTATTTAAATATCGAGGCATGCTACAACCATTTAATTGAAGACTCCCGCTTGTGAAGAATTACCCTGTTGAATTATTTTCACACTCTACTCTACACATGCCCTCAAATACGAACTGAGTCACAGTCTCACACACACACACACAAATACCACTTGTTCTGCAGTTCAACAAGCAGTGCTTAACTGTCCCTCTTCAAAGGGCAACAGAGAGGAAAGAGAAGGTCAGAACTCCTGATTGATGGCAAGTGTGTTAAATATTTTATTGATTCTTAATGCTGTAAATTTATAAATTTATTTGGCAGAAACAGAAGGCAGCTGCTAAGTTGTTGGCGTTTACTCTCCTGATGGTGCCACAATTTGCATTAATTGCGTTGCCACTGCACTCACTTATATTAAAAGGCCCGGCCATTCATTAATCCTTTTTATCCCAAGTCATTTTGGCACAATTTCTGGCAATAAACACCCATAAATAACTTGAAGGTTTGAAAAATAGTCTGCGTTGTGCCTCCATATCCTTATTGCGGCTTCTTCCCGGGAGCGACGTTATTGATAGGTTTCAGGAGGGCGCAGCACATATGTTCCCACAACAGGGCTCATGGGAAGAATGTTGCTAAGTGGATTATTTTGCATAAAAAATGTCCGATGTTTGAAGTTGCATGATTAACCTGTGTTTAGAAAATGCTCTGATTTACAGCCTGCGTGTGTGTTTTAGATGCATGCATTATGGAGATTTGGGAAATTTATAATCCATTTAGCATATGTGGTTGAGGGATTTTAGTGCAATCATTTATTCAAGGCCTGTATATTTTAATGCCCTCAGATATGGTCTTTTTAGGACTGTTGCGGTACTTTAGCTTTTTATGACTCGCCATCCTATCCTTGTGCTTCTTAATGGAACAACAGGTTAAGGATACAGTTGATGCAAGTTTGTGCTGCTTCAATATAAAGTGTTGTAGCATTTAGGGCAGATTAGCCTACAGGATGAAGATATTCTCACGAGTTTGCCACTTAGCTCATATTAGCTGGCTGCACAAACATTACAGAGTGTTTAACAGTCCTGGAGGTCATATTTAGTTAAATATATTTCTCTCTCTTTTTTTCTCCTAGGCGCTGTATGAAAACATGCTAGTGGAATTGCCTTTTGCCAGTTTCTTTCTGTCCAAGCTTTTAGGCACCAGTGCAGAGGTGGACATCCACCATCTGGCCTCTCTAGATCCAGAGATGTACAGAAACCTGCTTTTCCTCAAGAGCTATGAAGGTGACGTGGAAGACCTCGGCCTTAACTTCACTGTGGTCAACAATGATCTTGGGGAGGCACAGGTGAAAAACACGTCTCCCCCCCCCCCC
Organism: Coreius guichenoti; assembly: GCA_039654105.1. Taxonomy (NCBI): domain Eukaryota; kingdom Metazoa; phylum Chordata; class Actinopteri; order Cypriniformes; family Gobionidae; genus Coreius; species Coreius guichenoti. Next base: position 28,990,395 of record CM077168.1, read on the forward strand.
TTTTGTGCTCTTTTGTTTGTCTTTTGTGTCTCCTCTCTCCATCTCTCGTTCTCTGGCATTGTTAATGATTAATCTGACTGTTGTTAGTCTTGGCTGATGGAGATAAAGCACGTCTCTGTCTAGATCTCTCTAAAAGAACTTCTCTGTTGACCAGCTCAAACATAGCTGCTGGAAGAAAACTGGGTAGCATAGTATATGAACTAATCATCCAGCATGATATTTAGTAGTGCCACTCCTCACTTCCAAACGTATGAAAACCACCTCAGTCTGAGGTGTATGGAGGGAAATTGTGAGTGCTCTTCACATTTGATTAAAATTAAAAATTAAAAAAAATTCTAACAAATGGTTAATGAAAGGAGTTAGTAACAATTATTAAATAATTTAATTAAATAGACAAACTGGAACTGGGTGGTAGATTTAGCCTAAATAGTAACTCGGTAGCAACTAGCTAGTTTAGGACCAAATGATAATTTTTTATTAATTAACTTTTATTTTGCGTGAATGAAAAAAAAAAATGTGTTTGATCACTTTTTCTTATAACTAAGGTAAAGTAAAAGTAAACTTTTATTTACTTTCCCCTTCATTAGGTAAAGGGTGTGCATGTGCACACATTTCCATTATGTTCCTCAATTGCCTTCAACACTTTCCTCTGCAGCTGTACTGTTTCACTTTCAACATGTAATTAAATCATCACTGAACCCAGGGAGACAGTGCCTGTCACACTTCCATCTATTTGTGTCTTTTTCCAGGTGGTTGAGCTCAAACCAGGGGGAAAGGACATCCCGGTAACCACAGCCAACAGGATAGCCTACATCCATTTAGTGGCCGATTACCGTCTGAACAAACAGATCCGAGCACACTGCCTGGCCTTTCGACAGGGCCTGGCCAACGTTGTCAACCTGGAGTGGCTGCGAATGTTTGATCAGCAGGAAATTCAGGTAGCAGCTTACCTGGGCACACACACATACTTAGATTTATGCTAAAAATGTGGGAAAGGGCACATGTGTCTAGACACAAACCAATCGGTTATGTGTCAGAAAGCATTAATAATAATAATATCAACAGATATTATCACCAGATAATATTACAAACTCTGTCTTTTCTTCACCCCCTTTAAACTCTTATTTGTGGTCATTCATTTAATGTAAACAACCTAAGTCCACCTATTTTTTCAGGTACTGATTTCTGGTGCACACGTGCCCATCTGTCTGGACGACCTGAAGAAATTTACTAACTACTCAGGTACTACAAGCACACCCATCAGACTTTTTATCACTCTCTTCATTTTTTATTTTAGGTTTAGGTTTAGCTTGATTTACGAGCCTTTCTTACTTTTCTTCCAGAGATGTCAGGTTGCTGTTACATTTTGTTTTATTTATTAGTAATGGATAGCCAAAACACGCACAGGTCAAGTGTGAATTTGTAGTTTATATTGAAGTGCCCCTATTATGCTATTTTAAAGGTTCCTAATTTTGTTTTGGAGGTCTCCTACAACAGGTTTACATGCATCAAAGGTCAAAAAACACTTTCATTTTCTCATATACATTGCACATCACCACATTTTTCAGTGATTCTCAAACGACTCGTCGGATGAATAAGTCTCTCTAAATCCCTCCGAGAGCCTACACTGCTCTGATTGGCCAGATGGTCCAGTCTGTTGTGATTGATCTACCGCGTACAGCGAGTGTTTCGGAAACTAAACGCCATTACCATAACTTAACTTCAGCTGAGGCTTCCTCAGTCCTCAGCAATTGTACACACTGTAAAGACAGTAATGATGGCATTGATTTTACCATATCAGTCCGAGCGAGTCCGATGAAGAAACATTGGAAGAACTAGTTATTCAACCCGAACCTCCATCTCAAGGATGACTTGAGCAGGACATTTCTCAGTGATACACTACTCAGTTTGAGGTACTGTATGAGATGTTGCAACTGTAATTCCTCACCATCAGCATCAACAAGTGTATGTCCATCAACAAACCCATGTGTATATTTCTAATTTATTGCAGTCCACATGCAGGAACTGTATCAATAACAGCGCATACGTTAGCCAAGCACGAACGTGAATGACTGATGTAACAAACGTTTGTAAAACAAATCGTGCTCCATCCTTTATCATTACTCAAAGTAGTAAGAACGACAGACAATCTGCATTAATAGACACAGTTTTATGTAATAGTGGCCCACAGCTGATTAGCAGATGTATTTCAGTAAAACAGTAATAACGTGAGTTAGCCAGAAACTTACACTATATAAAACACAACTACGTATTTTGAACACCCGGTAGAAAGTATATACATCAATAATTATTCATACTTACACAGGTTGTGATTCTGAGGAGCAAGTTGGTCCAAATGAACTGGGTACTGACCCATCTCTCAAGAGCAAGTGATTTGCAAATCCTGCGTTGAACTCCAAGACTTGAGAAGCAGTTGTCAGTAAAAAAAAAAAAAGCCCATGCTGAAGGGCTGGTCAAGTTGTTCATGGGCGGACAACGTACAACATAGGCGGGCATTATGCAAATGTCTTATTCAATTCAATTCAAATCACATTTATTTGTATAGCGCTTTTCACAATACATATTGTTTCGAAGCAGCTTCGCAGAAAATGCATGCGTCTGCATTACAATTTAAAGTGATTTGTTGTCAGAGGAGACTGTCCAAGTATGTATTTCAGAAATGTGCATATAAAACAATGTATTATTAATCAATGTAATAATTTAAGGCACAAACAGTGGGCTCAGTGAAGTAAGAATACATGTTGTTAACAATGATTAGGGTATATAGAAATTTGAGCATGGGTGCATGTTGATGCAGAGCTTCTAGTCTTAACTTCTTATCTAGTGATGTAGAACCGTAACTCGGTGGGATTCGAATTACAGACGACTCGTTTAGGCGGTTCAGAGTCTATTCTTTCTTTTAGAAGATAATAACTTTATTTATCATGCACTTTCGACTTTACAACTTTGCAGAACGTTTACATTCACAAACAGCTATATTACACACTGCATGAAAGGGAATATTCAAAAAACATAATAGGGGTACTTTAACTACAAATTCAGATTTTGTGTAGTGTACTATTCCAGCTTTAAGTGTTAACTCAGATGCTTCGACTTTTCCTCTACTTAAACAGGATGTACTAAAAAAGGTTTCAGATTTTTTTTTAACCACGTTTTGCACAAAAGCTCATAGCTGAGATCCAGTATTATCTAATAATTCAGAAGGGTTTAGTTATGCAAGACTTATATTTATTGTTTATTATGCATTAAATGTTTTGTTTTTTCTTAACTGTTGCTGCACTACTCAGGTGGTTATTCAGCAAATCATCCAGTGATCAACATTTTCTGGGATGTGGTGGAGAGCTTCAGTGATGAGGAGAAACGCAAGCTGCTCAAGTTTGTGACAAGCTGCTCACGACCTCCGCTCTTAGGCTTCAAGGTCAGTGACATTGACCAAAACCCTCTGAAAATATGATTTTAATTAACTTTGGGTTGTCTGAATTCTTTAAAGATGAGTTAATGTTTTATCTAAGATTGTAAGGGGCCTTAGATGGGTTCACTGGAAAAGTGAAATGTACAGACATAACCCAACCCCGTGTCTGAGCTGCATCGATATGACTTGCACCTCTGTTATCACATATGGAGTTCAGCTGAAGTTCATGCCAACTCGCACCTGCTTATGATTTTGTCCCAATTTCTATATTTTTATTCAATAAAGTTATCAGGATCCCCACCACAAAGACGTCTACTCCCTGCAAGGTGTGCTGCCTTAACGGAGAAATAATGAAGTGAAAAAAATATGTTTTGTCGCAGTATATCGTCATTAATTTACACAAGGGTGTACGAGCAAACAGGCTCATTGTAACAAATCATTTTCACATTATAACAGCCCTCAGGATAGGCCTTATCTTGGCCTCTATTTGTGCTAGACAGGTTGTGACCCCTAGCATTGTAATGTTATTTGAAACTTTTCCATGTGCCACTGGGTGTGTGAAATCCATCTGACTGATAAAATGCCCTGTTGAACTTTAAATGGCTCTTGCTTGATGTTGAATGTATCTAGAGTGTAGTCAAATGCCAGAAAATGAGGATGAGAGAATAGCGTCTGACAGTAAACACAGTAAATAAAATACAGAGCTTTCAAATTATAATGACGACTTCATCTACAAACTATTTTCTTGTTTAGCATTAATATTGTCTCAATCTCCAGGAATGTAACCTTAAGTCTTTTTCTTGTTGTGTTGTGCTGTCAGTTGTGCTGCTTATACTCAGCAGAATCTGGAGAACAGAAAAATCATTAAATGTGTTTTTATGCCTTACTTAGACTAACCAAGGACAGTAATTGTCATTTCATTGACTTTATTAGATATTTTAATATCTGTCATCAGTTTAGAGCAGATTACTTTAGCCTGTATGAATTTGGGTGGGGGAAATCATGGCTTCTGAGCAATTCCACAAATACGTGCTACTGCCAAAATTAAAGTGGGGCTGTTTAATGAATTTGACTTTGGTGCAAACGCTCTGAGGAACGGATGGAAAGGAGGAGTAAGAGGAAAAAGACGAAGAGAGACAGATCAAGGGGAGATGGCCTCCCACCTCGTCTGCCTCTTCAGCCAGCTCAGCCTTAATTAGGTGCCGTTAAACATCCCAGAATTCATTAGGGGAGAAATAGCCCTGTCACGGCGAGCTATTTAAAAAACATGATGGATACCCTTTTTTCAAAATGATGGCTCTCATCGTGACACTTTCTCGATAAGCAACGATACTTTAATACCTTAATTGTTAGAAAAATTGGCCCCTTAAAGCAGGTTTAATCAGGTTCATTTTGGGGTTGAGCCTTGCAGCCAAGTGGAGAATTTTTCACTAGGCCTATCTTGTTGTTCTTTCAGTAACCTTTTATAGATCTGAGAAGTTCTGTTTAGCTGTTGCTGTGATATCAGGCTGTTGTTTGTTGCATTTATCTGCATAGATGCTGCCTGCTTAAAATGTTTTATAGTATTTTTTATTTTTTTTATCAGTGATACTGTCTACACTGGATGCGGCGCAGCGTTACGAGACACTGACAGTAAACTGATGTTTTATTTCTGACAACAGTACAAATGGATTCAGAACTTTTATTTTAACGCGTTCAGTGTTGGCAGCCTCAAGCTGTTGTTGACAACTGTTCGCCCAGTGTAGACACAGTGTCTGTTTTTACAACCCTACACTGATTTTGGCTAAACTTAAGTATACAATACTTGCTTCATTTCGAGACAGTTAGCACTAAAACCGATGATAACTTGCAGTTCAGTAAGTGAGTGAGTCAGATGTTAAAGGGGTATTTCGCTGGCAAGATGAGGTTTTAATAAAAGTTGGCTGACTATGCAGTAGAAAGACCTTTTTTTTTAATCAGTGCTACATGACTAGAGATAACCAAGAAAAAGGCTGTGGTGAAAAAAGGTAGGGAAACTTTAACACTCATAAAGCACTGGACTACGATCTGTAGTTTTCACAAAAGCCCTGGAACGATCAAAAGTTTTGCTGACAAATAAACAAGGATATCTCTGTGCAGGTAACATGTAAAAAGAGTACAGATTGTTCATTCACTTATACTACTGACATTGTAACAATGCAAAGCTGGTTGAAAATTGGTGAATATACCCTTTAATTCAGTAACCGGCCTGACTGATTCAAGGAGTTCATTCTGATTCGACCCAGTAATGAGTCCGAGTCTTTTTGAATCATTCATTAAAAGAACTGGCTCATAAGTGTGAATCGCTTGTGAATTAGATGACACTGGACACAGTATATGTTTTGTTTTGCATGCAACCCACAAAACTTGGTAGAAAGACGTTTCCGTGCTATCAGATTTATTTAGGCAATCTCACATCCACAACTTGACTAAAATATGATTTTGTTTGTCACTGAAAATCTAAATGTTTTTAGGTCTCCTCCAGATACATTTTTTTTTTTCTAAACTGTTTGTTGAGTAGTGCTTTTGGTTTTCATAGATATTCATGAGATTTTCCGCTTTCTCTTTGTCTCTAGGAGCTGTACCCAGCCTTTTGCATCCATAACGGAGGCGCTGACCTGGAGCGTCTCCCTACCGCTAGCACTTGCATGAACCTTCTCAAGCTGCCAGAGTTTTGTGACTCTCAGCAAATGAGGAACAAGTTGCTCTATGCTATTGAATCCTCTGCTGGCTTTGAGCTCAGCTGAGGAATACGTCAACCCCTTGATGGCCTTGAAACCCAGACAAGAAGCTGCGACTTTTGTCATGGTGACCAGATAGGAAATGATCAGAATGAACAGACGTGATTTGCAGGTGTTGGGACATAAAAAACAAATGCAGAAGGACAGTTTGAAGTTGTGGCACGGACAAATATATTCTCAGTTTTATTTTTACTTCAAAAAGAGTAAACTTGTAAATAATGCATTTACAGTTTCAAAGCAGCATCAGGAAAGGCGTCCATTGATCAAAAGCACTACCATTGAACAGGAGCATCAGAATGTTGGAGATACTGAGGGAATAAAATGGCAACACAAAATTTACTTGTAGATTTTCCTTGGTTTTGCATTGCTTGCATCGAAGTGGATGTTTTAAGACAATTCCATTTTACGTTTTTTTAAACTGCTCTTTTGTCACAATAGTGCAACACATATTGAGCGTCTACCAGTAAAGATGCATGCTTTAGCCTCTCTGACTCAAGAACAAGCTAAAACATACGCTTCTCCAATGTAACAGCATGCCTGAAACTTCTTCAGTACAGTAGGGATACTAAAGATTGTTCTTGGTTTAAGGTCACTGCTTCAGATATACAAATGTGCATGCCTTGATACAGGGCGTGCTAATAGTGTAGCATTCGCTGAAAACTCTTTGCAGGCTAAACATTATTTTTTGTCTAATGTGCCACCAACAAAAGAATTGAATAGATTGGAGTCATGGCAGGATGTGTGAGGTTAACAGGGGTGGTAAAACAGCAGCAAAGGTGTGTAGTCAATTTGTTTGAATCATAGTAATAATGACTTAAAATTGGCTGATTCAGGTTTACCTTTAGACTGGAGTACAATTGGAAAGAAATATTCAGTTTTAAATGACAATAATGGCGAGCTGCATTTCAGGCTTCAATGTTTATTGTGTGTCCATTGCATTTAACAAAACAAAACAAAAAAACACCAATTGTGTATTTATGTATTCCACACATTGGCCTTGGTATTATAGCAATGGAGAATGATGCTGACATTGTGCAATAAAATTAAAACAGAAACTTTGAGGACACTCAAGTTTTAGATTAGTGGTTCAAGGGGAGTTTTCTTTTAGGTCAGACAAATTGATGAATGAAGGAAAAGTGCCCTGCCTAAGCCTGTGTACTGGACACTACTCCAACCTCTGCTGTAGCAAAGAACAATTTAGTAAACTGAAGAGGATTGAAGTATGTGCTGTCAGCATCCTCTGATTGCTTTTTTTGCTGCTACTTACTGGGTTCAGCATGGCGGTGTGTTGGTTGGTGGAGAGCTGATGTTGATGGCTATATGTATATGTCTACATCTTTTAATGTTCACACAGCATTTGTACAAGACTTTTAAATTCTCTCCTCACCTTGTCAGTAATAACCTGTTTCCCAAAATCTGTTAAAGTAAATGAGTAATATGACAGCATACAGGTGCTGAATATCTGATCATTTACAAACACTGATGTTTAGAGTTTTTGTCTTGATGTTCATGATGAGCAAGAACAAGCAAAGTTGTTTGTATGTTTACTGACATTTAAGTGTATGTGCCCTGAATGATTTTTTTGAATGACAAAGACAGGTGTTCAATCTATGTATCATAGAGTGTTTGGCAATGATTAAATGTTTTGAGTTTTTATTTGCCCTGGATATATTAGCATCTTTTGTTAAAACATAATATTTAAGAAAAACTGGGATGTAGAATTTCATTTTGAGTTTTATGGCCTTTGACATATAATTAAAGAAACATCCAGTGATGGAACAAGAAAGGAGGCTAGTCGAGACCACGGATGCATTATCCGTATAACATAAATTAAAGGGTGTGTGCGTTTGACATAAATCTATTATGGCCCTGCAATGAGAGCAAGTGATAGCCGGAGAGCAGGGGGAACTTCTTATTCCACCTTGGATCATCTCCATATATTCTCCCAGCTTCGTCTCACCCTCCTCACTGGAATAAGTCTCTAGAGTCCTCCCTCTCTGACCAAATTTCCAGCATTTTAGCAGCAATCTCAGACGGGGGTAATTGGGTCTTAAAAAACTAACTTGTCTTCTAGCTATGAAGGATTGGCCTTAATTATGGTGAGATTTATTTGGGCCTATTACCTTATAATGGATTATACCTCGCAAACTTAATGCCTCTGGCCATCAATCACATCCACGTGCAAATATATTCCAAAGGTATTTTATATAGCTTTTAGAAATGTTATTATTGCATTTAGGGTCAAGTCATTTCACACCAGAATGTGAAAGCTGAAAGATTTCATTTCAGTGAATTCATTAAGAACAATTAATGATTTTCTTTTTAAAAACCCTTTACGTTTAAAGAGGTCTGATTGCTTTTTTTCAGGAAAAGATTCTAATGTACATTGTCATCCATCGTGTTAAAGAAACGATTAAAGTCGTACAAAACTCATTCTGTTTTTTTTTTAATGCGTAAAATAATTATAGGCTATATAAAGATAAAAGATAATTCACTTTGTCACTGCACAGCATGGCATGCAAATGCAAAACTTGCCTTGAGGAAAAAAATCTGACTGTACATAAGATGATTTGGCGCAAATCTGAACAATAGCCTACATTATTAATTATACATAATTATAAAAATATATATATAACCTGGATTTATTAAATATTAACCTGTTGTCCGTTTTACAGCTTGCTAAAAAATGAAAATACTGCTAGCCACAGTACATTTGAAAGAATTGACAGCATGATTAGCCTGTTAATTCAGAATCGCTTATTATTATTATTTATTATTTATTTATTTATTATTATTATTGATAATAATAACAAATGCTATTTAGAAATACTTAATCTTTCCATTGCTTTGTTTCTCTAATGTATCCTGAACAAGTAACTACCGCGTCTAAAGATGAACAGTCATTGGAAAACTAAGGGTGCCTCCCTGTGGAGGTTTTCTGAAACAACTAGAAATAAGTAATGGAGTATCAGTTTTGAAACATGCAGAATTTATAAATCATGACCTGTTAATACATGTTAATACAAGATAAAAAGTATAACTGAATCATTGGTATTGTTGGTATTATCTCACCGTGTAGGCTATAGTTTAATAGTGCACTATGTAATAGCGTGGTTAAATGCAAACCGAATGATTGATCAAAGGAAAGGAATTTTCACCCTCTGCTGGCCATACTTAGACATACAGCACATGCGTCTTATCATAATAGTATACAATAGAATAGAGCTTAAACACTAGCAGGAACACTTACACGTTTTACATAACACGGTCACTTATACTGTCCTGCAGTCTGTAAACACCACACACTTTACTCATACCAGTTTAATAAGTTAAACCTTTTAAATAAATAAATACAACAAAATAAACAGCGTTACAAGATGTTTTAGTCTTACATTCTTCTATTTACTGCTTTTGACGTCTGGAGGAAACAGCGTAATATTTTAACCAGTTTTAACATGTGTAATATCAACATGGGGTCTAACACAGGATACAGACAAGAGCAATTCTCCATATCATACATGCTCCCTTCCAGAATGTTTGGATCAACAAGTTGAAGGTTCCATCACAAGCTTTTTGGCACATTCTTTCCTTAAAGAAAATTAGCACAATATGGTGAATGATACAATTATATTTGTTTACTAACAATCTGGCTATCTTAGAGTGGAAAACATAAAAAAAAAAAGTCCTTCCACATGATTTCCATGGTAGTCATCATCTAATGCAATCTTCAACCTCCAGTCCAGAATCCTACCTTCACAGGCAGCAGGAGGGGGAAAGGCCACATCTGAATCCAATGCATGTCTAAGATGTAATAATTTGGTTGAATGCTAAAGGAAAAAAATAAACAAGTTTTGTCAGTGCCTATAAATTGTGTCTGAAGGAGGGGTTATGCATTGTAGTCACTAAATAATTTGCATGGTTAGGCTATTACTAAAGCTCATTTGGATTTGTTCTAGAATCTAGATCATTAAACATTGAGTTATCTCTAGGCGCAGCCAGTCACAGGTCAAACCTCTCCTGACCTCACCCTTCGCACCACCTTTGAATGTGGAAGCTGCACTTTGACTTTCCATTCCACAGGACACCTTCTATCATAATAACCTTAAACTCTGTCCTCTGCTTGATATTTAGATATATATTTGGTTTACAATGAGATTTATTTTTATGGGTGGATTATGTAAATATTTGTTGCCCATCTATAGGATAATGCATGATCTCAAGAAGATTAAACATTCCACAAACGTTGTGGATATCGTAGCGCGTTGAGTTATGAAAATGAACCCTCAAGAAGTCCCCATATTAGAAAACCATATTATGCTACCTGACACATCACACTCACTCACTGAGCAATCTCCTTCAGCTGTTTGGGTAACAGGAAGTGACGAAATTGCACTAGAATCATGCCGCTTTATAGAGGTCGGCGAATTGTTAGAGAACATTAGTGTCAGCCCAATATCAGTGATAAAGATTCACACATATACGTCTGCTCATCTCTGTCTTTCATACAGGGAAGTTACTCCGATCACCTGAGACTATTTAATAGACGGACAGACTTCGGACCAAACAGCATAATCCCTGCAGGAATAGTATTTCAAATAAAGAAACTCGACCTCATCATTGGGATACACAGCGGAGGTCCAAATAAAGCACTGGGGTAAGGACACATAGGGTTTGTGAGTTTAACGTTGAGATATGTTGATGTTTTTTCGCTTTGCTATAAAAACGAGATGAAAAACATATACGGTGCGTGTGGCAAAAGCTAGAGAGCTGCCTACCTAGACAGCGTCATTGGCGCGTTTTGAGTTCGGTGACTCGTTTCGCGCCTGTGATGCCCAAATGTAGGGAGCTCCATAGGATATGAGACACGGACACAGTCTTCGCTGATCACTGGAGCGCCTTTTTATACCCAAAAACAAATGGTAGGGAGCAATAGCAGCAGAGTTTTTATTGAAAATGGTGGATAGAAATAAATCTGTTAATAGGCTACTAATAATTTTACAAAGGATAAACGTTTGGCTCACTGTAACCAGCAGCCGCACAGGCCTATTTCGCTTGACATCTAAAAGTTTTTATATGATTTGATCAGATTTCCAATGTCATTTTAAACGATTTTACGTCAGTATATTGAATAGTAATGGTTTAAGTATTGTTCTGTTTTGTTTGTTTTTTTAAGGCTACTGTTTTTATTTCGCCCCCTAAGTCGAGCTAATAATAAAAATAGGATGAGACGACTATCAGTGTTGCTTGTAAATGTCAAATAGTTTCTTTTATGTGTGTAAACTGACGTATGCAGGTGAAACGATTAGTCACCGGAATTTGGTAAAACGTTCTTTGACTTTCCAGCACATTCCATGTCTTCTCTGTAAACATGCTGCCTTGTGATATGAATCTGAGACGTGCTTGAGATTACTTGCACGATTAGTTCTGATAGTGTTCATAGTTCATGCATAAACTTTTAAGATACCAAGTTGCTCTTACTACTACACTGTAAAAAATGGTTTGATCAATAAGTTATATCAACATACATTTTTACATTGCTTTAACTCATCAAAATAAGTTAAGCAATTTTCAACTTTTTATTTTTATAAGTTATACAAGATTCAACTAATTTAAGTCAGTTTAATGTCATTTAAGTTGAATCGACTTAAACATGCAAGTTGATTGTACTTAATTTAAGGCAGCAACTTTTTTTTACAGTGTACTCTATTCTTGTAGAACAACATCAGGACAGGGAAAAATCTAGAAAAGGAGTTGAAGATTGACTTATACATGGCAATGGGACACCTGTGTTTGGCAAAAGTTGGAAGTATCAGTGTTTCTCTTTCTTAAGCATCTGTTTACATCTGATATACAATGGATGTGGAAGTGACACTAGCATTCTTATTATATTGAGAGAAATACATGTTGATGCGCTGCTTTAAATTAAATGCATTTAATTAAATGCATTGATTATTTGGTGAGCTGTAGTTTAAGGTTTTAGTCTGACATTTTCATGTTTAGGTATGGCATGGTTAATATTTCTTTGTCTCATTTTTATTTATGAGATGCCAGTTGACAGCATAAGTCTTGCATTTCAGTAGATTAGAGAGTAGTCCAAGTGGTGTCTGTTAATGGCTTAGCTTCACTTTAATTTTGAAAGGAAGTGCATAATTTTAAGTTGATCAAATCTTTTCACTTGCCTTAGGGATGAAATGGATAATGTTAGTAGCATAACAAGCCAGTTTGACAAAGTTTGTAACAAATCTGACAGCCTTCATCATCAAGTGGACCAACCAAATTCCCCTTTAATTCTCTGTGCTTTGTCAATGTATCCCAGTGTTTAGAGATGAATGATATTAAAGGTGCTCAGCAGTGTAGTTTTTGACTTTGAGGAGGTACCAGTCTACATCTCACTCTGTAACTCTATCCACCTTGATTTCAATGTAAGAACAGCCTCAGTTTTTTTTTTTTTTTTTTTACTTTTTGCTTCCGGTCAGCCACTTCCAGTTATTTTAGCTATAGGTTGTTCGTTTTGTGGCTGACAGACAAACAATGTTTATTTCTTTTACATCATCATTATTATCATAAACACTTTGGTTTAGTCCATACAGTTATAGTGTATTACAGATTTTAATGTTCTTCCAGAATGATCAAATGTAAAGAATTTTACAGGACGTACATATAGCCTCAGTCCTATTTATGTTACAGGCCCTCTTTTGGACAAACAAGTTACTCTAGAGTCTTTGGTATAATGTTGCTGTACTTGTTTAAAGATCGAAAGAGAAGCTTAATTTCTTTTTCCTAAGTTGTCTTTTCTAATTTTAACAGTCAGAAACTTGGTTCAGTTGGCCATAAACCTTAAACACTGGAGCATCAAGCTGATATCTGGTTCAGTCTGTCACACACCCTTGCCAAATAATGATTTTCATTGTCCTAGATAGCATCTGTTAGTCACATTGACAAGTCACAAAATCTCTCTTTCCTAAATTCTCATAGAAGGAAAAAGAAGAGAAAATAAATGGCCACATGGACAAATTGTCTTGTAATTATATTGACAACACCTGGTCAACATATCCAGCTATTCAGTTTGTTGAACTGATCCTTCATCGACACTGTACATCGATACATCCTGTAAACACACATCCCCATTCTATCATACTGACTTATGCTGTGTAACTCTTTGCCTTTCACATGTAGAAGTCTAATTTAGCCTTTTAAACCACCAAAACAGTTTTCACTAACAAAACCTGACTGAGCTGTGGTCATATTTGGTGCAAGTTTGGCTAGAGTTATTGCAGTCAAGTGAGCTGCTTTGAGCTGAGCTGACAGCCTCCTCTTAGTGCCACTATGAGAAGCCAGAAAACAAGCTCCAGAGAATTCAGCAGCCATTTCACATCTGTTCACACATTTGTGAGCTTGCCCTGACTGCTGTTTCATGACAAGTAGCGAAGGAATGTGCAACAGAGTTTGGAGGAAAGATATGGCAGAGGAAAGATATATGGCAGAGGAAAGATGATGGTGAAGAAGAGGGGACTGTTGCTTAAAAGTACATTTCCTCTCTCAAAAAGGTGGAAAAGATTGACTGTAACATGAGTCAGGAATGTTGGCTGTTGGGCAGAAGGTGTGGTTTGAAAGAAAAGCACTTAATGATGCAAAAGTGGGTGAAGAGAGGATGTGAATTAGTGGGTGTGTTTGTGTGTATTGTGAGTATTAGGAGAATTTGTGTCTGCAGAAAGTGGACCATCAGTCAAAGTTCACAAAGTTCTACATATCTTTCACTCTTAGTAAATATTTTTTCTGATTTGATTGTGCTTTTAGCTAAAAACTCTTCGCTGCTTTAAAACAGTTCGTCGTATTTAAATCCATTCCACAGAATTCCTGGGATTATACCCTAACACCAGCACAGAAATACTATTAAAGGGGTCCTATTATGCCCCTTTTTACAAGATATAAAATAAGTCTCTGATGTCCCCAGAGTGTGTATGTGAAGTTTTAGCTCAATATACCCCACAGATTATTTTTTATAGCATGTTAAAATTGTCACTTTTTGATAGTGAGCAAAAACACGCCTTTTTGTGTGTGTCCCTTTAAATGCAAATGAGCTGCTGCTCCCGGCCCCTTTTAAGAAGAGGGCGGAGCTTCAAGAGCTCACATTAGCAGCTCCGATTACCTTACGCAGACATGTCGGAAAATGATGGAGAGACTCAGGAAGCAGTGATAACGTAGAATGCAACAGGACGTTTCTGAATGGTTAGTTCTCTTCACGTCATTGATTAGCATGTTCTGTCATGATAATCTATAAATTTATCATGTGGGAACTGTTGTAAATTGCGACAGCTTGAGCAGACTCCCAAATGTGCTCTACTACAACAACTCTTCCTCTTCTCTAAAGCAGCCCAACATGACCTCACCCCCTTTGTTGTGTGTTCGCGGGCAGGGTTTATGTACATTTTAGGGTTAGTGATGTCACTAACCCATGACTAAGCTCGTTGTAGTCCCTACCAGCCGTTGGTTGTAGTCCATAAAAAGTGATTTCTGTAAAAGAAAAATATCTCCCTTTGCTTTGAACTTTGAGCATCGTAACTTTGCAGAAGTTGTTTATGCTCAAACAGCAACATTGCACACTAACTAAAGTTAAAAAAGTGAAATCATAATCAACAATTTTGTGAATTCTTTTTGAATATTTTTTCAACCTTAAATTATCTTAATGGTTGTGGCCATTAATGTTCAGTATTAATTAGTTTTGGTGTGTGTGTACCATTTTTGCCAGTAGATCTTACTGACAAAGCATTGCCAAACATTGTTGTGAAATTTGAGGATGCTGGGGTGGCCTGCAGGTACGATATAATCTTTCTTATGTTGTTAAGCTCCAAGGTTTAAATATTGCCGATACAAATCATGTTGTGTTTTTCTGTGGCTGCATCAACTTTGGTAACCCTTATTTAGCCATTTTAGCTGTACCAGTGAGCAATGGACTAATTCATTTTAAGATTGTATCTCGCATTTAATTAAAGGGAAATAAATGAAAACCCAAAATAGAGAAATCCAAAAAATATATTTGAGATGATGATGATAATAATAATAATAATAATAGACTAAGGTTATATTTGTTGTACATCTCAATCAATATTAAAGGGTTAGTTCACCCCAAAATGAAAATTCTGTCATTAATTACTTACCCTCATGTCGTTCCAAACTCGTAAGACTTTTGTTCATCTTCGGGACACAAATTAAGATCTTTTTGATGAAATCTGAGCGCTTTCTGTCCCTCTGTTCTGTTCTGTAGGTGCGCAGTAAATGAAGATAGAAAAAACCCCACAAATTTATGATTTCTGTCCTTTTCACACTATACTTAACCCTAGCTTAATATTTATCTATAAAGTTGAATTTATCTGATCATTATAACATGTTTTGATTGATCTCATTTCAACATAAATGCTGTATTAAACAAATTTCAGAGCTCTGTATAGGTCATTACATAAAAACATATGCAACGTTTTAATTGGAAGGCTATTTAACATGGTTATTAAAAAATAACCTAAAAATAACCATTAGGGAACGTTCTGTATAAGTTATTTTTAGGTTATTTAAAAAAAATACCCTGCAACATTCTGGGAACGTTATTTTATGATTGCAAAATAATAACCTAAAAACAACTATTATGGAATGTTCCTTAATGGTTATTTTTAGGTTATTTAAAAATAACCTCCCTGCAACGTTCTGGGGACGTTATTTTATGGCAAAAAAAGAACGTTCTTGTTTCTTAAACACTTTCTGTGTTTTCTGGGTAGTACTCAGATTTTTTTCCCCAACTTTTTCAGTCAGTCTCACTTCCACTGTAACTTTACTACATCTGTTCTCAGAGCAGCCTCAACTCTGATTGGTTCTGTTCACTAGCTGGGGTGGGACTTTTGATTTTAATAAATTGAATATTTTTTGGTTTTCATTAAGCTCTCAGGCATACAAGCTGACACTGTAATATACACTAAATACTATAATGATTCATAAGAGTATAGGGGAATATATACTGTAGCATAACTACTTGATTTAGTGGGCCCCCTGGGCAATGGGGGCCCCTATAATTATCACCACCTTTCACCCCACTAGCGACGTCCCTGTTTCATATTATGATTTCATCCAGTCAGTGGATATCATACATGTGTGATATTTTGAGCCTATTTTAGAACACATACTGTTTTATTTGTCATGCATCTCTTGGCAACGAAGCGCATGGTTCTGTGTGAGTTTGTGTTTGGAACAACTTTACAGTCTGTTAGTGTGTGATTCTCATTTGTTTAGTGTATGATGGGCAGTTTTTCTGACCATTTACAAAGTCGACAAGTGTATGATGCCTAGTGTTTTAAAATCTGTTCAGTTGTTAAAAGTCGTGTAGTGTGTTCCAGCCTTTACTTGGACAATGCAGAGGAAAGCCAGTGCTGTGCCATGATCACCTCTGGACCGGTCCTGAAGGACACTGCAGATATAAATAACACCAATGAGGTCCAGCTGGAAAGCTATTGGAACTGGCTATTATGCCCCTGGTTGTTTGAAAGCAGTTTGAGATGATTTGAGATGACTCAAATTGGTTTTAAAAATGGCTTGTAGGTTTTAGGTGTTATAAATGGGTTATATACAGTAAATGGTGTAAGAACATCTGTAAAATGCTTTTATTTATACATTTACTATGTTCATATCTTATTAGGCTTAAACCAGAGTAAGCTGGTGTATGGCCATGTAGATTAGGAGATAATAGGAATTCCCAAAGGAAACAAATCTTATACAGGAGCCAAGAGTGAATAACAAATACAGTCATGAATCAGTCGGTTCCACATAAATGTTTTATGTACAAGATGTAATGTTGAACCATGCTTTCACATAACAAGTTGGTTTGTTTGAAGTTGTCCCTCACAGTAGCCACACACCCACATAGCTACCAAAACACACCCTCTGTTTGTTGTCCCCTCTTTTATGTCTTCTTCAACTCTCTTTCCAGGGCCACTGCTGAAAATTTGTCATCCAAAACCTAAGCCATGGGGGATTATTACGAGATCCTGGGTGTGACGAAAAATGCATCCCATGATGATATAAAGAAAGCGTAAGTACTCTGTGTCCTGTCATGTCCATCTATTTTTGTATACAGGACATAGTAGTGCACTAATGATAACAGTGACTGTGCAACACAGGGGTTAGTTGATACCATCCATGTGAGACCTTTGCTCTTTGCTGCTGTCGTTATTAATGTGTGTTTGTCTCAATCCATCGCTTCTAATGTTCTCAGTAAATAAAAATCAGCACTCCATGATAATAGCACAGATACAGTTTGGCAATAGAAAAAGGCAGACACAGACATGACTGCCAAAAGAAGACAGAGTTTGTGCTCTCTGTGACACTGGTGAGGTTGAGACAGAGACACACTGTGGTATATACAAACTCTACTTTGATAAACTCTCTAACCTCATGCCACAGTTTTATAGTTCTTCAGAAACTGATCAAATGCAAACGTTATTAAGGGAAAACAGTTACCCATCAATTGTAGCAAAATAATTTTTCAGCTGCACACCCTCAGAAACCTGTGGTTGTTGTTGGTTGTTGTTGTTTTTTTTTAATCTTATTTTTATCTTATTTTTTCTATTAAAGACCATCTATGCACATAATACATATTACAGTATTTGTTTTATACATTTGTATGTATATACACTACCAGTCAAAAGTTTGGAAACTGTACTATTTTGATTGTTTTTGAAAGAAGTCTCTTCTGCTCACCAAGGCTGCATTTATTTGATCCAAAATACAGCAAAAACAGTATTATTGTGACACATTTTTACAATTTAAAATAACTTTTTTCTATTTGAATATATTTTAAAATGCAATTTATTTCTGTGATTCAAAGCTGAAGTTTCAGCATCATTACTTCAGTCTTCATGGTCACATGATCCTTCAGAAATCATTCTAATATGATGATTTGCTGCTCAAGAAACATTTATGATTATTATCAATGTTGAAAACAGTTATGTACAATTTTTTTTTTCCAGGATTATTTAATGAATCGAAAGTTCAAAAGAACAGCATTTATCTGAAATATAAAGCTTTTGCAACATTATAAATGTCTATACTGTCACTTGATCAATTTAATGCATCCTTGCTGAATAAATGTATTAATTTCTTTAAGTTCTTTCCCAAAAAAATTCTTACCGACCCAAAACTTTCGAACGGTTTTTGAAACTTTTGTTACGAAAGCTTTATTTCAGATAAATACTGTTCTTTTGAACTTTCTATTCATCAAAGAATCCTAAAAAAAATGTTTTACACAACTGCTTTCAACATTTGATAATAATCATAAATGTTTCTTGAGCAGCAAATCATCATATTAGAATGATTTCTGAAGGATCATGTGACACTGAAGACTGGAGTGATGCTCAAAATTAGGGATGCGCCGATCCGATACCGCCATTATTTGCTGGATCGGCTATCGGTCAGACAGGACCGATCCAAATCCGATACTGTGCGTATAATATGTGTATGTTATTGTTAAGCCCCAGTGCCCCACAAAAGACACAAAAACATTATAAAGCATCATCAACGCTTCGTGCACTATATTAAGTGTTCTGAAGCCATTCCATAGTTTAATGTGAGGTACAGATGAATATTTGAGTCATTAAATTCAAGTTCACGTAAATGCTTCCCTCCGCTGCGGCTGTCAGTCATTCTCCATTCAGCTTTCAAACTGCGTGTCGCGTTACGACATTCAACACGATGAAACTCTCTCCAAGATGATTCAGTGTTCCTGTTATTATGCTTGATCTGTGGATAACGCGCTATGGTTTCGCATAAAATGACTTTATCTGGCTGGAGTTTATTGCGGTTTCTAAATCGTGTTACTTTCTACCGGGTGTCTGTTAGATCACAACACTGGACTAGAGATTATATTGTTCTTCACACGCACGGTAACTGAATTTTTAAACTGTTAAAAGAAAAGGCTCAATAAAATATTGCATAGATAAATAGCCTACACTATGCATCGATATATCTTCCCTTTGTGTTTTGAACTTTTCAATGCGGACGGAGCGCTGCGCGCTGTGAGTCTGTGTTGCTTCAAGCGCATCATCCTGCGCACGGGATGCGCATACGCTCTTTGTATACGCTCTGTATTGGAGCCTTTCGTATTAAAATAATTTTGCGCTATGAAAGATTATTAATAGCCTTTCTTGTTCTGCCCTATCTATAATATGTTGCTGCCTCATTAAAAAAGCTGCGCTATACATTTAAAATAAATGTCTTTTAATTTCTTAGTATATAGGCCCTATTTCTATAAATATATTTACTTGTTTTTCATGAATGTATTTTACAACAATGTGTAACATTTTACCAGATTTAGTGCTACACTTATTCACTTTTATTTGATCCCCACTAAATGTTTTTTTTTTTTTTTCACTAAATGTTTAGATTTTATACAATTATTGTGCACTCATGATTTTTCTAGAGTAACTTTTGCTGCTGAATTATCTACTAATCTGGTTTATCCACCATCTAGTTTATAGTAGTATTTTTGTCATAGATTGTGATTTATATATATTTTTTTTAATATGTTTTTTTTCTTTATAATGAAGTTGTCTGTAATTAGTAGATTGTGTTTAACACACAAAAGAGTGATTATCAGTTCAACACACTGAGGTATAGAAATTCTACATTCAATTTTTAAACAAAACTGCACTGGTATCGGATTGGTGCTGAAAAAATGGTATCGGTGCATCCCTACTCAAAATTCAGCTTTGCACCACAGGAATAAATTACATTTTAAAATATATTCAAATTTATATATTTATTATTATTTTTTGTTGTTGTTATATTGTATATTATATATTCTTATTATATTATATTATATTATATTCTCTTCTCATTATTTGTTTTGTGTATAATGCTTTGGCAGTATATAAACACAGTCATGCCAGTAAAGTACTTTAAATTTAAAATTGAAATTGACAGAGAAAGGGAATGGAGTATATGGATAGATGAGGAGCGTACAGCATTCAGTGGTATTCAGACATGTTGTGTCCTTATGCCCCATGCCTTATTCATCTACTACCTCCCTAGAAAGGGTGTTTAGTCCTTTGTTTTTCAGGTAAGCGAACGTCTATTGAATCCTGATTCTGTAGGTCACTGAATTTGCTGATGGTTATGAGGGGAATTTCAAAAGCACAGAGCTACGGAGGGCAAACGCTATTAAAAGATGTGCAAAGGACAAATCCCCTGGTGTATGGAGTGTTTGGTTTAGGACATAGACTCTGCTGTGTGCTGCTGGTTGGTTGTGTATCGCTGACTCAGGCTTAGTGTGCAGAGATGCTGACCTGTTGTCACACGTACCGAAGTCGTATTGTGCAGCATGACCTGTATTGAAAGTGGTTGTTAAGTGGTGCATGACTTTGTAATGCAGTGATGTGCTAGCATCATAAATGAAGATAGTGCAGTACTTAAAATGAACATTTGTGTCCTTGAACTGTTATGTATTAATATTATGTCTTATAACTGTTATTTTAAACCCATTACAAATGTGTGCATATATATATTACACATACATAGAGTACATACATGCATACTATGCATTAAAGGATTTTAATGCATGACATGGAGGCAAAGTACCGCCCGACGCGAAGCGGAATATCAATTTGGCCCTTGTCAAACTCACTCAAATCCTTTTGCTTGCCCGTTTTTCCTGCTTCTAACACAACTTTGAGGACAAAATGTTCACTTGCTGCCTAATATATCCCACCTACTAACAGGTGCCGTGATAAAGAGATAATCAGTGTTATTCACTTCACTTCACCTGTAAAAGTTTAAGGAATGTTGTCGTAATTTTGGATATACAAAGAATGAAGCACTGTCTTTTATGTTGCCTTTTTCACTCTTAACAAGACTTGTTTTAATGAGAGTGTGTCTGTGTTTTACAGGTACAGAAAACAAGCACTAAAGTGGCATCCAGACAAAAACCCAGACATACAAGAAGAGGCAGAGATCAAGTTTAAAGAGATCTCAGAAGCATACGAAGTCCTGTCAGATGGTATTGGCTATTTATATTTTTGGCTACACTTTTTACTTTTTTCTTCTTAATTGTCCATGTTACATTATTATTATTATTATTATTATTATTATTATTACTCAGTACTTAAATGAATTAAAAGTATAATTACAATTAACTTACTAGGGTTAGGATTAAGGGTTAGTTGCATGTAATTAGGCATAATATACTGTTATTACTACAGTAACTACATGTAACGTGTAACAAGGACAGTGTAAAATAGTGTTACCATTTTTTTTTATGTATTTTTTTTTTTCACATGATGCCCTGTTTATTTTTATTTGAGAATTGATGTTTTAATTCACTATCATAAATAGCTGACTTAAGACATTAACGAATTGTTGTGGAATGAATGCCCATGAGGGCCCATGAATGCCCTGATAAAAAAACAGCATAAAGCGTAAAGAGCTGTAGCCAGAATGAGCTGGGATAGTCAAATAAGGCAGTCAGTAGTTGAAATGTTTGATTCATGAATGTTTTAAACATGTTGTATGGCA
This sequence comes from Coreius guichenoti, assembly GCA_039654105.1. NCBI lineage: Eukaryota > Metazoa > Chordata > Actinopteri > Cypriniformes > Gobionidae > Coreius > Coreius guichenoti. The sequence continues at coordinate 29,012,136 of CM077168.1, forward strand.
CACATCCTCAGAATAGGAAGGAATTTGGAACAAAACTGGAGAGTCACAGTGCCCTGGATTAAATCTTGACTCTACAAGCCAACATTTCTGAACTGTTTGAAAATGGCCAGTTTCATTTGTCTTTCCTTGAGTGGTTGTTCTTGCATGTCCTTGCACATCTGATTTTGTTTTTGTGTGTATCTTGCCATTGACCTTTTTATTTTATTTTCTATTATTATTTAATTCCCTTTTAAGCTCTGTAGAAAAAGCAGTATTTAAATGTGTATGGTATGGATTGTCACACCAGTTTTAGAATCACCTATAGGTTTCAGAAAGCTTGCAAATGGCAACAGTGTGCCTTTCTGAGGCAAAAGGTAATATTTGGTGTGTGTGTTTACATGGGTGCGTGAAGGCTGCATATGTTGCATTATTTATAGATTCAAGACACCTCAAGTACATTGTGAGGAGATTGCATTTGTTGTCCATGTGTATATAAATGTTTGCCTAAGCATAGATTCTTGCTTGTAGTAACAATCAACTTACATTATTTGATAAACCATAGCTTTGGCACAGAACAACACCCTTTACTGGCTCTGATGTTGTGAAGGTGTGGTGGGAGGAGTGTGCAATTATTATAAAACATATTGATATGTGTCTGTTTTGTGTGAAACTAAAAGCAGCATTTTTCTTTCATAAAGTGAACAAACGGAGACAGTATGATAGATATGGTAAAGAAGGCCTATCTAATAGAGGTAAGTGGAGTTATTCCTTATTTAGATGCTATTTGTTCACATTTTTACCTGTTTTTGAAAATTATGGTTTTCCTGCAATTATTCCTTGTTGGGAAAGGTGGCCATTATAACGAGGATTTCATGGGTGGATTCACATTCCGTAATCCAGAAGATGTCTTCAGGGAATTCTTTGGAGGACGAGATCCATTTGCAGATTTTGCAGGTTTCTTTGGTAGGTGCATGCTTAATTTATATTGATTTAATGAAGTGAAATATAAAGGTGGAATATAAAAATAGAGAAAAATGTTATTTTATGTCCTCTTTTTCTATTTCAGTTTTTAATAGCAAAACTACATTTAACCTGCATAATTTCAGAATAAAGAGGTTATTGTCAATGAAAAATGAGAACAAAATTCCCAAAGAGAGGAAATGAAGGTCATTTAATCTCTCACAGTGACAGTAATGACGTGTTTGAGTTATAATTAGGTAATTAGGTTTTGCATGAACTTATCGGAGGTTGGGTTCATTAGTCGATTAGCTTTCTGTTAATCTACCGTAATTATATTGTTCACTAAAAATATTCACAAAAATGTGCTCTTAACTTGGGTGTGTATTATGGGAATTATTACTTTATTAAAAGCTTTTTTTATACATAATATATATTTACTTGAATGTCATTTCATACCTTTTATGCAGTTTTTTTTTTTTTTTTTTGCTGTGAAACAACACAAAGAATCTCAATTTTGACTGCAAATATTTTCATTTTTTTTCTATACAACAGTTAATCACAGACTGTCAAGCTTAGAAAAGGACATATAGGCACCATGAAAGTATGACTTGTGTGCTACATTCCAAGTCTTAAAATTTATCTTTTTAGAGCTTGAGAGTCTGTAGTCACTATTTGTTTTCTATAGTGAAAATGTACACACGCACACACACACACACACGTATGTATGTATGTATGTATGTGAAGATTTTAATATTTTTTTTCCACAGATAAAATAACATATGGGTTTGGAATGACATGAGGGCAAGTAAACAATGACAGAATTTTCATTTTGGGGTGAACTATACCTTAAGCTTGAAAATGATGGTGTTGAAGTTCTTATCTTATATAGGTATAACTGCTGATATAGGTATTGATGAACTAGTAAAAAATAGTGTTGTTGGGCTGATCATAGATAACACACTTCAGTTGTCCGTTAAATACTAAAGTGCTACCCCATGCCCACTGACTCTACTGCTGGGAACAAATGGCTCAACGGCATGTGTGTAAAACATACAGGCACTCTAAATATGGCGAGGGCGCTCAGACCAGTGGGACGAGAAGAGAGAGTACATCATCCACTAGGAATGTTTTCAGAAATAGCTTCTGAATAAAAGAGCAGCAAGAGAAAGGGAATGCTTATAGCTCTAGGCCGCTACAGAGAGTGGGAACAAGTTGCGTTTAACAATGTGTTCAGATGTGTGTTTATCTGTGAGCAAAATTTCAAAGTACTAAGGATTATTTCTATACGAGTCAAATCGATGCAGGTGTGAATGTTTCAGGAACACCATCTTTGATGATGGAAGGTCAATGGTGTTTACTTGTGTTTATGTAGCCATGACAAAGTTGGGGGTGGGTTAGAATAACTGTGTGTGTGTGTGTGCATGTGTTGGGGAAGATATCAGGCTTGGTTCTGCCTGCCAAATCAAACTGCTTGAAGGAGATGGGAAAAGTTCATGTGAAGGTGCTGAGTGCCTGAAAATGGAGAAACATTGATCTAGGCATGTTTCAGCTGGCATACTTTATCTCTACATTGCAACACTGGTCCCAACATTTATGAGAATGAATAAAAATAGACCTTTGTTAGACCCCAACAACCTAGTATTCCAATGAACGGGTAAGAAAAAATAAATAAAAGCTGCCGTTTATTCAAAGCTGGAAACTGAAAATGTGTGGGTTCGAGTTCTGTGTGAAAGGATCATGAGACATCATCACTGATGTGCCCTTGAGCAATGTACGCCTCTGCAGGTTACTTCAGGTAGATTCTCCCTGATAAGTCACCTGGGATAGAATCATTTACTCAAACATTTACTACTTGTTTGACAGCTACCGTATATTCACAAATTTCTTTAAACAAATTGGCTAATTTTAATTTCATTATAAACTCTCTCAAGTGGCTTATCTCTGACCAAGTCAAAATGCTCATTGTTGTCATGCTACAGTTATGAAGATTTTGTACAAGCAATTTTTATTTAAAAGGGCATGGGCAGTCTGGTTTTCCATGACATGAAAAACTGGTTCCCTTTAAATACAGTTTCCTCACTCTGAGTGGCAAAAGGCCAGAGTTGGCCAATAAATGGTATTTTGTGACCTAGATGGATCAAACTGGCAACCTTTTTTAGCCTAGCCAGTGGTTCTCAACCTTTTTGACTCAAAGCTATGATGACTCTGCTTGTTTTCAAACCTTTTTGTTAATAGAAACTGGGAGTATTGATTTTATTAAATAATTTAACCGTGATGTGTATTATGATTCAAGATTCTTCAGTAGTTATTGAGGGTGGAAATAAATGTGTCCCCAGTTAGATGCTGTAAAGAGGTTCTGTAATACAATATTGTGCTGTTGGTGAATAGTTCAGTGCTCTTTGTGATATGTCAATCATATCTGTTGTTCAGTAGTTCTCAATTAATTGTTCCTCTGGAACCACTTTATTCTGAAATATATCTTACATTTACAGTCATGACATCGTTTTTCACTAAGCACTTTTTCTTATTTAGCTGATGACCCCTTTGAAGATTTCTTTGGTGGGCGCCGTCATAGGGGTGTGAGCAGGAGCAGGACGACAGGTTCATTCTTTTCTGGATTTTCTCCATTTGGTCCTGCCTTTTCCGGGTTTAACACAGGTATGTTAATCTGTGTGTAGCCAGTGAAAAATCACTAATTACTGTACAACAAGTACTTTTGGGTAAGATTGACATCATCATTTCTGTAGGATTCACCCCGTTCAGCCCAGTGGGTGGTGGTGGTGGTTGTGGGGGTGGTTTCAACTCATTTTCCTCCTCTTCATTTGGTGGTGGAGGTGGAATGGGAAACTTCCGCTCTGTCTCCACATCCACCAAATTCATCAACGGAAGGAGGATCACCACCAAACGGTACCAAAGAAAATTCTGTAATAGCCTCTAATAGTGATTCATAACATCAAGCATGTTATGCAGTACACTTTTGCATAGTTATTCAGACTACATATCTATGCAAATTGCTCATAAAGTATTGCCTTAGCCTTAGATATGGTAATTATAATCTCACCTTTAATGTAATCTCACTGTACAGCTAATTTTTGTGTCATTACAGTATTGTAGAGAACGGTCAAGAGAGAGTGGAGGTAGAGGAGGATGGTCAGCTCAGATCTCTCACAGTCAATGGTAAGGAGCAGCTTCTACGACTGGACAACCAATGATCTCTGAACTCTGCAGATGAACATTCAAAAAGTTTAAACCCAAACATTCCTAAAGATAACCAACCCTCGCAACCAGGCTGATGGCTACCAAAGCATCCAAGAGTAGGTCACGTGATGCATCCAAGCGATGTGATGCTGTTACCTTCCTTGCAGTGAATTGCAGATATAAACAGGGTGAACATTCATTCCAACGTACGCATTTTTTTTTCTTTTTCTTTTTTTTTTTCTTGGGGACCATTTATTCCTCTCAACCTGGAGACCTCAGTTTGAACGAGCGTAATTCATTCCTTTGTCAGCTGATGGCTGTTCTTTCATCCATAAGTGCTTATTGCCTGATTGAAACTGGAGCGTAACATGATGTATCTGCTTTCTGCTGTAGAGCCAATCAACTGTTCAAATGTCTTAACCTCTCCACTCTAAAATATTTAATACGATCTAACCAATGTTATTAGCTACCATTTGTTGATAATATTAGGCTGAGAAATTGCTTTTATTTTGCTTCACAACTAACTGTTGCATAACCTGAGACCTTTCCATTATTGAGAATATATATTATGTGACTTCATATGCTGGAAATTTTGTTCTTTGTAAGAAAAAAGCAAAGATGGACAAAGTTTCAGGTTCAATAAATCTCACCTTCACCTGTTTGGAATGTTGCACTCACAGTTTTTTTTTGTGGTGGCTTCAAGAAACACAGACTCATCTCTCATTTGTATGTAGGTGCGTGTCATTTTGCTTGGCGGATGTATGTCTCATTCCAGCACTCACAAAATTAAAAAGAGTAAAACATTGCACCTTATTGTAACTACTAGCCTCTAAAATATCCACACATGCATGTCCACATACTGTATACTTCACTGGTTTTATTTGGTTTCTTCTATGTTACGTGTCAATTTATGCACACAAATACAAGATTTCATCTTTGATTAACTACAAGTATATGTAAATAATATTAATTGCTTCTGCACTCTTTAACAGCCATGAACAGCTCAAAACAGCAGCAGATGCTCATCCAAACCTTGTCCCTTTTATATTTATGTGAATAGCCTCAATAATCCTCAAAATTGTGAATGCAGAAGGTAGCTATCATAGTAAAACTAATAATGAATTGATTACAGGAACTCTTTTCTAGACGTTAAGATTGTCTTTTGAACTAGACTCACTTTATGACTAGCTCATACACACAGTGCAGGGCATTACAGTATGAGATCTATGGAGAATCAGAAATACAATTGATTTACTCTATATCCATAACTATACTTAAAGGAACAATTTCTTAAAGAGCTGACGTTTTAGATAAATCTGTGCTTGACCAAACCTCATTTTGTTGACTAAGTTAATAGTTAAAAATAATACTTCTGACACATTACAGTTAAGCATACTTGTGAGGGCCAAATGCCAAATCCTTACTAATATAATGAAATATCATGAAAAACAATTTCTAGGTATTCACAACTGGTCCAGGTATTCCCTACAAAATTTCTGTCCCCATGATTAAAACGGCTTCAAAATCATCCCCCCCCCAAAAAAAAATGTTTTCTGTACGCATAAAAATCATTGTCCATGGAATGTCCCCATAAAACATGGAAACCCAACGTGTGTGTGGTGATTTTTATACACTCATTAAGGTAAGGCGGAAAGAACTGTTGAATATGAGCAAATGCTACCTTCCTTTCCTTTGTATTTTAATGTAATTAAAATTGTTTTGAGTTATACTCAAAAACAGAAAATAAAATAAATATTTTTTCTAAAATAAATATTAAAAGGTTTATTTATTTTCATTTTAACCGTTTTATGTTTTTGAAAGCATAGCTGCATTTATTTAATCAAACGTACAGTAAAACAGTACTAATATTATTATTGAAATATTACAATAACTTTTCTATTTGAATGTTTTAAAATGTAATTTATTCCTGTGATGGTAGCTAAAGCTGAACTTTCAGCAGTCATTACTCCGATCTTTAGTGCCACGTGATCCTTCAGTTCAGAAATCATTTTAATATGCTGATTTGGTGCTCAAGAAACATTTCTTATCAATGTTGAAAACAGTTGTACTGCTTAACTTTTTTTTTAGGATTCTTCAATGATTTTCAAGTTCAAAAGAACAGCATTTATTTGAGTACAAATCTTTCGTAACAATGTAAAAGTTTTTACTCTCTTTTGATCAATTGCATCCTTACTAAATAAAAATAAATTTCTTTCAAAAACAAACAAACAAACAAAACATCTTACTGACCCCAAACCTTTGCACGGATTTCTGTGAGAGCACTGTCAGACAGGAAGCAGATTATGATTACGTGAGTTGTTTGTTTGTGGTCCACTGGCGCCCCCTGTAATCTACATGTTACACTATCATCCTTTTCCATCCAAGTACACCTGGCTGCAGCCTGCAGATCGGGGCGGGGCTGAACCTGATGTGCAAAAAACACCTGAATTTGTCCCAGATTCTCAGATTAAGTGTGCTTTTAAATATGTTGAGCTCAATCTGATTTGTGTGGCATTAGACACCTCTCTTTTACAGTTTTGTAACTGGATTGATGACATTCGCTCAACAATCCATGTACGCCACCTACACTAACTACGAACACATTTCTATCATGTATGCCTATGAAAGACGAATGAGCCAATCAGAGTAAGATTGCAGCCAGGTCCTTCTATTTCCATGGGTGCTTCGCAATATCCCTCCTCGTTTCCTCGCTCCTCCGTCCTCCATCCTATGATACGGAAACCGATCGAGCTCAGCCATCTTGTAGGACATCTCAACTCTCTAATTGCACCTCGAGGAGTCATGGGCTGTTTCTCAATACCAAGTACGCGAACTTCTGATTTGCGTCCTTGGTAGTTCAGACTTGCCAATTTCGACTCGGGAGTTCTCCCGATATGTCTTAAAACACCACTCTGCCTCTCTTCATTTTCATTAAAAAAAAAAAAAAAATTAAACATATTATAGCCACACAAATGTGGTTCAGGCAACGCATACCTTGATTATCTTCACTGTATGTATATTTATAACAAAACGAAATATAAAACACAACCCTGTCTCTTTCACATTTAAAAAAAAAATTAAACTTAATATGTGGTTCAGACAATAAGTGTGCATATATATGATTATCACTGTAATAAAATTAAATATGACAAAACACAACCCAGTCTCTTTGTTAAATGTCAGTTTATGTGTGATCAATAATAGCCATTATAAAAGTATAAGTAAAAGGTATAAGAAGCTATACAATAAATAAAGCAAACAATTCAGTCAAACAAAGTCAGCGCTAGTAGGCTACAACGGTAAAGATAAATAGTCTAAAAAAAAATAAAGTTATGAAACTTCACTTTGCCCTCAGCCAAAACGATTTGGCAGGGAACAAATTATAGATCCATGAGACCAAAGATCGCCCGTTAGATCTACACAAGACGAATTATAGCTCATGTTTAACCACTACAGAGACATCAGAGCCAGCGCCAAACGTCAGAAGGACTAGCAGAGGAAAGGCTGCTCTCGGCGGGGTTAACGAGCGCTGAGCGCCCGCTGATCGACTGAATCTCACAACTCCGAAAACGCCAGATAAAATGTTCAAATAGGCGCTCTCTTTATAAATAAACCACAGATTTGAACTTTAAACAACTACATTCTCGCCTTAAAAAGTCTTAAAACTACATTTTGTGACACATTAACAGTAGTATTTTTAAATTACGCGGGGTTTCTCATCCGCTATTGACGCTTGCTTGTTGGTGCAAGATGCATTTTGGGATACCGGTCTGTCTGAAGTCCACACAAGTCACTTCTCTTGAAGCCATTGGACCCTTTTCACAGACTGTGATGACGCGTTTTAACGGTCATCAATATCGTAAATCCTGCAAGGTTTTTTTTTATTTTTTATTTAAAATGTATGTACATTTATAACACTAATACTTTGTATTATATTACCTTTGCATCAAATTACAAAAAATAAGTTAACGCTGCTGTGGGGGTGTTTCTAATACAGCGTCTATGGGAGTGACGGTAAAATTAACACGTTTCTCTCTTTCCACTGCCGTTATCAATCTCACTCTATTTTTTCCTTCTTTTTGAAAGTTGTGAGTTTTGAAAGTTTTTCTTTTGCTATTTGAGCAAATGGGGACACAAAAATATATTTAAAGGGTAACTAAACCCTAAAACAACTTTTTTTAGTTAATGATCTGCAAGACTGGGGCTTTATTAGTGCTGTTCATCGAGTAAATGTTTTGACATTTGGGTATAAAGTGTTTTAATTCTACAATATATGGTGTAAAAACGTCTGAGTGCTGCCCTCTTACGGTTGAACGGTGGCTACGGCAGTTGAATTTTCCTATTGGACGTTGTTTGCCATCGTGACGTATGTTGGCTCTTCCAACCTGGACCCACGGCCCTGGCACGAGCTCACCACGCCCTAAGAAAGGGTTTCCCGCGTTGATCACATGAGAACGGCTTCACTCCAGTATGAACTCTCATATTACATAAAGTAGAAACATTATGAATGAAACTTACTTGACACTTACTATCAACATTCTAATGAAGAAAATACGGTTAAATAATGCAGTTCTCAGTACACGTAAGGGTTTTCTTGCGATATTTTTGCCGCCCGTCATGTGTACAGATACTTTTCATACATGAGACGCGCTTTCAAACCTTGACACTCAAGTGGTTGCCGTGGTAACGAACACCAATACCGTAACGTGCTGCCGTATATAGTCTTACTTTTATTTGAGGAAATCTGTTTATAACGGCTATTAGGTTTGAACTTATTGGTCCTGCGCTGCCTATTGATTTAGTTAATTTGAATAAAAATACATCGCATGTATCTGATCTATTTTTAGTGGCATTCAGTAGGCTATAAGGATTTGACTGTTCATAGATTAGGTCAGTGGTCCCATTCTCTCTTGCGCTGCTGCTTCGCTAGCATCGTCGGCATCGGGAGTTAAGATCGCAGTTTGAGCCAGCGGCTCGAATTGATAAGGCTCTGGCCCTGTGTCCACAGACAATTCACCCTCCTCCAAAAGAGTCGATTCCTCAACTCTGAATAGCCCCAGAGTTGGGGTCGTCTCCAGCACAGGAATCGACTCTCGGTTTCGACTCTGTTGCTGTGTCCGAAATCGCTCACTTGTTTACTGATTCTCTAATCCCTATATAGTTCATGGCAGTTAAGTGCACTACATAAGCAAGGAGAGAATGAAATGAGGAAATCGGACACTGATGTAGTACACCGCGTCAGAGAGCTGTCGCAGAAACTTTGTCACACATATTTATCCTACATGTACTGTAGCTAACTTTAGAAATAGATAACAGTCATAGTGACTTTAGTTTGTAATTATACATAGGCTTCCTCCATGCTAGCTTTAGTTTAATTGATGGTATATTCATGCAATAAATAGATATAGATTTGGTTTTCCATGGTTAACCTTTTGTTCATAATCATTAAACTAACCATGAATCATAAAAAACTCACATCAAGAATAAACACATCAATAAGTGTACATTATTGTATGTATTTTAGTATTTATCTTTAACTCACCTTTTAAGACAATGATCATGTGCACTTAGCGCTATCACTCGACAACAGCTGTTTTTCGTGACTTTTTCCTCTGTAAAATTAGGTATCGGCAACAGCTAGGTAGCAACGTTGATAGCCACTCATCAAGTCATCGCTAAATTGGACTAATTTGGACGGTCACGCTAAAAGTGTGCGGTTTTAATAAGGGGATTTTAAGGCTTCGTGTCGGAGGAAAATAAATTAAGTGTGTAACAACTGCAGTTTTGTCTTATTTCTTACCCTGTTTTGATGTAAAGTAAATGGAGTCGAGGAGTCGATTCCATAGACTCCTACAGTGGGAGTCGAGAATCGGAGTCGACTCCAAAAAACCTGGAATCGAACACCCCTAGAGAAAAGTCCTCTACTTCGAATGACCGCTCTGTTGCAAAGCTACTGGCGTCACTCCAGTCACTCTCCATCTTTGCGAGTCTGACAGCTGTCAATCAATCCGTCACTGAGGGTCTCCTCCCCTCTGTCTTCGCTGGGCTCTGCCCACTTTTCCAGCATTTTTCAAATATTGCCAGTGGGTGGAGTTAGGCTCTGATCAGGGGTTGAGTTACCCTTTAATGTATAGGGCTCTATCAGGTGTTGCACCAAAATACATAAGTGACTATCTGATTCCTTACACTCCCCAAAGAACTCTTAGGTCTTGTAATCAGCTTCTTTTAACTGTCCCACGTTTTCGCTGTAAAACTAAGGGTGGTGGGGCCTTCTCTGCTGCAGCACCTAAAATCTGGAATAGTCTGCCCTTCAATGTGAGGTCTGCTCCTTCATTAGCCAGCTTTAAATCGACTCTTAAATCTCATCTGTTCTCTCTGGCTTTTGATTAGATCGATATTGGTAGATTTTTATATTTATTTATTATTTGGATTGTATCAGGTCTAATGTGTTTATATTTTGTATCTGCCTTGTTTCTTATTATGCTTTCTTTTATATGCACATTGTCTTACTGTACAGCACTTTGGCGTAACTCTGCTACTTTTAAATGTGCTATAGAAATAAAATTTGACTTGACTTGACTTGATTCACCGCTATAAAAGTTATCCCAACTATGACGACTTCCGCTTCTGAGAAACCCGGAAATGTGAAAAGGGTCTATACGGAAGTGACTTAAACTACAATTCATCGACTGGCAGCTAGAGACAGGCTCCAAAAGGGAGCAGAATCTCACTGAGCCCCATGTTAAAATGCCCAACTTTACAGCAGAAAAAAACATGTTTACAGCCTGGTACAAATTGTGGTTTTGGTCTTTATGGCTAATTTTGCCCTTCATGACAACTGTGCGGGGGGTGAATTTTTTTTTTATAACTCATCAATGACTTGTAAGGCAGCGTTTGTGCATGAAGGCACCTCACAAAACTAATTTCGGACAGACTTCTAAGGCAGTGTAACAGTGTAATGATCTACAGCAAAATAGAGAGAGCTTTGGTGAGAACTAAACAAATATTTAATTACTACATTAGTAATTTCTCGCTAGAAATGACATCAGAAGTGGAAAATGTTGGTAAAAAACGTACATTTACATACAAACTGACCAGCAAACGCAACTTTCGGACGCCATCTTTTTCAGCTCAACTGTCACAGAATGGAACTCACAGGATTGTGGGATATCAAAGGCAGCGAAGGATACATATATGCTGCCTTCAAAACTCCAGCCACGTCCTGCCTCTTTGCCCATGTTCTGTTATCCGGGAGTGACGTGCGGTGACGCGCTGCCAAGATGGCAACGGCCGACTTTGAGGCTTCAAAAACTCTCTTCAGAAACCTATGGGTGACGTCACGGACACTACGTCCATATTTTTTTTTTTACAGTCTATGCTCTCGATGCATCCTCGATAAAAGGGAGAAGGGTCTGACTGCAGAGCCACAGTTTTACCCCAACTACAGTTTTACCCACCAACAGGTGAAGTGGGTGGAGCTAACAGACAGCAGACAAAAGGCTAGTAGTGACAGCAGCGACAATCCACCTGTCACTCAAGTGACCACACCCTTAATTATGCAGAACTTTAAGGCCTAATATAATTTAAACGAACGAGTTATAAAGAAATTCACCCCCCTCACAGTTGTCATGAAGGGCAAAATTAGCTGTATAGACCAAAACCACAATTTGTACCAGGCTGTAAACATGTTTTTTTCTGCTGTAAAGTTGGGCATTTTAACATGGTTTTACTCCACAGCAGTTTTGCCCGCGCATGCGCATTTTGTCGAGAGGGTTTGAGAGAGTTTTATGTCGTCGAGATGCATGTTATGGCACTGGAAGGGAATGATTTTCCTAAGTATTCAAAATGCTCTTCTTGCTGTGACCAAATTCACTGTCCGTTCCGCTCGATTCAGTATTATAAACCATCAGGAGAAAGTCACTTCAAGCGCCATCTTAAATTACATTTTAACCGGGCAGTCCAACATGGTAATGGTAAAATGGTATGTCCGCACTGAAAGGTAAATGTAAATTAAATTGTATTCTTGGTTATGTCTTTAATAATTAATAATATGCTCACACTTTCACCCTGTTTGAAATTAAGTTTTATTTGTGTTCAAGTTTACGCATTAAGCCCAGGCAGAATTAATTAACTTAAGGAATTAGAGTTATTTTGACTTTAGACTAATAATTACCCTTTGAATGTCTATTCGAAAGTTTGTTTGTTATACCAGGCTTTGAAAAAATAAAGTGTGTTTATTATTTCAGGCTGTTCGTTTTTGGAGGAAAAACGTAAAAGATTTAAGTGTTCATGACACAAGCATTGTTTTATTTCAGTAAAGGAGCCTGAAGGCCTGCGAGCAACAGCAGGAGCAAAAAATAACAGCAGGAGTAACAATAACTATTAGATTTTTAGTTTTAGGACAGAACAGTCGCTAAGATTTAAAAATGAAATGTGACAGCGCATGCGCGGGCAAAACTGCTGTGGTGAAACTGCTGGGGTAATACTGTGGCTCTTCAGACAGATATTATTGATAAAAGGGGCGGATCAAGGACACATCCGGGGATTTGAACCGTACTTGGCTAGATGTGAACTTTGAACTGGAACAGTACTTGGGCAGCGACTGATGACGTTTCACAAGTCCAGAGGAACACAAGTACAGACAAGAACACATATTGAGAAACGGCCATGAGCGAGGATACACAGGTGTATCCTTTGCGGAAGTGTTTTACCGACTAAACGTGACGCACGTATAAATTCTCCTCCCCCTTCACATCTTGCCACAGTTTATTAATTATTATTATTATAATTATCATTATTGTTTACATGTAGAAGACACAAATGTATGTCAAATTACAATAACTGTAGTAGGACAGTTGTAGAATTATATCAAAGCACAATTAAACAAACTGTAATACTATACAACAAATAAAAAGCAGTTACGGAATAATTTATTGTTATTAATAACTAGTAATATATAAACAAATACGGACAAATGTGGTATTTTGTGGAGGTTGAAACTATTACAATATAAATAATGATCTCTAATGTTCAAGAATCCCGACGTGCAAGCTAAATCCAGCGGTGTAGAGTCAGCATTAATTCACGACGCTTTGAAATGACGCTAAAGGCAGTGAGCATTCCTCCGTCCTCGCGTCTTTTCCTTGCGTCCTTCCCTCGCATCCTGAAGGGGTGGAGCTAAGACGCGAGAAAAGGAAGCTAGGAAAGGAAACGAGGATGCACAAATAAGAATTGAGAAGCACCCCATTCCTCAGTATTGTCCTGTCCTTTAGTAAAAGTAAGCAAAATAGATTTTATAATTATCTCGTGGTGCAGTTATTAAACAATTGAGATGTCCTTCAAGATGGCTAAGTTCGATCGGTTTCGGGTCACGGACAGAAGGACGGAGGAGCGAGAACACGAGGAAGCATCCATTTGAGTATTGAGAAGCCCCCAATAGTTCACTTTCATGATCCACTTTCCTGCAAAGTTGTGCTCTAACCCTAATCAAACACACCTGTACAAGCTATTCAGGATCACTATAAAATTACAGACAGGAGAGTTTAATCAGGGTTGGAGCTAAACTGCAGGAATGTGGATCTTGATGGTCTAATCCATCTGGTCTGGTCTTCTGGTCTAATCAGTAATAACAGTACAACACTAGAGGGCGCCATTTCTTCAGTGATATGACATCATAACGTATTTGCTTTGCAGAATGTCTCTTTACAACAGGGTGGGAAAGATTAATTTAATTGATGAATTTGTAATCTGGATTACGTAATCAGATTCCAAAAATGAACTACATTATGTTGCATTTACATGTTACATAAAATACTCATAATCAGTCTACAGTTAGATTTTTATTGATTACACACTATGTTAGGAAATTATTCATAATTTATTGATTCTCCCCAATTCTTTTTTATATTTTTAATTTTCCTTTCTAAAAAAAAGCCTATCGCTTATACTGTATGTTTAGAAAGTTTTCTAGATTTGTGGAATTGCACAAGTGGCTAGTCAAGTGGCTGTAATTACGTGAAAAAGGAGAGGCATCACGGTACTTGACCACTGAATTCACAGAAATCATTTCACTGTTAAAGAGTATTTTCTTAGCATTGCATATCTAATCCACTCCTGATGAATACATTTGAATTACTATTTGAATGATCACTCAGTGAGTCATTCAACCATGTATTACTATGTCTTTGGAAGGTTTTTGTCTTTCAAACACATTAAAATGCACAAATTTATGTCATTTCATATTTACATGTAATGCAGGTATTCCCAAACATGTTTGTCAGCCAAACCTCTTTTGACCCAATACATTTAATAATTAAGTAAATAATAACATTCACATATTTCTCTGATTTCAATTAATGTTCACATGACATGCAGGTAAAAAAAGTATTAATTCTTTTTAGTATTTGTTAATTTGTTTTTATTTATTTATTTATTTATTTTAATTTGACATTTTTATGATTTAAGTGTTAGCTTTTCATTAACTCACTACCCCCCCTGCAGTTCCTTTACAAACCCTAGTCAGGGAAACCCTGACATAATGTAATGTTTAATGCCCTTCATGTTGTGGATAACAAAAAAATGGAATAGATAGACATCAATACGGTACAAGCTTGTCCTATTTAAATTAATCAATGATAAACAAGTTAGGTCAAAAGTAATCTAAAAGTAGTCAGAATACATTACCTAAAATGTGTAATGTAATAGATTACGTTACAACTACAATTTTCATCATGTAAGATGCAAGCTGTAACTAACTACATTTGTAAGTAATCTAGCCATCATATGAAACACACAAACACACTTGAATATGTGGTTTACGGGGACTCTCCATAGATGTAATGGTTTTTATACTGTACAAACCGTATATACATTCTATCCCCCTACACTAACCCTACCCCTAAACCTACCCATCACACAAAACTTTATTTTGGTATGTACACAGTTTAGTTTTTTTTAAGCCATTTGGTTTACAAGGACACAGGAAGTGGTAATACCCATGTATTATACACATTTGTGTCATCATAAACCATATATTCAAGAACACACACACACACACACACACACACACAGTACTGTAATAGGATGCCACCTTTGCAATAAGTCAGTTCATGAAATTTCATCCCTGCTAGATATTCCACGGTCAACTGTATGTTGCATAATTGGAAAGTGGAAGCGTTTAGGAACAGCAGCAACTCAGCCATGATGTGGAAGACCATGTAAAGTAGCGTAAAAAAAAAAAACACAGAACGGCATAATGCTAAGTGCCGGATTGAGTGATGTAAAACACTGGACTCTGGAGGAGTGAAAACGTGTTTTGTGGAGTGACAAATCACGCCACAAATCAATTTTCTGTTTGTCAGCCTGATGGCTGAGTCTGGGTTTGGCGGATGCCAGGATGATGTTACCTGCCTGACTGCATTGTGCCAGCTGTAAAGTTTGGTGGAGGAGGGATAATGGTCTGGGGCTGTTTTTCAGGGGTTGGGCTAGGCCCCTTACTTCCAGCGAAAGGAAATCCTAATGCTTCAGCCTACCAAGACATTTTGCACAATGCTATGCTTTCAACTTTGTGGGAACAGTTTGGGGAAGGCCCTTTTCTATTCCAGCATAACTGTGCCCCAGTGCACAAAACAAGGCAAGGTTGGATGAGTTTGATGTGGAAGAACTTGACTGGTCTGCACAGAGTCCTGACCTCAACCCGATAGAACACCTTTGGGATGAATTAGAGTGGAGACTGCAACACAGGCCTTCTTGTCCAACATCAGTGCCTGACCTCACAAATGTTCTACTGGATGAATGGGCAAAAACTCCTAAAGCAGCACTCCCAACGCTTGTGGAAAGCCTTCCCAGAAGAGTTGAAGCTGTTATAGCTGGGCCAACTCCATATTAATGTCTATTTACCTGTATTTAGAATGCAATGCCATTACAGTCCCTGTTGTTGTAATAGTCAGGTGTCCCAATAGTTTTGTCCATATAGTGTGTGTCAGTGTGTATGTATGTGTATATAGATGTGTATAGATAGATATAGATGTATAAAATTGGCATACTGAAGTTCAAACAAAAGCAGGCCACAAATATAGACTATAGACGGACCAATCTATGTAGACAAAAATAGATGCTCATTTCCTCTTTCTTTGATGAATCATCCAATTTTGATCAAAATGATCCACAGCTGTGAAACAGGAAGCTAAAAGCATCCAAAGCCTGACGAAGAATGTTTTCCCTTGTGTTTTACTTCTGTCCTCCCAATGTTTATGAAAGATGGTAAAGATAGGAGTGATAGAAGAGGAAAACATAAGGCTAGCTCTGGGTTTCTGTTAGTGCCTGCTGTGATGCTATCAGAATGTCAGAACAGTGGCAAGTGACTGGTCTCATTTAAAGATGGTGGTGCTCGCTTTCCTGGCTGTGTGAATGATTCTTGTGTTAGACAGAATGGATGGAAGAGTGCTAAACTTTACAGCAGAAATCAAAGTCTAATTTCTCAGTGACTGACATCCATTTTTTGTTTGTTTTTCATGTCACTTAAAAGGTGCACTGAGTAATGTTTTTCTTATGTTGCACTGGCTAATATGGATGCATAATCCATAGTTTTTCAGCCATTGAAGACATGCATAACTAGCGTTTGGTTTCATTCCTACTGACCCCTAGAGGCAAATACTGGATGACAAATACCAACACAGGCATGAGGGATGCCACCCATCTGATGATAAACATTAAGAGCGCTCATGACTTGCAGCATGATGAGCAGCAACATTGACCTTATAAAACCTGGCAAAAATGCACAGACAAGCACAAATAGCAACAGATGTCTGTCAATGAGACTCCTCTAAAGGCAGCCCATGAAGAAGAGATGGCCCTCTTCTTGGCCATGGAACGACAAGTTAGACCCCAGGGCAATGGATTCCCTGCTGCCTTGTAAGCCAGTATAATCATCTCCACTATCCAGTTAGACATCCTCTGCTTCCACACAGAAGCAGCTTTCTTCACACCACCATATCAGACAAATAACTGGTTTGACTGTCTGAATTGAGCATTAGTCTCAACAAAACAGGCATGAACGAGACACAAAAGTTGAGCACTAAATTAGACCCTGAAGATGTCTAAAAAGAGGCCAGTTCCATGTGCTGGTTTAACTGAGGACCACCCCGGAGCCATCTGACAACCAATTCAAGCACAATTTGCTAACCGATAGTGAGTGACTTGATTTGCAGAAGCAACAGCCAACAAAAAAGCAGGGACATCCATATAATGTCATAATTGCAGGATCACAATGCTCTAGTGAAAGGTTTAGCCCAGTGACCAGACCCAAAGCTGTAGACGAGCTGCATCCGGGTGCCAGACTTCTGCCCTCAAACTGGGAGAGGAGGTCCTTCCTGGGAGGAAGCCTCCAAGGATTACCTTTCAGAAGTCTCAGTAACAAAGGAAACCACAGTCTGGTTGCACAGGGAGATCCTGTATAATGTCTAGGAATAGGTAGAAATGCATAGTGTAGGCAGTTTGGCTATTCATGAGATGCATCCTGGCCCAGGGACTGGACACTTCTGTCTTTGTTAGACAGTGAGTGGTCCACCTCTACTCAGATCTCCTGCACAACATCTGGATGAAGCCTCCATATTCCTGGAGGTAATTGATCTCTGGAAAGAGCATCCGCTGTCTGGTTGCTTGCTCCCGAAATATGAGGCGCCTTCAGTCAGGCGGAATTTCGCGCCACCCTGGTGGTTCAAATGGAACACTGTTGAGGTGACTGGCAAAAAATACCTTTAAAAAATCATGAACACTGCACATAGTTCCAGAAGATTGATATGTTCTGTGGTCTGAATCGATGTCCATGTTCCATGTTGAGGGAAGCATCCCTATTAGCCGTAGGACCACCCTGTACAGCAAAGACACACCATGTGCGGAAGTTGATTCAGTTCCATTGTAAAGATCGTCAATTAGTAAATTAGTTCATTTCAGCTATACAATACAATACAAATACTTCTCATCTAAAGAGGAGACGTAAGAAGCAAGGGACAGCAAGGTAGAACTTTGAATTGGTAGGCTTGGTTCTGGAAACTGAAGCACATAAACTTTCTGTGATGAACAGCAATCAGTATATGAAAGTATGCAACTCTTAGGTCGACCTGTCCGAACCAATCATCTCTTGCCACAGACTGTTGGCTGTGCGCGCCATTCAAAAAGGAAAGACCTTCAGGAATACATTCAGATGCCTCAATTGACAATTGGGAAACTTCTGTCCTTCTTTGGAGCATTAAAATGTTAAATAAAAAACGTTTTTCTGAACCCTTTGCTCCCTTCTCTTGCAGTGAACATATTTCCTGAGAGAGAGCCATTAAACAAACAACCTGACAACCTTAGGGACAATTCTCAATAACCTGGGCCGGTGTCGAAACTGTCATTAGTAGACGCACACATAAAGCCCACTAACATATAAGTGCGGAAAACACCAGCCACCAGTACCAGTACCTAGAGGCACAGAGTGTTATCGACGAAAGAAAAATAAAAACTTGCCAAAATGCTGGCAAAATTCCAAATCCATTGAAATGGCGTAGAAATGTGCTGACAGCTATTCCAGTTTTGATTTTCGTTTGAGGATTCTGGCAGTCAGTACGAAACAAAAATACTGAGTGAACATTTAAGGAATTAACAGATTATTTTAGACTTAATGGGTTACTTTAACAAACCCCAACGCATGGCAGTTTATGCCATTTGCAGCCCAAACAACAAAGCACATCTTCTTTGAAACAAACCATGTAATGAAAGAAAAAAATGGGATTTGAACAGAGAAAAAAAAATATCTTTGTTTAATTGGTATTAAAAGCTTGCATTTATTGCAGTTTTTTAATTGTTTCCCACCAAAAATATTTAATTCACCACGCAGAGTATGTAAATGATAATGGATTAGAACTTTTCCTGTTTTACCACAGGAATAACCAGTAACCACCATAATATACTGATCTGAAAGCAAGGATGCTTTCAGACAATAAAAACACCACCTTAAATCCCCCTCCTACTTGAATACACCAGGCTTGCGAAAGCCTCTCTATCTCCTTTTTTATTTCCCCTCCATATTTAAAAAGCTAGATATGATCTCTCCCGCTGCCTTTCATGGAAGAATAAACACTGCTTGTTATTCAAAGCTCGACGAGCAAGAGAAACCTTAACGCCAAGGGTTTTTACTCCACTGAGAGCTAGTGAATGGGACACTTATTTTCCACGTACAGTCCCTGACTGGGATTTAGACACTGCGCCTTGATTTGCTTGAATACGCATGTTTGTATGGACATGCGCCTTTGGTAATAGACTGCCATTTTTATGGCGACCCCGCAGTAATAACACATCCAATCATTCGCACAGACATTGAGACTGCTTTTGAATCTCTGTTTGACCATACTCATTACAATTTGTGCTGACATTTTGGCCTCTTATACTTTTCTCACTGTCACGTTCTCTTTTCTATATCACTTCCTTCATCTTTCATTTCATGTGTCACTCTCTTTTGCCATTTTCCCCTCTACTGAGCCTTTTCTTGCCAAAGGCTCAGGTTAGAGATACATGAGCAAATTTCTATTGGTTTTGATTAGCACTAGTTTGGAGGAGGTCTTTTGTGGCCCTCACATGCTTGTTGGAAGATCCGACATCTCAAGTTGTATTTAGAAGTAGGCCTATATCACATTTTCTGACAATAGGAAATTAGCTGGCCATCTTGCTGACTATATTGTCAAATACTTTTCTTTATAAAAACAGTGTGCAACAGACATACATTTACACATACATAAATGTATATGACTGAAACTGCAACAGCTAACAAGGTAGGCAAGCTATATTTACAATAATTAATCATTAGCAATCATTCACTTCTGAAACTGTCCTCTTTTGTGCCATGCTGAAGGTTATCATCCACTGGAATATCAAAGTCTCTCCTGCACATCTTGTTAAAAAAACACTTTAAAGGGATAGTTATGAAAGTTATGTCATTATTTCACTAGCATTTCGCTTCAAATCTGTATTACTTTCTTATTTCTGCTGAATACAAAAGAAGATATTTTGAGAAATGTTCCAGTGAACTCAATAGTCACCAAAAATGGTTTGTTACTTTCTTCAAAATATCTTCTTTTATGTTCCAGTTTTCATTTTTGAGTGAACTATCCCTTATATGTGACTCGTGCTGGCAAAATGAGTCGGAATGCACACAGGGTAATTATGAGCTACAGGCAAAACAAGTGAAAATTTTCAATTTTGGTCGAATTTGAGGTTTTCACAAAAATGAGTTCCCATCAAGCCCTCGTCTAGCGGTCCCAATGCTCCAATTAAAGCGCAGCATTCCAACTTTGTGAATATTCATAGCGAATTTTCAATGGTATGAGTCTGAACCAATGAAATGTGATTTTCAAACTCATGCTGATGTAAACAAAATGACCATACTCGCCTCAGACAGCGCACAATCACTATATACACACAGAATTACAGTATTTAAAAAAATATCTGTCTTGGCGAGTTTTCACGCAAAAATTATCTGTTATGTCTTAAGTGAACGTTTGGTTAACTGAAAAACATCTGATGTGTAACATTATATTAGATCCATGCATTACAGTAGGTCTTAGGCTGTCTGTTTCATTAATGTTAATCAAACAATTATGGTATCATGGGGGAAACAATATGAATATTTTTCCTAGATATTTGGTTTTTACTTGATGTGTGCCAAATTTGGTGTAAATACAAGTTTTGATTTTGTTTTGGAACCTTCAGAAAACTTTAACTCAATTTTTCTTAAAATTGACTTTGCTGACTCTATCGACTTCAAACAGGTATAGCTCAGTCATTTTTTGTCTGATTTCAACAAATCATACATTTTTGAAAGTTTTTTAATAAATGTGAAATCAATGAGAAAATAACAATGTCATTTTTGAAAATTTGCTCATTGCGACTCATTTTGCCAGCACGGGTCACATACAGTTCTGAGTGTGTTATTACTTAAACTAATTAAGTTGTTGATTCTAAAAGCTTTTATAAGATCCATATACTATAAACAATGACATTTCCCAGTGTCACCTTAGGCAGCCGCTGTTGTGGTCTGGGTCACAGTGATCCCCTTCTCCAAGCTCAAATACAAGGGTCCGCCAGACAACAAGAGATGTGGTAAAAGCGTGTGGCTTGTCTTCTAAATGTATTCTATTTTTCATCTTTTCTTTGGGGGATTGTTGGTAGGTGGAGGAGGGTGTTGCAGCAGACGCAGGCCTTTTCCGGAGATGAAAAAAGGTTTGGTAGTTTGAGAAGCAGCATCTGTCCCTTTTCTTCTCCTCTCTCCCCTTTAATTACACAACACAATAGCCACGAGATGTGCCCATAATCTGCACACATAATCAGCCTCTGTTTTCTCTCTTCCGAGCCCCTATTCCGCACGCTAATTCAATATAAATGTAAATTAACAGGCGAAAAGAATAAAGAAATCTCAATCTATTTACATGACTAATCACAATAAACGCGTTCCACATGAAATATGAATGAATGCATCTCGATTATGGGGAGAAGGGGGTTGTGGGTGTCATGCAAAGAGCTTTAGGAGCTGTTTGAACTTTTTTTTTTTTTTTTTTTTACAGTTTTCTCACTTTTGTGTTTGTGGAGTGTCTGTAAAAGGCAGGTTAAGAGTGATATAAATGTGTAAGACTGTGTTATAAGTATCCTTGGGGACAACACAATAGTAAATATAAAGTCTGGTGAATATAACCTTAAGTAACTGAGGATCATGATGAATTAAATAATTACACAGCTAAAAACATTATATCTATCTGTTTCAGATAGTGTTACCAGCGTTACTCCTTGCTAAATGGCAATATTAATACGTTGAAAGAAAAAGCAGATTGAATATCGTCAAAACTTCATGGTTGAACTGATATCTGACGTACTAGGCAACAACAAGAAGAACTAATAATGATTGGATTTGGTTTTTGATTTAGAATTATATGATATTCATGGATGCAAATCTTTAAAAGACATTCAGAGCTAGTTTGAGGCAGTTAATAGAATGTCAACTAGATATATATGCAGACAACTTGGGTTTTGCTGTCTGTGAAATAATTAGTACCTATTACTTTTAAGAATAATGGAAATTTTGATCACAAATCCTACATACATTTTCAGCTCATTTCCATGTTTTTTTTTTTTCAGTATCAGTACTGTTATTATCATCTGTGTCAGATTTACCTGTTTCTAAATGATAGATACAAGCTAAATAAATGGTGATAATCACTTTATTTGTCAGATGGACTGTCACTTTCTGTCTACCTATGTGGTTCTTTGCCAGAATATACTTCAAATGTGATCTGATATAACTTTATAATGATAGTCAAATCAGTGTCTGAAAGACTAGAGAACAAACTGACTGAAAATGAGGATTTTGTGGGGGGAAAATATAATAAAAGCATAGACACAGAATATTGCCGTAAAATGATAAACACATTTTGGTAACTTTGAACAGAACCAGAAAACTACTCAGTCCAAATTCTTTGTCAAACCAAAATATAAAACAAATCCAATATAAAACAAATTCAATACTGTATCAGAACAAACAACCATAACTTGTTTCATTATTTCTGATTTGTATGCTTTTTGGACATCTCAGGAATTCAATAATAACCAACTTGATCATGTTTGTTTTATGGCTCTAGGTGAGCACTGACAGATTTTTCAAATTAATGAAAGATTAAACCCAATGTATTTATTATAAACTGCTAATGTTCCATATTATTTGTCTGTTTTATGCAGTACAGTAGTTGCAGTGATTAAATTAACATAATTCATGAAGGTTGACTAAATGATTGATTGTGTATTGAATATTATCATCACAAATTATGATGGAGTAGACACTGAATAGTTTTGTTTTGTTGTGTGTTGTTACACTGATGTCATATAAAAAATGTTTTCTATTCGAGTTTAAGCCCTATGTCTACTTTTGCTCATAAACAATGCAGAAAAATATGAGAAGGAATTGATGCCCTGAAGCATATCGTATGATGTCAGATTTTAGAGAAATAAATAACTGCCCAGAGATACATAAAATATAAAAATGTCTCGGTTACGTATGTAACCCTCGTTCCTTGAAGGAAGGGAACAGAGACGTTACGTCAGTTACTGACGAAATGGGGGTTTCGCTTAGAAGCCAATCGCCTTCGAGATATACAAAACGAGCCAATGGCATGAGAATGCCATGGGTCTGCGGAATTTGCATAGCGCAACTCCGCCCCACCTCGTGGGTATATAAGGAGCTGTGCGGCAATCTCGCATTATGTTTACCTGCTGAGGAGCCCTGCCGTGAGCTTAGCACGAACGAAGGGCTAGGCTCAACGGCAATACCAAGGTACACTGGGAAGCATATCCCACGTGGAGAAATGCAACACAATGCCTGCCCGCAGGGAGGACTTACAGAATACACATATGACCCACTCTGGGGTATCCAGCCGCAGGTGGAATGTTTCAGCCCCAGGAATGGCAAGGTGTCTTGCCAAGGGAAGACACGTGCTCGGAGAGACTTACCATGGAAATACACATGTGGGGGTTCCCCAAGGGGGGAACCAAGCACATGGAGGCACCTAGCCTAACACGAGGGCTGACCAACCGGGCATGCACTCTGGTGTCGGCGTCAACAGTGCTGGAGGAACTCAGGGCTTACTGAGAAACTCACCTGAGTGAAAATGCGCACGCATCCAGTCCGTGGAGTGGAATGGCGCAGCAAGCGATGACACCTGAGTCTGTCCAGTTACAGGCCACTTGGAGCGAGTACACGAGAGGAAACTGACTCTACACGGAGATTATAGATTCTCGCAAAAGTGTTGGGTGTCGCCCAGCCTGCAGCTCTATAAATGTCTGTTAGCGAGGCGCCATGCGCTAAAGCCCAAGAGGAGGCTACACTCCTGGTGGAGTGTGCCTTAACCCCTAGGGGGCATGGCAGGCCCTGAACCTGATATGCCAGGACAATGGCGTCCACTATCCAGTGAGACAACCTCTGCTTAGAGAGAGCCTTCCCTTTCTGCTGCCCTCCGTAACAGACAAAGAGCTGGTCTGAGGTCCTGAAACACTGCGTCCGGTCTACGTAAGCGCGAAGGGCGCGTACTGGACAGAGCAGTGCCAAGGCTGGGTCTGCCTCCTCCAGGGGCAGCGCTTGCAGGTTCACCACTTGATCTCTGAAAGGAGTGGTGGGAACCTTGGGCACGTATCCAGGCCAGGGTCTCAAGATCACGTGAGAGATAGCCGGCCCGAATTCCAGGCACGCTTCGTCAACCGAAAATGCCTGCAGGTCCCCTACCCTCTTGATGGAAGCCAGGCCAATTAAGAGCACCACTTTCATAGAAAGGTACTTCAACTCGATGGACTGCAAGGGCTCAAAGGGAGCTCTCAAACCTCAAACCTACTCAAACCTGCCGCGTCCTGTCCAGGGCCCACACGTGTAGGTTCCATAGATCGGGACGTGGGTGTCAGAGGGTGCCAGAGGTCCTTCCTCAGAGGGATCGACCAGGGAGGGGCTGTCGCAAGGAGTACGAGTTCGGAGAACCAGGTCCGGCCGGGCCAATATGGGGCAACCGAAAGGACCTGCTCCTTGTCCTCCCTGATCTTGCACAGGACCTGTGCGAGAAGGCTTACTGGGGGAAACGCATACTTGCGTAAGCTCGTAAGCTGCGCGTACATGGCGACCGAGTCGATTTCCATACCGAGAAAAGAGATCCTCTGCACGGGGGAGAGTTTGCTCTTTTCCCAGTTGACCCGAAGGCCCAAGCGGCGAGGTGCCGGAGCACCAGGTCCCTGTGTTCGCAAACCTGGTCTCGAGAGTGAGCTAGTATCAGCCAGTCGTCGATATAGTTCAGGATGCAAACCCCGTGTTGCCTGTGTGGCACAAGGGCTGCCTCGATGACTTTCATGAAGACGCGAGGAGACAGGGCTAACCCGAATGGGAGTACCGTGTACTGGTATGCCTGCCCCTCGAAGGCAAACCGTAGAAACGATCTGTGTCAAGGAAGAATGGAGACATGAAAGTACGCGTCCTTCAGGTTGATCGCTGCGAACAAATCAGACGGACGAACGCATTCGAAAATGCATTTGGCTGTCAACATCTTGAATGGAAGCCTGTGAAGGGTTCGGTTCAAGACGCACAGGTCCAGGATTGGTTGTAACCCACCGCTCTTATTGGGTACAATGAAGTAGGGGCTGTAGAAGCCGGACTTCATTTCGGCTGGAGGGACGATCTCGACCGCACCCTTCGCCAGTGGGGTGTCGATCTCCGCACGGATGACAGGGGCATTGCCACCCACCATGGTATAGCGGACTCCCCGAAATCGGGGAGGAGACCGTGTGAACTGAATCGCATAGCCGAGCCTGATCGTGCGAGCGAGCCAGCTGGACAGATTGGGAAGCTCTAGCCAGGCTCCCAAAAACTGTGGTCATGCGAACCACAGGCGTACAATGGGGCAGCAAAGCGGAATGACCGGCCCAGACGTGGGAGGCATTGGAGCGTCCCAAGGTGTGGGCGGGGTCGTGTTCCGCGCCCTGACAGAGAAGACCAGGGAAGGACCAGCGTTCCACTGGGGCCTCCTCTGACAGGGGTCTGGCGACAGAGGGGGCTGTCGCACACTGCCAACCGCGCCCTCTTGGGGCTCGGAGGTGAATATGTCAGTTCTTTCTTTAACCATGAATAGGGTACCGCCGACCATGAGGCCAGCGACGGAAGGGGAAAACAAAAGATTCTCCCCCGGCCTTCCACCGGGGGAAGGAATGGTCCTGTTACCATCTCCTGGGAAAGAGCTGAGTTCACCTCCAAGCGGCCCATCTCAGGAGCACCACTTGGCCTGCCGCTTGGCCGGCTTTGGCGGGCTGGGCGGCCTTCCTGCGACCTCCTCCGCGCCCGGGTGAAGGCTGCTGCTGGGGCCGGGCGGGAGGGGCGGGAGCCGCAGGAGGACAGCCTCGACGGGGAGTAGGCTGAGGCGTCTGTGTTGGCGGCTGGGTGGAGGCAGCAGCGGGCTGCCGGGGCAGAATATGTTTAATCGCCTCAGTCTGCTTTTGTGCGGCCGAGAACTGTTGGGCAAAGTCCTCGACCGCCCCGCCGAATAGTCCAGCCTGGAGTCATGTTCCCACAGTGGGAACATGACTCATCCATTAACACGCGCTCGGCGTGCACGAGGCCCAAGCACGCCAAACAGCGATCATGCCCGTCAGACGGACTAACCAGCCGACCGCACCCAGAAACACACAGGCGACGTGCCACGTGTAGCTCTTTTAGACAGGAGTTTTTCTCTGCAGAAATGCCGAAGCGCCCAGGGAGAACACACACGCTGTGCTAGATCACTGCACAGATCAGACAGGAATGTGGAACGCGCCGCAACACCAACACTCTGGAGAGACGCTCGTCTTGAAGAGTAGAAAGCTCAGGAAGGCAAGTGAACACTCGGCTCCGAAGCAGAAACATAATGCGAGATTGCCGCGTAGCTCCTTATATACCCACGAGGTGGGGCGGAGTTGCACTATGCAAATTCCGCAGACCCATGGCATTCTCATGCCATTGGCTCGTTTTGTAGATCTCGAAGGCGATTGGCTTCTAAGCGAAACCCCCATTTCGTCAGTAACTGGCGTAACTCGTAGTGTACTGACTGAAAGGGAACTGTTTTTCAGCAAATGCAACACCAAGCTTCCTTCAGTTTGGGTTTGTTTGTACTATTAACCACCCACAGAACTCCTACAACTGCTTATAAACCACATATTGATCCTTATTGATCTCAGTATTATATTTTTTCCTGAGTAAAACTCTGTAACACATTTTCATTTTAAGTACTTTGACTTTCGATGGCTTGAATAGTCTTTGGCAACTTTACTGAGACAAAAATTCTTGTAATCCTAATGACTTCATTATAATATTAGATGTGTCCCAGTTTGCATATTAATGCACTATTCAATGTCATTTTGTAGTATAAATAGGGTTCAGTCTGAAAATTCCAATAAGAAGAAGCGCACTTATTTAAGTGAAAAAAAAAAAACAAAACTGTAAAAAGTGTGGAACGTCATACACTTCATGCACTCAACAGTCGTAGCTTTCCTCACATGGTGGGGGTCAGGCTATTAGACTCTGATGTTGGATTACAAAATAACCTTAGGCCTATATAAAAAAAATGAAGTACATAGTAACAGTGATTAGTGTATAGCATGTCATTTGGGACAAAAAAAAAGTTATTGCACTGAAATGCATTATTTACACTATATTGCCAAAAGTTTTGGGACGCCTGCCTTTACATGCACATGAACTTTAATGACACTCCATTCTTAATCCGTAGGGTTTAATATGGGGTTGGCCCACCCTTTGCAGCTATAACAGCTTCAACTCTTCTGGGAAGGCTTTCCACAAGGTTTAGGAGTGTGTTTATGGGAATTTTTGACTGTTCTTCTAGAAACGCATTTGTGAGGTCAGGCACTGATGTTGGGCGAGAAGGCCTGGCTCGCAGTCTCCACTCTAATTCATCCCAAAGGTGTTCTATCGGGTTGAGGTCAGGACTCTGTGCAGGCCAGTCAAGTTCCTCCACACCAAACTCGCTCATCTATGTCTTTATGGACCTTGCTTTGTGCACTGGTGCACAGTCATGTTGGAACAGGAAAGGGCCATCCCCAAACTGTTCCCACAAAATTTGTCCAAAATGTCTTGGTGTGCTGAAGCATTAAAAGTTCCTTTCACTGGAACTAAGGGGCCAAGCCCAACCCCTGAAAAACAACTCTACACCATAATCCCCCCTCCACCAAACTTTACACTTGGCACAATGCAGTCAGGCAAGTACCGTTCTCCTGGCAACCACCAAACCCAGACTCATCCATCGGATTGCCAGACAGAGAAGCGTGATTCGCCACTCCAGAGAACACGTCTCCACTGCTCTAGAGTCCAGTGGCGGCGTGCTTTACACCACTGCATCTGACACTTTGCACTTGGTGATGTAAGGTCTGGATGCAGCTGCTCGGCCATGGAAACCCATTCCATGAAGCTCTCTACGCACTGTTCTTGAGCTAATCTGAAGGCCACACGAAATTTGGAGGTCTGTAGCTATTGACTCTGCAGAAAGTTGTGCACCTCAGCATGTGCTGACCCCACTCTGTGATTTTACGTGGCCTACCACTTCGTGGCTGAGTTGCTGTTGTTCCCAATTGCTTCCACTTTGTTATAATTCCACTAACAGTTGACCGTGGAATATTTAGTAGTGAGGAAATTTCACGAATGGACTTATTGCACAGGTGGCAACCTATCACGGTACCATGCTTGAATTCACTGAGCTCCTGAGAGCGACCCATTCTTTCACAAATGTTTGTAGAAGCAGTCTGCATGCCTAGGTGCTTGATTTTATACACCTGTGGCTATGGAAGTGATTGGAACACCTGAATTCAATGATTTGGAGGGGTGTCCCAATACTTCTGGCAATATAGTGTATGCATTATATTTGTACAATTACTTTAATTGTACATGAAAGCATGTTGTCATGCTTCAAAAATGTGGCCAGTCTATATTCTAAATACTGTATTATATTAGAAGGTACATTTGAAGCATGTACAAATCTACAAAAGTGAAATAATAATAATAATAAAAAAACATAGCCAATCAACATTTAATGCAAATTCATCTGAGTTGTGTCTGGTCTTGCTCACAGGCATTTCTGATGACAATGCATTGGAGGAAAGCCACAGACAGAATGCTCTCTCTAGCACTGCCCCACACAACCGTTACCTCCGAAATGTGGCGCAGAACCCTTCAGAGGAGGAGGAGGAGGAGGAGGAGGAGGAGGAGGAGGAGGAGGAGGAGGAGGAGGAGGAGGAGGAGGAGGAGGAGGATAGAGGCCTGCAGAATCTGGGACTTGCCAAAGGTTTGTGTCCCAGCTGGATGCTATGCCTGTAGGGTAGAGGCCAAGATCAGAGGAGCAGAGCAGTTTCATGCAGTGTTGATTCATAAAGATATTCAGTTTTGTATTTTTCAAGGTTGCATCAGCGAGTCAGATATTAAAAGGTAAGATTTGTCAGCGTGGTGGAGGCGGCGTCTACTTATGAAATTTATTTCAGCAAGCAACTTTTTTAGCCAATATACAGTGGGGAGAACAAGTATTTGATACACTGCCGATTTTGCAGGTTTGCCCACTTACAAAGCATGTAGAAGTTTGTAATTTTTATCATAGGTACTCTTCAACTGTGAGTGACGGAATCTAAAACAAAAATCCAGAAAATCACATTGTATGATTTTTAAGTAATTAATTTGCATTTTATTGCATGACATAAGTATTTGATACATCAGAAAAGCAGAACTTAATATTTGGTACAGAAACCTTTGTTTGCAATTACAGAGATCATACGTTTCCTGTAGTTCTTGACCAGGTTTGCACATACTGCAGCAGGGATTTTGGCCCACTCCTCCATATAGACCTTCTCCAGATCCTTCAGGTTTCGGGGCTGTCGCTGGGCAATACGGACTTTCAGCTCCCTCCAAAGATTTTCTATTGGGTTCAGGTCTGGAGACTGGCTAGGCCACTCCAGGACCTTGAGATGCTTCTTACGGAGCCACTCCTTAGTTGCCCTGGCTGTGTGTTTTGGGTCGTTGTCATGCTGGAAGACCCAGCCACGACCCATCTTCAATGCTCTTACTGAGGGAAGGAGGTTGTTGGCCAAGATCTCGCGATACATGGCCCCTCAATACGGTGCAGTCGTCCTGTCCCCTTTGCAGAAAAGCATCCCCAAAGAATGATGTTTCCACCTCCGTGTTTCACAGTTGGGATGGTGTTCTTGAGGTTGTACTCATCCTTCTTCTTCCTCCAAACATGGCGAGTGGAGTTTAGACCAAAAAGCTCTATTTTTGTCTCCTCAGACCACATGACCTTCTCCCATTCCTCCTCTGGATCATCCAGATGGTCATTGGCAAACTTCAGACGGGCCTGGACATGCGCTGGCTTGAGCAGGGGGACCTTGCGTGCGCTGCAATGATTTTAATCCATGACGGCATAGTGTGTTACTAATGTTTTTTTTTGAGACTGTGGTCCCAGCTCTCTTCAGGTCATTGACCAGGTCCTGCCGTGTAGTTCTGGGCTGATCCCTCACCTTCCTCATGATAATTGATGCCCCACGAGGTGAGATCTTGCATGGTGCCCCAGACCGAGGGAGATTGACCGTCATCTTGAACTTCTTCCATTTTCTAATAATTGCGCCAACAGTTGTTGCCTTCTCACCAAGCTGCTTGCCTATTGTCCTGTAGCCCATCCCAGCCTTGTGCAGGTCTACAATTTTATCCCTGATGTCCTTACACAGCTCTCTGGTCTTGGCCATTGTGGAGAGGTTGGAGTC
The DNA here is from genome assembly GCA_039654105.1 of Coreius guichenoti. Lineage (NCBI taxonomy): Eukaryota > Metazoa > Chordata > Actinopteri > Cypriniformes > Gobionidae > Coreius > Coreius guichenoti. The sequence continues at coordinate 29,042,610 of CM077168.1, forward strand.
TGTTTGATTGAGTGTGTGGACAGGTGTCTTTTATACAGGTAACGAGTTCAAACAGGTGCAGTTAATACAGGTAATGAGTGGAGAACAGGAGGGCTTCTTAAAGAAAAACTAACAGGTCTTTGAGAGCTGGAATTCTTACTGGTTGGTAGGTGATCAAATACTTATGTCATGCAATAAAATGCAAATTAATTATTTAAAAATCATACAATGTGATTTTCTGGATTTTTGTTTTAGATTCCGTCTCTCACAGTTGAAGTGTACCTATGATAAAAATTACAGACCTCTACATGCTTTGTAAGTAGGAAAACCTGCAAAATCGGCAGTGTATCAAATACTTGTTCTCCCCACTGTATCTTGCTTTTGACTGCTTCAAGCTCTCAACAGTATCTGGAAAAGAATTTCAAGGTTACAAAGATGTTCCAGTTATTGATTTAAAGTAATTGAATTCTTCCCTTCTGTTTTCTAGAGCCACAGTTAACATCTATTAAACAATTAGAAGGATGTTTTCAAATATTAGTCAAGTTGTTTTGGTTGTTTTGTGTTGTTGTTTTGTGGAATTAATGAAAGCTCATCAAATATCCTCATAGTAAATAACTTTCATTTTTATAGGGTTTTTTGACACCAGGAGAAAGAAACTATTGCTGAAGGAGTCCGACACCAAAAAGAAGCGGATGCCAAGACTGGCTCCTCGGATTGGGGTGTGGTTCTAACCATTTTTACAATATACAGTATATTTTTTGTGTGTTGTCTTTATTGTTCATTTTATAAAAAATGAAGGGAAATAAAGACATGTCTATTAAATACTGATTATTACACAAATTATTCAAATTATTCTTTTTAAGTAGCACACATAGAAAGTTTCTTTCTAAATCTTCTGCTTTGACATGTTGCATTCATGTAGTGATGTCAAAGTCCATATGACCCTCTATAAAAGCTGTAGTCACATCTGCTTATTGTAACCTTTTTTATTTTGTTTTTGGGCAATGCGCCAAATTTGGAACAAGCCAAGTTGCATTTCGCCAACTCATGATTTTCCCACATCCATCACCATGCATATGATGCAAGCAATCTTTCATTATCCTGATCTGATGTATAAAAAGCAATCACACTCACTTTAGTACTTAATTTATTCATGGTTTTTAAGCATATTGTCGGAAATCCCCCTCCATCGCTGTGGTGTTGAAAACAGGCAGTTCAAGAAGGAGCCTAAACACATCACTCATTGGATAATTAAACCCAACTGAAATACATTTATTCATGTTTTAAACATTAAACAGATCTCTTCATTTTTCTGTAAAAGTATGTTACTTGCAAATCTGTTTTCAGCACTTTGATATATTTTTGATGACGAAAATAATTCATTATAAACATAAAAGTTAGGCACTTTAAATTTTCTGTTTGCTGGTGAATTATGCATTTTGTATTAAATGATGGAGTACAAACTCAGGATTGACATGATATGTAAAGAGATGCTTGAAAGCGTAACCATGGAAGAGACAAAAAGAGGCAAGATGATGAGAGAAGTTAGAACAGGTCAGACTAGGGTACTGAGATAGCAAAGTGAGAAAGACAAGGGAGAAAAAGAGGGGGAACGGATTTTTTAATTATTCATTTACCAATGTGATAGAACATGTTTTCACCCATCTGCCTTTTGATCCAGTCTTAACCACTGAATGAATATTTCAGAAAATACTCCAGATGTGGTATGTCCTTCCAGAACTGGGAGCATGGCTTTAATTTTACTCTGACTACTGCATGTGTGTTTCGTTTTGTTTTTCGATAAGAAACAGAGACCCAAATCTGTGCAAAATCATAGTTCCTTTATTAAAAAGGGAAATAAAAATGAATTAAAGAGATGAAGAGCTACATAGGCACATTTTTAGTAATACATATTAAAAAGCTTCTACTCTGATGTGTTATACTGTAGTACATTTTTGCTGATGCCTAATGAATATGTATTATTTGTTGATACATATTTATGCTGTTAATTGGTAGTGTGAACTGAGGCAGTTTTAATCAAGTGCTGTTATTTTCAAAGCCATGAATGTCTGTTCATGCTGTACAACAATAACTAATAAATTGTGTTTTGGGGGGAAAACACTCAACACAGAACATTTTAACCATACTAGAAAATGGCCTGCTGTTTACTTACAGCTGTGAAGGTTTTACTTTGTAATATTGACAAAAAATGCTTATTTCTGATGCGTGTATGTCTGGTTATTTTTTAACATACACAAATAAAGCTTAAAGTTGCACATTTTTGTATGTTCTGTAAATATATGATCACTAATTTACACACACACACAAAAAATCTACATTTTTGTGTATTACAGAAGACTTATAATTGCCATTGTATTAAAGCGTCTTGTGGAGTACAGTATTATTCATGGCAAAGTATGTGCACATGACCTGTAGAGTAATTTGGGTCTTGTTTGGTTGACTGAAGTCTCACAGGGCTTAATTAGAGAGCACAGCACCAGATATATCAGTGGCTCACCTTCCATTGCTTTCAATTTGCAAGCTGTCTCAACTAATTAATATAGATCCTGATGGGAAGGAACGCTTCAGATTCAGGTGGTTCTTACTGACTGAGAGAAATCAAATGTACTGTTTATAAATGTGCCATGCATGGACCTTTGAAGTGGGTGTTGTCACCTCTGATTTTTAATTCCTAAGATTTGTCAACCAAACAGTGGCAAATCAAATTTAGGGCCTCAGAAACAAAACTATATACAAACCCGATTCCAAAAAAGTTGGGACACTGTACAAATTGTGAATAAAAACAGAATGCAATGATGTGGAAGTTTCAAATTTCAATATTTTATTCAGAATACAACATAGATGACATATCAAATGTTTAAACTGAGAAAATGTATAATTTTAAGGGAAAAATAAGTTGATTTTAAATTTCATGGCATCAACACCTCAAAAAAGTTGGGACAAGGCCATGTTTACCACTGTGTGGCATCCCCTCTTCTTTTTATAACAGTCTGCAAACGTCTGGGGACTGAGGAGACAAGTTGCTCAAGTTTAGGAATAGGAATGTTGTCCCATTCTTGTCTAATACAGGCTTCTAGTTGCTCAACTGTCTTAGGTCTTCTTTGTCGCATCTTCCTCTTTATGATGCGCCAAATGTTTTCTATGGGTGAAAGATCTGGACTGCAGGCTGGCCATTTCAGTACCCGGATCCTTCTTCTACGCAGCCATGATGTTGTAATTGATGCAGTATGTGGTCTGGCATTGTCATGTTGGAAAATGTAAGGTCTTCCCTGAAAGAGACGACGTCTGGATGGGAGCATATGTTGTTCTAGAACTTGGATATACCTTTCAGCATTGATGGTGCCTTTCCAGATGTGTAAGCTGCCCATGCCACACGCACTCATGCAACCCCATACCATCAGAGATGCAGGCTTCTGAACTGAGCGCTGATAACAACTTGGGTTGTCCTTGTCCTCTTTAGTCCGGATGACATGGCGTCCCAGTTTTCCAAAAAGAACTTCAAATTTTGATTCGTCTGACCACAGAACAGTTTTCCACTTTGCCACAGTCCATTTTAAATGAGCCTTGGCCCAGAGAAAACGCCTGCGCTTCTGGATCATGTTTAGATATGACTTCTTTTTTGACCTATAGAGTTTTAGCCGGCAACGGCGAATGGCACGGTGGATTGTGTTCACCGACAATGTTTTCTGGAAGTATTCCTGAGCCCATGTTGTGATTTCCATTACAGTAGCATTCCTGTATGTGATGCAGTGCCGTCTAAGGGCCCGAAGATCACGGGCATCCAGTATGGTTTTCCGGCCTTGACCCTTACGCACAGAGATTGTTCGAGATTCTCTGAATCTTTGGATGATATTATGCACTGTAGATGATGATAACTTCAAACTCTTTGCCATTTTTCTCTGAGAAACTCCTTTCTGATATTGCTCCACTATTTTTCGCCGCAGCATTGGGGGAATTGGTGATCCTCTGCCCATCTTGACTTCTGAGAGACACTGCCACTCTGAGAGGATCTTTTTATACCCAATCATGTTGCCAATTGACCTAATACGTTGCAAATTGGTCCTCCAGCTGTTCCTTATATGTACATTTAACTTTTCCGGCCTCTTATTGCTACCTGTCCCAACTTTTTTGGAATGTGTAGCTCTCATGAAATCCAAAATGAGCCAATATTTGGCATGACATTTCAAAATGTCTCACTTTCAACATTTGATATGTTATCTATATTCTATTGTGAATAAAATATAAGTTTATGATATTTGTAAATTATTGCATTCCTTTTTTATTCACAATTTGTACAGTGTCCCAACTTTTTTGGAATCGGGTTTGTATAACATAGCCAAAAGTTTATTCAAAAAGAGCTCAGAAACACTGATACCGCTACAACTGACCTTATTAAAGGTTTCATACTACTGTCACTGCTAACAGTGGTTTTGCAATCACAGTTAGCTTGTCTGTAGTAAATGATGGTTGTGTTTGAGAGGTCTGTGTTCGGAGCAACACTAGGTGGAGATGTTTGTCAGTACAGCAAAGGAAGAAACATTAAAGTGGTGTTATCTTTTAGAATGATTATCTGTCTGTCTGTCTATCTAAAGCTGTTCCAAACCAACATATAAAGTTTGCCTTGACAAACTTGTTTTTATAGTTAAAATGTATTTAAATAAATCAAATTACAATTTTGCATCCTGTTTGCTTCCTCAAATTAAATTAAATTCAAATTCAGGAACTAGAACCATAAGTTTGTTCACAGCATTCTGGTTCAGGATTTTACAACATATATAATAGTTGGTATAATACTACTGACATGGCATATTTAAGGTTAGGGTTATATGACTATAGGTTAATAATTTTGTTGGTATACCATCCTTTTTATAGTGTTTATTTTTATGAATTCATCACTGACACTCCTGTGGTTTCATGTTTTACAGCTTCTCCAAGAAAGAACATTTTCTCCAGACTCTGAATTCATACTTAGTGTCAATAACACAGCCTCACATGACTTACTGCTTAATCATTACATGGCTCTCTTAAAATCATGATTCTGATCGGTTAATTGCAGCATTTAGGACCACAGTTCAGCATGATAATTAAAATGTGAGAATAAAAGTTTTCGCAAATCTGTACACTATAGACAAACATTGTGCTCCTCTTAAAGTGTACCAACAGGCATTTGGCATAATTTGAAAAAAGATTTAGAATGATCTCCTGTTGTAAAATGGGCGATGACTAAGACAGTCTGGTCAGCGGATAGCAATCACTGCCGTAGGCTTACAATGTTAAAAAAAAACATTGTCTTTGTGAGATGGAGAATGAGGGAAAGGCAGATACAGAGAGTAGTCTGCCCCCTCACCTCCCACACATCGACCCAGCTCAGGTAAACAATGCTCTAACACACAGCTCTCCGGTGAGATCTTTTTCTCTTACTTCTCTTTCCTTCCATCTCCTTCTGTCCTCTGGAGTCTTTTCTCTTTTCTTTCCCTTATGTCTCTTTACTCCCTACCTTTTCTCTCTCTCTGCCTGAGGACAATATGCTTCTACATTACAGCCCCAATTGGTTTCAACCATCTTCAGACATCTCTTTAGCATAGAGACACACATGATGTTTTCCGTGTGAAACCGCTTTTATTACCTACTGTATCTGTCTCTGTATAGCTTAATCACACTGTAATGTCTGGACTACACTGAGGCCAGTGTCCAGATGCTTCCTTGTACCTGCCCAAATATTATTTCTTAAAGATTTCACTGGATGCACACATTTTTCTTTTACCCAAAATTAACAACCAATAAGACAGACGATATGTGCTACACATGCACACACATACAGTGCATCCGGAAAGTATTCACAGCGCTTCACTTTTTCCACATTTTGTTATGTTACAGCCTTATTCCAAAATGGATTAAATTCATTATTTTCCTCAAAATTCTACAAACAATACCCCATAATGACAATGTGAAAGAAGTTTGTTGAAATATTTTGCTAATTTATTAAAAATAAAAAAATAAAAAATATTCACAGCCTTTGCTCAATACTTGAAGCACCTTTGGCACCAATTAAAGCCTCAAGTCTTTTTGAGTATAATGCTACAAGCTTGGCAAACCTATTTTTGGGCAGTTCAATCGGGTTTAAGTCTGGGCTCTGGCTGGACCACTCAAGGACATTCACAGAGTTGTCCCGTAGCCACTGTAAAAAATAAATCTGTAAAATAACGGGAAAAGTACTGGCAGTTCATTACCTCATTACCTGAAGTTCAAAATTCTAAATACAGGTAAAACACCTGTAAAAAATAAATACAGAACATTCCGCTAAATTAATACAGTACATTGTGTCCTATTTTAACAGATTTTTTTTAGAGTGCACTCTTTTGTTATCTTGGCTGTGTGTTTAGGGTCGTTGTCCTGTTGGAAGATGAACCTTCGCCCTAGTCTGAGGTCCGGAGCGCTCTGGAGCAGGTTTTCATCAAGGATGTCTCTGTACATCTTTCCCTCGATCCTGACTAGTCTCCCAGTTCCTGCCGCTGAAAAACATCCCCACAGCATGATGCTGCCACCACCATGCTTCACTGTAGGAATGATATTGGCCAGGTGATGAGCGATGCCTGGTTTCCTCCAGACATTATGCTTGCCATTCAGGCCAAAGTGTTCAATCTTTGTTTTTAATCAGACCAGAGAATTTTGTCTCTCATGGTCTGAGAGTCCTTAAGGTGCCTTTTGGCAAACTCCAGGCGGGCTGTCATGTGCCTTTTACTGAGGAGTGGCTTTCATCTGGCCATTCTACCATACAGGCCTGATTTATTCATCAGGCCTGTATGGTGCTGCAGAGATGGTTGTTCTTCTGGAAGGTTCTCCTCTCTCCACAGAGAAATGCTGGAGCTCTGTCAGAGTGACCATTGGGTCACCTCCCTGACTAAGGCCCTTCTCCCCAGATCGCTCAGTTTGGCCGGGTGGCCAGCTCTAGGAGTCCTGGTGGTTCCAAACTTCTTCCATTTACGGATGATGGAGGCCACTCTGCTTATTGGGACCTTCAATGCTGCAGAAATTTTTCTGTACCCTTCCCCAGACCTGTGCCTTGATACAATCCTGTCTCGGAGGTCTACAGACAATTCCTTGGACTTCATGGCTTGGTTTGTGCTCTGACATGCACTGTTAACTGTGGGACCTTATATAGACAGGTTTGTGCCTTTCCAAATCATGTCCAATCAACTGAATTTACCACAGGTGGACTCCAATCACGTTGTAGAAACATGATTATCAGTAGAAACAGGATGCACCTGAGCTCAATTTTGAGTGTCATGTCAAAGGCTGTGAATACTTATGTACATGTGATTTTTTCGTTTTTTATTTTTAATAAATTTGCAAATATTTCAAACAAACTTCTTTCACGTTGCCATTATGGGGTAATGTTTGTAGAATTTTGAGGAAAATAATGAATTCAGTCCATTTTAGAATAAGGCTGTAACATAACAAAATGTGGAAAAAATGTAAAGCGCTGTGAATACTTTCCGGATGCACTGTATATGGATGAGAAAATCATTAATAACTACGGTCACTTTAGCTGAAGAAAAAAAAAAAAGTAATTTCTTTAGCACACAAGTCAGCAAAAATGCAGGCTTAAAGTCTGTATAGTCTTTTTCCCTTTTACCAGTGTTAAGATTGTACCCAAATTACCACATTATAATGTTCAATTTCATTAAGCCATTAAGTAAACTCATGAGATAAAGGCCCTAAAAACTCCCTAAATAGTGTTATCTGGGCTTGTGATTTTATTTACTGATCCTTAATAGCAAGCATTGCATTAATTTGTTTTTGCATGTCTCGTAGTTAACACACTCGTGCAAAAGAAAAAGTTGACACAGCATCTCATGTGGTATTAGTTCAATATGAGCAGACATGATTTATGAATGGGTTTAGCACAGTAATTAGCTTGCTGTTTTATGTATCCAAGGGGAAACGACCTGCCGTGGCCACAGCTCAATTCACGGTATGGAGGAACAGCTAGAGTGATACACTGTTATGGGAAGCCTGATCTGTGACTGAACATTTCTCAATAACATATACTGTATGCTTTTGATGGCCCACTTTAGACATTCTACTAACTACAAGTAACTTTGCAACTACATGTCAACTAACTTTTATTAAAGTATTAGTAGACAATTTTTTTTTTTTTACTATTTTATAGTATTATTACTTGATATTGTACTTTTCTAAAATAGAACAATGATCATGGGCAAAGAACCACATGCACACACAAGGTTTATGATTGACAACTGTATTTAAATGCATGATGGACTCTATATGTATGCCTACTGCCTACGTATCTCCACCAAAATGTCAGTGTTATGCTCGCTTCTGGTATATTCTCCCATAGCAAACAGTGGTAGTTGTAAACTCTTTTAGTTATATTTCTAATGTGTTGATTACAACTAATTATATTATAATAGAGTATATTGTATATATTATTAATTATAATAAACATAATATTTCAGTATATTATATTAAAACATAACTTCTAGTAATGAGTTCCAAAAGCTTTAAATACCTTAAAGGGTTAGTTCACCCAAAAATGTTTGTGAAAATGAAAATTTTGGGTGAACTAATCCTTTAAGCATAAAGGTAGATCGTATCAATATTGCTTTCTCCTGTTGTGTGACCCTTCCTCAAGATTTAATTTTGTGATCATGCATAGGGTCAATTATTGTATGGAACACTAGTCACTCATGAAATTGCGATAATTAACATGAGAACCATAGCAAAGCTTTGAATTCTCACAGCCACCATAAACTACAAACGAGAATGAGGTCCAAAATAGTCACATCACAGCACTAGCAACTAGCTATTTAGTTCAATTCAATTCTGTACACATACCAATGCAGGTTTTATACAAATGGTGCTGTCACTATACCTGACTTTTTAGAGGGTAAACTCAGTTGTAGAATGTGGGTCCCTGCTGTGAATTACTGAACTATCTGTGTAAAGAACTCAGTTAAGCGGAGTGACAACCATATTCAGCTGTGTATTTGGCCCTTAGGTACTAAGAACAGAGCAGCTGAACTATAGCTAAAGGACAACCAACATGTAAAATTCACATTTCGTGTAGGGGTTAGTAAATCTGAAATCATTGACAACAACAATATAATAATAATAACAATAAACAATAACAATAAATAATAAATAAATAAATAGATAATAACAATAAATAATAATAATAATAATTATATATATATATATATATATATATATATATATATAGATAGATAGATATATCGATAGATAGATAGATAGATAGATAGATAGATAGATATCTACAGATAATTACAGCTGTAATTAATTTCTGTAATTACATCTATAATTACATTGATGAGCCTTCCCTTAAACCTTAAACCACCCTTAAACCTACCCATACCACCACACCTGTGCCTAACCTTACCCGTATCCCACCTCAGTAGCAGCAAAAGTGTTTTGCAATGGAATTTAAACACAATAAGTTACATTGTACTTATTTTTTGAGGTAAGTACATAGTACGTTAAGGACACCTAATATAAAGTGTGACCAAAATATTCATTATCCTACGACTGAAGTGCTGCTTTGGTTTGATTTGTCTGCAGTGATGCATAAATGACAGACATTTGAGGTTCTTTGATGTTGGATTTTTGCCTACAACCACCTGCCCATTAGTATTGTATTGTAAACCCTTAGTACTTCAACATGCTGGAACAATATTTACAATATTTTACGTTTTTGAAGCTCTTTGGTGGTTGACTGTGCCGATTCCATAGTTTTTCTTAATCCTATTCCCCATACAGTTGGTCTTGTAAATCTGCACCCTCCATATGCTTTATTAATGAACAACTGTCTATATGTAGCTGACCGTTTCAAATTCTTGATGCGCGTCCAGACCATGAATAACTTTCCAGTAACTTATAGAGTTTCATGCATTTGAGGAATTCTAATGGCATTGTCAAAATACATTAAAAATGTGATTCATTGCTTTTTTTTTAATGGTTCCAAGACTCTCATGAATAGCACATTAATAGTAAATGTTTTGTTCATTACCATAAATGATTTAGAATATTGCTTGCAAGTCTTTCAGCTAGTTTTATTTCATTTAATATACAATCAGCTTTCTATTGTACATTATACTATACCCAGAGAATACAACTTGCCAGGATTGAAAAGACTAAAATTGATGCTGTGTAAAAAGACAACCTGGAGATATTAGACCTTCTTGGTGGTCCTAGCCACAATGACATGCTATATGCTAACATTTTATTTTCTTACATATATATTTTTCTGCATACAGAGAGAACATAACCAACTGAAATAGGCTACAATAGTCTACAATCCAGAAAATCCTCAGGCAATCTCCACATTTCATGTGTTTTTTTTGTTTTGTTTTTTTTTAATGATAAGGATAACAGGAATTTTTAATTGAAAAATTTTGAGTATATATCAGTTATTAACATAGCTTTCTTGTTTTTTTTTTTTACCAATTTAAGAGACTCAAAATATATGTCAGTTTCAATTTGGAATAATTTAAAACATGGTCTTGATTTGGAAAACTTTGCTTTATGAATATGGAACTTACCTAATAAAATAAAGAGATTTACAATATTACATAAATTTCTATCTTTACAGTCAAAATAGGTAATAATCTGTTTCCCTTCAAGTGTGATTGTATGTGTTGTTTTAGATGCCATATAATTTTCAACACTTTTCCAGAATGTAATACAAAATGAACAACCATAAAAGAGATGGGTTAACGATTCTTGTTCTGTCTTACAAAAACTACAATAATTCTCAACAGGCGTGAATTTTGAGATAAACAAGTTTGTAGGATATATATTATAAAGTATTTTCAAATGTAATTCCCTAACTTTGTTTGTGATACAAAATCTAAAAGGAACAAGCCACGCCCCATGCCAATTAATCTCAGTAAATTGAGAATTTCAGAAAAATTTCCCATGAGGTGTTATTTTCTTTAAATTTAGAAAGCATTTTCTGATATGCTTATTAGTACAATTGCTGCTCATAATATCCATACCGTTTATATAAAGAGTAAAATTAAAGCTAGGAACTTCATTTTGTTTTTTATAACTTTTCATTAGTTCTAATATGCCATTAGGTATAGATTTGAAAACTGAGTTATATTCTTTGAACGTTATCGGGAATGCCTTCTCTCTGAGAAAAGGATTCATAGTTAAGTAATTGGTTATTACAATCAAAAAGGTCTTTTAAAAAAATAATGTCTCTATCGATCCATTTCTGCAAATAGAGTGACTTGTTCCCTTTAGTGATGCATTCATTATTCCATAAGATGGACTTGTGTGGAGAAAAGTTGTGAGAATGACATAGCTTCCAGGCCAAAAGAGCTTGTTGATAAAATTGGGATAGTTTTAGTGGCAATCTTGTAATATTGTAGTTACATTTCAATAAAAATTTTAGGCGTCCTACACTATTAAAAATGTTGTTGGGGATAAAGTACCATAAGGACCCTGGTGCTCTCAAACATTCCTTTAACCATTTCACCTTAAAGGTATAATTCAAGTCCCAAAAGTCCAAAAGTTCAAATCCACCTTCATCCTTAGAACCAAAGAGCACCTCTTTTTTAACATGATGGTGTCTGTCTTTCCACACAAAATTTGTAAATATGGTATTTATGTCTTTACATGTTGAATCATGGACATTAAGAGAGAGGTGCAGGGTAGACAAATCTTGAAATCCCTTCTGCTTTAGTCAAATGAATCCTTCCTAAAATAGAAATGTCTCTTTGAAGCCATAAATTCACCACATTTCATGGTGAAAAAGATCTCTTGTGAGTTGTGGCAGGGACTTAATGACCAACTGTTTGGTTAGCGCCAGTTGCTGGACAGCTGGCTGCCAAAAACACCATAGATCAAATTTGACCAAAGTAACACTGACTGGAACTAGATATCGACCGATATATCATGTTCCCGATATTTTTCCCGATATTTAAGCATTTTCCCATAATCGGGTATGGGTTTTGTAATATCTGTTTCACCAAATGGGGCTATCTTGTGACCGTTTTGAGAATTGCGCGCAAGACCGCCATTAAAGCACTGAATCTGAGGGGAAATGAGTCAACAACGGTGTTCAAAGGTAAAATAACTTGCCTTTCTTAATTAATAAACTTTATTTAACATAACAGCCATTAATGCAGAAGTGAGATGTGCACAAATAAGATATGTTACATAAATGCTTATGTAGTTTAAACTTGGCGCTAAAAAATAGAGACGAACTGGCAGAGTCACATAATCCATCAAGTTTATTTGCCAATAAAGACGTAAGTTAACTTTACGTGAATTAAATATAATAATAATAATAATAATAATAATAATAATAATAAATTAATGAGAGTTTTGGCGTGTATATGGTACGCAGTTTTTCGCGTGCATATGATATGCACTTTATGGCGTATTATACGCACGAACCCCTCACCCAAAGAGAAAAACAGCACTCCGTCAGCAGGTAAGCTATTTCATAATCTAGAGACCGACAAAAAATATTAATAATTCTGATTACATGCCAGATGAGATGGACTCGGTAACTGCGCTGATGAATTCGCAGTTTTGTTTATTTTTCTGACAATGTTTGCGTATTCCAGCGAATATTCCAGCGTGTTCCGTTCTCTTCAGCCTATCAAACAACACAGAAACCTTTGAAAACTGTAGTTTAAAGCGAATGCTTATATTTATAGGGAGTTCATAGAGTCCCCTGTCATTTATTTATGTTCTCCGAGAATTTGCCTGTTGTTAATATGCTGTTATAAATAAAAAGATGCAACAGCAGTAATGCTTTTTGTAAGTAATTTTTTATGTTAATGTTTTATGCTTTTCTAATTTGTTAGAATTATTTTTACATGCTATATTCATTACCTTTTGGTTTACCTTATCAATTATTGTTTTTTAAACAAGACACTTTAGTGACAATGCACTGTATTTTTTTGCACTTGTTCAGACTATTTATTGATATTTATTGTGTGTTTTGTTTTGTATGCATGGAGGGAGTGAAATAGCAAAAATTACAGTATTTAAAAAGTGTTTAATAAAACAGTTTGTTCAGTTCAGTGCTGTTGTTATAATTGTCAAAAACAGAAATAAAACAATAAATAAATATAGTTTCTATATATTGGTTATCGGGCACATAAACATGCAAATAATTGGTATCGGTTATGAAAAATCAATATCGGTCTGGAACCCAACATAGTGAACCATCTCTCTCTGCTGTTTAGATGTGTGGTTGCCTCTGAAAACTATCAACTGACCAAGATTCTTCATTTATGTCCTGGCTGATGGACCAGTGTACACTGCAACATCTGTACACCTCACTTTACCACCTCTAGATAGATGGGATGGGTGCGACTGCATGGGACCTCATATGTCAAGATACTGTACACATTTATAATCCTTTTATAATGAATGCCTTTTGATATTTGCATTTAGAATTTAACATTTAGCAACCCTGCTGTCTGGCTGATCAGAACAGGCCTGCAACCCATGTTTGGGATCTTCAGAAATCTTCACATTCAGTTGACAAATGCAGTGCTTTAATTTTCCATCATTGGAGGGGATGATCGTTGATGTGCATTGTGATGTGTGTTCTTGTAAGAGCTTAAACAGTCCTACTACTGTATATAAACAGTTGTGGTCAGAATTATTGGCACCCCTGGTAAATATGATCAAAGTAAAAACAAATCTGCTTTTTTTAATCCTTTTGATCTTTCATTAAAAAAAAAAATCTAACCTTTTATTGAAGTAAAACAACTGAAAGTGGGGAAAACTCACATTATGAAATAAATGTTTTTCTCCAAAACACATTGGCCACAATTATTGGCACCCCTAGAATTTTTTATGAGTAAAATATCTCTGAAGTATATTCCCATTCATATTTACATTTTTTTTAGCACACCAGGGTGACTAGGAATATAAAATTGTCCAGCCATGACTTCTTGTTCCACAGGAGTATAAATATGAGGAAACACAAAGGCCAAATTCCCTAATCATCCATCACTATGAGTAAAGCCAAAATATATATGTGCAGCAAAAGATTGTTGAGCTTCACAAAATAGAAAGTGGCTGTAAGAAAATAGCTAAAGCATTGAAAATTGCCATTTCCATCATCAGGGCAATAATTAAGAAGTTCCAATCAACTAAATATGTTATGAATCTGTCTGGAAGAGGATGTGTGTCTATGGAGGAGAATTTGAGTGGCCAAAGACTCTCCAAGGATGCAAGGATAAAAAGTACCCCATGCCCATGGTTAAATATATGGCTGGATCTTTAATGTTGTGGGCCTATTTTTTTGCTGGAGGTCCTGGACATCTTGTTCAGATAATTGGTTTCATGGATTCTAGCAAATACCAACAGATAAAAAATCAAAACCTGACGGCCTCTGCTAGAAATCTTATAATGGGCCTTGTTGGTTCTTCCATCAGGACAATGATCCAAAAACAAACATCAAAATCAACACACAAATGTGTCACTGAGCACAAAATGAAGCTTCTGCCATGACCATCCCAGTCCCCTGACCTGAATCCTATAGAAAATGAGTGGGGTGAACTGAAGAGAAGAAGCACCATCATGGATCTGGGAATCTGAAGGATCTGGAGAGATTCTGTATGGAGGAATGGTCTCTGATCTCTTGTCAGGTGTTCTCCAAACTCAATCAGGCATTATAGAACAAGACTCAGAGCTGTTATCTTGGCAAAAGGAGGTTGCAAAAAGTATTGAATAAAAGTGTGCCAATAATTATGGCCGACGTGTTTTTGGAGAAAAGCATTTATTTCATAATGTGATTTACCCCCCACTTTCAATTATTTTACTTCAGGTTGGATTGGTCCTATCACCCCAAGGATGAACTTTATGTTTTCTATTACTTTAGTTTTGCTTCAAGTGGTAAATTTCACAAAATAGATCTTTTTCTTTTCCTCATTTTTTTTTAGCCTTTAGTTTAGAATGTCCTGCAAAGTCATCAAACACTGGAAACACTGCAGATTAGTTTTTGAGTATGATGACATTACATACTACAAATAACTAGTATATACTATATATAACATTGTTATACAAATGTTATATATTAGTATATAAATGACATTGATATTGTTAATAAATAACATAATTACATTAATATGTATATAATTTACAATTTATAACATAAAACATAAATCAGTAAATATAAATCAACATGCTTGAAATCTTTTTTAGATTTAGTGAAAATGTTGCAATGTTTAATACGAAAATAAATGTGATGTGTCTTCTTAACTTTTGTGTAACCCACGGTCATGCATTGTAATGGACACATATCTTATGTGATTTATACTCACTTAAGATGAATCCCACTTGAAATTCACTTCGCAGGCCACTATTGGACGATTGGAACACACCCTGACTGTGTAGCAGTTGTTTAGAAAAACCCTATTCTCCCCTTCCCTTCCCTTCCCTTCCCTCCTCTCCTCTCCTCTCCTCTCCTCTCCTCTCCTCTCCTCTCTCCCCTTATTGGTTGAATTTGATGAGATTTGAAAGTTCCCTATAGGCTGAAAGCCTAGTGGAGAGTTGTTGCTGTTGCTAGGTTCCTGTTACTAGGATGGGCTGTCGTGCCGGAAGGGGGGTGGGACACACACAATGAATTATGGATGAATGATTTTTTTCTCTCTTTTTTTGTGTGCAGAGTAGAGAGAGGACTCATCTGTGATGCAGATGAGAGGGGAGTGAGTGAGAGAGAGAGAGAGAGAGAGGATGAAAAAGGGGGGTGTCTCAAACCCTAGGGCAGGCGTTTGGCAGAGTCCTGGTTGCTGTGGTAACCAGATGCAGAAAAATGATGTTGATTCTCATGCAAAGGCGAGGTTCAGAGTTCACTATCTGTTATTTGTTCAGCAGGAGCAGCAGGGAGTTGGCCTCTTGATCTTAACTGACCTCCACTAACCTAAGAGATTAGCCACTGATGAGTGACAAGGCACTGAGAGAGGAAAGGAGAGAGATGTAGCGGGAGGAGGGAGAAAGGACAGTCAGATAGGAGAGGTCTAGAGGAAAATTGGGGAGGAGTAGGGATGAAATGAGAGAAAAAAACATCTGAAGTATGAAGAGAGAAGGATGTGCCTATATAACAGCAAATGTGAAATAGGATGAGACCCTTATTGGACCACTTTGGCTGTCAATATGAAGAGCAAAGTTACACACAGACATGTCCTCCACATTTAGCCGAAATGAACGGCATGTCTGACCACACAGAGTCTGATCAGCACTTTCCAGTGTTTATGTAACTTTGTCAGAATGCAGATATAGTTGTTGCAGCTTATTGTTCCGCGTGACACATTTTGTTTTTCAGTCTTTTATTCACCTTTTTCTTGCTGTGAATCACAGTCTCATTAAAATGCGCAATCAGCTCTCCACCTCAGTCTAAACGTGCGGGTCGTCTTCACAATGGCTGCGAGCATTTTTAATAACACGTTATTGAATTTTCGCACAATGAACATAGGGAAGGATTTTGCAGTGACAAGCGCATGATATTTCATCCTTTATATAAGAAAAGGAAAACACACACATGCTTGATACAAAGGTTTTTTTTTTAACTAGTGCAGCTGTTCCCTTATAAAGCATGTGAAGCTTTCGTATGAAATCGGGCCGACTAGCCTCCTGTGCTGAGAAGGTATAAAAGCCATAATTACCATAAACAGATGAAGGACAATATGGAGACTGCTGTTTCAATGTCACAAACACAGAAACACATGCACATACACCTACAGTACACGGTGACAGCACATGGTCTCACAAAAAAATGAGCTCACTTGCAACACTAGGGGGGAGAATAAGGTCAGCAGCGTATTGTAAAACCTACCAATTATCTGGAATACAGACCCATATTGAAACAAATAGTCACACGTGTGGAAAAAGGCCACAGGAACATAATAATTGCCTAAATTACACATCAGCACGTTTCTGCTGATTCTACATCATTCTTTTCAGGATTTTCGAGTCAGATTGTGTTTTTAGTTCTTCAGGCTTATGTACTGCTGCTTGTTTAGCGTTTCTGCAAAGTCACAGATCTTACCATATATGATCATTTGTTAAAGGTGCAGTATGTAATATTAACAGCTAGTGATTGAAATGGGTACTGCAGTCCAAATTCAAATTCAATTCAATTCAACTGAGGACGCAACAAGAACGAGTACAATTGACTATGGAAGGCGACGAGCCTCACACTGTAAAGGCTTGTTCACACCGGGACGATTATCATGTGCGCTTATCACGACGTTTAATGCCTTGTGACTAAACAAAGGGCGGCGATGTGAGTGTATACACCGGCGCAAAACGGCAGGCGTAAAAGCGTAATTTTTAATAAACGCTTCGGGTTAGTTTTTTTGGTTTGACGCGCCGTGTTAAAAACTGGCCGACCAATGAGATTGCCGCTATTGTTCCAATGCCTGCACACGTCGATACCTAAGAAGAAGACGAAGTAAGTAGACGAAGAAGAAGATGCAACGAGGCAAGATGAATGTAGAGCTGCTGGTCTCTTTGGTGTCTGAACACAAAAAACTTTATGACAAACACCACATCGACTACAAAGATCTCGATAAGAGAGAGTTGTTATGGAGAGGAATTGCAGATCAAATAGGATTCGATGGTGAGTTTCCATTGAATCCTATTTGATATGCAATTAAATCAAAAGCACCATCTACTGTCAGGGAGTGAATTTGCACGTTCACTCTGCGCATCGCCAGTGAAAATCGATTGGGTATGAACACAAAGACGCAATGAAAAACGTCTCAATAAACGCTGCCAATAAGCGCGCACGATAATCATCCCGGTGTGCACAAGGCATAAGTTGATGAGTTGATTTATCTGCGTTTAATATATTCTCTGGGTAGGTTGGGTAGAATCTGCGATATCTGGCCCAGTTCGTTACGCATTCATGGCTGCAATAAGCTGTTTTCCACTAACCAACCAAACCAAAAACAGACATTCCGACACGGAACTCACATTTTGAAGTAGAATAACTGGCAGTAGCATAGTTTTTCAGAGAAACAAGTATGTGAACTTAGGGTGTTTCCTAAATATCTGCAAACATATTATGGCATTTTTATGCTTTAGTACAGTCAAAAAATGACAATCAGCACCTTTAAGTGTCAGAATTGTAAATAACCTCTTGAGCTTCCGTATCATCGTTGACCTCTGACTTTCAACTACAGAATCCATATCATTTAGGTGTCTAAATGCATCTGTGACACTAATATACCATGACATTCTTGTTAGTGCCGCTCTTTATCGTTAATAATTATGCGAGCACGGGGCGACGCCTCCTCGACTCCGAGCAGGAAAGGGAGGGAAAAGCCAATCTCAGTATGCAGATGGTTAAAGTCCCTGCGGAGAGGCAGGCCGATTAGATGTGTGTGGATAAACTCACTTACTCTGAGTGACAGTTTGCA
Organism: Coreius guichenoti; assembly: GCA_039654105.1. Classification (NCBI taxonomy): domain Eukaryota; kingdom Metazoa; phylum Chordata; class Actinopteri; order Cypriniformes; family Gobionidae; genus Coreius; species Coreius guichenoti. Next base: position 29,061,044 of record CM077168.1, read on the forward strand.
ATATTGGGGTCACGGAGGTGACCTCCGTCGACGACACTGATGAAAACGAGGAAAAAAGAGGAGACAAAATGCCAGAAGTGTCCCCTGATGCATGATGGGACAGGGATGAAAGCTTGTGAAATGTCAGTCTGTTTTTTCTCTCCTTGTTTGTGTTGTCAGCCCCTCCTTGTGCTTCCTCCATGGTTAATAACTGTGCGAGAGCATGAGGTGTAATGAGAGGAGATTCTTATTCAGATCAGGAGATTTCCCTTATCTAACTCTCACTTCCTCACCAAGGAAGTAACCTTGGGTGTTAAATCATCTGGTGTAACCAAATGTATATACTGTACATATGCATGAATTCATGTTATATTGAATTCAATGTTATATTACCTACACAATATGCTCTACTGTCCAAAAGTTTGGGGTCTGTAAAACATTTTTTTATGTTTAAACATTTTGCCAGTCTCTTGTGCTCACCAAGGCTGCAAAAATACAGAAAAACAGTGAAACTGTAAAATATTATTACAAATTAAATGTGATATATTTTGAAAAATGAAATTTATTCCTGTGATGACAAAGCTAAAATTCAGTGTCACATGATCCTTCAGAGATCATTCTAATATTAATGATTCTTAATATGTCTTAATATTTTTTGTGGAAACAGATATTTTCAGGACTTCAAAAAGTTCAAAAGAACAGCATTTATTTGAAATAGAAATCTTCTGTAACATTATGGGCCCCATCATTCACCCGGCGCAATGTGACGCCAGGCGCGATGCAAGTGTTTTATGGTAGTTTTAGCCCAACACAGTTATCATTTTCACGTCCAGCACCACATTGTTCAAAAAGCAAATGTACTCGTGCCCATCTGTTCGCCCATGGGCGTGCTTGTCTGAAAACGAGGTGTGTTCAGGTGCATTGTTGGCGCATTGCTATTTTGAGGCAACTGAAAATGACTGCATCATTGACCAACAAAAACCTGGTCTAAAGTCAATGGTATTTATTTTTTGCAGTATTTTTTGTGTTATTTAAAAAGGTGAATTAGTAATATGCGCCTATAGGCGAGTGCACAATGCGCATACACTCTGCTTATTATACACACAGGGACGCACAGCAGCACACAAACATTTTTAAATATTAAAAATAAAAGGATTCCTCTCTGGAGAAGCATTCGGTCTTTTCCGTCGTTAAACTAGCAAAAGTGGATTCGGACGCGCCTTAAGTGCACCTGCGCCATGCGCTTCAGACCACGTGCTCAGACCGTTAAAATAGGGCCCAAAGAATGTCTTTACTGTCACTTTTGATCAATTTAATGCATTCTTGCTGAATAAAAGTATTAATTTCTGTCCAAAAAAATTTAACTTTTTAACTGAGTGGTAGTGTTGATTTTTAAAATTGTTTATAACTTTAATGTAATGTTATTATGTAAATGTTATGTATGTTTTAATAAACCTTGCTATGTAATAATAATAATAATAAAATGTATAATGCATTTTGTTAACTTTATTATATTTTAATTTAAATAATTATAAAACCAACCTCTTTTGTTTTGTATTACATTGTCTCTAAAAGAGTCTGGCGAGGGCATGAAAGATGCTTCATAAAGAGCTCCATCCATATTCCAGCATATGAAAGCATTGGGTGAGTGGGAACGCTTGTGTGTGTATGTGTGTGTGTGTGTGTGTGTACAAACTCCTATTCATGTTTCCTCTATTCACTAAGTCCATTGCAGTGGAGAACATGGTGAGAGTCCCTGCCTTGTAGCACCATGTTTAAAAAGCTTGTTTGTGTGATTTATAGGAGATCAAAGCAAGCAGGGGTCCTGGCCAGACATGAGACGCTACTGCTGCAATCTGCTCCCCTCTCATTACAGCCCTGCACATTCAGATGGGAGAAAACAAGCCCAGCTTCAGTCAGCCATCTCAAGGAGACCTGGATCACTTCCCACATGCCTCTTCTGGAAGTCGTCCAAGCCAAACAGCACCAGGGTTCACCATTGTTTTTAGGGGTAAAACTGACTACCTGTGCAGACACCTATTGATCAAACAGGTACTTTTAATAGCAGCCTGTTTTCAGAAATGCTGCTGGTAAACCAAGAAGTGCTTACTAGATTATCTAAAGACCTTCTGATTTTAGACCAACAAACTATGTCAGGTCTTTCGCACTATATGCCTAAAGATATTTATTGGAAATATGTATCCTAGTCTGCAAAAAGGAAAGTCACACAGCCTAGCATTTCAGAGAGGCCCAATTGGCTAGCTCTCTGAATATCTCTTAGGTGGACAAACTGCATTATAGCTATTATATATATATATGTTGTTATGTGATGTAATCATTTCCACAGCAAGCTTGTATACACCAAACTGCACTTAAACATGAGATTCTCTTTGTCATCCTTTTTTGGTTTGACTCAGCCTATTTCTAAGGAGGGTAACGGGTGCAAAGACATGATTATGAGCTGGATTGGAACTGAGTTTGAAGTACTATTGAAGGGAATCTCCTATTGAAAAGGGTCCTCTTAAAGAGCTGGGATACTGGGCCAGTGATTGTCAGAGGGGACTTGGGAATAATATAGAAAGATAATTGGGTTTCTAAGTGAGCTTCACTACAGGGCTCTGATTGAGTCATGCTCTTGAGGACTTCTAATCGTAACTTTTAGTCCTTTCACAGTGAAAAATTCTGAGCTGGGAAATCTCACTTTCTTCACATCAGTAAGTGATATCAGAATATTGTGGGAACCCTTACACATGAGATGCACTGACCATGTTCATAATATCTGTAATGGCGATGAACTCAAGAGACGGAGAAGAGCAGGATTCAGGAGCAGAGTGTTATTAATAACAACTACAAAAACCGAGGAACAGAACTGAGGACAACACACACAGGAAACACAAGGGTTTAAATACACAATGCTAACTAGAGGAGAGACTAACTAGACAGGAACTAAGCAAAACTCCAAACTAAAAGTCCAAAACATGACAAAAGCACGGAGAACTGAGGGCAACATATCACAATCTAAAGTGGTTTATGTAATAATTGAACATAAATTAGCATGAACCAATGAGTTCTTTGTATTTATAAAAATACATGGAACAGCATGGCACATAATGTTGTTTCCTAACATTTTCCTTAGAACGTGTTGGCATATCAATGGGTGCTGCTGTAAATAATTACACTTTTAAATGATAGATTACATCGTGATTTATTTGCTAAGAACATTGTCACTTCTGAAAACAACAATATATTCAAGCCCAAAACTATCTAAAATCAAGACATGACAAAGGCATTCTATTATTAAATGGTATTAAAAACATTAGTAATAAAACATTTACCTTTGCTTCTAGTCCTGTGCCACAAGTGTATCTCTGCCTTCAATCATATTTAACAATTCACAGCCTGCATTACAAATTTCAATAGTACTTTAGATAAGAACTGATTAGTCATTTGAATTGTTCTATCTGTTAGTGTGGGCGTTCTGTGTAGCTTTGTCTTTCTGCAGTTTCTAGCCAGTTTTCTTTTTTATCCTCTAATGCAGTGGCAGGTAGAAGTAAAGCTCTTACAGAAACACCCAAGGTCATTTGTGGTCATTAACAGTCAAATGCTTATGTACTGATTTAACTTGTGTTTTTATCTCTCCGCTCTGAATATTTCCCTTAAAACAGCATTTCTGATGCTACTTGTTCGATTTAGTAATCATCAGCGAGGCTCATCTTTTAGTTTGAATCTGTATTTTTATTTATTCATTCATGTAAATTATATAATTCTGAGGATACTAAGCTTTGAATTCTTTGAATTTTGTTATGATTGTGGCACATAACATCTACTCCCATTACTTGCAAACTAAGTTTTGGAGAATTTTGGACATTTTTGGTCACTTGAGGTCTTGAGCTGACAATTTCAAGGAAAACATGCAAATAGGCCCTAATTTGCAGTTCTAGTGTGTCAGTGAATGTAATGAAACTGAATAATTTAGAACTAATAGTAATAATAGTAATACCTTTCTTTGACACACAGGCATTGTGGAAGTAAAAATGAGATATCTTCCTGTGAGAGTGAAAAGAAAATGGATAATGACACTCTGATTTAAGCAACTTGGAACAGACGAGAATAATCAGAATGCAAATTATTAAGGACAATTTCAATGGATGAATTTTAAAATAAATGATAGTGAAACTAAGTTAATTAAAAAATCAGCTTGAGTTAAACTAGTTGTCGCCAAACGCAATAATTAATCGTGTAAGCAGTGCTGAACGATACCAGGAAATATGAATTCCCTGAACGGGAGATGACAGCATATCACAATCCTGCATAATGCTCTAGTTGCTGCAGGAAGCAATTACCATACGTAGTTTTTTCTAATAAACTTGTATCTCTCTGATGACGACCAATTAAACATGCACAATTATGGTTACCATATAGTTATTCATAAGATGATTAGCATGCCCCCCTTACATTCAGATTGGCTGCATACTGATAAGACGCAGGTTAAGCGACAGATACATATGCAAATGGCATGCAAATCAACACACAGAAATAGCAGGAAGGCACATGGACATCATAAGTGCTGTCAATAATAGCACTGCAGACAGGAAATGAAGAGAGAGGTGTGAATATTTATGTATGCATCTAGGCGAAAAGTTTCTAAAGCATTTTTAACAATAATACAGTACATTTGTATTATGTATACATTAGTCTGTATTAGTTGTTCAAGGATGAGTAAAACAGAAAACGGCCCTTTTTTCTCATTTACCTCCAGATATTCCAAATGAAGCGTTCATGAACAGATTCAGGAGTGACAATACATGTGAAGAAAACTGTTGGTACAATATCTCTCATCCTGTCTTTCTCCCTCGATTATACACAAAATGATTCATGAATGCAATTATCACTCAAGCTTCAGCATTTTGAGATTTATTATGTTACTTTTATATATCGCGCACACACAAAAATAATATGTACAATTACATTTTGGCAGATCATTTTTAATCACATGGTTCATTCTGTATGTATAATCAATTAATCTATATGTAATAAAATCTGTTTATTAGTTGATCAAGAAATAATATATCACAACAACGAAAGTTGATTCCAAGGAGATCACAACTGTAGCACTGTAATATACTGTAGTATTCTCATTTTTGCATTAGTATTGCTCATCCATAACTATAAAGTGTAGTCACATGAACTCACTGTATAAGAACATAACTGCAGTGGACTAATACAGTGTAATACAACACCGCTAAGATCACATCTGCTTCACACAACACTTATATTTCAGATATTTCATATGCACAACTAGTGGATATGTAAAGATCAATTCGAGCAGCAAATACAATCTATGATTGCATGCCTAGTTGGCTAGTTGAATATCGTTCTAAACAATTATTTCAGTGCTATAGAATGTTACACACACTTAGTACAAAGAAATGTCTTATGCAATACAATGCGTCTGAATCTGGATAGAGCTTGAAATTGTGTCAATTTTCATAATAATCCAGGTTACACAGAGAAGAGAGGAAGAAGACAGGTTGGAAGTGCTTGTGAAAGTTTCCTTCACTGAGGCAGAGCTTTCAGGATGGCGTTCACCTCTTCTGCTACAGCAGTCAATGCAAACTCAAACTGTTCCTGAAGACAGAAGGAGAGAAAGTGGACGCTAAGTAACATTTTACACTAAGCACAATGGATGCCAGTGACATATTTTGCAGAATAAAGGATACCTAAAGGGAATATAACAATAATAATAAAAAAGGACCGTCAGAAGAAGATGAAGAACACCAATGTGTGCATTTTCCTTGTGTAGATGTGTGTTTAAAACTGCAGAGAATGTGACTCAATGTGTTCTGTTCAAACTATGACTCAAAGTCTGTCTCTTCCCTGAGGGCCACCCTGTGAACATCGATCATTGTCTGAAGAGCGACCCTCAAATCTACCGTTTGAAACTGAAGCCTCCCACCGCAGGCCATGGAATAAACCAAGCTAAAGTGGGCGTTAAGTTAGATGCAAAGCTTCACAAAACAAGAAACGGATAAAAATCCCTCTTGAATTAACATTTACAGGCACTTTTCAGTATTTTGAACCAACAAAAAATAGTCTCTAAAAACAGTGTAAAGCGAAGGTAAAAAGATAAACAACATAATTAAATATACTTTTTTATTATTTCGCTTTGTAGCAGCTTGTGCTGGAGACATATACCACCTAATGCATGCAAATGACCATAAATACATGAGAAAGATTTGATTATTTTCACAAATATCATTAACTGTCATATACAAGATGATTTGGAAAGAAAAAGACGAAAGTGCATAGTAAAGTGTAAATGTGACCACTTTGCCACTAGATGGTGTCACATTAATGCCTCAACGTTCTCCAGACATGATGAGGTATTGCTGTGGATATTTATCTGATCAGTCAAGCTGTTTATGAGCTTCTCTTCCAAGGTAAACAAAAGCCGGAGAACTCATGTAGCTGCTAATGCACAAAACATTCCTATTCTGGGCCAGGAATGGAGAGGGGAGAATGGATTTTAGGAGGCAGACCAATTTCACACACGAGTACCTGCTTTGAGAGTGTTCTAAAAGTGGAGGGCGAGGGGGCATCCTTTGGACATATGTTGTCTTTTGGTGCAACAAAGAGATGAGGTATTGACTGAGCAGGCTAGTACAGTAAAACACAATTACTGTACTGTACAGTCCAGGAATTAGCAGATTTAACAAGCAACAGAACTTGAAAACTTGAAACCTGTTATGTTAGGCTTAAGGTAAGTAATTAAAAAATGAATGTATTATTTTTGTTCTTTTTAATAAAGATTTTCACGGTTAAAAGTGACTCAAAACATAACAGCAAGTACCAAGATGTACAAGAGCAATCATTAGTTTAAATTGCATGATTATAATTATATTACACTAGTAATAATAATAATATTTTGCTGATGCAAACATTAAGATCAGAACATTAGTGTCAGGCATTACAAAAATATACAGTCACAGAATATCTACAGTGTGACTATAGCAACTGATATGGATGCAGACTTGCTTAAAAAAAACGCAGCAATTGTTTTTTCATCATTCAATCATTACTATTTTAAAACATCTTGTACATTCTCATGGTTGTTGGTACATTTTGTTAACTTGCAGTTACTTTAGAAAGCCATTAAAATTGACTCTCTGCTGGAGGAACAGCTCTGGCTTTCATTCGAATATTACAAATTTGTCGAATATCATGATAAATTAACCAAAAAAACAAATAATAAAAAAAAAACAGTAAAGTAGCTGATTATTCTGTAAAGCAGGTTGATTGCTCCAAAAAATATATTCACTAAGCTGAATACATGAAAAATGAATAACAATAACCTAATAGACAGGAAGCGAATATACTACTAATATTTACAACTTATATAATACCACTTTCATTATTTTTAGTATCCTCTAAATAGATTTGCAAACTGAATGCTATCTTTTTCACCACAATCCATGGAGGCTCAATATCTAGTTTAGATATATAGTTTACATTGGCTAACCAGGTATGATAGTAAGGGCTTTATCTTTTATAAACAGCAGCTAATGTAATTCAGTATGGCTCTGAGGAGGGGGCTGCCATTTGCTCATCTTGCTATCTCTGAACACAGGACTGCTAAATATATGTTAAAAATCATAAAAATCATAGACTGCGTGAGACATTCTAGGCCCTGCTGGCTGATGTTCAAAACGTTGTTGTTTGCGACATCAAAAGGACGCGTTTGTCATGGAAGAAGTGATCAATTACAAGTTAATTTTCTGAGCCTGGCTTTTGGTGCTTTATTGACTATGTGGTTTTAGATTACAAATCGATGTTAATTGTAGCAGTGTGGTTAGGGTCGTATTGTACATGACATCTCGGGACGATATGTGGAGGTGAAATTGCACTTGTGCTCGGTTGCTTAACGGGCAACTAACTGAACTTTCCTTTCTGATGATAAAGTTATCATTATATTAAACTGAATAATAGTATTGCCATTAATATTGAATTATTGTTATATGACATCCAATCTGCCTTGGAGAGAAATATCCATGAGAGAAAATTAAAGCAGTACTAGCAGTGCTACTAAAAAAAAAAATCTACATCTACATCTAAATCTAATTTTCTCACAGAAATATTTTTTTATTTGAAATAATTTATTATTTAAAAAATGTATATTTTTGTAAATTCTTTTATTTGATTCTAGTTTAAGTACAACATCTAACACCTAATGTCCATCATCTCACACCTCCATGCTGTTCTGTAAGCGGAGAGTTTTACATGCTGTCTTACCTTGGTCTGTACCATGCCTGATCTCTGGTCTCTCAGGTGCTCCAGGGTAGCAGCAATATCAATCTCCTTAGCACCTGCAACAGAGCCACATAACATGAGATCAAAGAACTGCACGTAATCACTGATCATCTTCCACTCTCTCCAGCACTCATTTTGCTCTACATTCTGTTGAGCAATTACATTATCCTTGTGTTGGACAAAGCTGATAGACTGTGTCTCTACCTTGTTCTTAGCTCACAATAAAGAAATGGAAAGGATCTAGCAGATTTGTTACTATATTTGTTCATCTTTGTTAACGTTAGTTAATAAAAACACAGCTGTTCATGGTTTGTTCATGTTAGTTCACGGTGCATTAACTAATGTTAATGTTAGTATTAGTAAATGTTGAAATTAACATTAACAAATATTAATAAATGCTTTATAAGTGCAGTTCATTATTAGTTCATGTTTACTAATGTAGTTAACTAACATTAACTAATGAACCTTATAGCCAATAAGAATCCACCCAACTTTAAAGAGCTTAAGCATTTAAAGTGGCAGACGACAAAACTGCAGCGTGCTTAAAATAAACAGAACAATATTGCCTGCTGGTGTGGATGATAGTTATCACATGTCTAAAAATGCATAGAAGTGCAAGGAGTTTAGTCAGATTGATGCAGTCACATAACATATTTTTTATTTGAATAAAACTGTTTAATTTAGATTTCTTGGTCACCTGAAAATATTTCCTGTTTCTAGTCTTTAATGCTTTGTCTATATTCAGCAGATTTAGCCAAGGCCTGCAAAGCATTTTTCTTGTAACACACATAAATCACTTACTGTACATTAGGAGATTCTGAGACTGTGGTTTTAATAACAGTAGAGCTCATGAAAACACAGATACTGAACCTGCACACAGTTTACATGAGGTAAAGCACTCATGTGGAGCTGTTGCTCTTGTCCATACAAATTTACAACGCCACCACTGATTGAACTGTAAAGTGAATATGAAAATTTTCACATGGCGGAAAGAGTGAAAAGGCTGATTAGGAGAAATCTCCCTTTCACCTTTAGCTTGAATGACTTTTTCTACAGGTCCATTGTTGTTTCTCCTCATAAATGAGAGGAGAGCAGGAGAGGTCTAACAAGGCCTTATTTCTCATTCATTCATTCTTCAAAAAGAAACGAAAGACTACCCCCTCCCTTCTGCACAGATTGATAGAGAGAGAGAGAAAGAGAGAGAGAGTTTGAGGGGTGAAGGAAAGAGAAAAGCCGGAATCCTTATAGATGCTTTCTGAAAGGAAGCGAGTGCAGCTGGGGTTCCAGCCTCAAAAGTGCTCCAACACTTTCATGTCTTAAGAAGTGCAAGATTCCGAAGTTTAGGGGGAAAGACAGAGAGCGAGCAAAGGAGGGGGCATCTAACAAGAAAAGCCTTTGGAATTAAAACAGCATTCTTCACTAATTTACAATTCATTCCTAGAGATGAAGAAAAGCGAATGAAAAATACGACGGGGTGTTTGAGGAAAAAAGGGAGCGGGAGCGAGAGAGAGAGAGAGAGAGAGAGGAGGAAGACATGACGAACAGGAGAGAGAAAAGGGGAATGGAAGAGGGAGATTTCTGTTGTTCAGGACTTTTTTGGGCTTTGATCACACAAGTGAACACTGGAAAGTGGGCAACCTGTGAGCCCCTCCTGCTTCCCAGAGAGCAGACAAAAGGAAGACGGAGGGGGCCGCTGAGGGCCGAGGCTCTGGGCCCCTGACAGCATGGGAAAGAGGCACAAATGTGGCGACTCTCTCCCTTGCATCTGCCCTTTGATCCCCCATTATGGAAAAAGCTACGGACCATGGTCGGGTCAGGAGTAGGGATGGACTGGTGACCAGAATAGAGAAGGATGGGGGGAAGCAAATGCATGGGTGACCTCACCAGATGGGGTCAGGAAGAATGGTGCCGGAGCTGGAGAAATGATTCGGACAGGTTATGAAGGCACCTGCTGTCTCCGTGGCTGGATTCACATGACTTGTTAAACTCTATGCAGCACTGAACGTTTAATATTTGCATGTGAAAAAGACAATCATAATATGCGAAGCTGAAACCTTCGCAGTTGCTTACAGGAGATATGCAGTATGACACGAGCCGCAAAAATCATATGAGGTGAATGTCTATGCTTTTCTCAGTCCTTCACGTTTTCACACACTATTATACACATAACCTTTTTGAGATTATTGGCATTCATTAAAGACCACAATCATCCCCTAATGCACAGCGAGACCTGCATTTAACGTTGTGTGTTATGACAGCACCTCCTCATCATGCCGTGCGCTCTTACCTTTGGTCATTTTATTTAGAACCATGTCAATCAGGATGTAGGTTCCACTCCTTCCACCGCCATCACTGCAAATGAAGACAGAAACTCGTTATCACTTCTGAGAAAAGAGCAGACCTGTCTGAATGAGCATTACAGTGTGTGCCTGCCAAAATGAAAACAAAGCGTTCGTTTCTTTGTTGTGTTTCAGCCGCATTGTTGGCTGTTGCATCATCCTTCAGCATTCACAATAATTCCGTCAAAGTCTTGTTTTCCTGTTCTTTGCAGAACTAAACTGCATTTGCAAAAAAAATAAAATAAAATTAAATAACATAACACAGCTCTTTTAAAAGCAAAAACTGAACACAGTTTTTTGAGAGTCTGAACACATTGGGAATTTGAAGTGACTTGTAAAAGCATTTAAACTTGTTTTTCCTTTTACGCAATCTACTAAATTGCGAGAACCAGCCAAACTCAGACGCAGTTGGATGGTAAACTGAATTTTGATTTGAAATCAAGGTTACTTTTCAAGACATGCAGCTGAATGTTATGTGTGTATTACTGAATGAATGTGTTTGTATGCCACTTTCTAAGGCTGCTCAGGTTTAAACACACACACCAAAAACACATTGAAGTGAGAGGTTTGGGAAATGAGAGAGAACTATTTAGGGAAACTCTTCCCTCTCCCCTGATATCATTCTGAATTATTCAAATATGCATGACAGCTGTGAAGCCTGTCTTCCCCAAAACGCACAACATGTTGGCCATTAACACCTGAGGTTATAGATCATTTGACCAATATTTTAGTTTACACAGACTCTCATATTCTTCTAGTTCACACTGATGGTAAAGGGCATCAATTTTGCCATCCGTCATACAGACACCATTCACTGAATACTTCATTTATTTTACGTGGATCATTTCTACCAGAGCCTGAGAGATACTTCAGATTCAGACTGGACTGATTACTGCTCTCACTTTTGCATCTTATAGAAAGGCAAATAAGCAATAATTTAACATTAATAATAACACACACACATCTGGTTCACTATCTTTGTGGGGCCTCTTCATAGGCGTAATGGTTTTTATACTGTACAAACTGTATATTCTATTCCCTCACACTAACCCTACCCCTAAACCTCACATCATACAAAACTGCATTTTTACATTTTCAAAAAAAAAAAACTCATTCTGTATGATTTACAAGCTTGTTTCCTCATGGGGACCTCAATTTAGGTCCCCACGATGACACGAGTCCCCATGAGTCAGTGTTCATTCAGGTTGAAGTCCCCACCGGGATAGAAAAACATGAACACACACACACACACACACACACACACACACACACACACACACACACACACACCTTAGTTTTTTAGAATGGTGCAACTAGCTTATTAATGCATTTTTATAATATTGTGGTACTTGCCTGCAATGAACAATTATCGGACAAGATCTGCCCCGGTAGCACTTGTTAACCTTTCTGCAATGACAGAAAAAAGAGGCCATTAATATTTTATTAAAAAGTGCAAAATTAGTACATCAGGGACATATTAATTTGCCATTTCAGAAATTGCTATAAATACGGGCACATATAAACATATGACATTGCTTAATATAAGGATGTTACTTTCAACCAGAAAATAAATAGGACTTTCTTACACAAGTCTATCAAAATCATTTATAAACAAAAAAGGTCCATGACAAACAATTAAAACAAATAGGGAGGTTTTTAAATCCTCCACATTGTGACAAGCCATTAAGAAATGGTGTGTGGTTAGGTGTCACGATCCAAAACACATTGACCTTGCACAAGTTATTGTGCAAATTATAATGCCTGCAAAACCATAAGGCCTTGCAGGATTTTAAGGCACATAGGTGTTGTTGCCATAGAAACCTACTGCGTTAACTCATATTGTTTATCTTATCCAAAAAGAGAGAAAAAAAAAATCCCTGCTTTGTGTATACTTCAAGGTTGAGACACTAAAAAGACACTAAAAAAGGTTTTTAAGGTCAGATCTAAATGCACATGAGACGACTTTCAATTCTAAAATACAGGCTGCACACATTTATATAATGATATTTAAAGAAAACCGGGTCCAAAATAAACACTCGCCAAGAGCCAAATGCAAGAAAAATTGGCTTTGGAGAGTTTCTAACACTGAATTTATTAACCTTAACTTTAAAAGGATCTACAACATTTTACATGGTTTAAATCGAAAGTGTAAGAATGGCAATCTGACCCACTCTGATGTGACATGCTCGATTAAAATCAAAGACATAAAAACTAAAGAAAAAAAAAACTTCATTCTGTGGAAAAAGTACCATTAGAAGGATGCCTAAAGTTTTTATTCTTTCTTTTATCAATACAAATGTGAAATATTTGTTGCATTAAACCATCCAACTGAAAGTATGAGGTGGGAAAAATCACAATGGGTTTAAATAAAAATACTGCAAAATACATTTCTAAAAAAATTAACTGAATTGTAGATCTGTACATTCGTTAACTTTGGACCTTGAAAAAATATAAAATAAAGTGTGATGCTCCCTACACAAAAAAATGTGTAACACAAGTGAGTCTTCGAGCAGTTTTGTTTGAGATGGCACAGATCTGAAAGAGTGCAGAGGGGACCGTCATGCGTTAGGGGCACTAGGACAGCAGCGTGTGTTTTTGTGTAAGATAGAGGGGCAGAGAGAAAGGGTGGGTGAGTGCGAGAAACAGGGAGATCTGGTGAGTGAGAGATGCAGGTGGGGAGGCAAGGAAAAATCAAGGGCCTGGAAGAGGAGATACAGTTTCCAATGATCACTTTTGTGACTATGCAACTGGGCTCATATAACTAGCTGCAACATCACAAAAATGACACTGGCAACCGTTAATTAGCTGGCCAACGAAAAAACAAGAGGTGAGTGAGGAGCGTTTGACAGATTCTGTGTGAGTCATGGCAGTGTATGAGCCAAGACTGGGGAGATATTCAGAATGGCTTCAGAAACCAGAGCAAGTCAAGCAGAAGCACCAGGGTTAAAACCATCTCACCAAAGCCTCAATGCTCAAGGTGTCATTGAAACTTTGGCAGAATTTTCCTAAAGTGAAAAGAATATTCAGAACACTTTTCAAGATGGGTCTCAGAATAGGAGTGCTAATTCAGAACCAAGGATCATACGGTAATCATCAGTAAGACTGCTGATTGAGGATCAGACCCACCCTATTCATATAATATCTTATTTATCACGGCACAAGATCCAATATCAGCATTTCAGATCTAAACGCTTTGTGCATATGATCCAACACTCTTCCCTTGATTCCAAAAACAGAATCAGCACTCCAAATCTGATGCTTTAGAAATGTCAGCACATAAATTTCAATCTCATATGATAGGTAATTCTTAATTCACCTGCATATTTAAAAGAATAAGACATTTTTCCAAAGCAAACAATGCGTTTAGTAGCTATTTGGAGAGATATTTGAAATCTGCTCCCTGTATCTGTAAAATTGAAAAACATTCTATGGTGAAGTAGTAGAACTCTTTGTTAACTCTGCTTGAGTATGAACAATGAAACCGGAAGACCAAAATGGATCAACCTATTGCAGGTATACATCCACCTACTGTATGCCAGGGTTGTTAAAGTTCTTTAAGGTTTTACCCCAGAGGCCTATTGCATTTCTTCAGAAAGCTCACAGCAGGTGAAAAATGAGGGAGTCTTATGCGGCCATTGGCTTTCCTTTCACTAGTGTTTTATTGCTGAACATTTCACATTTAATTGGAGTGTTTGATTTAAAACAGTGCTGTAGAGGGATTGCGATGCGTTTGCTACTATGATCACATATAGGCAGGTCCCTAAAATGAACACTCGTCAAGCGCCAAATGTGAGTAAAACACTGTTGGCGAGTATAAAACATCGTCAATCGCCAGTTGCTGGTACCATTTTTATGAATTCTAACAATGCAGTGTCGTGAGAACATGAACGTGAACAAATGTGAACACAAAAGTTTGAGCATTGCCAATTTAAATATTCAAGCGCAAGAAGACACGAAAGGGAACTCAATTCGTCACTCGCACGCTGTCTAAACATCTAAAGGCGCGCACCCAGAAATCCACATCTCAGACAGCGTGCGAATACTGCATTGAGCTCTCTTCCACATCTTCTCGCACTTGAAGAGACATTTAAACAAAATTATGTCAGTATGTCTGTCTTGTCAAGTATCCTCGTAAGCATGGTCATTTATGAATTAAGTGAACGTAAACAGTTGAGAAAGAAAACGCATGTGTATCAGTTTATTAGATCCATGCATTAGCTCTTAAAGCAACAGTAGCTTAATATTCCTGCTGATGTCTGTGTTTTTAATGTTAATCAAACAACAAAAGACAAAGAAAAATCACTCACTGCTCTTGACTGAATACCTTTTGTAACTTTAATAAGAATTAATCTTATGTTTCATGGCTGGTAAAAAATATTTATTGCCGGTAAATTTTCTTAAATCACAAAAATCAAAAAGTTAGTTTTAGGCCCTGCATATAGGGACTTGGTATAAAAAAATTAAACAAAAAAATTTTCTTCTTCAAAAGCATACTCTCTATTTACTCTAAAACATAGCCAGAAGGTCAATAAACAAAAACTAATGAGGAACATATATTAGTCAAAACCTTTATGAAAACCAGTAGGTAGATATTCTGGCATTAACACCATATAGTAGCTGGACACATACCTACGGAAGTCCAGCAAGGTTCTAGCAGACTCGGGAACATTCTGGTCCATCCAGGACAAGAAGTGGAACTGAGTGACTGTGCGGGTCTCATTAGTCTGGACGTTCTTCAGGTAGAAACTGCGCACCAGGAAATCATCACACCAGATATGCTCAGAGACCAGATTTACCTTCAAGAACATAAGGAGAGTGTGATTTTACACAAGGAACAGCCTTAAAGCATTTTTAAAAACTAAACATAAATTAGTCAAAATATAAGGACATCTGTAATGTAATATACATTTGAGGCTGTCAAGTTTCAAAATCTGAATTAAGGTATTAAAACCTGAAATAATAAATAATTATAATAAAAAAATACATTTCCACAGGAGCTTTACCTCATATATGTGGTAGAGGTCCGACCCTTCATCAGGCCAATACTGATTACACTGTTTGATGCCATTTTCAGCAAGAGGTGTCAGCATGACAATCACCACACAGCCACTCTCCCAAACCATCTACACAACAGAGCAGAAAATGCAAAAGCAATGTTACAATAAAGACAGGGAAGGAGAGCCAAAAATACATTGTCAGCAGAGCTTACTTTAAACGTAATTCTGTCATGAGAACTCTCTGTTTGGCATGTTAATGGGTGTGACAATGTTGATATATTTGGTCTTGGCTGAATAGATCTGCAGATTTCTGAAAGCATGCTGCACTGCTAAGGCAAATGCTAAACAACTATTTGAAGGTTGAGCATGTGAGCTCATTGACTACTGATACAGCAGGAACCAATCAGCTGTGCCCTATAGAGAATGATGTGATTGCAAGCAGTCTGCGGCATCTAGTTTCATGACAGAACTTTGTATTTGGTCTTAATAACTCAACCCCACTTGTCACTGTAATTGAGGTTTAGTTCAGTCTTCCAGCCAACCTCTTTTGCCCTTTATCTCCCAATCTCCCCTTTCCCTTGTATACTGAACCTCCTCAGCCTTGCTCCATTTCCCCTAATCACACTTTTACTGTATCCTTCAATCACGGAAAGGCCCACTGCGGCCATTAGGAAAATGAGGGAAAACACTGACTTTTATGGGAGCAATAAAATACAATGATCCTGTTCATAAAATAATCAAACTCATGTGCCACACGTCCCCACAGAGTCATTATCAGAGGAATGTAGAGACATTACACCATGTAAAAAGTGGTTCAAAAAGCAATATAAAGTTATCATTATGAATATGTTATTTTTAATCTCACAAAACACTGGAGATGGAATTGATGAAAAATAAAATGTCTTAAAGTCATGATTATCTGATGAGAGAATGGCAATACAAAGCAGCTTTCACTGAATGTGGTATTTAATAGTTTTAATTTTGTTTCACACGTTTCATCCTACCAGAATTTATGGTACAACTATTAGCCTAAAGGAATAAAGAAATGTGTTTAGATGCTTTTTCACTGTACACATTAATGGTCAAATGATGTTAAAGGGGATGTCTAATGCTATTTCATGCATTCTGACTTATTTACACTGTTAAAGAGTTGGATTCTCATGCTAAACATGGCCAAAATTTCAAGAAATGAGTTGGACGTATGGCTGTTCCAAATACACTCCTTAAGGATTCGTATAAGTTTCGGAACTTTTTTTTTTCGAGTATGGCCCTGTATTACACCATAAAGGGCAGAATTCCTTGTATGGGTACTTCTCCCGGATTAGCGTGTATGCACATCAACCAGAGCGAGAGCAAGAGTGCGCCCATCAACGAGCTTTGTTCAGGTTTCGGAAGCCATCAGCAGCGCTGTCATTTTGTTTTTAAATAATTTTTGTTTTGTCACTAAAGAAGTGTGTTTTTGGTTGTGAGGGAAAGATAACCTTGTTCAGAACCCAGCGTTAAGGGAACAGTACGCAGTTTGTTTTTCTGGAGCAGCAACAGAGTTGTGCAAGTGTGTTAGTTTGTTCCCGGCATTTCGGTGACGAATGTTTGAAACTGAAAGATGGAGCAATCTCAGCGATAACAGATCCCGGTCATGAGTCAGAAATGCAGGCGGTAAGTAAAACTGCATCAAATGTCTGTTTTATTGGCAATCGGCACGTAAGCACATATAATGTAAACAACACGAACGTATAGTAAATCAAAAGATATCCAGGGATAATGCGATGATGTATTGTGTGTGTGTGTGTGTGTGTGCGTGCTCGTAACTCTTTAGCTCCGCCCACTGCAGACTCTTTGGAAATATGAAGGATGCAATACTACTCTATAAGTACTCAAGATTAACATGAGATTGGCAGAAACTGTGTGTTATGTACCCTTTAAAAGATAAATGTTATTCAGCATTTTAAAAAACATGTATAGTTTAAGTCATTCTGATCAATGAGCTCATATACAAAGATCACAACGCTTGATTCTGTAATACAGAATGTATTAGAAGGTCATTGAAGGAGCTTGTACTAATGTTCCAGACCAGGGGGTGTACTACAGAAACTTTCTATCTTAGGTCTTAACTTAAGATATGTTAAGTTAATTTATTTTTCACAATTTCGTATTACAGAAGCAAATCTTAACTTGATTTAGGATTCTTATCCTATCTTACAAAATCTCATCTTATCTGTAGTTAGGAAATCTTAAACCGCTTCATCGAGTTCGGTAATCAACTGTCAGGTCTGTTACCAAGCAGCCAACAACGCGCAAACTGCTTCTGAGGTAAACCTAAAATCAACATGGAGAAACAACGGCGTGCTTTTAATTTCAGTGCGGCAGAGATTGAAATTTTGATAAGTTCCGTTGAAAAGTTAAAGCCTGTTTTATAAATTGCCTTTTGCAAAACAAAAAAAAAAACACGTAAGGCGTTAGTCACTTGAAGAATGACCGGTAATGCTTAAATTCTTACTGAATTTAAACAAAACAGAGATAGTTACCCATCAATATCAGCCATACATGTTTCTCTGTTACCTCTCAGTGGAAAAACAAAAACAGAAACAAGAAGACTTGTTTGAGATTGAGTAGCAGTAATAATATATATGTACTAGCACTTCTTTTAAGCTTGTTGGCCTCTGTAATGTTGGTCGCAATTCGTCAACTAACCGCAAAATCATGTGTCGTGGGAGTCTATAATTATTTACGAGTATTTTATCATCAAAGCGCAGCACATCCTCTAAGTCCTCCAAAAGTCTCTCCACCATCAAACGTTGTTGCTCTTCGTCTTGTATAATCAATAAATGTAACGCCATCTCAAAAAAGGCTTTTTGTACTGTGATTTTTACCATTGGATTTCAAAAACGTTTAAAGTTAGGACATCAGTGGGGTTGTCCTAAAGTTAAGACAGCTTTTAGGATTTTTTGTCGAGTTAGGATGCTTCTGTAATACCCGTTTCCTATCCATAGTTAAGATAAGATTATGAACTTAAGAAATGTCATTCTGTAATAGCTTTTGTCCTAAATGAGGTCCTAACTGGAATTGCCATGGTTACCAAACAGATAAGATAGGATTCTAAAGTTAAGATGTTTCTGTAATACGCCCCCAGGTGATCAAATATTGTTGAGTTTAAGCTTTGCAGTGCAATATGCAGAAAAGGTCAAACAAAACCAACAAACATGTTTCTGAAACCTCCTCCGCAGTGAACAGAACAGAGAGCTCTGTGCTTGGTCAGAGTTTTGAATAAAAATTGCACAAAGCGATAACTGAAAATAGTGTGAATCAAATTTGAAATTTTTAACAATATTATGCAAAGGTAAAACAACTTTTTCTTTTGACATTTGGCATGTGGACAGCACAAATCTCCAATTTTGACATTCATATTACAAACATCATGTTGTAACATGTGGACCTAAAGGGGGTCACTATTATGGATCATCACTGCTTGTCTTTAAGAGTTCAGTGGAAATGAATGGCTACAGAGAAGTACTAAAATGATCTAAAACGCCAATATGTAATGTACAGTTTTGTTTAACTACATTTTTTATATTAATCTCTTTAATAATCAGTTTTTGTTTGGGTGTATACTCACAGATTTTCAACGAATGACTTCAGAACTTTATCACTAATTAACACTGGTTCTATTGTTCTTTGAATGACAAATTAGAGAATTACAACCTCTAGCTATGCATAATGAAAAACTGTGTACAGGCTATTATGTACTGTATGTATAGGCTATAATGAGATATTTGTATTAACTTGTGCCCTTTCTTAAGGAGAAAACTTAAGACTCTGCAAACCTTTAAAAGCTCTGTTTGGTATGAATCACCTTGTCATTAATGAGAAGGAACACTAAGACAATGACATCACTACATTAATTGACAGGGATTAATGCACTCAGTTTAATTTAAATGGAACTTTTAATGGTTTTTTTTGCATTCAGACTGTCTATAATTCATCTGTATGAAATTAAATCAATTTAGATCATTAATTTTCTGCCAGTAATTGACAAAATGACAAATTCAAACAACCAATAACATCAATTAGAGCACACCCACATCCGTTAGTAAACACAGCTTTGTGATTATAGAGGGTCAAGTGACATCAACACATTACCAGAGTCAATTTATTAAAATGTAGATTCAGGTTTTTATTTAACACCAACTACTTATCTTACCTTAAAAAAAAAGCACAAAGAGGAATCAAAAAGAAAACATGTTCAAAGCTACTGCTATTTGATCAGCTGAAATATGTTTGAGTTAAAAAAAGCAACAAAAAAAGCAAAAAGCATCTAGGTGTTTCTCAAAATCATCAGAGTCAATAATGTCAATTCTAATATCACAAAGATTATACTGATTGACTTTCTCATTCAAAGCATATGTGTCGAAGAAAAACTCAGATTCTCATATACATTTTCAGCACTGACACTCCCAAACAATCCCAAACCTTATGGGACCTTTGACTCCCTTAATTAAGGTAACAAGGTGATGTTTATAAAGTAGCTTTTTGTGGACAGGTGGAAAGTGTCCTTTCTAACCTTAACATTATAAAAAAAGTTTTGCCTTTTTTTATTCAAGAGTCCATACGGTGCACAGATGGTTTCACATTATATTTTGAGTTTTTTGCTTTTACAGATAGATATTAATTCCGATATGAAAGCAAAAGTAATTCTTGCTAATGTGTTTGCCTAAACTGACTAATATGGTAAAAAGGTGTAAAGGAATAGTGTTTTTAAATCATGAAACATTAACCTAATAGAGTAGACCAACATTTTAATTTGTGCACTTGTGTTTATCCATATGGAATAGATGTGGACAAGATGGAGTATCTTACCTGCCAGAAGTCTGCCACAGTGGAGGGAAGAGGACCTTGAGAGCTGATATAGGCTGGGTTTCGGGGGTCATGGTCCATCTTAAAGGTGAAAAGACAGTAAATATTCAATGAATATCCATGAAATGATCATTTTCAAATAATATTGAAAATTATACACCTAGCAGTTTGTTAATAGACATTTAAAGGATATCTATTCTACAGAAAGACATAAGTGATATGTGCATGTTGGAAGGACGGAGCTCTCCTCTGACACGAATCCTCAATGTAAACTGCACTGTTTCATTTATCTTATTTATTTGCTTTCTGAACATTTCTTCGGCCCCCTCCGATCTTTTTGGAAGGGGTAAACAAACTTCCTGCCAAGAGAAACAGAATGTCCACAATTTCTGTTTGGAGTTAAAAAGCTTGAGAAAGAAAAAAAGAAAAAGGAAAAGCAAATCAAATAAAGAGAAGGCACAGAGGCCTGTCACTAATGAGAGCAGAGTCGTCTCTCTCACGACCACCTCCCCTCTCCCGACCCCTCTCTCCCTGTCTTTCTCGTTCTCATTTTTATCTACTCCACATCCACTCTCTCTTCCATTTCTACATCGTTCTATGATCTCCAGTCACCTCTTCTTCCTCTCTCTCTCCCCTGCCTGTCCTCTCTGAGCATGTGCATTCTTTAATACCTCTGATTAAAGCCGGCTCTGGGAGTAAAGCAAGGCATCTCTCTAATCAAACGCATTTATTGATGAGAGGCTCAGTGGCTGGCGGAGGGTGTCTGCGTGTAATTGTGTGTCTGTCTGAGTGAAAGCTGTCCCAATGGAAAAAAGGCTAATGATGGAGAAAAAAGAAAAGAAAAAAAAACTTAATATGGATATGGACTATGACATTAATAATGCACTAGCCACAATTAAATAATGACAGGCAAGATCTTCTCCAGCACTTCAGCTAATCAGCAGCAAAACCATAACAAGCAAAAGTAGATTTCAAACTGCAGCAAAGGGACAATCCACCTCTTTTAACTTATTTAATCTAATAGGTTTGCAAACTGTCAAATTATGCCAGTAATTCTCAACCTTTTTCCCAAGACCCAAGTACCTCTTCACTGACACAAACCAGAATGTGTTCACTGTTAAAAGTGCTTCTACCCATCTATCTCTTAAATATAGTTTTGATGGTAAAATCTCATGTATTTAGATTCACTGATTCAGTCACATTTTTCGACTCGCATAAAACCAATTCATTTAAAGGCTACAACATGAAGCACATTAACATTTGATTCTGTTCACATGACTTTAATATTTAATATTATTTAAAAATTATATTTTTAATATTATACTGGATTACTGGACATTTAGCATCATCATTAACATTATTAAAGTATTACAAAAAAAACTTCAATACTGATCAATACAAACTCACCAAAGAGCACAAATATTCTGGGGTACATGTAAACCTTGATTACTGATTTATGCAATACAGGAGGATGGTCAGAACGGGGCACGCTATTGATCAATTCTTATTTAATAATCCATGTCGACAAGCTGTGATGACCGCAATTCACAATTTGTCTGAAGTATAGTATTCGGTCTTCTACTCCTACTGACCATTAGTAGTACACACATCCCACTATCATCAAAGAACATCAACGGAAACCACAATTCATCAAGTCTAAAAGAAAAAGCGAGGCAAACAAAAAAATATATATATTCACTGACTGCAACACATCCTGTCCACACTCATATTAGAGAAAGATATTATTGTCTGAATGCATTACAGGAGAACATCCTCCTGACCTGGAATGTCTCTTTACAAAAAGAAGGGAAAGCTGTCATCAGGTTGGAATGTGCCCATTTTGAGCTGCAACAAAAGAGTGTTTGCTGTAAGGAGGTAAGGTATGCAGTCTTGTTAGGGGTGTCAGACCTGAGCTTATTAAATGAAGGAAGGGTTAGAGAGTGGACGAGACCGTAGCACACAAGCTCCAAACACTTCCAGAGTTTGACCTTGAAGTTTCAAGCTTATATAATTTAAAAAGGCCATTTTCATGTCCAAAATGCTCTGATTTGATGAGAATTTCTCCACACTGATCAAATGCTACAGCCGTCTGTGCGAGTGTGTGCTTGATACCACGTATGTCTGTCTTTGTGAGTGCGTTTGGGAGTATGTATGTCTTTAAAGCACAAAAGCCGATCACAAAGCCTTTCAAAACTTTTGCTAAAGTAATTGCATGGTTCAGTACTTCTGCACTAATTTCTCTATAGCTTCACAAAAAGATCAAACACCACTGCATGAGAGAGACAGATTCAAACCCCATGGTTACAGTGAATGACACGCACACCCATTAGCATGGCAGAAAATGGATATAATTGCTTTGCACAACCTTAATTGTTGGCAAGAGCAATTTAAGGGTAGAACAATTATATATACACAAGCTGGCTAATGCCGGCAGTCTATATGAAACTGATTTTTGACTACCCGCTCTCTATAAATGGTGTTATTATAGTCGATTTGTCATTTCACACTCAGAGAAATGATCTTGAATGCTCTTAAAGTCTAATTACTTTAAAAGATCTGAGATTTTTTTTTATCAGTTTATCAGTAAATTCAGCATCTTGTGATGCATCGCTACGGGAAAAATATCAGTTAAAGCAGAAGATTTGAGCATAAGATGATATTATAGAAAAGTGTTTGCAGGATACATTTCCTTGATATTTTGTATAGCAAATCAAAATTATTAGGAGTCAAGATTGATTGAAAAAAAACAAAACAAAGAATGTAATATTTTATTCCTGCTTTAATTTACTCAATATTACTAAATGTTTGCCCATTTATGTGAAAGATGCAATAATATCATCCCAAAAGCTTTATCTGTACCTTTCTTGTGTGTATATTTGAAAGCGAGAGAATTGGAGTGCCAGAGCATAACTCAACCCCAAAAAGTCACCAAAACCAGAGGAGAGGGTGTTGGTGTGAGGAGGTTGTGAAAAAATATCACGAATGATTTACTTTGAGGCCTTTTTCTTTCTTGCGGCTAATGAGAAAGAAGCTACAAACATTGACAGACATAATTATCACAGTTTTTGAAACGCACATTGCCAAATCCCTGCTGCGCTTTAATTACCGCGCCTCCATGCATTTGTCTCCGCACCAGCGGATCAGTGCACCCAACCCCGACTGCAGTGCGAAACCCTCGGGGAGGGAGGGCTGACTTGCTTGTGCCTTTTGTTTCTTCTTTTGACAAGCTGGAGTCCAAAAATAACAGCATGTAAAAATGACTCAGTTTGACTTTCTCAGTGTGATGTTGCTGCACACGTATTATACTGATTAACATTATGTGTATGTACTGATTAAGGGGCCAAAACAAAAATTATTGTCTGTGATGATGATGAAGAACTCACAGAACTCCTTTTGACTCATAATGCCTGCCATGTTTTTTTTGTTCTAGAAATGAATTTAAAACTACTCGAGTAGTGAGTATTTTTTTCTTTGTGTTTTCTCAGTCTCTCTGTGTCTGCGCTTCTACATATACATAAAAGAGCATATTTAACAGTCTGAGAACAGTCACCGTTGATTGACAGATGAGAGACGAGGAGGAGAAAGGGGGAAATATCTATGAGCAAATAAATAAAATATAACAGCAACCCTCAAAGGAAAGTTGAAACGGACCTGGTCCAAGCAATTGGCACAAATGGACATTAATACTGTGCTGCTAAAAGAGCTTCAGTCACACAAACTACCTGTAAAACGGTTTTTACTTCCATTAATGGACATAATGTGTAAAATATGTAAAAAATAAATGAAAATGCTACTTACAATGGGACTTGCGTTGATGTAATCAGATCTGGATTGGTTATTCTCCGTCTTCAGGATGACTCTGGAGTGATCATCTGCAGTATTCAGGGAGACAGACAGGTGGTGATGTAACTACTAGAGCATCAACATCTTTATAACATATAACACACTTAACCAGGTGCTTATTTCTTTAGTAAAGAATGCACTTGTTTTTATAAGCAAAACAACAAAAAAGTATGATTAGAAGAGGCCATTGACTTCTTAATTGATCAAAACAGAACGCAATAGCCTGTGACAGGCTGTGCTGCTGTTCTACGGCATAGTGCACAAGAAAACAAATATAAATTCACTCGAGGCTGATACAATTTGCGAAGCACTCACACACAAGGACGCCGTGTGGGCGGTTGCGCTGGACATTCTGTTCCTCCTGACCCACCGCACATGCTGCTGGCTCAGCCTGGTAACTACAGAGAGCCTCCCACTCCCTATCCAAACGATCCTTATTCTGCAGGTGATCCTCCATATACGACTGCACAAGACACACGAGAGAAAGACACAAACACAAAAGTTGCTCATAGGGTCCTTATGATGATATGGTGAATATTTCCTGTAACATGCATAACTCAATGGAAAATAATAAGCATTCCAGCCCAGACAACATATAAGAGCATGACACACATATAAATCTGAAGATTTCAGTTCAATTCAGCATTACATTTGTTGTTCATACAACGCAAACAAGAGCATGAACCATATTTCTTGTGCTTATGCGTTTCATGTCCCATTTGCCTTCCTGTGTAAACGTTTTTTTGAATTAAGTCTCCTTCCCTCCCCTAAATCCGGCGAGTAAAAAAGCTCCATAGCAAGTTTTCATTCGTCTGCTATAATCCAGCTTTACCTACAAGGCCAACCTATCGCTTTCTGTGCTTTCTTTCTTCCCAACAATACAATCACTCACCTATCCACCTTCAGACAGACAAGAGCTCAAACCCGCTCAGCACGGGAATCGTAGACAGTAATCCTAAACATGCACCACAAAGGAGGAGAGAGAGAGGTAGAGAAAGGGGGGTTGCAGGGAGGGGGCTTGTCCTGACAATCACACATGCAATTAAGACTCCTGAAAGGCCTGGGCACGCCAGTGCCTCTTCAGCCTGCTTCAATCACTCCTTTTCACTGCTTGCACAAATGCTGATAAGATTGTCTGTGCTTAAGCCGCCTTCCCAAGAAGCCCAAATTGAATTCAACTGAGACAAAAGGGAGTGGAGAGACAGAGAGAGAGAGAGAGAGAAAAAGAGAGAGAGAAAGAGAGAGCTCAGAGGACTGTGTTGCTGGCCAGAGAGTAAGAGCGTAAGTGTTGTTTGGCGGTTGGTGTCTTGTTTTTTGGCTGCTTATTTCTGGCCTCCCATTGTTAACCAACAAGAAGGGGTTTACCTTGTGCATGTGGGCATGTGAATGTGTGTTTATGAGTTTATTGTGTGAAAACAAATTACACACTCATAACCTAATGTCAAGAATCCTCTTGGCCTCGTACACAGACAGCAATCCGTAATTTCACAGGGCTCTGACACACACTGAAATGTTCCTGCATGCCAAAAGTATATATTTTAAAATGTATAATTCATAGAACTTCAATGTCTTCATGTATACCAATATCATGGTTATATAAACATTCTCATAGATATATTTTATTTCTTGTTTGAATAGCATATTGCACTCCTCTGAACATTGGGCATGTGTGTGTGTGTGTGTTTGTGTATGTATGTAGGTGTGTGTGTGTGTGTGTGTGTGTGTGAGTGAGAGACCTTGTTTTAAGAGATGATGAACCATGTGACAAGTCGCTTAATAGAAGACATTATGGTTCATATGGAATTCATGATTTAGTAAAGGAGAAAAGACTTTGATTAAATGCCACTGTAATAAGATTAACTCAAAGAGGAGAAAAATGTGGCCAGTGGCCAAGAAAGTCTAGATGTCAGAAGGCTTTCCCTTTTGTCTAAGGACATAAATACCATTGCTATCATTTTTGAGTATTACTCAGATTGTCCACAACAAACATAAGATTTTTAATGTTTTTTGAGAGAAGTCTCTTATGCTTGCCTAAGCTGCATGTATTTGATCAAAAACAGTAAAATACATCAATATTTAATTAACATATTTGAACAAATAGAGTAAAAACATGTAATATTATGATCAATAACAGTATATATTTATTAAATAACATATTATTACAATGTAAAATAACTGTATTCTATTTTCATATATTTCTTTATATTTCTAAAGTCTAATTTATTCCTTTGATGACAAAGCTGAATTTTCTGTATCTATTATTCCAGTCACATGATCTTTCAGAAATCATTCTAATATGCTTTTGTGCTCAAGAAACATTTATTATTATTAATGTTAAAAACAGTTGTGCTGCTTAATATGTTTGTGATAGGATTTTTTGATTAATAGAAAGATCAAAAGCACAGCATTTATTTAAGAGATTATTATAAACATCTTTTGTTACAACTCTTTACTGTCACTTTTGATCAATTTAAAGGGGCCATGAATTGTTTTTATTTTTTATTTTATAATGGGTCCACTTATAATGTTATGAAGATTTTTAAATCAAAAACATTCTAATTTAGAAGTAATAAGCAGTTTTCTATCCTGTTTATGACCCACTCTTTCAATCACTCGGTTTTAATGGGGATGCCACATTCAAGACATGGAAGTAAACGCCCACTGCTATGATTGGGTAACAGTTTTGCATACAAAAATAATATGGGTTGAAAATATCTTGTTACATATTTGAAACGTTTGCCAACAATGTGAAACATTTATGAGTATTACATATGCTTTATAAGTCTTGGTTGTTACCAGTTATAGTTGACAAAAGAATAACTTGCGGTGTTTCGTGTAATTCATGGAATTATGAATGAATGTACCACTGTTTGTCGCACTGTCGTTCTTATAGGCTATTCATCGTTCATCTTTTTCGTTAAAGTAAAAAACATATTCATTGTCATTTGCAGTGTCTGTTTTAATAAAATGAAATGTAGTGTAATGTCTTACTGATAAAAAAACAGATGTTGCTCACTGAAGCTTTTATTCAGCATTACAGCAGATTTCTTAGATCAAAACAACAACAGCAGCGTTCTCTACGTGCTTTCTTCCGTATCCGATAATCCAACACATTAACCCAATAAATGCAGAAGAAAAGGAAAGAACAGCAAATCACAACTAGCACTCAAGTATTCAGTTTGACTGCGGCGCTACAGTATAGATACTCAGCACATCAAACGATCTGTAAACAGACAAAGCAATAGTGACATATGGTAACAACTCTGTTCTTCACGCTCGTGTGTTGCGACATTACTGTCGGATCCAATGTAGTCGGCACTGCATCATCTTTTATTTTCAGTTTCTCTGAAAAGCCGGTGTCGAGTCTTGTTTAAAAATTAATCCACAGTAAAATTAAGCAAACAAACTGTCTTACTGACGCAATCTGACTGAAACTTCGTTAAAATAAAGTTCATCCAGACTTTCTTAATGTTAGGATCAATGCAAAGGAAGGCAATGCAAAGACTGTTTTTCCACAACTTGGCTATTCAAAATGTCTTGTAATCTTCAGAGGCATCTCTATCGTTCTGATGCTGGAGTAATCCTGTGTTTGCCTCTGTCTCGTAATTACTACTACATGACATGCACAAATCGGTGGGCGGGGCTAAAGAGGCAATGATGTACAATTAGGCCCCGTCCACACGAACACGGGTATTTTCAAAACCGCAGCTTTTTCTATGCAGTTTGGTCGTTCGTCCGCACACAAACGCAGTATCCAGTCACTGAAACTGAACTTTTCTGAAAACTCCTGCCAGGGTGAAGATTTTTAGAAACTTCGGTTGCAGTGTTGTCGTGTGGACAGTGAAACCAGAGATTTTGACTTGTTACGTCAGAACCGGAACCGGCAATAACCTTTTTTCCAGGCTTCTGATTGGCCAACATGGCTTTACGGTTAGGGTTATATTGCCACCTGTTGGTTTGGCATGCTCTTGACAGAGCTTTATAGCGTGTTTTTGCATTTTCATGTGGACGCAATTTTTTTTTTTAAACGGAGGAGGAAAAACTCAGTTTATAAAAATACCCGTGTACATGTGGACTAGGCCTTAGACGTTGATTTTCTTTAGCAGAGGAGGTTTTTCGTCACACTATTAAGTCATGATGTGACAAAATCTAAAACGAGTCATTTTCTGAGCTTGATTTCAATAAAAGCTGTTTTTGGACTAACAAGAAAGTTTTGAGTTCTGAAACTTACAGGATATACATGAAATAATAAAATAAATAATTAAAAATCCCCCACACAATAAACATACTAATGGCTCGTTTGCTTTGAAAAACATGAGACAGGGCAGTGGAATGGGGAAAAAAACACAAGATCTCGAGATGCGTTTTTTAAAAGTTGAACTAATTTTAACTTAAGCGCCACATTTTTAAAACACTGTGTTATGCACGAGATGCCGTAAAAGACGCGAGACGTGAGTGCAACGGTCATGCACGTCCATGTAGCCATTTACATTGAAAAACTATGGAAAAGTAGTGCAGTGGAATGGAAAAACGTGTTCTGTGTGAACGGCCCCTAAGTCATGATCTCTATTGGCATCTAGCAACTTAATACCAAAGCACATTTCCACAAAACCACTGCCATATTACCAGCATAAACCATGACAGGCAGCTGCACTCAAAATGTTCTCATCCTTCAAGCAGCATATCACAAGAGAAACAAATTACCCAGCAATCAGTTTACTTCCCCAGTTCTGCCTGAGTGCCGTGAGCAGACAAACGGCAACTGTTAGTGGCCACATATGGCTTATGAGGACCTTCTAGACAAAAGTTTTTCATTTTTCCCCCTTAGTTTTTCTTATGTCACAGATGGTTGATGCAGCATCTGCCCTATGTGTGTGTGTTTCTGTGACCACATGTAACAGTAACTCTCTCTATTTGCCTTCTCTAATACCACCTCTATTAGCAAGATGATGCATGATTTAATCAGAGACAGAGGGATTTGGCAACTAGCCAACCATTTAATCACTGAGGTACTTCTCCCTGACAGACAGCAGACCATTTTCTCTCCGTTCACACTGAAACCCCCCCCACTCCATCTCTTCTTTAAGCGATGTCAAATAAGCACTAAATACTGCAGGTTATTAGTAGCTTTCAAATTTACACAAACACACACACACAAACTGGCATAAGTAGTTCACCTACACATAACAGAAAACTTTCTGCATTTTTTTTGAATTTCAAAAAAACACCCTTTAAGTGTTTTATTTTTTATTTTTAAGCCATTTGGTTTACAAAGACACAGGGAATGTCCTCATAAACCACCTTTAAGTTGTAATACCTATGTCATTATATACATTTGTGTCCTCATAAACCACATATGCCAGATCACACACACACACCTCATATACTGAGCATATCAAATATTTGTTGCTCTACCTCCCAAAAAATAGACAAAGCCTGTCTATCTCTCCCCCATCATCTTTCACTATGCCCATGTTGCATGTCTGAGTAATAAACACACAGTGCAGTGGAGCAACAGCAGTGAACTGTGGCGCTGTCCAAGGTTCTGAATTAGTTCTTCATGATCCGGCAGCAGCATATATAATAAAAAGGTCAGATATCTGGGCTAAATCTCAGACTCTTAAACCAATGATGTGTCACAAAATATGATTTGAGCCTCACATTGTATGCATACAAATACATGTACCCATTTTATGTACAGAAATAACATCTGTAATAATGTATTTAACTAATTAATTAACATATTTTGGAGATAAATAATTAACATATTTTCATGCGATGAAAATTATGTAAAGACTGTGTAAGACAAAAAGCAGTTTCATAGATCGAATAGACCTTATCGTACAGCATGCTAGTAGATGGAAAATCAAATACACAGCATATATTAAACCAAACAAAAAAAACAAAGCAGTGGGATTGTCAATCAAAATATGATGGCAGAACAGGGGGCCATTATAATGCTGAGCAGCGCCATATGAGGCTGGGCTATGGAGAATGCATTCTCTAGCTTTGCTCTTACCTGAGGAGGGATGAAAAAGATGCCTTATAGCAACCTGACATACTGAGAGATTACGCTATCAGAATAGTTATTATTTCATAACCCGTCTTTGATTGCACCCATTGAGAGATGGATAGTGTACAAGCGGTAACCTCTGATACATTGCACTAGCTGGTACTGCAGTCACTGCTTAGAGACAGAGTGTGATTTTGAGATTTTCTGTAGCACATTGGCAAATATGGATTTTTTTCATGGATGATCACGATATCTTAGAGAGCAGGGTGGCTGATCGTCAATATAAAGCTGATATATAATCATTCTATTTAATTAAATAAAGATGGTAAATAACACATGCTGCAGGTAAATATGTATTTTTTTTTAAATAACATTTACTAAATTAAAAATAAATTTGAAAAAAATAAAGAAATATTTAAATACATGACTAAAAAGGAAGTATTCACTAAATATTAAATATTTATTAGATATTCAAAGACTTGTTTAAATTATATAAATGCATATTTGCTGAATGCCAATGATATATGAGAAAGTATTATAGAGTTTGCCTTTCTATTACTATTAAGGGGTATATCTAAGCCCAAGTTGAAGCTGGTTCCTCGAGCCCCTCCATTGCGGACAGCAATATGTTTAACCTTAATAGCTTAAAGATTATATGGGCAAACAAACTCGAGAAAGAGTAGTTTTTCATATACCATTTACTTTCTTTGTTTCACATTTCTGTCTAATAGTTTATTACTAACGAAACTAACAAAGACTGAGGATGGTAGTTCCCACGTGTCTGTGCCACAGACTGTATAAAACAATGGATGTAGTGTCTGTGACATCACCCGCAGGTTTCTGAAGAGCATTTTTGAAGCCCAAAGTAGGTGGAGCCGGCAGTCGCCATCTTGGCAGCGCATCACTCCCGGATAACCGAAAATGGGCAAAGAGGTGGGACATGGGTGGAGCTGAGGTGCCTGGTTGCTGAAACCATGGCCGCCTAGCTCAACGGTAGTGACAGTAGCGGCAATCCATCTGTCACTCAAGTGGCCACGCCCTTAATTATGCAGAACTTTAAGGCTTAATATAATTTAAACGGATGAGTTATAAAAAAAATTCACCCTCCTCACAGTTGTCATGAAGGGCAAAATTAGCTATATAGAACAAAACCACTTTTTGTACCAGGCTGTAAACATATTTTTTTCTGCCGTAAAGTTGGGCATTTTAATATGGGCCTTTTGAAGCCTGTCTCTAGAGGCCAGTCAGTGAATTGCAGTTTAAGTCACTTCCGTGTTGGATTCAAGAGAGAGACCGGAAGGTTGCTGCTTGGTCTGCGCTCAAGCGTGGGTGTTCTCGGCACTGTCACAATAAAAGACACACTTCCGACCCTTAAATGCCAAACAGAAAAACGTATTGGCTTATGGCGATAATTAAAAAACGCCAAACATCTGCGATATATCGGTTGATCACTGCATTTAAGCATTTTTGCACTGTTTAGAGTGACAGAATCAATTAAATAATTAAATAAAGAATCAATGAAATAATATTTAAATAAAATTACCACAGCACTTTGAAAACTTCTGAATGTTTGAACAATAGCTTTGTAGGTGTACACTTTAGCAAATGCATCTCTGCCTAACAACGCACATGGTTTTATTAGCTGTTGAAAGAAAAAACTTCATCTCAATAAGGGCCATCCATTACAGCAAAACACAATACGCTAAATCAATCAACTCAGTGGCTGTCTTTTGCTCCACTGTTGGATGTATGATAGATTCTCTGCTCGGTAATGAACACAACGCTACCAGGCACCTATCAGTCTTTCCTGTCGAAGCTGTGCTGAGATGAATAAAACAAAAGTTGGGACGAAATTAAAACAATCCATTGTGTCAGAAAAGCCAGAGACCATAGGGCCCTGCAGTTCCTTTCAGAGCCAAAACAAACACAAAAGTCTAAAATATGTGACTGATGCGAGACAAAGGTAAAGGAAAAACAAGAGAGACAGAAGGAGAGGCACATGTTTGGATATATATATAGTGTATTTATGTTCATCCTGACTATGACTGGAAAGACACAGGCTCTCTAAGAAGAGTGTGAAGAGTATAAGGTATTGTGTTTAATCTCTTGCTTAAATGACTGTCCGGTTTTCACATGCATTTATTAAACTGTTTACCAGTATCATGTGTCCAGTGGAGATGTCCATGTTGGTTTGGGTAGGCTCTTCACTCCAGGAGGATGTGCTGCTGCGGGCGGAGGGACTCTGCATCGGTCCGTCACTGAACTGTGAGGACACGCTGTTAATGCGTGACGTGTGCGATGGGTGGAACACCTCTGATCGCTCTCCACGCTCTGATGTCTGCACCGCCATGCGCTGGCGACAGAGATCCTATCGAGAAAGTGGACAAACATTAGTCTTATATGTGAAGACATAAAGTTCACAACTCATAAAGGCAACTCATAAAGTTCTTCTAAAGAGTAAAATGATCAATCACACAAACTACAGCATCAAATCACTGGTTATTATGATTAGAATATTATACTGGTTATTTATATAGGAAAATCATACAAAAACACACTGATACTGCATCAGGATTCTGGATCAAATAAACTCTAATTTCATTTATCTCCATTTTGCATCGCAGAGTGGGTTCAAGATACAGCCAACAACATTACCTCACTGTCTGCTCTACAAGATGAAATCTATCAGCTGCATAAACTCAGCAAATAATTACTATATGCTAGCATCCATATTTAAACACAAGGTTCATTGATAAGGTTTAATTTTCTAAAAGAATACATTT
Organism: Coreius guichenoti; assembly: GCA_039654105.1. Lineage (NCBI taxonomy): Eukaryota > Metazoa > Chordata > Actinopteri > Cypriniformes > Gobionidae > Coreius > Coreius guichenoti. The sequence continues at coordinate 29,094,156 of CM077168.1, forward strand.
ACATACACATATATATATATATATATAAAAACCATAATCTTGCATATTTGCTTACAATATGTGACAAGTCATCCACTTAGTATATATATATATATTGTTCATAAAATGCTATCAAAAGCAACAAATTAGCAAACTATTTACAAAACCAGTAAAACTGAATTGAAAATCCAGCTTGCTCTCTCGGTCTCAGATAGCCACTGCATTTGCCAACCAACCAGCAAACACTGCTATTTTTTTACTGCTATTTTCACAGGTCTTCCCCTTTGCCCTTAATAGTTCCATTTCAGTCACTCACGTGATTCTGGAATTATAACTCCAAGCTATTATCTACAATTTGTCACGTCATTGAAATCAAACAAAGAAGCAGATTCTTCCCAAGGATCAGTGACTCTATGAGAATATCAGATGAATGTTTCAATGTAAAAGCTGATTTCTCTTACAGATGTGTCATTATATCCCTTCTAACCTGGCTCAACATATAATTGCTGCAAGCAATTATTTATGGAAGAGTGTGCAGAAAATGTCTGTACTACCTGACAGATATCACTGAAATAGAAAAGATATAATGTCTGTTAAAAGAAAGAATGAATTCGGTTGTGGGATGCTATTGTTTAGTCAATCAGAAGGCTTTGAGCTCTCTGCCTGTTAGTGATTTTATGTATTCGGTTAGGTGAAATCAGGATTGATCTGCGGGGGGAGGGATTTTCAAAAGGGAAGGGGGTGGTCTAAGTGACGGAAGTTTGTGAAATGACTAACATAGCTTACAACACCATAAAAAAAACAATTTTGACTACAAGCACCTTAAATCAAATCAAATCAAATCACCTTTATTTATATAGCGCCTTTTACAATGCCAATTGTTTCAAAGCAGCTTCACAGTGGTAACAGGAAAATAATGCAACAGAATTTGATTCGGCTGTACAGCCGCTCTGGTGAAAACGGTGATGTCATCCAGCTCATTTCAATTATCATATAGCGTCAATGCGGGCAGATCAGTAATATAGTTGAAATTTAAGTGTCCCCAACTGAGCAAGCCAAAAGCCAAAGGCGACGGTGGCAAGGAACCAAAACTCCTTCAGGGCCAGAATGGAGAAAAAAACCTTGGGAGAAACCAGGCTCAGTCGGGGTGCCAGTTCTCCTCTGGCCGACGAACAAATATTGTATGATTATGATTCTGGCAACATTACAGGTCAGAAGTCATATTAGATCAATAGATATTCGTAGGATTATTCGAAAGATTGGAGTCGTCACGCCGGGGATGGGTTTAAAGAGGATGTTGTGTCGATGCGGCATTTACAGGGGGGAGTTTAATTGACACGGTCTCTACAGACACTTCAGGGATGTGTTCATCATGTCCAGGCTAAGGTCCACCATCTGGTCCGGATACGGCCCGGATCCGGCCAACTGCAGTAAACCTCGGGATAAACAGAGAGACTAACATTAGCGTAGATGCCATTCTTCTTATGATGTAACGAGTACATCAGGTGTTATGGGAAGTGTTCCCGGTTCCGGCTGACCTACTTAATGCAGCCTAAAACAATAATTTAACTGATTTGAATAATATAAATTAAAAATGTTTTATGTGTATGCCATAGTAAAGAGATTTAGTCTAGATGTTTTAACCCTTACAATGGTTAAAACGATTTACAAGAAAGCTTTCAGGCATTTTCAGGCAATTACCATACAGGTTTTTGTATAAAACAACAACATTTTCTAACAGTTTAAAGCAATTTTAAAAGCATTCAAAAAGCTCAAATTTTATTGAGTAAAAACCCTTCTGCTCATTGTGATTATTTCTACTTTTCCCTCCTTGCTTTACTTCCATTTTATTTACTCAAAGGTTAAACAGGCACAGACAATTACTTTCTGATGCAGTTGCTAGTCACAACAGTATGGCCCCATCGAATGTCCAACAGTTAAAAAAGCATCCAGAAAAAATAAAGACAAAAAGACAGCAGAGTGAGGCTGACAGGAGGGTCAGTGAGGGAGTGTGGGGGTTGAAGGTGGAAGTTTAGTGTGTCTCACTAATGGAGCTCCCCAGTGAGAGAAACCAGGAGGGAAGGTGGTGGGCTAAACAGAGGCCACAAAGCTCTAAAATGAGCCACAGACTAGAGGATGGAGTTCACCCTTAACATTAATATCTGATCCTTTTACAGGTACTGTCTTTAAGAGTACCTGTAAAACTGCAAAAACATGTCACAACTGTTAAAACAGTGCCCACTTCCTGATAAATCATGTTTATTTCAGACAGCACAAATCAATGCATTCATTTGCCTCTTAATCAGTGAACCACTAATTAGCTAAATTAATTACATTTGCATTTAATAATTTAGCAACCATATTAATACAAAGTGATTTACAAAGAGCAAAAGAGAAGAATATAACTACAAAACAATTAGCAAAAGATTGGATTTTATAAGTATGGTTAGAATGTGAGGGATATAAAGAGGACCATGAACTGTATTTAAAGAACACTAAAAGCACTGGAAACTAGAGTTGATCTCATAACACTGACCTTTTCCACATTTTGGCATTAATAGTAGGCAAGATACAGATTAAAGGTTTAACAACAATAAACTTATTGAATAATAAGGTATTAACAGGGAGAACAAACAAGTGTGAATATGCAAGTGTTTGATGAAGAAATAAGAATAAAACTGTAAGAGTGTGTGAGAGGGTGTGTGTGTGGGTGTGTGTGTGTGTGAGTAGGTGGGTGGCAGTGGTGATGGTGGTGTGTGTGTGTGCTTTGATCTGCTACAGAATCATTGCGGCAGAACTGATTCTAATTGCATGTTTCACTGTAAGAGTCCCTGTGCACAAGACTGCATTCATTCCAGCTACAGCAGTTGGGAAATCCCTTACAACTACACAGTACAAGCCGTGTCTACGCCTTTAATCTTATTTGCTTAAAAAAAAAAAAAAAAAACCTGCCAGATCTAAAGGGCCGAGTACACTCGCAATTTACTACGATACGACAACATTACAAATTAAAATCAATACAAAGTAATTAAAAGCTGAAATTAAAACATTGCAAAGGTGTCAAGATATAATGTGTGACATAATAATAATATTGAGAAACACTGATTATTTTGCCACACTGATAGGGTCGACGTTTATGGAAGGGACTTCTCGACAAAGTGTGAGAGGTTTATTAAATATTGAAGGCGGGGGAGGAAGCCAAGCGCTTGCACCCTGCGATCCAGTCTCAATGAGTACAGCTGAGCCCAACACAAAATCAATAAGCCTTCACCGCAAGCCCTCCCTCCAGGAGCCGTGAAAGAAAGGTCAGACAACAAACTCATTTCCCTGCTAAAAAGGGCTCTGCCTCAATTAGGATTCATATTAAACACCACTGTCGTGCAAGGACATCTGCGCCTGCTCCAATGGGTCATAATTAAGGAAAAGAAGCTTTAAATGAATTCCGTTGCCTTTTTGTTAATGAGCTACAATAATTTTGGAACCTTCATTGGAACCTTCATTGGTTTGCCATCATCACCTGGTGATGATGGCAAATATGGACAGTGTTACTCTGGAAGGGTTGGTTTTCTGGATTGGAGGTGGAAATAAGCTTGGTCGAGGACAACTTGTTCAGTATATCTTAAAAACAGGAATGCTTATTCATGTTAATATGTATTGATGAATGTCAGAGAAAACATGATTGGCTGAAAAATAATTGGCCTGCTCCTACCTGATAGGCTGCCGTGGCATCGTGGCCTGTGTCATTTCCCAAACCAGCGAGCTTCTCCTTCAGCTTATGGTGGGAGCGGTGGCGCAAGCAGTACAGAGTCCCCGACATCCCCAACACCATGACAATAAAAACCATGGAGACCACCACCAGAATCAAAAAGTTGCCTGGCTCCACTTGACTGTGTTTGACCAGGGGGATATGGTTCAGTTTGCCCCTCTAAAAATTAGAACAGACAAGAGAGAGAAACCCTGATAAGCATTGTGGATTGAAAACTATATATACTGTTTATATATATATATACACTGTATATATTTATATACACACACACTCCACTCACAAAAATATTAAGCACTGCAACTGTTTTCAACAATAATCAGCATATTAGAATGATTTATCAAGGATCATGTGATACTGAAGACTGAGGATTCAGCTTTGCCATCACAGGAATAAATTACATTTGAAAATATATTAAAATAGAAAACTTAACTTTAAATTGTAATGATATTTCACAATATTACTGTTTTTACTGTATGAGTCTTCTATATCACTCAACTGTGATCACAGGATAACAATGTCCAATTGGTGTTTTGATATGGTACTTTAAGTAAGGCTGCAAGACGCTTATTGTTTTTAATTATTACTTATTATACACTTCGACGTACAAACACCTCAAGCCGACACTTGGGAAGTGAAGGCCTGCTCCACTCTTGCTTTGGCAGGTTGAAGCATGCCACCACAGAGCAATTAGGGTCGGCCCTCACTGTACCAGCTTGTTGCTAATTAGCCTCCAAGTCTTGGGTTTGGTCGGGATGGGGGAATTGGCTCAGACCTCCAAGTTAATAAAATGGGAGAGGGGCTAAGCTGAGGGGGAGTACCTAAAAGGTCCGAGCCCCGCTAACGTTCCACTGTAGAGGGGGTTGTCAGGCTTGTTAGCCCCTCGGGGGGAGGGCTGACAGCCGGGGCTAAGCTGCTGGGGGATTGGCGGCGTATTGTTTCCAAATGCCTTGTGAGACTGAATAGACTGAGGCCTTTAGAATGGGGTTCAGAGTTTTTTTTTAATCTGCCTCTATTCGCATTCAGTGCTATCATACCAACCGACTGATCACAGAACTATAAGCCATGTGAGCTGCCATCCCATGATTGATTTTTCTGATCAGTATTTTAGAAACAACGACTATTTTCTGTTTCCTGAATACTGATAATGTACTTCATATTTGTTATTGCTGTATTATTTTTTCTTAAAGCATTACACGACATACTACACAGAATGCAAATTCATGAAGCACAAAATATTTAAATCAAGCTCTAATTACATATGCCACTCCATTTAATCACATACTGAAATCCCCCATACACTGGCTACACATTGCTGAAAATAATAGCAACTAAATGTGAGGTTTAGTAGTTTCCAAGGATTAGTTTCTACTTTTTGTGATTGTGAGCTTTTGTTGGTGCAGAAATGGTTTGCTTTCCACCCATCAAACATTGCATGGAGAGTGTGTAGAGAGGAGGGCGCATTCAACTGGAATAGAATACCCCCTCTCTCCTTCCCTCCATCCCTCTATAGGCTTAGCGCTCTCAATCGAATTACATGAAAAGATCTCTAACATGAAAAGCTGACTCTGAAAAGAAAATTGTGCTTGGCTAAATAATGTCCGCAATTAATTATAACTAAATAGAATACATGCATTAGGCAGTTGAGCAAGGGACTGGAAAATGGATCAAAAAAGGAGAGAAGATACAAAAGAAAAACCAAAAATGTTGTCCTGAGGTAGTCTACTCCCAAGTTAAATGCAGGTTACAGTGTATATGAAATTAATGACGACTACCAAAATGAATCCTGAAGTATATTTGTGCAGTAGTTATTTATATATTCTATATCACATAAATATAAACCCCCTATGCCAAAGCATGGTTGGCAACAAATATGTACAAAGTAGTTGCTTAGCAAAAATGTTGCATGGTCTAAATATATTATGTTGGTACATGTACAATTAATCAATATAACTGAAAAACAAAAAAATTCAGTGTCACTGAGGAATTATTAGAAAAATGATAACCTGTCTAAGACATAACTTCTCTTATTATGAGGACAGCATAACTGAAAAAATGCAATGCAGACTCGACATGGTATGTTGTAATGTGGAAATCTCTTTTGAAGAAAAATCTGCTGATTATTTCAACTGAAATAATGTGTCAAATCCTTTCTCTTCCTGCAATACATCTGGTCACATAGAAAACCTGCAAATATACACTTTATGTAAAAGCAGAGAAGAAAAATAAAATGAGGAAAAAATAGACAAGGGGGTGGGGGGAGAAAGAAAGGGAGGGAGAGACAGAATCCTTTATGCTTTTATGGTTTTGTTCTTCTGTAGGGAATAAAATTGGACTTGCAAATTTCTGATTCACAGTCTACTAAAAAAAAGACAGACAGGTTCAAATCAAGCTTTCTCTCAAAAAAAGTACTAAGGTCCTCAAATCCTCATCTGAACTAAAAATACAAGGAATTCTAGGCTTATAAATGTATTAAGTCTCTCTACATAAATTTGTTTCAGTGAAAAAACATTTCATTTAAATATTTAAAATAAAAAAGTATAAATAAAAAAAGAATTTCCTTTTTCATTTTTTAATCTAAATGAGAGACGATATGAAAAAAAAAAAAAACGGTTAGAGTTGAAAATTATATAATTATATAATATAGTATATAATATAACTGATAAACATAAAACAAATACAAAAAAGGGAAAGCAAGACATACTATAGCAAACAAAAAGAAGAAAAATGTTACTGGGTGAGATGTGTTCCTGAATTAATGGGTGTGTTTCCAGGGTCATCAGATATTGCTTATCCACAGATTCAGCTAATCAATCTCTTGACTGAAACTTTGCCAAACTGACAAAATTTAAATCTTAACGTTTCTCTTTATATTAAGTGATAAAATAACATTTGCAAAGCAGTGAATCAGTCAATACAATATAACACTTGAATCCAGGACTACTGTTCTAAAAAAATGAACACCTAACACAAAGACCACTGCCCAATGTACGGCTAGACAAATTTCACCTACAGAAACGTAACTTTTTTAAGCAATCTATACGTATGGATTTTTAAAAAAAAGTTTTTTCCACTGTCTCTTTTTTTTTGCTCTCAAAAGGACAAGATAAACAGAAGGATTTGTATATTTGAGGATGGATAAAAGGGAGATGGATTTGGGATGCTCTGGCTGATTTAAATCATTGAGGGAAGTGTTGGGTGGAGGACACTGTGACGGGTGAAAGGTTGAGACAAGGGCCGCCCAGATATCCTTTCACTTTTACACACAATAATCACTCAACCTTAAAATCATTCATCCACTCCAATCCACGTCTATATCTTTAAAATACGATGAAAATAAAATAAATAGACTAAACTAAAAACCTATCAATTTTAAAAAGAACATAAACATCATGCACACGATATTGGACAAATGAAAAGCAGTTTTACAGTCATTGTGTTTTGAAATACTAGTTCTATGGGCTATAAAAAAAATTGTATTGACATTTTTTTTTTTTTTAAATTAGACTAAAACCTAGACCATAATTTGCATTAAGTGAGAAAAATATTTCTGTTTCACTATTTATAAGAAGATAGTCTAAATTGCATTCCCATAAATATATGTGGAATTCTATTGGAAAAATCCAAAAATTATTTTTTCATCAGGGAATTATGTAACGCATTATGACTTTAATAACATCTTACATTTCACTAACCATTTCACTTAAGTTAACTTTCTATGTAAATTAGAGATTAGTGTTTAATTTTTAATTTAAAAATATAAAAACATTAAAGCTGAATATAGGGAATAAGCATAGAATGAATCTGTGATCAGTGCAATTTGTCATTAAAGTACATATATAAACATTGTTGCCCAACAGGACTCATTTCGTTCTTTAGCACGTTTATGGAACATTTATTAAAATACAATGATCAGAGATAGGCTAAAAAAACAATTATTAATCCTTGTAAATAATCCCGAATTGTGAGAAGTTTTTTTCTTCTTCTTTATTTATCTAACCAATCTTTCTTCTTCTTATTTATTTCTGGCTCCGAGTCATATGCAACTTGCGAAGACCCATGCAGACTAAACACACCGCTTCCAATGCGATCGATTTCACACAAACGACCAGCTAAACACAGCTTCCTCCCTTTAAAAAAATCAGAATGTTGCTTCTGTTTGTACTCTGTACCATTTGCACAGCACCACTCTCTATTGACTCACGACCCATATCAATTACGTAACGATCTGCAAACCATCTTGGCCATAAAATTGCACACTATGCACGCGCTTCTATCAGCAGAAGCGTTTAAAATGAAAAGCACGATGAAATGTGTGATTCTGTAGCACCGCCATGTACCAAGTCTTTGCAGGACAGTGTCACTCTCATTATCAGTCCAGCTGCATCCGGATGCGCAATAAGTTTTAGGTGACGCTTAATGGCGCGTTCACAGCCTTGTTACATTCATTTACCCGACCATTATAGACGTGCATCAGACATACAGACAAGTGCAAGTCCAGATAGATAGTTACCTAGTTCCATTTTCTCACAGCGCGCGATGGATGCTTTTCCAGATCCTATTCCGCCTCTCTACATCAGATGTCCGACTTGGCGACTGCAGCTTCCTTTTGCAATCCCACTAGCTAAGAAAAGTTTTTCACCTCCCCGTTCGAGTCCACCTCAACAAAAGACCGTCGCTGTTCACAATGTTTTTTTAAACAGAAGCGGAGAAAAAAAAATTAAAGAGTTTAAAAGAGAAAGACGGGAGCGGGAGAAAAAGGCGAGCCAAATCGCCCGCCACATTTCCTAAAGACTTATAAGAAGCTGCAGTGGGTTGTCTTGTCCTTTGAATGATCATGTGCGACTGAAAAGCCTGTTTTTTTTTTTCCGGAGCCCCTCCTTATATTCAGCGAGGCTCGAGTCGCTGTCTGTAGCACATGTCACATCCACTGGTTGCTATAGCGATGCCTCCACATGTTGCCCACAGCTCGAGGGGCGCTAATCAGCGCGCGCGGGGTAGAGGGCCAGCTTGAATGGACGGAGAGCTTGTCACTCATTTGTTCAACTATTCGGGATTTCTGTGCCTGGTGAATTGCTCGCGCTTGGATTTTCCCTAAGCTTTCTCCCGCGTCTTTAACCCGTTATATCGCAATCAAAACTAACTAATGTTGCAACGCCTACCGCCAACTACAGTCTGTACGAGCCAGACAGCAAAGGACGCTTCACTGACCACTGCGTGCATCGACCCGCCGTTTTAGCACTGACTTCAAAGAATATAAACCAATTACAATTCAAACAGTGTCTTGCATATTAAATAATTCCATTTTTAATGCACACATGTATTTCTCAATACTATGACACTAGATAATATTTGGCATGTGCACATTTACCCTGTCTTGCCAGAAGAGGTTTTTCCTTCCTCTTCAACTAAACATGTAATAATTTATTTCCTTGAGTCGAATTTGATTTTCTCAACAGGGTATTATAATAAACATTTTTTTTTTTTTTTAAATAATATCATAACTATATATATATATATATATATATAAATGCATATAAATAAATAAATAGGCCTAATATAATTCTAGTTTTGATGATAGACAAAATAGGGCAAGGAAAAACACTTTATGATCAGAGATATGGAGCTCATGTAGTGAAGTAGTGACTAAAGCTGCAAAAAGAGGAACTTATTTTGTTCTTTATAAAAAATCTAAATTTTCGGGGACTATTGTAAGGTTTGAGGAGGGCAACAGCTGCAGCGAGCAGAGAGGGATTACCAAGTCTAACGAAGAGAATAGAGAGAAGGAAAAGAGGGGTGGATGAGGGGGGGGGGGGGGTGGATAGGGGGGGCTTGTTTGAGTGTTTGTGTGTGAGAGAGAGAAAGAGAAAGCAATGCAAGAACGAAGAGAGGGAGAGTGTGTAAGAGGTATACAACATGTGCCCGTGAGGTGTAAGTGGCCGTATTTGTGTGTGTGTGTGTGTGTGTCTGTGGGCTGGAGGAACTGGGGGTGGGGTCCCGTCAAATGCAGATGACAAGGCTGCGGAGGGGTCTTCGGTTTATCTTTGGTTTCAGCTGCACTCCTCCCTCCGTTGTCCCCTGCTTACCCCTCTTTGTCCCACAGCATGACAGCTGGAGTTGGCAGAAATGAGAGGGGAACAAATAAAGTGGTTTACCCATTCCAGAATCTCAAGATCAGATAAACACCTTAGCGTGAGCACCGGCCAGACATACTTCCACCTTTAACCTCACCTCTCTTTATTTTTCTTTCTTGCTGTAAGAATGGGCATGCTGTAGTGAATTACTTGTATACACAATATGATCTCGACATGGACAAACAAGCCCAAAACCACAGAATGGCTAGATAACCACTAACATTTATTCCATCATATTTTTTGTGTCTGCTTTATGACTATGTGCTTACAGTATTTTGTGTTTCTATGATAAATTCCTGCAAAACTGGTACATCTGTGTCCTAATATGCATTAATATGAATCATTATTTCACAGCTATAACCGCTGATGCATCAACCATTTGTGCAATTTTTTAGAGAACAAAATCTGGATGACTAAAAACCTCACTGCCATTTCTGACAACACAAAAAACCATAATGATATATGAAATTATAGACATTTAATGTCACCAAACAATGCAATATCATTTTTCAACAAGGACATTAACACTAACTTGTAACTAAACAAAGGGCTGCAGTACCACTCAGCACTATAGAGACAGCATTGCACGCCTTCCGGCTGTAAAAAGTCCTGTGGTGACTGACAAACAATACTGTTCTGATCAATCTAAATCACAGACTGCAGAAGGAGAGAGTGATGTTAAACAAGCATCTGGATAGAGGGTGAAGTCAGTCTGCCTAAACCGTGCCTCCAACCATACTCACAGACTGAGCCATCTGTCTGTATCCTTCCTCGAGTATAACCCTCAGTCTCAAATGCAGATGCTTGAATAGTGCATAGTGAATGTAGGCTTTACATAGGTGGTTAATTCAGAGTTGTAAAAGTATTTATGAAACTGCTTATTTCCACACTTTTCTTGTACTTTTTCTTTGTTTAATGCATCTAACAATCAAACCTATTAACTTGTCTAACCTGTCCAACACTACACAGCTAAAATGTGACAGAACTATTTATTTCCCAACAGGCTAATTGATTTTTGATGTTGCTTGAAAAGATGTTACAGCTTTATTTAGTGTTAGGTGCAAAAAAATTACAGTACATATTGTACACTCCTGATATTTCCAGAGTTAGACAAGTTATTTCCAAAATGTGATATATTCATGTCATTTGAAAGTAATTAGTTACATTACAATATTAGTGTCTCTGAATTGTAATGCGTTACACTACTTTTGCGTTACTTTTGAGTTACTTTAACCAAAATAACCACAGAAGTATGACTAGGCATTCAAAATGCTAAAATGCAGTTTATTGCTGCTCATTATACATCCAGAGGAAGGCGATGTGGTGTAGCATAATGACTGTGTAGGAAGGCTCACGGCGCAATACACAATCACTGGCAATGTTTATATGCACACTTTTTGTTTCAATCGGAATGAATTCATTCCAATTTATGAATCCGAACGTATGATCGATAAATAAAGTGATCGGGTTGATGTGCACATTTACAGTGGTGAGAACAAGTATTTGATACACTGCCGATTTTGCAGGTTTGCCCACTTACAAAGCATGTAGAAGTCTGTTATTTTTATCATAGGTACACTTCAACTGTGAGTGACGGAATCTAAAACAAAAGTCCAGAAAATCACATTGTATGATTTTTAAGTAATTAATTTGCATTTTATTGCATGACATAAGTATTTGATACATCAGAAAAGCAGAACTTAATATTTGGTACAGAAACCTTTGTTTGCAATTACAGAGATCATACGTTTCCTGTAGTTCTTGACCAGGTTTACACACACGGCAGCAGGGATTTTGGCCCACTCCTCCATACAGACCTTCTCCAGATCCTTCAGGTTTCGGGGCTGTCGCTGGGCAATACGGACTTTCAGCTCCCTCCAAAGATTTTCTATTGGGTTCAGGTCTGGAGACTGGCTAGGCCACTCCAGGACCTTGAGATGCTTCTCACGGAGCCACTCCTTAGTTGCCCTGGCTGTGTGTTTCGGGTCGTTGTCATGCTGGAAGACCCAGCCACGACCCATCTTCAATGCTCTTACTGAGGGAAGGAGGTTGTTGGCCAAGATCTCGTGATACATGGCCCCATCCCTCCTCCCCTCAATACGGTGTAGTCGTCCTGTCCCCTTTGCAGAAAAGCATCCCCAAAGAATGATGTTTCCACCTCCATGCTTCACGGTTGGGATGGTGTTCTTGGGGTTGTACTCATCCTTCTTCTTCCTCCAAACAAGGCAAGTGGAGTTTAGACCAAAAAGCTCTATTTTTGTCTCATCAGACCACATGACCTTCTCCCACTCCTTCTCTGGATCATCCAGATGGTCATTGTCAAACTTCAGACGGGCCTGGACATGCACTGGCTTGAGCAGGGGGACCTTGCGTGTGCTGCAGGATTTTAATCCATGACGGCGTAGTGTGTTACTAATGGTTTTCTTTGAGACTGTGGTCCCAGCTCTCTTCAGGTCATTGACCAGGTCCTGCCGTGTAGTTCTGGGCTGATCCCTCACCTTCCTCATGATCATTGATGCCCCACGAGGTGAGATCTTGCATGGTGCCCCAGACCGAGGGAGATTGACCGTCATCTTGAACTTCTTCCATTTTCTAATAATTGCACCAACAGTTGTTGCCTTCTCACCAAGCTGCTTGCCTATTGTCCTGTAGCCCATCCCAGCCTTGTGCAGGTCTACAATTTTATCCCTGATGTCCTTACACAGTTCTCTGGTCTTGGCCATTGTGGAGAGGTTGGAGTCTGTTTGATTGAGTGTGTGGACAGGTGTCTTTTATACAGGTAACGAGTTCAAACAGGTGCAGTTAATACAGGTAATGAGTGGAGAACAGGAGGGCTTCTTTAAGAAAAACTAACAGGTCTGTGAGAGCCGGAATTCTTACTGGTTGGTAGGTGATCAAATACTTATGTCATGCAATAAAATGCAAATTAATTATTTAAAAATCATACAATGTGATTTTCTGGATTTTTGTTTTAGATTCTGTCTCTCACAATTGAAGAGTACCTATGATAAAAATTACAGACCTCTACATGCTTTGTAAGTAGGAAAACCTGCAAAATCGGCAGTGTATCAAATACTTGTTCTCCCCACTGTATGTCACAAGCTTCTAACAACTATATGTCACAAGTTTTCACAATAACTGCAGCTCGTTCCGTCATACGCCATTACGTCATTTCTACGTCTTTGCAAATGTGCAAACCTTTCCCGTTTGTTTACATGTTCTCTTGATTGGATCAGAAAAGGAATAAAGCAACCATTTCAATCCGATCGAAACTTCATTCGGAATGAGCTCAATCTGATCGATTAAGGTGTTTACATGAAGGCTTTTTGGTCCAATTGAACCGTCAATCCGATTACTAATGGATTGTTTGGTTGCATGTAAATGTAGCCACTGTCAGAATCACAAAAGTAGACAAGTGATCAAAGCCTGGTAAATTATGGTAGAGATATCAAACACAGTAGAGCCCACTATAATGCAACCTGACATGGCAAGACACACAACCTCTTTTTCTTTTCTTTTTATTTCATTTCTATTATTTTATTTTATTTTATTTTATAATTCAAGTTCACGGCACAAACATGGAATGCATTGGGAGTCTCAAACAGCAATGGCTGACCGAGAGAAACAATTTCTGTTGCTTTGTCTTGCCCATGCTCTCATCTGGCGCATTCTTTCTCTTCTCCAACCCTGCAGCTCTCTCGGTTTGCTTAGTGTTTTTAATATTTGCATTGTTTTAAGGGTAGGTTTAGGGTAGGAGTAGGTGTGGATGTTAATAAAGCTTCAAACCACATGAATATGATGCTAATAGCACAATCTAATAGGTAGCATTTTTCGTTGTAGCTACCTACCGTTTTAATGGGAGGTAACAAAATCTGACATGGTAGGACAAATCAACAGAACCAGGTGTTTCTTCAAGTTACTCATGTTATTTCTCGATGTAGAGAGTTCACTCTGTGTCGCAGATAGATTGCACTCGACTTGACTATTATGTTCTTGTCCTTTTCTCTGACGAACTGAAAATAATGGAAGTATGTCCATCTCACAAATGTACAATCTGTCTCTGCAGTCAACAAGTGCAAACAAGCGCATCAACCGCCATATGCCCTCTGAAATTGTTTCAGTGGAACCGCTGTTTTTCCCCTGAATGTCTTCAAGGTGTTCAGCATCGACTGAGCACGGTCGTTTGTGAGACGCGCTGTCATAGTGTCATAGTGAGTCCAACTCCATCCCAAAAAAAGAGATGCTCTGCACTGGGGAGAGCTTGCTCTTTTCCTAGTTGACCTGAAGCCCCAAACAGCTGAAGTGTCTCTGCGACTTTTAAGGTGAGAGGGACAGCCCGAAAAGGAAGACCTTGTACTGGTATGCCTGATCCTTGAAAGCAAACCGAAGAAACAATCTGTGTTGAGGCAAAATCAAGACATGGAAGTACGCATCTTTCAGATCTATCACCGCAAACCGAACACATGTCAAAATGCATTTCTGCGTTAACATCTTCAATGGGAGCTTGTGCAGGGCCCGATTCAAAAGGCGCAGGTCTAAGATTTGGTCACATCCCACCACCTTTCTTTGGCAAGATGAAGTAAGGGATGTAGAAACCCTTCATCTCGGCTAGAGGGACAGGTTCTATTCCCTCCTCCGCCAATAGGACTGCAATTTCCGCATGCAGAAAAGGGACGTCTTTGCCTGCCTCTGAGGTAAAGAGAACGCCACTGAACCTGCACGGGCACCTGGCAAACTGAATCGTGTAGCCAATTCTGACTGTCCTGATGAGCCAGCGTGATGAGTTGAGAAGTACTAACAAGGCTTTCAAACTTCACCCAAATGGCACTAGAGGAACAATCATTTTTGATGTACCTGCGGTCTAGTGGTGAAGCAGAGCGTTGGGAAGCCACATGTCCTGATCCTGTGGCTATGAGTGTACAGAAACACTTACCTTGCTCCGTCAAAAGTCACAGGTCTAAGATTGGTCACAAATCACCACCTTTCTTTGGCATGATGAAGTAAAGGGACAGGCTCTATTGCCTCCTTCACCAATAGGACTGCGATTTCCGAATGCAGGACAGGGGTGTCTTTGTCTGCCACCAAGTTAAGAGAACGCCACTAAGCCTGGCAAACTGAATTGCATAGCCGAGTTTGATTGCCCTGATGTGCCAGCGTGATGGGTTGGATAGTACTAACCAGGCCTCCAAACTCCACCCGAATGGCACTAGAGGAACAATCATTTTTGACGTATCTGTGGTGGGGAAGCCACATGTCCAGATCCTGTGCCTATGAGTGTACAGAAACACTTACCTTGCTCCGTAAGCCCTAACTGGAACTGGTCTGTGACGGGTGAGGAAGCTGCGCGTCCTCTAAATGCACCACACCAACCAGCTCGCATCCATCATGTTCAAGCTGCAATCTGTGTGACCCAGTGAATGAGGAAACTGCACTTTCTTTACACATTTAGGTACCGCTGCTACTTGGGAACAAAAAGAAGCAAAACAAAGAATTCTCCACCCAGCCCTCCACCGGGGGAAGGACCGTTCACCACCTTCTGGGAAAGAGCAGCTCCTCTCATCTCTGGGTCACCCGTCTCAGGGACGCTTCGAAGCCTTATTTGAGTTCTTGGCACTCACTTGATGAACGGGTGGCTTGACGTTGTGGTGGGGCTTGTAGGCTTGGTCTGCGAGCAGATAGGATATGGGGCCTTGGTGTCCTGAAAGTGGGAGAGGAATCGTGTAGAGGCAGGATGTGTTTAATGGACCATCTACTTCTTTACTGCAGAGAACTGCTGGGCAAAGTCCTCGACAGTGCCAAAGAGGCCACCCTGCGAGATGGGGGCGTCAAGAGAGTGAACATTGTCAGCGTTCCGCATCTCAGCAAGGTTCAGCCAGAGATGATGCTCCTGGACCACTATAGTGGACATCGCCTGGCCGAGAGCCCACGCCATGACCTTTGTTGCTTGTAGAGCAAAGTCAGTTGCCGAACGCAGTTCCTGCATCAATGCCCGGCTCAGAACTACCCTAGTGCGGATATTTAAGTGTCTTGACCTGATGGACCTGCAGGATGGCCATGGTATGCAAGGTGGAAGGCACTGTAAGCCTTAGCTGTTAGAGACGAAGTAAACTTACAGACCCTATATGAAAGTCTAGGACTATTAAGCCAGGTGGCTGCATTTTGCGGGCATAAAGGCACCACAATCGCTCACTCCACCTGAGGAACCTCCAATGTACCCCCTGGCTTCCCCACCATCGAAGGTAGTGAGGCCTACAAAGCGGGACCGGGCAGTAAAAAATGCAAAAGACTCCATGACTTCGCCAGCTCTTCAGCCCAGATACCAATCATTCAACCACGAACATTCGGGACAGGGCGGAGGATTCCACTCCAGCCCAATGTTTGCGGTGGCCCGGGCAAGCATGACACCCAACTCAGCATCCGGATGTGGGAGCCCAGCCAAATCCTCAGCGTCGGAATGCATTAGCCCATCCCCCAATGCTGTGATCAATAATTCATCCTCATCTGGAGCCCCAAATGAGAAATCAGCTGCACCATGTGACGCAATGTCAAAATCATCCGGGAACTCCACCGGGTGCAATTTGCAAGACGAGGAATAGAAGGTCCATGGGGATTTACCCATGCAGCAGAAAAGCCCACATTGTTGCGCTCAGATCACCCTGAGCTTGTGTATAGATGACACTTCGCTCAGCTCCAAAGAACAAATCTGAATTAGTGGATGCCTGCTCCTTTTATACCCGTATGTCCAGGGGAGTGGCGCATACAAATTCCACTCACCAATTTTCATTGGCTTTTTCTCAAAGTATCAGAGGTGATTTGGGCTCCCAAGTATGATCCCTAATGTCAGTCATTGACGCCACGTCGAAATGACTGAAAGATAGGGAGCTTCCAGATTCCATAGATTCCTATTCAAATGACTCAATTTTGGTGCAAAAAAATCCACCCAAACAATGGTAATTGTGATCGCACCTTAATAAAAAGTAGCCCAATCAATCAATCAATCAATCAATCAATCAAATCATTTGACTCAGCATTCCTATGTGAAAAACTGAAGGAAAAAAAACAAGCATTTGCTTAATCAATATCCTATCTGTCAGAGCATTTTAACACAGTGCATTTTTGGCTAGTTTTGAATTCACTTTACCACTGAGAGCTAACATCAGAATGTTGTGTGACATTTTCAGGGCATTTTGGAGTGAATTAACTTTACATTCCCTTCATGGATGAAAGAGATTTGGTGGAGGGGAGAAGATGGGAAAAAAAAACAACCCGCCTCTAATCCACACTGAACACTGCCGCACTAATTGGCGAGCGCTAACATTTGGCTTGCTATGTCTCATACATATATAAGGCTTAAAGGACTAATTTAAGGAGAGATATGTGTCGGCCATGTCGCTGCAGTCTTTGCCGTAGATTAGCTTGTTAAAATAAGCTCCCTCATTGTCTGAATCTAGGCTAGAGCAAGAACCATGCCAAGCGGTTCAAAGCTATGAACAAGCTAGCGATCAAGGTAAATGCTACGCTTGTCATCTTGTGTATACGGACTCAGCATGATCAAAACCCAACAACACATACACAGCTGACTTAGCTTCAAAATAACACTGAAAAGCAAACTAATAAAGAAAATCAAACCATGAGGCGACACAGTTACTAAGAATAAAACTTCATGTAATATGGAGAGTACGCCAAAGAAATATTGATGCTGCCTGTGCTTTTTAACACAACATGCACATAAGACACATTTGGACACATGATTTAAGTGAAGAAACAATTGGCAATCCTTATAAATCTTGGTATGGACTGGGACCAGGACCACTGTGAAAATATCTATTCAACAAATTTTACTGCTTTATGCAGAGTCATAAAAAACCCTCTAAGCCGCGCAATTACTGTTCCACACTGCTGCTGATCTGGTGGAAAATGCTGACTCAAGGTTCAGTCCACCTCACTTGGAGCTGCTCAGGCCAGGGCCAACAATTAAAGTATTCCCTTAATGCCCATATCAATACTTCTGATAGGCTCCCTTTAAAGTTTAAGAGTTATGGATTTCATTAGGAACATTGTACTCACAGGGCCTTCAGCCCTAGTTATTATGTTGGACTCTATTAGCAGTTTTTGCGTTTTAAAGGACATGCTTGGAAGCCACTTTAAAACGAGATATGACGAAACCTAATGATGGAATTGCAGCAAGTTTTTGGCATTTGAGACATTTTATACATCAGACGGAAGGTTATGATGATCTGCTTAAATTCTGCTCAAACATGTATAATCAATTTTGTGTTATTTATTATTGTTTCATTTATGTAAATCAGTGGCGTGCACAAAGGGGGGGCTGGGGGGGCTTGAGCCCCTGCCCCTTTGAAAGTGAAAGTGCCCTTTTCATCTCTACCGAGGGGGATCCCGCCCGGAATGCGATTCTTACCAACACAAGAAACTCCCACCACCACCACCCCCGCCAAAACACCACCCCCCCCCCCCCAACCGGAACGCAGTTTACCCTGCCCCTGCGGAGGTCTTCGCACGCCACTGATGTAAATGACTGAGCTAAATATACACAGAGAGAAAAAAAATAAAAAGAGTTGTGACTTAATCATATGGATACTATAAATAATGTATTAGTGGGGCTAAAAGGTTTAATTTCTTCATTATAGCACAAAAAAGAAAGCAACAAAACAATTATAATCTGTCCCCTAAGAAGAATCTCACAGATTATGTATTTGGAGCATGGAAATCCCTTCAGTTTAAAACACCCCCGCACAGAGTATAAGGTGCCACACTCTCTGATTTGTGTCCTACTTTTAACTTTTTGTTTAAGACACAATATGTAATTGATAAACACCGCTTTAAACCTAAGCATTACTTTTGAGGTCAAAGAAAAACCCTTGAGCAGAATCAGGAGAGAAGCCTATTGCTGAAGGTGTCTTCTGCCACCACTAACAGTCTGTCCAATGCAGTAATTACAGACTGCTGCTCCACCACTGCCTTTCAAACTTCAAAAGACCAGTGACCCAAGTAATCTACCTGCTGAAGAATTTGGAGAGTTTTGGTATGTCCTTTTTCACAGAACTTATTTCTTACTGTCATTATGTTGCTACAGATGAGATGTCTTCAATGTATGGGTCAAGTCCTGCAGTTATGTTAAAAGCAATCGCTGAAAGTCTAAAAGTGTAGAAAGAACGATTACCATGATGTAATTGTTGATAAGTCAAGAGATGTGAGTGGTTAGAGGCTATGACACACAATTCATCTATGCCCACAAGAAAAGCATAGATTGAAAAAAATGTATTGCCCTGAAAAGCTATTTCACTCACAATAACATGATGGTTAGAATATACTATAGTCTTGACTCATTTCACATAACGCTAAAAAGCATTATTTGCCAAAATTATTCATTGGCTAAATCTGGCACATTTAAATCAGTGATGCTTGATAAAGAGCTCACATAATCTCAAATCTCTCCATTAAAAACTCAATAGAATCTGCTACACTGTAATAAACTAGGAGCTTGTGTTGGAACAGAGCTTGTATCTACAGGTGCTATACCACATATATTTAACAACCTTAAAAAGACTTGAAGGTAATTTTTAAGACAGTCCCTTATTGATGTTTTCTGCTAGGGTCATCCAGGTCTGTAAACTGAGAAATCTGAGACCACTTCCATTGTTACACCATCACCGCAGACATCATTACTCACCATCCATACATCAGTGTCAGATCTGCCACCTTGTTCCTGTATGCAGTCTCATTACTGCTGATTAGGACTCTCATTCACACATGACACCTTGCTTTTCCCCGATCTGGAAAATGGACATTTTTAAAAGCAGCCTGTGACTATAAAGAAAGACAGTGAGAGGTTGAAAATAGCTGATCAACAGATGGAATGCATGTAATTTGAAAAGCTATCTGCTAGGATGGAAGTGCTTTTGTACAAATACAAAGAAGTCCAATAGTACTAGTACAATAAACCTAATCCATGTCATTTTATTTTTTTGTGTGATAGCCCTGTATTGTGGCTTTAATTTGTTTCCTTTTAAAAATGTTTGATGGCCCTTGCTGAGTTACACATGGCTGAATTGAAAGTTCTGGTGAGGTCCTTTAATCAGTTATGCATGTCTTTGTTAAATTATGGCTATGACCTGATTTTCATTAGGATACAGCTAGGAAACACTATTTTATAGACTATATTATCCACATTAATCGTTATACTCTTTCATGAATCCTTAAACACACTTTAATCAGAAGCTGTGGATCACTGCTCCACTTCTGCTAACTAGTTTTATACAATAATATGTGTGAATGCCTCTTTAATGCAGCAATGTTTGAAGTCATGCACAAAACAACCTCCATATGCATTTTTTTCTTGTTTTCTGATGATGCTTGTAAAACTCTCTAACAGTGGCTTTACTGCAACATAGAAGCATGCACACTACCTTATGAGAGAGCTGAAAGGAAATGACAGTCCTTTCAGCTCTCTCATAAAGTAGTGTGCATGCTTCTGTCCTTTAAAATCTAGTTTTAGTGTGAAGAAAGTGTATTTTGTCTTGTGTATTTTGTAATTTGTCTGTGATATTTTATGTCACCCTGAAATATCAATGGCTTTGTCAGATGGTAGCTTGAAGCCATTGCTCAAATATGCATCCCCTGCAGCGAATGTGTACAGATTATGAAATCAGTTAATAAATTATTTTATATATGACCATTTTTAACCATACTATCTATCTGATAGTATTCACTAAGTGAATAAATCTAAATGTCCATCATCACAGTTATACATTTCTAACATGGCAATTCCTCAACTATAGTGATCATTATTGGTAATTTTGAAGTCATCAGAGAGGATTTCAAAGCCTTTGCTTGTTCTGTATCCAAATTTTAAATCTCTCTAGTCTTCTTAGTCTCTTCCTTTCTTAAAAACCACATACTAAAGTCTGCAGGTGCAGCTAAATAAGCTTACATTCTTACATTTTTGTAATAGTACTGTATGAGTCCCTCAAGGAAAAAAAACAGTTGTGGATCTTCCAGGTAATGAAACACAGTATTAAAAATCAAGCATGTACATTTTTGAATGGGGGAATTTTTATATTAATTTATTATTTTGTCTTGTGAACTACATGTAAACCTCTGCGATTTGAAATCGCTTTTCAGGCCATTACTAAACATGCATAAAAGACGCAATTTTTATGATTTTATGCATGTATGCAAATTTATGACCGCAACTATCAATAATTTGTAAATTGCAACATTTACAATTGGTCATATTTAATTGTTAAATGTGCTATTCCTGAAGTATACATGAAGAAAATGTCTTTACACAAAATGTTTCAAAATAGCAAACTGTATTGCGTATGCTGTATGTGGATCACTGTGTGCATTTTCATACGGTCTATGTATTTGTAGAGTTGACACTGCAAATACAGCCTCCATTACAACCTAAAGTACTTTTTAGACCGCAAACACTCATTATACACATATCGATTTGACAGATACAAACCACCACAAAAACAACACAGCAAAGGGGAGCTAGAGAAACACCAATCACATCAATGGCTGCTGATGTCACACAGCCCAACGGTGAATTCACCCAAAATGTTTACTTCATTTGTCATTTTATTTGCCTCCACCACCCACTGCCTCCCTCAACCACGGACTTACAAAGCACACGTTACCGACTACAAGAGAGGTCAGCCATTAAGGAAAGAGCCATTACACAGAAGAAAGACAAAAAAGAGAAGGAAAAAAGACAACATAATGGTCACATAAATTCTCATTAGCATCTTCATTACTACAGCACAACCAGTGGGAGAAGACATTTTCCCTCGGCCTAGGGATTGCCATGACAACATGACTGAAACACAGCTTGGCGACTATCCTCGACACGTGTTACCTGACTATCAATCTACATGCAGCTGAATTTCTTGGGAAGTTAGATGGACACATGCACAACCTTTTCCCCTTGAGTATGAAGAGCAATAGATGGTCAAGAGCGTGGAATAGAGCCAGGCCAGTTTGATCCATCCCCTCACAATTCCTCCTGACAGGCCAACACTGAGACCTGACTCTGTGCCAATCACATTTTGATTTCAACCCTTAATTACTGCTAATCTAACACAGTGTCACAGGAGCCTGGGTTTCTCCCTTAGTTCACTCCAGCAGACCTCGACCAGAGCTAACGGTGTCTTAAGTTCACATGAAAGCTGTTCTCTTTTTGCCTCAAGGCAAAAGACAGAGAACAACTCAAGCTCTAATGAATGTGCAATGAAGCCCATGCCTTCATGTTGGCATGAATTGCTATGAGGAACCATCTGGTTTTATTTTTCCTCAGCTTAGTTCTACCACCAGACACAACATTAGAAGAGTCAGATAGTCAGCAGGTGTTGGTTATGGAGGTTTACAGCACATTAACCATAGCTAAACTGTATTGAAACAGAATCCTTGACAGTTACGAGAAACTGCAGACAGATTCATAGGACATCAAGCAAAATATATGTATATCAGAGCACGCGCTGAGCAGACACCACAGACAATCAGTGACATATTCGATTAGCGCACATTATCACTTCATTACTTTTAATGATCAGCTCATGTTGAGGGGGTTTAAAAGCCTTGATTATTTTGCAGTGTTTCCACAATCTGCATTTGTATTAGCACCTCATTTAAGCTGAATAACCTTGATGAAAGACATACTGTGGAGAAAAACATTGCGCGAATCATATGCAAAAGCATGAATGGGACAGACATGCAATAAAAAGGAAAGGTTAGGATGAGTATTTCCATGTCACCAGAAAAAAAGACATATGACAAAAAATAAAATTGATATTGGTATACACTATATTTTAACATGTCAGTGTTAAAAAGAAAAAGAACATGCATAATGAAGCGCTGATCATGAAAATAAATGCACTGATTTGGTTTATAAAGAGTTGTTGATGAATGAAAGTATCTATGCAGAGCACTATTCTTGGCATATATTTTTCTTAGCATTTTCTTAGAATTCTTCTGGATAAGTTTCTACTCCTAAGCATACCAGATAGCTTAGAAAAACTCAATGTTGCAACAGAAACTATTGACTCTCTCTTTTTCAACACTTTAGACAGGGTTGTTCCTTTGCGCTTAAAGAAGATTAAGGAAAATAGTCCGACGCCGTGGTATAACGGGCACACCTCAACACCTCACCTCAAGAGAGCAGTCCGAAAAATGGAGTGCAGCTGGAAGACAACAAAAATGATATTTCGCATTTGGTGGAAGGAAAGTGTTTTTGCATACAGAAAGGCCTTAGAAACTGCTAGATCTGCTTAGTTTTCAACTTTTTTTAGTTTTCAAGAACACAACCCTAGGTATTTATTTGATACAGTGGCTAAATTAACGAGAACTAAAGCTTCAACTTGACTTCATTTCTTTACTTGCAAGATTGATACTATTAGAGAGAAAATTAACCATGCAACCACAGTATCGCTATAGACCCCCTGAGAAAGAATTGTCTAAACTTGTTAAATCATCAAAAACAACATGTATATTAGACCCTAAGCTACTGAAAAAGATGCTTCCAGAAGTCATAGATCCTTTTCTTAATATTATTACTTCATCATTGTCATTAGGATACGTATCAAAAACAAAACCAAAAAGCAATGTTATTAAACCTGTTATTAAAAAAAACGCAACTTGATCCTAGAGAATTAGTTAAATACAGACCGATCTCGAATCTACCTTTTCTGTCAAAAACACTAGAAAAGGCAGTATCCTCACAACTATGTCCCTTTTTTAGAAAAAAAATGGTATATGCAAGGATTTCCAGTCAGGATTTAGACCGTATCATAGTACTGAGACTGCTCTCATTAGAGTTACAAATGATTTGCTCTTATCATCTGATCGTGGTTGTATCTCTCTAGTGTTACTGGATCTTAGTGCTGCATTTGATACTGTTGACCACAACATTTTTTTTGAATAGACTCGAAATGCTTCCTAGCCTTGTTCGGGAAGCAGACACATTATGTCAGTTTAAATCCAGACTAAAAGCACATCTCTTTAACCTGGCATACACATAACACTTTCACATTTCTATAATTCAAATTCCATAAAAGCAGGGATGGGCAACTTTAGTCCTGGACGGCCACTGTCCTGCAGAGTTTTGCTCCAACCCTAATCAAACACACCTGAACCAGCTAATTAGGGGCTTCAGGATTACTAGAAAGCTACGGGTAGGTGAGTTTTTAACAGGGTTGGACTAAACTCTGCAGGACAGTGGCCCTCCAGGACCGACGTGGCCCATCCCTGCATTAAAGGATTGTTAGGCTGCATAATTTAGGTCAATGAGAACAAGGAACACGTCCCGTAACATCTGATGTACTTGTTACATCGTAAGAAGAATGGCTCTGTCTATCCCAAGGTTACCATAGTCATCTGGATCTGGTCCATATCCACATCAGACCTAGACATGACAACAATGCAGCCTTGAATGTCAGCAGAGACCATGTCAACTAGACAATCCCCTGTGAAGGTCTTGTCCTCAGCAAAGACCACAAGAAGCAGACAGGTTGTTGCAAAAAAAAAAACTGGATGAATATTTGAATGCTACCGATCCCCGATCTCAATTCTGACTTGTGATGCAGCAGCCTAAATTATAATCACACTGTGTTCGTTTGTTGGCCAGAAGAGAACTGGTCCCCCGACTTTTTCTCCATTCTGTCACCTGATGGAGTTTGGGTTCCTTGCCACTGTCGCCTCTGGCTTGCTTAGTTGAGAACACTTAATATTCAACAATATTATTGATCTGACAGCACTGGCACTGTTGTATGAGAACTGAACTGAGCTGGATGATACCATTTTTTTTTTTTTTTGCAGAACTGCTTTAAAGATGAAATTAACTGGAAAAAAAAAAATAACAACATACACCACCGTTTAAAAGTTTGGGGTCAGTACATTATTTGGAAAGGTAAAAATACCTCTTTATTCACCAAGGACACATTAAATTGATCAAAATGTGACAGTAAAGACTTTTACATTGTTACAAAAAAATCTATTTAAAATAAATGCTGTTCTTTTGAACTTTCTATTCATCAAAGGATCCTGAAATAAATCAGCAAATTACACTGCCCGGCCACAAAAAAAAAAAGTCGCTGTTTGGATTTAAAGAGGCAAATGCTTAAGAGTCAATGATTGGATCATTATTGCAGTGATTATTATGTCTCTAGTTCTTTTAACCCTAATTGATGGAGTGTGTAGCTTTTCATTTCTTAAACAACCATGTAGGAAGACGCATCATGGCTATATCCCAGGATGGAACATTTGAACAGTAGTGTTACACAGAACTTTGTCATTTACAAAGTTACATACATGACATTCTCTTTTCCTTTAGTGTGTTTGTTCGCTTAATGGTTTATATTGGACAGCTAATTTGATAATGCTTTCAGCAATTAATAAGTAGCACATTTACCCAAGTAGAAATACAATCCATTGCATAGAATTCCAAAGACTTCACCAACTAAAAAATGTGCCTGCCAATGCGGTTCCATTCCAAATCTAAAGTCTTGTATACAGGGGGGATGGGATGGTTGGCCTATTAAAGACTGCTACTGGCCTAATAAAACACATTAAATGTTTGTTTTTACATTTCTTTACACAAGCAATTTAAGTAAAATCATCAACTTTAAATACTCAAACCTAAACCATCTACCGTACAGCACGCACAGAAATGAACTAATTTTCCTAACACCACTGAACTGTCTGAATTTTAATTTTAATGTAGTACAGCCCTAATATGCTTAATATTCACATATTTTAAGTTTTAATGAATAATTTATGTGTGTTGCATAACCCAAACCAAAGCACCTGCCTTTTGCTGTAGCATGGACGGCAGTCTACGAAAATCACCAACTGCTAACATATTCACAACACTATTATAATGGATAAATAGTCCACTTTGGTGGCTGAACAAGAAAAATGCCTGACGCTCACTGTCCAAAGGATTCCACTGTCCACAGCATAGTTTTTCCGAACTGAAATAATATTTATTACAAAAAATCAAAACCTCAAGTAAATAAAGGATTGACAAGATATAAAGTAGATCAATCTGTTTCACATGGAGTCAGGCCGTGAGGTCAAAGACGGTCACTTCCGGTTCTGGCCACGCCCTCAGGTGAAGTCACAGGTCCTTATTCCCAGAGTCCTTACATCTCCAGCTTCAACCCCTAGATGATGTCAACTCAAATAACATTGGATGAGATAATGAGTTAATTATTTAACACATAAATTAATCCTATTTTAGCTCCTACAACTATGATATAGCTACACCATCTCAACTGAAGTCAGTGTATTTTTAATGTCTGTGGTATTACAGAGTGTCTCTAAAAGTGTTCTGCAGATAGACTCACAAAGTGATGCCTGCCGTGAGAAACAGCAGTTGCCTATTCACTGAGCTTCAAACCTGCTCTGCATTTGACCCCACCAGTGCTTTACCGTGTGACATGTCCCACAAAATGGCACTGAGAGGGAGACCCTGCCAGGCTGACATTTATACCCCCGCATTGTACCCAGCTGTGACCCCGCACCACTATCCCTCACTGCCTGAGGGTGCTTGCTCTGTCTCTCTCTCTCTCTCTCAATCTCTTTTCAACACACACACAAATGAGACGAACATGCTGAGCAGAAAGCAAGACTATACTAACATATGGCAGTAGTGGATCATTCAAAACATTTGACTGTTATAAACCGATCATATCACTACTTTAGATGAGACTGCTTTATGGGATACAAAGTAGTTCACAGACTATGGAGTAACTAAGTAAAAGTAGTGACACTACTAACGTAACTACATTTTTTTTTTTTTCAGCATCGTGACAATAGTTTCATAACAGTGTAACTACAAACCCGATTCCAAAAAAGTTGGGACACTGTACAAATTGTGAATAAAAAAGGAATGCAATAATTTACAAATCTCATAAACTTATATTTTATTCACAATAGAATATAGATATATCAAATGTTGAAAGTGAGACATTTTGAAATGTCATGTCAAATATTGGCTCATTTTGGATTTCATGAGAGTTTTCAAAAAAGTTGGGACAGGTAGCAATAAGAGGCCGGAAAAGTTAAATGTACATATAAGGAACAGCTGGAGGACCAATTTGCAACTTATTAGGTCAATTGGCAACATGATTGGGTATAAAAAGAGCCTCTCAGAGTGGCAGTGTCTCTCAGAAGTCAAATGGGCAGAGGATCACCAATTCTCCCAATGCTGCGGCGAAAAATAGTGGAGCAATATCAGAAAGGAGTTTCTCAGAGAAAAATTGCAAAGAGTTTGAAGTTATCATCATCTACAGTGCATAATATCATCCAAAGATTCAGAGAATCTGGAACAATCTCTGTGCGTAAGGGTCAAGGCCGGAAAACCATACTGGATGCCCGTGATCTTCGGGCCCTTAGACGGCACTGCATCACATACAGGAATGCTACTGTAATGGAAATCACAACATGGGCTCAGGAATACTTCCAGAAAACATTGTCGGTGAACACAATCCACCGTGCCATTCGCCGTTGCCGGCTAAAACTCTATAGGTCAAAAAAGAAGCCATATCTAAACATGATCCAGAAGCGCAGCCGTTTTCTCTGGGCCAAAGCTCATTTAAAATGGACTGTGGCAAAGTGGAAAACTGTCCTGTGGTCAGACGAATCAAAATTTGAAGTTCTTTTTGGAAAACTGGGACGCCATGTCATCCGGACTAAAGAGGACAAGGACAACCCAAGTTGTTATCAGCGCTCAGTTCAGAAGCCTGCATCTCTGATGGTATGGGGTTGCATGAGTGCGTGTGGCATGGGCAGCTTACACATCTGGAAAGGCACCATCAATGCTGAAAGGTATATCCAAGTTCTAGAACAACATATGCTCCCATCCACACGTCATCTCTTTCAGGGAAGACCTTGCATTTTCCAACATGACAATGCCAGACCACATACTGCATCAATTACAACATCATGGCTGCGTAGAAGAAGGATCCGGGTACTGAAATGGCCAGCCTGCAGTCCAGATCTTTCACCCATAGAAAACATTTGGCACATCATAAAGAGGAAGATGCGACAAAGAAGACCCAAGACAGTTGAGCAACTAGAAGCCTGTATTAGACAAGAATGGGACAACATTCCTATTCCTAAACTTGAGCAACTTGTCTCCTCAGTCCCCAGACGTTTGCAGACTGTTATAAAAAGAAGAGGGGATGCCACACAGTGGTAAACATGGCCTTGTCCCAACTTTTTTGAGATGTGTTGATGCCATGAAATTTAAAATCAACTTATTTTTCCCTTAAAATGATACATTTTCTCAGTTTAAACATTTGATATGTCATCTATGTTGTATTCTGAATAAAATATTGAAATTTGAAACTTCCACATCATTGCATTCTGTTTTTATTCACAATTTGTACAGTGTCCCAACTTTTTTGGAATCGGGTTTGTATTTTAGTAAATTATTAACTTTATCCAGCAAGCTGCAGTATAACGTGACCAAACACTACATGGTTGTTTTTAATGGCTGAACTGAGTGAATAATCAAACAAACAAGACTAGACAGTTGTCACTAAGATATGTAACAATGGGTTGTAGTGGATCATGTAGATGACACACTCTCAAAATTAATTCAGTGTACTGTTTTCTGCCCAGTTATGTAAGGTATTAGGTGGTTCTGATGTATTTAGTATAAACGTACCTGCTCAAGTTTGATACTGTCATCCTAATTGAACTATTTCATTCATTTCTGTGACACTGAAGACTGTCACAACAATGGCTGCATGGTGAAAATTGAGCTTTGCCATCACAGGAATAAATTACATTTTAAAGTATATTAAAATACTAACCGTTATTTTAAATTGTAATAATATTTCACAATATACATTTTTAATGTCTTTTTGATCAAATAAATGCAGTCTGGAATGGTAGTATATACATATTGCCCCGCTACATTACTTCAACATAGTTAGACACTTCTTGTTTCTATCTTGTAGTGTAACGAACTACTTTTACAAAACAGTAGCTTGACTGTAGTCAAACTACTTCAAATTATGATTGTAGCTTGGCAAGATACAGTTTCAAAAGTAGCTCCCCCAACATTAAGCCAATTTAATTAAGCCAAGGTAAGGAATATACTTAGCATGTTTCAGGAAAAATGCCATTATTCTGTTAGATACTTGAGGTTAGAATCAATAGAGAGAGTCTTTTATTGATAAAACATGAGGTAATGGTCTTTATGTTTCAAGGAATAAAACAGTGCCACGAGAGCAATTTGTGGGAGTGATGTCTAATTTAAAGCAGTTGTTGTCAGAGCAGCTCTAATGGCATGACAGCAGCAGCATTTACAGTACTTTTAATGTAACTTTAAAATAACACAAAGTAAAAGCTGCAATTGTCATAAAACCACCGGCCTCTCATATGCCACTGTCAGATGATGTGAAAAGACTGCAGTGTGGAAGGTCGAAATAGTTGGTTTGAATCCCATCAGCTTAAGGCTGACCTATCCATTACCTCTTAAAACAGAGAAAGAAAAGGGAGGTGTAATGAGGGATGGATGCAGGTGCCCACACATTACTCACTATTCCCTTTCAACACTCATAAATGAAATAAAAAACCGCCTCTCACACTGCTTTGGAGAGCTGCTTCAGTGGATGATTGGTGGGGGGAATGCCTGCACAGACCGCCATCAAATGCTCTTTCCCTGACCAAAAGGTCAGACCTTGGTAAAAGGTTGCCAGACGCGAGTCTGCCTCTTTTTTCTTGCTTTCAACCATCCTCTGGAGCCCTTGCTCCCGTGAAAGAGGAGAGAGGGTGAAAGAGGAGAGAGGGAGAATGAGGGAGAGGGAAGAGAGAGACTCTGTAGCGGCTGCTCCAATATGACATTTCACACAGGGATCCACCACAGCAACCGCTGGCATTTAAGTTACTTTTAAAGCAGGAAGACCGGGTTCCTAACAGCATGGCTGTTGTTAGTGGCAGTTGATGTGCCCACTGAAATCTCTATCACAGGCAGCTCAGATGTCGGCATATTAGGTTGACTCTAAAAATGCAGCATAAACAAAGTTATAACATCCAGGGTTAGACACACACACATCTGACAGGTTCACACAGTCTGAACATTACACACCACATTAGCACTCCGGCACCTCGTTAACACACAGCCTCTTTGCACAGGAAGTTAGGATGCCCTCCATCTGTTGCGAGTGTAGGTGTTTATGATGTCAGCTAGTGCTGTGAATAATAGCACAGCTAAGCTTTAAAGAAACAAGCGACGGGATCTTTGACCTCTTATTTACAACACTGACAAAAGATAAAACAATGCTTTAGAATTTTTTTTGCCTTGTTTTGTTTTTTTTGGGGGGGGGGGGGGGCTGGAAAGGTAAGACAGCAGTTGATCAATGATCAATGTGGTTAAGAAATCATAAAAAGACCGTAAGTTTTTTTTCCAATTAAGAAAAAAATGCTATTGGATAAAGATTATAGTAAAGGGTTTTTTTCGACATGCCAGGGCATTTACATTCAAATGTTTAAAACATACGCAACAGGATGCACACATACAAAAAAGGATATGCACTAAAAAGGGAGGACTTTCATCTCCAGACAATTGAAAGACCCTCTGGAAAAAAAAGAAAAGAGTGAGGGAAAGAGAGGAAACAGGGTTAAGCTTTGAAGTTGTGTGCTGCACTCTTGGTATTTCAGTATCAATTTATTATCTGTGATTTCATTTCATTTGTGTTACTCCCTCTTTCCCCTGCATTAAGAGAACAACATCATTTGCTTTGATGTCTGAGGCAGAAATATCATGGCTCTGCAGTGGAGATGTAAAGAATCTCTGGACTGACAAATCCAAATTATGTCCAGCCTGGCTCAAAGTATAGACAGTGGGACATGTTATAGTCCACTCTGTAACAAAGTGCTTACAGAAACAAGTTATGCATTATGATCTATTTGTTTGCTCCACACAACAACAAAGCAGACACAATCACAACTTTAAAGGGATATAGTTAAAGGGATAGTTCACCCAAAAATTAAAATTCTGTCATCATTTACTCGCTCTCATGTTGTTCCAAACCTGGATAACTTTCTTTCTTCTGCAGATGTTTTTGTCCATATAATAAAACAACACTGGACCTCACTGGCTTTTATTGTACAGACAAAACAATTTTTCCAAAAAATCTTGCATACAAGTTTGGAACAATATAGGTGAGCATATGAGGGTGAGCATATGATAACAACATTTTTGGGGTGAACTATCCCTTTAAAACCACACACATTTAATGAAATTGACAATTTCTAGCAACTGGAATTCCATTCATAAACATGTCTATTACATTTAGTGAAATTAAGATGTTACTCACTATTCTCTTTTTTAAATGCTTTTAAAATAACACAGACTGAAGTACAATGGCATGTGTGTTAAATTTTCAGTTTGTATATGGCACCTTTTTAGAAAAATAGCACCTTGGAAACCCCCCACTGATCAAGACAAAGGTGACAGAAATGGGGAAAAACCTTGGGACTCACCTGGGTAAGCCCTCCTCCTCAACCTGGCATTTATTTAAATAAGTTATGAACAAATAAACTTCAACCATCAACAACTGTCAACAGTTTTTACAATTTTTTTTATCATGAATTTCAAACTGAGTAAAGCATCTGCCATGAATTCACATGCAAGCCAGGAAATAACCAGGTAAATATTGACACTTTTTCCTTGCACAACAGAAGCTCACACAGGCCTATTGTGCTGCTGTTTTTGACCTTCTGTTACTGAATCAATAATAATCTTATCATTTACCTGATCAGACCGAGGTGATCTTCATGGCAGGCTTTAATCTGTGCAGTTGTGATCTCCCTCACGTAAAGTGTACACAGCAAACTGATGTTCAATCTAACCACCACATTATAGTGCAGTATTGGCTGTGCAAAAGCTGAAAGCCACCATTAGGGATAAAGTGGATATTCATTTGGTCCACCGTGCAGTGGACACGAAGGCCATATTTGTTGGCCTTCAGTATAACAAATATTTGTGTTGCCATGGTGATCCCTACTTTGTCTCTTTCTTTCTATCTGTCTGATTAACACCTTCAAGGTCATTTCTAAATCAACACAATGGAATGTATCAAATATTCCATTCATACAAATTGAGGTACATTTCAGTACCTTCCACAGTTTCCACACACCTGTTATATAAATACAATGCTGAGTTTCAAATTCCAAGCAATAAAATGTTTTAGCATATTAATAACTTCTTATTATAATTTACACTGAAATCATCACCAGGCCCAAATGCTTTGGGGACAAATAAGTGAAAAGACAAACCAAGTGTGAATGCCTTTGTCTAGCTTGGTATTCCTTTTTTTCCTTTTATTCCAGAGTCTCCTGGCTGTCTAATATCTGACACACATGTGACTCTGGGAAGCATCTCGATGATTCGTGAGTGTGAAAGGAGATTTTTACACATCACAACAGAAACACCAATATATTCCTCCAAAGACTTCTCAAATGCTGTGGTAAAACATCAACTTACACACCAACTGTAGAGCTGTTTTATCAACTGCTTCATAGAAGTGTGAGGCATTTTCAGGTTTCAATTTAAAACCTGAATTACAGTATTAGAAAGAACTGTGATATTGTTCAAGACCAGAACGGACAGCTTTTGCATAACATTAAAACATTTTCAATAACACTAAGCCGAATTTTAGCATAAATGCGTTTTTATTTGAATTTTTGTAGTTCACAACAGTTCATACTTCATTAATTTTCATAATAATACTTCAGCTGAGTTTTATCTGCCAGACTGAAATGTGCATATTGTATTTGAGCATATGTCACATACACCGATCAGGCATAACATTATGACCACCTTCCTAATATTGTGTTGGTCCCCCTTTTGCTGCCAAAGCAGCCCTGATCCGTCGAGGCATGGACTCCACTAGACCCCTGAAGGTGTGCTGTGGTATCTGGCACCAAGATGTTTGCAGCAGATCCTTTAAGTCCTGTAAGTTGCGAGGTGGGGCCTCCATGGATCGGACTTGTTTGTTCAGCACATCCCACAGACGCTCGATTGGATTGAGATCTGGGAATTTGGAGGCCGATTCAACACCTCAAACTCGTTGTTTTGCTCCTCAAACCATTCCTGAACCATTTTTGCTTTTTGGCAGGATGCATTATCCTGCTGAAAGAGGCCACAGCCAGCAGGGAATACCGTTTCCATGAAAGGGTGTACATGGTCTGCAACAATGCTTAGGTAGGTGGTAAGTGTCAAAGTAACATCCACATGGATGGCAGGACCCAAGATTTCCCAGCAGAACATTGCCCAAAGCATTACACTGCCTCCGCCGGCTTGCCTTCTTCCCATAGTGCATCCTGGTGCCATGTGTTCCCCAGGTAAGCGCCATCCACGTGATGTAAAAGAAAACGTGATTCATCAGACCAGGCCACCTTCTTCCACTGCTCCGTGGTCCAGTTCTGATGCTCACATGCCAACTGTTGGTGCTTCTGGCGGTGGACAGGGGTCAGCATGGGCACCCTGACTGGTCTGCGGCTATGCAGCCCCATACGCAATAAACTGTGATGCACTGTGTGTTCTGACACCTTTCTATCAGAACAAGCATCAACTTCTTGAGCAATTTGAGCTACAGTAGCTCATCTGTTTGATCAGACCACACGGGCCAGCCTTCGCTCCCCACGTACATCAATGAGCCTTGGCCACCCATGACCCTGTCGCCGGTTCACCACTGTTCCTTCCTTGGACCACTTTTAAAAGATACTGACCACTGCAGACCGGGAACACCCCACAAGAGCTGCAGTTTTGGAGATGCTCTGACCCAGCCGTCTAGCCATCACAATTTGGCCCTTGTCAAACTCGCTCAAATCCTTACGCTTTCCCATTTTTCCTGCTTCTAACACATCAACTTTGAGGACAAAATGTTCACTTGCTGCCTAATATATCCCACCCACTAACAGGTGCCGTGATGAAGAGATAATCAGTGTTATTCACTTCACCTGTCAGTGGTGTCACTGATCGGGGTATGTAACATGGTATAACACTAGCAGGGCAAGGCAGACAAAGGTCTGAAAGAAAGGTCTGGTGAGAAGGCCTGGATCTGTGAACTTATTGGAGAAAGCCTCTTCCTGTTTCTACACCTGCAAGATGTGATTCGACAGCAGATCTCTTCCATGACATGTCACAGTATTATATGCTAATGTTTATTTCCACTGCATGAAATTCTACCGTCTTGTTGGGTTGGGGGAGGGAGAGATGGGACGAGAGGCTGGGAATGCTCCTCGAGGTTTTGCTCACATAGATTTGAAAATACACACTAACACTCTCCCCCTTGTCGGAGGTGATGTTTCGATGAAAAACTAGCATGCAGTTGTAGTCTAAAAATTAATTTAATACATTTGTCCTGATGTGTTGTCTTTTTATGCATTTACATATTTAACATGTTCCTTATAACAGCTGTTTATAATTACAGACTTTTCATGTTTCAGGTAATTTAGCACTGTCTCTTTTTTCCTCCATTTATTTATTTTTTTGCTATTATATTTTTAGTCCTATAGTCTATCCCTTGTTACCTGCCAAGCTCCCATTATACAATGAGAATTTGCATTTAAATGGCCTACCTAGTTAAATTAAGGTGAAATAACTGAAAGTAAATAAGCAGACAAGGTTTACAAGCCTCTCACTAAGACTATTCTATATAAACAAGCATACAGACATGCTTAATTTTCTTTATAAAAACACATTCAAAATACACACACACACACACATTGTGTTTTCATGTTTTATGGGGACTTTCCATAGACAAAAGGTTTTTATACCTTTACAAACTGTATATTCTATCCCTTAAATCTACCCATCACAGAAAACTTTCTGCATTTTTACATTTTCAAAAACATCACTTAGTATGATTTATAAGCTGTTTTCCTCATAGGGACCAAAAATGTCCCCACAAGGTCAAATATTTCTGGTCTTGCCATCCTTGTTGCGGGGTTATTTTAGCCGCTTTTCCACTGTCGGGCCGAATGGTTCTAAGAAAGGTAAGGAAAGGTTCCAGTTATGTTTCCACTTGAGCCTTGTACAGCACATCACAAATACAAACTGATCTCGGCCCGGAATTCTCAGCGCGGTTGCTGGTAGAATGCGTGTAGTGACGTCACAACTCAGAATTGGTCACTTGTCTGTTGCCTGGCTACCAGTTTCTCTGTAGCCGGATAAGCACTTGTTGAGCGACATAAACACAAATTAATAATAAAATTAAGAAACATCTGATCATTCTCCATAACCGGTCGCTATTTACATCGCACATCATCAATAAACGTGTCTTTCCGAGGCAACAACTGACGTATTTGTATTACATTCCAAAGAGTGGCCGTTATTAGCCCCACATTGGAAAATGAAACCATATTCGTATTGGCTGGCCCTGACCGGCACGGAATGGACCAGTTAAGCAAAGAGGACGATTTGGCCCGACAGTGGAAAAGCAACTTTTGACCCCACAACGTAGGATTTACCAGGACCACACACACACACACAAACACACATCGAAGTTGAGATTCCTGCCTGTCATAGATGATTTTCTG
Organism: Coreius guichenoti; assembly: GCA_039654105.1. Lineage (NCBI taxonomy): Eukaryota > Metazoa > Chordata > Actinopteri > Cypriniformes > Gobionidae > Coreius > Coreius guichenoti. The sequence continues at coordinate 29,129,610 of CM077168.1, forward strand.
CTCCTTCCTGCATTATCTGTTAAAGTGGTGCTTGGAGAATTCAACTGCTAATGGCTGCACCCATGCATAAACACCCTGAAATAATTCCTGCACCAATTTATTCACCAACTCAGTCAGATGTACCATTTGACAGGATCTGCCTCTTGCTAATTTGAGAAAGAAGCCAACAGCAGCGGCTCATTCATACACAACCTCCCAGCTACCTTATGATGGCGTCAGGAGCGTCGTAACTCTCTAACCATTAGGGGGCAGTCATGGGTTCGAGTCTCACTGTACCTAACCCCCAATTGCTCCCTGGGCGCCACATCAAAAAAATTACTGCCCACTGCTCCGTGTGTGTGTGTTCACTGGTTTGCTGTGTCTGTGTCTGTGTCTGTCTGTCTGTCTGTCTGTGTGTCTGTGTGTCTGTGTGTCTGTGTGTCTGTGTGTCTGTGTGTCTGTGTGTCTGTGTCTGTGTGTGTGTGTGTGTGTGTGTGTGTGACCATACTTCATATCATGTCACTCATAACACTCATGACACATCTTCTAGAACAGATTCCAAACCTTTCTTCCAGCACTTTAGAGTTAATCATACTACCACTTTTTCCCCTCAAACCCATCCCATATCTTTTCCTTCAAAATACTTCAACTGACCTTCCCCAATCATCAACAATTTTTTGACGAGTGCGTCTAATGTCTGATGGCGTAGAAGCCTGGAGAATCTCCACTGCTCAGAAAAGTCCAACTCTGACCCATCTGATAGCAATAATTACAGGCCAGTCTCTCTCAGTCTCTTTTCATGTCATGGGCTCTGAAACATGTTAATTCTAGTAAATATCAACCTTTCTCACCTAAAGCAACCTGCTTTGTATTTTCTGCTCTTTTTTTAAAATATCTAGTATCATACACAAATAAATATATTTTGATTTGATATGATTTGATTATATTGATATTCAAATAAATATATTTTGTTTTTTTCCTGATGTGACATTGTGACATTCCATGATGTGACAACAACTGTCCAGAACATTCTGTGTTATTGCAACTGAAGGACTTTATTGTTTTTTTCTTTGAAATTCAAATCTTTCATCGCATATATTGCTGAGAACACTTAAATGGTTGTTCAAAAATCCATCACAACAGCAGCAAAACTGATAACTTTATAAAAATGTTCATTAACATTAGTTAAAGTGCCCCTATTATGGATTTTTGAAAATTACATTTCATGTAGTGTGTAACATAGTTCTAAGTGAATGAAAACATCCTGCAAAGTTTTAAATCTGAAAGTGCACCGTATATTATTGTCTCTCAAAAGTAAGAGTCGACTCTGAGTCAATTAAACAAATCGTTTTTTTTAAACGAATCGTAAGCCGTTTCATTGCGACGTCAAGACGAAACATTAGCATATTGCCCATCCACTTATTGTGCGCGCATTGTGTTTCATATTGTGTAGGTCTCTGACTAACTGGCTAACTCATTATTACTACGCTATTACTGTCTTACTGAAATACTACTGTAAATCAGCTGTGGGCTGCAGTATTACCTAAAACTGTGTCTATTAATGCAGATTGTCTGTCATTCTTACTACTTTGAGTAAAGATAAAGGATGGAGCAAGATTTGTTTTGCAAACTTTAATGTTACATCAGTCATTCACATTAGTGCTCGGCTAACGTTTGCGCTGTTATTGATACAGTTCCTGCATGTGCACCGCAATAAATTAGAAACACACACACACACGGGTTTGTTGATGGACGCACACTTGTTAATGCTGATGGTGAGGAATTACAGTTGAAACATCTCATAATGTACCACAAACTGAGTAGTATCAACTGAGAAAACGTACAATCACTGAGCTTTAGGAAGGCTCCGGATGGAGCTGGAGTTCAGTTATGGTAATGGCGTTTGTTTCCGAAATACACGCTGTAAGCGGTAGACCAATCACAACATACTGGGCCATCTGGCCAATCAGAGCAGAGTAGCTCGTGGAAAGGAGGGATTTACAGAGACTGATTCATCGAGTCGTTTGAGAATTATTAAACATTGTATCATGTTTAATAATGAACATTACTTTTACAGCATATCATTTTTTACAGCAAATACCATAAATATACCATTTTTCATTGTTAGTTGTTTTCATTCCAAGAATTTATATATTATATTTATTTAATAATTTATTTATAATTTATTTATTAACTTAATTTTAAAAAAGAATTAGTATATGTAGTGATTAATAAAAGCTGTAAAAAATATTGTTCATTCTTAGTTCATGTTAGCTATTGCATAAACTAATGTTAACGAATTGAAGTGTTACTGCAAAAATATTATCTTGAGGCTTTTGGGCAAACAAAATGCATCACTGGTTTTGGGTGAAGATAGATGTGTCTTTTTAAAGCTCTCCTTCCATCACCTCTCTACACCTGGACGTCTCCCACACTTCCCACCAACTGCTAGGCAAAGACTGAGTTAACGATAGGCCTGTGCAGCTGACATAGAATGTCAGGGATTTAGTCGCTATGGAAACCCCTATCATAGCTGACGTGGGGTGGCAGAGTCACTGTCGCTATGACAACTGGGCCAGCTGACATACAGGTGGTCAGGGGGCGGGTGATATCACCAGGTGTTGTGTGCCCCCCGTGACCTCTGGCAGTGATAGAAGGCGGAAAAAAGGTCAGGCTTTTCCTTTTGCCTTTTATGAGCTATGTATATCTCTTTCACGTATCCCGGTCCTATTGCTCTCCCGATTTCCCGTTCCCTTTTATTTTTCATCCTTTGTGCGTGGCCTTGTTTCTCTTCATCCCTTAAACACCTTTCCCCTCTCTCTCTCTGCCTCTCTTTCTTTCTCTGTCTTTTAATCAAGGAAGGAGCTATAAAGAGGTTCATCTTTTAACAGGGAGAAAGATATGATATACTGGCCAGCAAATGAGTTCATTAAAACATTAATCAACACATTTATCAACTATCAACTGAAAAAAAGAAATCTTCCCCTTTCCTTCTTCCAGCTCGCACTTTTTTGTCTCTCTCACCCTGCTCTCTACCAGATTTGACACATATTTGATATATATTTCTCTGAAATAACACTCTAAAGGCCCGTTCACACCAAGGACGATAACTATAAAGATAACGATAAAGATATAGTTCTAAAAATCGTTTTCAATATTAAAGAATAGCAGAGTTCACATCACTATAACAAAAACAACACAGAGAAACAATATTGCTGGAATCACTTTCAGAATGATTTTATCCAGCTGATGAAAATTAAAAACATTGACAGCCAATCAGAATCCATCCTGCTGTAACAAGGTCGAGCATTTAAAGTGACTGACAAGCAACGCGCTTAGAATAAACAGAACGATATCATCCGCTGCTGTGGACGCTAATATAGTTATCTTTATAGTTATCGTTCTTGGTGTGAATGAAAGTATCTAGCTTCCACCAGACCACCTTCCGTATTCAACTTACGAAGAAAGTGTAACGCCTCTTACAGTTCAAAACGCTTATGCTACGCCCTACATCGCGTCAGTTTTTTTCCTAAGTTGAATACGGAAGGCAGTCTGATGGAAGCTAGATATTTTACTTTATAAAGTTTTAAATATGGATATTTTTTTTTTTACAAATCTCCATTGATTCGCTTCAGAAGACCTTTATTAACCCCCTGGAGCTGTGTGGAGTACCTTTATGATGGATAGATGCACTTTTTTGAGCTTCAAACTCGTGAGTCCCGTTCACTGCCATTATAAAGCTTAGAAGCGTCAGAATATTTATTAATATAACTCTGATTGTGTTCATCAGAAAGAAGAAAGTCATATACACCTAGGATGTCTTGAGGGTGAGTAAATCAAGGGGTAATTTTCATTTTAAAGTGAACTAATCCTTTAATGCAGTGGTTCTCAACCTTTTTTGGGCCACCGCCTCCTACCCATTATCTGTTGGTGATTTTCAGTGATATAGCCTTTGGGGATGTTGAGGTGTCTTTAATTTTCTATCTGACATACCCTGTTGCTCCAAAGGTTAAAGAGACTTGTTACAAAATCCTGTTTAGGAAAAAGACATAGTGGAATTCAGTTGGTTCTTCCTTTACTGGAACTCTATAATGTGATTTTACCTCTAAATGTTTGGTGAATGTTTTTAATTGGCTTTCAGTGAAAAATAATCATATTTATTCCTTAGAAAATATGCTGTTTTTGAAGAATATATTGAATCCCCAGTTTAGTGCTGTCCTGATTTACTTCAAGTAATAAGTCCATTCCATTTCAAATCTTGCTTTTTTGGATGTTAACAAGTATGCCTTATGATATGCTCTCTGTCCTGTTTTGTAATGTGCAAAATGTGCAATAAAAATGTATAATAAAGACATTTATAATGCTAAACATTTCTATTTTAAATAATTTAAAATAATTCACATTTCTATTTTCCACTACATATTTCTATTTAAATCTTTCTGTTCATCAAAAAAATCCTGATAAAAAAACACGTTCCACATTTCTAAAGCAGCACAACCATTTACAGCTAATAGGCCTAATAATAATAATAATAATAATAATAAGACATGTTTCTTGAGCAAATTAGTTCTGAAGGATCTTGTGACACTGAAAACTGGAGTAACAGGACATTTTTAAAAATACATTCAAATAGTTTGTAGTTCAATAGTTTGTTGAAAATGTAGTGATATTTCACAATATTACTGTTTTTACTGTAGGCTATTTGTAATCAGTCGTGGTGAGCATAAGAGCCTTCAAAAACATTACAAAAAAACCTTACTGACCCCAAACCTTTGATCTGTGGTGTATATTATGTATTTTTATTTGTAATATATATTTTGGTGTATATTATTATTATTATTTCTTATTAATTTATATCATTTTAAAAGCATGTCACTGAATGCCACATAATAGATTTTATTTGACTGAATAGTTAAAATATCATTAATTTCCAAAGGAGCAAAAAAAAGCATGTGAATAGAAATAATATTTATGAGTGTTAAACACATTAGAATTTTGCCATTGAAACTTTGATTAAATAAACTATCACAAACTGCCTCAAACAAGAAGCATTCATTTTCATTTTTCCAATCGGAAAACAAGGAAAAGAAAAAAGCATATTGTGTTGTATTGTGTCTGAATGCAAGACGCTCCAAGTTGTTTTCACAAAGTTCGGCAGCTGCTCTACAGAAAGCTGACAGAAACACCGAAGTAAATAGTCGTTGTTATGGAAATGATACACCGTCGATTCTAGCCTGGCAGGTTACTCTCTTCTGTCTACAAACAAAGCAAATGGCGTGATATGTCGCGTCAAAAGCACATCGAACCTATTATAATCAGTGATTCTGTCTACACTGGACATGCGCCAAGTTGCCGACAGTAAATGGATGCTATGTTCTCAATCTGCACGCTTGCACTACTGACAAATGCATTTGGAATGTTCACTTTAATGTGGTAGAGTAATGGGTAGAAATAGAATGTTGCAGACCATTTTCTTTTACAAGTAGTTAAAATTTTCATCTAGTAAATCTTTAGCATGTACATGCCTTAAACAAACACCCCCCCTCCCCATGCAGGAGCTATATATGACATTCAGAAATCACATCAAATAATCATGTCTTCATTTTAAATGTTGCATGTGCCCACATGGAGGTGTGACCTGTGGAAGGCCTATTGATCCTCCCTCCTTATCTCTCTGACATTTACTTACCTCAGTCTACATCTACCACAGTCACATCCACCACTGGCATATCAGACCTCTAGCTAAGCATTTCTGTCATTACTTTAGCAGATGGATACAGAGAGAGATTTCAGTCATGCGTGAGGTGAGAGGAATCCTATGACTTGATTGGCCCCCATGGGAAGGCTTTTCTTTTCTTTTCTTTTTTCCTTTCTTTTTTTCCCCCCAGATCTGTTGTGCACCTTATGATCTGCTCCCACATGTACATCCATCTTTTTCTCCTTACATCTTTCATAACCTGTGTCAATCCACCTACACACACACACACACACACACACACACACACACACACACACACACACACACACACACACACACACACACACACACACACACACACACTCACACACTTCTGCCTGGTGAAACACACACTTCTGCCCGGTGAAACACACACACAGACATATGCACGGCTCTGCATGGCTTTTTATTTTATTTTATTCAGCGTTATCTGATCACATTCACACAGCTCAGATAATTCTTCTTTCCCCTCCAGCTGCGAGTCTTGCGTCCTCGCCGACCCCTGCAGAGCAGTCGTGATTAAGGCTAATTACCAACAAAACAGGCCAACATGACAAACTTTAGACAGCGGCCCTGCACCCATACAGCATGGTGAAAATGACTGTCAGAGGTGTGTGAGCAGAGAGAATGAAATTCTTCAGAATTATCTTCAGTGTGCTGTAATGAGAGCTCTGGGTTCAAACAGTTACTAGCACTTCACTACAAAAATCCTTGCTGTTAAAATTGGATTTTAAAAAAATGGTCAATTTGGATGTCAAACATGACCTGCAGCTCAATCTCATTGTTAATTACTATTCATTTCTATAAACAACATGATATGTTTTCAGTCGGCGCTGCAAAATTATGCACTCATGAACAGTTTGCAAACAAGTTATAAAATAAGCTCACACCAGTAAAATATAAAAGCTGTTTCATGACCCTGTCAATTTCAAATAATAATGTCGATGACAGTTTTTTTTTTTTTTTTTTTTTACAGCAGTTACAGTGGATGAAAAGATAATAGGTGAGTTGGAAGAAGCGCAGATTGTTTTGCGATGTATTCTCCTCTTTGCTTGTTTATGGCACACATACTGAGGTCTTATGGTCACATTTTCTATTGGAAAGCTCATTTAGACCAGGTTCATAAAGGCTGCCGGCACATCAATACCCTACTTGATTACATTCTCACCTCCGCTGAGAGGCCTCGATGAATATTTATCAATGTGGATGCACGCGCACCCTCCCCTTTCATCACATCCGTCCACCGCCCCTCAAAACCTTCTTCACTTAATTTCTTTATGAATATTAAAGGCTGCATTATGTCAGCTCACAGACTGACAGCACTTGAGCTAATCCTGTTATTGTCTTAGCGAGATGGCTGCATCTCTTGCTTAATGTGTCAAAAAAACATGCATCCTTTTATTTATTTATTCCCCCCTCCCCCCTCTTTCTATTGTTGTGTTTGTCTTATGTTGGCATGGAGACAACCCTAAGTGGATCGAAAAACAATTTGTGGAGGTGGGAGGATGGGTTATCAAAGTGCTGTTTTCAATAGGAATATGCTTGACGTTAATTCTTGGCAAACAATCAATGCCTGGGTTTTCATGTAATGGGAGTGTTGGAAAAACAGCACAGGGAAGGAGACTTGAAAATTAAAAACATCTATCTCAGTGATTGTCCAAAGTCACAAAAAAAAACTAAACAAGAAAATGCTCACGTTTGATGCCACATGCACGCAATTCATCAGAAATATGAATTCCAAGAAAGTATGTTTAAATTGCTTCATCCAAAACACTGTCATGTGCGGTTAATAATTAAAATACAACATTTTACAGTTTTGTTCTGTTATGCTGCTTAATGTTGCAAAATGGTATTTGTTATATTCTTTTAATTTATTATCATAAACACACTGGTTTGTAGCACAAATAGTTTTACCATTTACAGCACGTTGTTATTTACATAGAGCTTGTTTCCTAGTCTAGCTTTAATACAATTTTAAGGTGGATACTATGTCTCTTGCACTACACTGACATGGGCCTGTACAGACCAGTGTTGTAATTTTATGAAGATAAAAACGGAAGATAAAACAACAGCAATCCCATAGTACATGCTTGATCATTTACAAATACAAGGATTCTCTATAACATTCTCTGAAAAATGTGGGACACATCATCAGTTTGCAACAACCTTATTCAAACAGTGAGCATTAAAATACATTAAAACAGTAGTCAAGTTTAAGGGTGTACTCACACTAGGCATGGTTGCTCCATTATTAGGAGGCAGCTGACTTTGATGGAGGAATTTGCAGCTGTACTCGCAAACTACAATTCTTGTTAATCAATTATGTAAGAACCAGACCTGTTATGAACCTAAATATACTTGAATTGATTGAATTAATTAAAAAGTGTACTATCCTAGTAGTGATAATTTTGTTAACAAAATCTATGATGAAAAATGTTCGTTGATGACCTTTTTTTCCATGACTAAGACGGGACGATGACAAGACGACACCAACATCATTAAACAATAACTGTGACTATATCAACATGCAATATCTTTGATGAAAAAAGACGAGACTAAAAAATAAAAACTTGACCAAAATCACTCTTTGTTTTTGTCAAATAAAAGAGGAGACAAAACATTACGGTTTCACTTTATTTTGATGGTCCCTTTAACATATTCTGTTGACTATAAGTAGCACTGCACCTACATTTCTACTTTCATTAGAGTATTAGTAGAGTATTAGTAGACTGATAGAGTTAGGGTTAGAATAAGTTGACATGTAGTTTCAAAGTTACTTATAGTCAGCAGAATGTTTGTTGGAGGACCATCACAATAAAGAGTTAGCAGATATTAAGCAGATAGTCTACTAATACTTTAATGAGAGTTAGTTGACATGTAGTTGCAAAGTTGCTTATAGTCAACCGAATGTTCATAGGCTGCGTTTACACTTGGCATTAACATGCGACCTGTATCCGGATGTTGTCCACATACACATTGAAAAGACAAGTATAAACGCGCTTCTGAACGGAATGTTATGCAATCAGCGTGTCCTGGTCCAGAGGTAGTCGAGGACGCATTGTGATCGGATCTCAGTGTAACGTAAACGCAATCCAGCCATCATTCACAGGGCGACGTCATATAAATCCCCGCCCACTCTCTCTGAAGGCTGTTGGAAAATAATAGACGGTCGCAGTTTTGACAAGAAATTAAACGCATTTCACCTTGACAATAATTTAAAACTGCTTATTTACACTTACATGATATCCTCTGTGCCATCTTTCATTTTAATTGTGCAACAATATCTGAATGAGGTCATTGTCACTCAGCGCTGCCGGTGTAAATCAGTCGTGAGATCCAAATGAAGAGCTGCACGCTGCTCAAGTTAACGTTATTTACTGCCAGAGGAATAATCGGAATACACAATGAATTAAATTTTTAATGTTACATGTTTTTATTGCTTCAGCATGTTTATAATAAAAAATCTTCCATTTTTGTCCACAATATGCATCCCTGTTAAATAATCAACTTTGGAAATATTTCTTCATTTAAACAACTTTGATCTAAGACTGGAGATTGTATCAGAAAGTAAAGTAAGTAAATGAAAGCAATGCAAGCATTGCTTAATTTGTACCATTTTTACTCAATAAACCATGTGTTGCATAGCCTACCTTGTTTAGTTCTAATTAATGCTCTTTGTGATGTGTTTTTGTTGTAGTTCTTTAATAAAAAGGTGGTCAAATTCTGACGTTTTCTGCATGTTAGACATATGCTTATAGCCTACAGTAGCCTATATAAATGCTTGCACGCTCTTTCAATCATGGAATGCTTTGGAATAACATTTTTCTTTGTTTCATCATACAAGAATAATGTTGGGAAACTTAAACTGGTAGATCAAGTACCCTATTTGAGATTGATTGTATATGAATAAATCACAAAAATCCTGTACTATATGGGCACTGCCTATTGATAGAGGCTAAAGTGAAAGTTGTTTTATACTCCGTGATAAAGGCCTATTACAGACCTAATTTAAATATTTTGTGGGAAACAGAAATCCGATCAGTTATTTAGATACAGAGACCGCTTGATGTGAACAAATGTAAACGCACCCTGTCCTGATTGACTGATGATCCGATCTGCTTGATCGGATCACGGTGATTGCATGTTAATGCCAAGTGTAACTGCAGCCAAAGGGGACCATCAAAATAAAGTGTTACCAACATTATAGACCGTTTTTAACAAGCCGTTATTATCTTTCAAGCTTACGGTTGCCAGATTGTAAGAATTTAAATCCTCCAATCAGAGCTTTTCTGTTAAAAGAACACATTTTCTGCCTGGTGTTTTACTTAATATTTGCAATCTGTATCGCGAAGCTCGGATTATCTGAAAACACTGACAAACAAGCAAGCTGCAGTTTAGCAATCTCCATTTGAGATTTTCTGCTTAAATGAAAGTGTCATTCAGTTGGTCTGAATGAACTGTAATAAATCCAAACATGGATGTGTCAACTATATTTGTGATTGTGTTTGCTGAATAAATGCACTTACGCAACCCCTGTGTGATACAAATCTTTTTTGTTGTTGTTTTAATAGAAAAACATTAATGTAATTTGTAATTATTGGATTACTAGGAATTTCACTGTTTTAATTTTTGAGAGAAGTTCCTTGTTGTTTTACTAGTAGGTCTATCTGATAAATAGCATATAATACATTTGGAAACTAGATGAGGTAAAATAAACCATGCATATGGGTTGGCATTCTCTTGATTTGTGCTTATAGGTGAATGTGCAATAATTCTAATGAAATGTAAAAATAAATAATTTCAACTGATTATAATTTTGAGGCAAAATAATCGGAATTATCAATTTAACCGTTATGCAGCATGACGAAAAAGTTTTCATTGACTAAAACTAGACTAAAATGCTCAGACATTTAGTCGACTAAAACTTGACTAAACAAAAACAGGACAAGGTTGACTAAATATGATGTGTGATCAGCGCGATGAACCAGACTTTGGGAGTGTCAAATGTGCTCGGGCATGGTTCAGATCACCTAGTGCATTAAAGCAGTTTTTAAGCAGTGCTCAATGGGCTGCTATAGATCTACCACCAAAACAACACAGATTTAAGGGCAGGTGGTCAGTGGGTATGAGATCAAATGTCCCAGCATAAGAACAGTCTAATTTGCTCATTGTTCCCTTCAATTCTGAGATATCCTCCCTGATTATTATCCTAAATAAAAGCAAAACAAGTTTTACCATTTTCAATCTAAGATATTAAACTACCCCTTTGGTATATCCCGGTACGGTATTGTTCATGTTATAACTGGTTTTATGTTTCATGCAGAACAGCACTTTTAATCATTTCAGTTTAAAGTATCCAGTGAAATTGCCAAATGTCTGCCTGTTAGGCAATAGTCTCTAAACATCTCTGTCCGTGTATTTGATTGAGATAACTAATAACCATCTGTCCCTCCATCTTCTCTCTCTCTCTCTCTCTCTCTCTCTCTCTCTCTCTCTCTCTCTCTCTCTCTCTCTCTCTCTCTCTCTCTCTGTTGTGTGGCCGTTTTGATTGACAGAGTATATTTGGCATGTTGCCTCTGCAACAGACAGCGAATTGAAAAAGTGACAGAGAGAGCCGCTTAGCTCTATTTAATGGCAATCACAGACATATACATACATACATACATACATGCTCAGACACACACACACACACACACGCATATATATATGTTTTTATGATGTAACCCCACTCCTTCGGGTGTAAGATGCTTAAGTTCTTTTAATAGTAGGAAAATTAAGGAAGTACTATTAATAGTAGATAAGAAAATAAATGTCTGATTCTGAGTTTTATCTGATCTAATAATTCACAGGAATTGAGCGAGCTAACAAAAGACTACCTAAAAGTACGTTGGGAAATCACATAAATACCATGACATATGAATATGGTAACCATTTAGTACCACAAGAGATTTTGTATCAGGTGTCATCCACAAAAATCTTATAGTGAATCAACAGCAATGATAACAGGACTTCAATCCTGGTATTTAACCTTTCATGTGGGAGGTTAGACTTTTTCCTATTAGTTGACTGCTAGTCATTAGTGCTATGAGTTTTGTTGTATGTAGCCTTTAAAGGGCTTTTCACACTTGAAATAGTGTGTCATTCTAAACCCCCGGTAAACAGAACCCTGGGTTGTCTTGTTTCACTCATACTTTACCTGGTGTTAAGTGAAGAAGAGACTGTCACCATTTGACATTTTCCCCCTCAAACGCTGAAACTTCTGTTTATATACAACACGTGGTGTTTCTGTCATGAGAACTTTCGGAGTATTTGGCATGGTAATGGATATGACAGTGTTCCATATGTTTGGTCTTGGCGGAATATATATGCTATGCTGTTGCTGCTGTTATTGCTGCTGCTGTTGGTTATTGCTGCTGCAGAGCAAGTACAGGACTTGCTACTGCTAATACATACACAACACGTTAGTGAGCAAGTAAGACATGCTGTTGCTGTACAATACAGCTTACATGAATTACTCGTAGCAGATCTATACAGGTGGAGCTGGGATAAGGCGCTGCAACTGCTACAGCAAATGCTGTGTGAATGAAGTGACTGCAAGCAGATTGAGTTAAGGACCTATCTGCCTGCGCCATCCAGAGTTTCATGACATATATTTATATGACATATATATGACTTTATATTTCTATGACTGCCCAAAGTACGTGAATATGTACTATGCGATTGGTTGTCAAGTATCTAGCAGTAACATTCTATCAACACATTGTTTAAAGGGTTAGTTCACCCAAAATGAAAATTCTGTCATCATTTACTCACCCTCAAACAGTTCCAAACCTGTATGAATTTCTTTCTTCTGCTAAATGGAAATGTATGGAAAAAAGTCAATGGCTACCGTCTACTGTTTGGTTACTCACATTCTTCAAAAGACCTTCTTCTGTTTTCAGCAGAAAAAAGAAATTCATACAAGTTTGGAACAACTTGAGGGTGAATAAATGATGACAGAATTTTCATTTTTGGGTGAACTAACGCTTTAACAGTGCACACGTTCGGCACAGCAATGTGAGGTTGCGGTGCAAACCCTGCTCCAGAATCTCTGCTCATGAATTATAAGTGTGAAACGTTCCTTTAACCGGGATTAAAAGCTGAGTTTAGAACAACGATACCCCGGGCGTTAAAGGGATAGTTCACCCAAAAATGAAAATTAGCCCATGATTTACTCACCCTCAAGTCATCCTAGGTGTATATGACATTCTTCTTTCAGACAAATAAAATCGGAGTTATATTAAAAAAGTCCTGGCTAATCCAAGCTTTATAATGGCAGTGACTTCTTGTTCTGTTTTTGAAGTCCATAAAATGCATCTGTCCGTCATATAATGTGCTCCACACGGTTCTTGGGGGTTAATAAAGGCCTTCTGAAGCACATCGATGCATTTGTGCAAGAAAAATATCCATATTTAAAACTTTATAAAGTAAAGTTCCGGCCGATCGCCTTCCGTATTCAGCTTATGGAAAAAGTGTTGAAAGTGCCTCTGCAGTTCAAAATGCTTACGCTACCAGTTACGCTCGTCAGATGTAGCGTAATACGGAATACGGAAGGCGATCGGCCGGAACTTTGCTTTATAAAGTTTTAAATATGGATATTTTTCTTACACAAACGCACTTGAGGGTGAGTAAATCATGGGCTAATTTTCATTTTTGGGTGAACTATCCCTTTAAGCGCAGTGCACTTCAAAAGACATTTGCATAAACAGCATAAGGTCTTAGATCCATGATTTGAACTTTCCTCACAATGCTGGTGGTGCTAGTGCTAATCCATGACATTTCATTCTAGAGTTCGATATTAACACCATCTATCAAAGAATGCCAAGCTAAGGGACAGATTTTGTGAGTAAAATACATTAAATAAGGGGTTGCACTCTGGGAAAGGAGGATGTCATCATTGGTGAGGGAGGAAGAGGGGAGAGAAAGAAGACTCCTTTCCTCGGACTTACATCACTCAGTCCAGCCTCAAGAATCTGCAGACCACTCTCCTTCTCCAGCTGTCCTTTCTGCTCAACTGTTAAAGAGAAAAAAATAGGGACCCAGTGAGAAGAGGGTATAGCATGTCATCAGTGCTGAGGTGGAGATTTGTGTGACAGTGTTTGGGTTCATCTAAATGAGTGTTGGGGTGATTGCTGCATATAAAATATATATATATATATATTATATTATATGTGCCAGATTTTTTTTATAAATCTGAATACTGAAATATATATGAATCAATATAAAGCCATTTGAACCATGATATTAAACAAATATCCACAAGCAACAATCAACGGGCAAGAGAAAATGGCGAGAGGGTGTTTACAATGTTTTTCAGGATTATTAGCACTGAGAAAGGATTTTAGTATGTTTGGGATATTGTAGTACATTGCTTCAGAGAAACCAAAAGAGACAAAAATACAAGAAAACAAAAGATGTCAGCCTGAAAACTGCAAGTACAAACATTTAACCTACTGTGTAAATCTGGGAGCAATGGGGAAAAAGAGCATTGTGTGGTTGCAAAAACCAAATGACTGAGTTTGCTATGTATGCTGTCACATTTTCAGCTGATGGATCAAAATTCTGGAGCCTTTTTTCAGCTCTTGACTGTTTCAGAAGTTCTGAACATCGAAGAGCTTTAGTATTGAATAAAATTCAAAAATATGTCACCATTTGTGTGGAATTTCTGTTAAAAAAAGGATTCATTTGCTGGTAACAATTTGTTCACTACTAAGCAGTCTTGTCAGAGGATCAGAGATACTTTTCCTCATCGACTTCCATACTTCCATACAAAAATACTATGTTGTTAATACTAACAACTGTTTGGTTACCCATATTCTTCAAAATATCTTCTTTTGTGTTCAGCAGAAGAAAGAAATTCATACAGGTTTGGAACATCTTGAGAGTGAGTAAATGATGACAAAATTTTCATTTTGGGTGAACTATTCCTTTAACTATTTAACATTTTCTGTTTGTCTGCAATATAACTATTTGCTGTCTCTCCACAACACAACCGAAACTAATTGACAGTTTTCAGCAACAAATATGCCAATAGACATGTTCACCACAAGAAGTGAGAATGATCTCAGCCAGTTACTTATTTAAATGTGTGAACAATTAACCTGCCATGTTCTATAAGCAAAAAAGGAACATTGCAAAACATGAGCGTGAGAGCATGTGCACTAAATATGTGGATTTAAACATTTTCTGATAATGGAATCAAATTAAATGCATTAGTTAAAAAAAATGAAACACTTTCTCCTTGTCTTGATTCTCAGGCAAGTTGCTCTTTTCAAGCACAGCTTTGATAGCACATTTAGAGAGAGAGTGAATTAAAAGGTTTTTTACAGATTACACAGAAGGGAAAATAATTATACAGTGTGAAATTATAATTGACTTTGTTTACTTTGCCGGAGCAGGAACCGCAGAGGGAGGGAGTGGGGTTAAGAGGCAGCACCAAGATAGTGAAGAGAGAGAGACAGATATATAAGAAAAACAGACCGTCAAACACACAGGAAGATAAGGCAAGAAAAGTGTGAAAATACATGGCAAAGCAAGGAAGCCAAAACGAAGAAGCTGGACAGAAAAGAAAAATGGGAAAAAGAAACGTTCAGTTGAGTTCTGAAGAAATACAGAACAAATTGAGTTGCGTGAAAAAAAGAGAGAGAAAGAGTTCTTTAAGGGCTCCCTGATGACGGCTATGCTAATGACACCAGCTGAGTTGGTCTCCAGTGCTGGTCTTGTCTGCTGGAGACTCTTTAATTAGGATTTTAATCTATCAAAGCCCGTTCCTCTTGCCATACACTCTTAATGCTACATTCCATATGATTAAGCACGATGCCTCATCGGGCGGCTCATCTCTCCTTACATCACTGTCTGCCTGTGACAGCGGTAAAGCCTGGCCTCCATAAACAGGTGTATGTGTGTGTGACAGAACGACAATGAGGGAGTGTGTGAACTAAAGTGTCTATCAGCTGCTGTGGTTGAAAGAAAATGAAAGACACTTTTTTTAGTGTCTGGGTCTCAAATACAGCTGAGCTATTCTGCACCACATCATCACTTCTCGAGACAGAGATCATCCAAGCTCAGTAAACATCTATTACTGCCATATATATACTGTTTTGTTGTACAGGCACGTAAATAGAGCTCGCAAATATACTCTCCGCTGTTTGTACATGGTCATTTTTGTCAGCTGAACATTTGTTTTGCTTTTGTAACAAGACTAAAAACATTCTAAAAAATGTGTTATCCTTTAAATCGTTTAAATATATGTTAAAATGCAATTCATACAATGGCTTGGTATAATCTTTTATTATTTAAAAATAATAATAACTTCACTCCTAAACTATGTATTATTGTATATCCAAACCAGTCAAGTGAAGCAATCAAAATTCAGAAAAAGAAACCATTAAACAGGAAATGATCTCATGGAGAAGACCCATGCAAACCCTCACAACTGTTTCAAGGTCATAGTCTATTACATTATCGCATAGCTTGATCTTTTTATGGCAAGGCAAGGCAAGTTCAGACTTTAAAATATCATGTGAAGTGACTCTTCAAAAACAAAAACATTTTGTTTAATGTTATTAAACAAAAATAGCCTTTAAAAAAATGAGTCATTAAATTTAAACTAACACGAAATCAACATGAATACAAACAGTACTTTTCTAAGCACGTGTTTTAAAAGTGATTTTTAAAAATATTTTTTTATTGTGGCTAATTTTATGTTATTGACCCATATTTGTTATTGAAGCACCTGGACAATGTTAAATAACTGAATGTGATCAAACTAAGAGTACATTTACACAACAACGATGTACTAAAAACAGAATAGTTTTTCCTTTGAGTTTTTTCACGTACAGACGACAACGTTGTCAAAACGATCCCCTCTTACACGGATCTGCAAAAATGACTAAAAACACTGTATTACTCATGTCAGGCCAGTAGTTGGCGATGTCACTTTGTAAAGAAACACTACATGCCAATAGGCTGAACACGTAATACGCATGCGCATGTCGTCACTTTTTCACAAATTCGCATTTTTGTACGTTTTCAGTTTTCAGGTCCCCAAAACGCTGTTGTCGTGTAAATGAACGGCCAAAACGCATAAAGCATTTTCCAATTTTAGTTGAAAACGGTGTTGTCTAAATTGCCCCGTAATCACCCATATTCCAGTGCGACACCTAAGATGTTGACTACATTCACATGTGGTAAACAAGCACAAATACTGTGCCACTAATATTCAACCACCATTTGTTGATGTGTTTGTCTCTGTAGAGCACCTAATAAATGCTAAATGAGAGCAAGTGCAACCACGTTAGCAAACATGCCTTCTCACATCACATATTTGCACATGATGGACTAAATCTCACTCTCCCCTGCGCTGAGCTTTGACCCAGTCTTGCGAATGAAACTGCACCCAGGTTAACCTTGTGTCACAGCCAATCCCCAGAACCCCTCAGAGTCTCCATTTATTAGAGCTCAGAGACTGTGGAGGCCTCCTCCATCCAGTTTGCACTCAGGCCTGTCTGCAGCCACTTTAAATGTAAATGAAAGGCTGGGGACAGAGTCAGGGAGCATGAGCGTTTCTCAGGGGAAAGGGACTGCGTGAGGGTAAGATGCCCTGCTTTTGGAAAAAAAAAAATGCATCATGAAGGTTTGCGTTTTGTTGCATTTAGGACTGTATGCTGGATTTGGATGTGGTTCAAAGGTAATGAAAGATAAACAGAGAAAAGATCTGTCCACAGATGATGAGAGAAGATAGCAGCCAAAAAAAGTGTAAGTGGTGGTGGTCTCGCAAAGCTTCCATGGACTGCAAATAACAAGGCCTTTAAAAATGAAACCTTCAGATTTCATATTTGACATTCATCATATAACAAAAATATAATAAATGGCACAAGCCTACAACATGGATTTCAGAGCATTACTGTATATGAATTACAATCGGTTTTGCATACAAATTCTGGAAGCTGTATGTTTCTAATTTTATTCAGTAAAAAATTGTCTAGACTTTCCAAATTATTCAAGACAGCCCATGAAAACATGTGTCAGGCTTGATTTTCACGTTGTTTTTCAACTGGCTTTAATTAGCTATTGTATCAGTCACTTCAGTTTTATTCCAGATATACATTTCTTAATGTTCCAGCTGTTACAACATCTCCGTCGTACTAATAGACTGCATTTTTGAACCAATTTAAATGCATTTAAAATTAACTTGAAATAGTTGGAATTTGGTCGTCAAAGACACACACACACACAAAATAAAAATCAGTAACACTTTATTTTACAGTGTCCCTACTATAGTAATAACAGTCAGTTATGCATAGTTACATGCAACTAACCCTAAACCAAACCTTAAAGGGATAGTTCACCTAAAAATGAAAATTAGTCCATGATTTACTTACCATCAAGTCATCCTAAGTGTATATGACATTCTTCTTTCCATCTATCCATCATAAAAGTGCGCCAGAGAACGCCAGTCTCTCGTGAACGTGCGTACAACAGTTAGCGAAGAAGGCCTTTATTAACCCCTCGGAGCCGTGTGGGGCACTTTTATTATGGATAGATGCACTTCAAAAGATATGGACTTCAAAACAGAAACAGCCATTCACTGCCATTATAAAGCTTGGAAGAGCCAGGACATTTTTTAATATAACTCTGATTGTATTCGTCTGAAAGAAGAATGTCATATACACCTAGGATTACTTGAGGGTGAGTAAACCAAGGGCTAATTTTCATTTTTGGGTGAACTCTCTCTTTAACCCTAACCCTAATTATATAGTAAGTACATGCAGTTAAATACTATTACTTAGTATTTAATTGTATAATTACACTGTAGCAAGGACACCTTAAAATAAAGTGTAACCAAAAAATCTATGGTGAAAGGTATGCTTCCTCAACCTCTCTGGCATATTAAACAAAGACCAGTGTGAATGTTTACATGTTTAAGTCTCTATAAATTGAAACTGTTAAGCTGAAAAAGGTCTGAGACTGATACCATTTGCATGATGGTAAGTAGGTTCCAAAACTTGGTTGTAAATGTACCTAAACAATTTATAACCAAAGATTCATTGGACAGGGAACAAGGACAACTTGTTCGACTGGCTCTGACTCAAGCTTGATTTGCCTGAGGGGTTGTGAACCAGGGGATTTTATTTAAACCACACTACTCATCAGAAATAAGTGCTATTTCTCTCTCTTAAGCTCACTATGCTTGTCCTGCAAAAGTCAAGATGTCTGAAGGACATTTTAAAATTGTGGCCCACTTTAAACAGAAAATCGAGCATGACAGTAAAATGTAAACAAGTCAACAGAACCATATGACACACTGAAAACAATTTGGTGACTTGAAAAAATTATTTGTTATAAAGAAAATGAAAATGTGTGGCTTTGTTGATAAAACTTTGGTTACTTTAGTGACATTGTACAATTTAACTGAACAAGTTGCAGTATGAACGCATTTATAGTCGTGCATGTTTTTGATACTGATCGCAAATTCACACACCACTATAATGCTGTCATAATTTTATCATGCAACCATATTTTTTAACAATACATTTTGCAACATGGATTTTATTCGTTTATCACCATCCTATACAGAGCTGAGGCGTGTGTGAATCTATTTTATTTTATAGAGGAGAGGAAGAGTGATTGAGAAATTGTGTATAAAAATAAGGGCCATCCCATCATGCCTTCCCCCGATCTGTTTGCAAAAACATAATGCCATTTCAGGATGACAGAAAAAAGCATTTTCCAGAAAGCGCTCATGGATCTTTTAATATCACATCTTCATCTCAACACCCACGTTCCTCTGCTCACCTATTCACCCAATCAATCCATCCCTCTCCATAGTGATGACAAGTGCCTGCCCGACGTGGCTATAACCGTTATCGAGCAATCACTCCAGAATTAGAGCAGACATCATGACAGATGCCAAACCCACCACATATGAAGCCTGTCTATACGTATCTATCACATAGAATGAGAGAAAAACAAAAAGAGAGCGACAGAGAGTAAATAAGATAGAGAGAGAGAGGAAGGATATATGAAGATATAGCTTGTTTTCAGTCAGGCAGGCAGAAAATGTTTAGCAAATTCCATTCAATAAGACATTCATTCAATATTGTTAAGCTGAAAATGCAGATGCTAAAAGTGAATAGTGCAGGATGGAGTAGACCACAATCCTTGTATGTGCTAAGAAATTCAAGAAATCTTATTAAAAACAGATGTTAATTATGCAACAAGCCATGAGAGATTGTGCATTACAATGATTTATCACTTTTGTTTTCTTAATCGTGGTAAACTCACATGGTCTTAACAGCCATATGAGTGCTTAACAGCAATATGCAGCCTGGTTTCACTGGTGTTCAAAGGTATTCAGAAGTAGCACTTACTCGCACATTTTTGTACGTGGAAATGCATAAAAACATATGCATACAATACAGACTAATCAACAGTTCTAAAATGTTACTGTATTTAAAGTATATACAGCTTTAAAGAAGTAAAAAATCTTTACAAATCAACTATATTTATATTATAAATATATTCACATAGCTACGTTTTACTCTTTTAAATACCACAATATCATAAATAATCCAGCGGCAGTAACATCTGGTTTATGCACCAACATAGTAGGTGGCGGTATTAACACTGGTTGCTACTTGTCATAAAATGAAAAAAGAAGATGATGTAGTGTGCAGCTACTACAGCCGCACAAAACCATGTTGGAGATGATGACAGACAAAAGCGAGACACTCTACCCGCAAACGGGAAAAAGTTTTTTTGGAATCTGTAAAAAAGACAGGGTGTTAGGCACCCCAGTATGAAAGAAGTGCCAGTCAACTGTAAGTTCTTTTTGTAAGTTTTTGTACAGTTATGGTTACAAACTCTCTCTCTGCCTCCCTATACTCATATTTTGAGTCTAAATTATTGGCCAAAAGACAGACACACACACACACACACACACACACACACACACACACACACACACACACACACACACACACACACACAGAGTTAAATATTAATTTGACTAACAACCTTTTTTTCTCAAAAAAGTTTCTACAGATATTGCAATAGTATTGTTATTGTCAGTTCTTTTGGTCACAATAATAATTTAGTGAAAATCTGATTTCATTACAGACCGATGATCAGGATATGAATCCCCATCTTCTAGGCCCAAATCGGCATGTTTACAGGCACATCTTCTTAATTCAACCTTTTAGTTCAACACGAAATGACGGACTTGCTTCATTTGTATCATAGACACAGGGCTTTTTGTTGTCTCAGGAGGAAAAACAAGCACAAATTCAAATCGCTTTCTCCCCCACTCATTTTAAAAAGCGAGCAATCATCTTTCCTCCTGCAGTAATGCATCCTGTCCTTGTATATTTCAATGGTGATATGGCATTGTGCTGGCCTGCCTTTGATAAGCCTATAAAATAGAATCAAAGCAAGAAACCTTCTGCTATGAGTCCACCAATGAATATTAGAGAGTGAGAAAATGAGATGTGATAGTGGAAGCAAAAGAGTGAAACCTTGAAAGAGAAAGAGGGAAAGACAAAAAGTCAAAGAGAGAGAAGGAAAGATGGAGATAGGTGCTGAATGAAGATGGAAGGGTAGAAAGAGGGACGAAGAGATGGAGATTAAAGGGGAAAGAAACAATAAGATGAAGCGACTGTGACAGATGAGAGGTGCACCAACAAAGAGCTGGTGTTTGAGCAAGCAGCTGAGCAGTTAGCAACAAGCAGACTGTGTCTTGCATCTCACTGCCACGTCTCAGCTTGCAGATCAGAGCGGTTTGGTCTGGAGAAAATTTTTGGGGAAAAAAAGCCTCACCCAGAGAAGTCAATAGTCAATAGTTTGATATGGTTAATGCAGCAGTAATCTGGCCATATGCAGTCAGAGTTAGATGGAGGTAAGTGATCATATATGTAATGGCTAGAACTGCAGGAAATGCCATATTTTAGAATCAAAGTTGTTCAAAAGTTCATGGCCACATCAATGGCGTTCTGCTCTAAAGGCAAAACCAAGCCAACAGCAAGCAGGTCTAGATCAGAATTTGGCACAGGCAAAACAAGGAAACTGCCTGGTGCAAACCAGTCAACCAAATACACAATCACTAAAGAAACAGTGAAGGATATTAAATCCAAATGTTGAACAATGATAATGGTTACATACAATGTGTCCATTTAATTACTTATTTCCCTCTGTAACTGTGGGTAAATGTAATTAGTAGCCATGTTTGCTTACTTTTTATTTATAGAACTCTCACTCAAAAAAAAAAAGATGTTTGTTCAGTGAACTTAAATACATTATGGAAAACCTCTCCATGCAGTTGTTGTACAATAGAATGAAACAATTGTTTAATTCTTATTGTACTGGCCTGAACTAAAGGCCAAAGTATACTTCACTTTTTACGAGTACGCGAGGGTCAGCGTACAGTGCGTGAGGCGAATTTCATCAGAAGAGTACGGGCATACTGTACTTTGTACGTGTAGTTTGCACATTTCGCGCATTTAATACTTTGTATAGTATACTTTGGGCTTAAGTCTGTAGAAAAGTTTTATTCATTGAACAAACTTTCAATCATACTTGAGTTACTGGTTGAACTGGAATGAATTCACATCGTTATGATAATGTTTTTAAATTATTATTAGACATGAAGGGTGGAGTAGTTTAGAGTCTGGTTTAAATAGACAATATTTTTATAAAAATACCAAAATATTGAAAATAAAAGGGCATTTCAGTCAGGAGATGCTGTTCAAGGCATGGCACAGGAGACTCACCAATGTCTGACCAATACAAAAATGTTTTTCTGAGGCACAGATTTTAGAAAACTGATTGGTTAGCGTGTTGTTAGCTCTAATTTTAAACAATCATTTTGTTTTTTTATTTAATGGGCAAACTATGAGTACACATATTATGTATATGTAATGGGCTTAACATTATAGATGAGATTAAAATACAGACAGACAGACAAAAAGAAAGAAAGAAAGAAAGAAAGAAAGAAAGAAAAAGAAAGAAAGAAACATTAGGCTGTTTACAGCTGAATCAGTGCAGCATGAGAGTGTTGTACATATGAACTGTCGACTCTTATTTCCAGTGTACACTAATGGTTGTCAGGATCTGTTTATTAACAACCAAATGCCCGTGTAGAAAATCTTTGAAATCTATTTCACGCATCGTCCAACCGGATTATTTATTAGCTTTTCCTCTTTCTTAGCATCAGTCGTGATCAATACCTGATTGGTCTAGCAGGGAGGTGAGGTAAGGATGCATTTCCTGATTGGCCTAAAAATTGCCTAGCAACCTCTGAAATAGAATGAAATCATTCTCGCTCACTCTTAATGACTCTAGAGCCGACGGCTGTATTCAGATCCTTGGATTTGTGTGTTCATTGTCATGTGATTTTGTCTCAGATAAAGGCTGTTGTTGGATATGGTGCATTTCACACATCTCCAGTTGTTACCAACCAAATTCAGCAGTCTATCATGCAAATACACACAAATACGACCATGCACCCACCCACCCACCCACCCACAGACACACTGATACACACAATGATCCTACTTGACTCCACATCAGACGTTTTATGTTCAAACTGTAGCTGACATTTAAATAGAGAAACTGTAAAAACAGAGATAAGACTGACACACTGGAAAGAGCCTGAACACTTTCTCTCTGTCTCTCTTTCTCTGTTACACACACACACACACACACACACACACTCACACACACACTGATTAATAGGTTGTGACTTCTGTAATACTGCGTATATAGGCATGTCAAATGAGAGGAGATGGTGATGCTAATCTTTCGCACTGATTTAAGCAGCTGGCACCCCGGAGAGTTTTTTCCTCTTTTTTAACTGAATGAAATACTACTCTAGCTAGATTCAAACAACTTTGTGCTTTCCATTTATAGTTCATCACCAAAAGCATCTATTTTGACACTGAGGTATTTTGATAGGATCTCTGAAAGCATCCAAACAGAAACATGAAACACAATCCTATTTTTTATAAAATGATTTCTCTCTCAAGTTCTCTTAATTTAGGAAAACTTTAGACTTAATATACTTTTTTAAATAAATAATATTAAAATGAGTGGTAAAACCTGTATATAATTTGCATAATATTCTAATCTACTAGTACCTTTTAGTCACCCTGCAGCGCTAATGCTACAATTACCAATCTGTAGATGACAAGGAAGATTTAATCAGTTATCTGTACACAGTGGGGTTCAGAACTTAGTGGAGGAGTTTGTCTTGAGGAGCACATGGATCCTAGATGCAACCTCCAGAAATTGGAAAATGTGGCAAATTAAGGCATATTTATTAATTTAGTTAAAGCTGTTTTCCAAAATAACATCACTTTATATGCCTTGTCTGTACCAAACCTATAGCACCCATTGAAGTTCCACCAAAAAACGCATAGAAAATCTGGAATTTTCAACTGAAAATTTTAGGATTACGAAAAATGTAAAACAAAATTTTATTTTGAAAAAATCATGTTCTATCATGTACTATCATTTTTTCCAGTATGATTCAAGGTCCAAAGTGCTTGCACTTGTGGAGTTCATTACTATGTAAGCTTGTTTCCGGCACTGAATAAAACATAAAAGTAATAGCGACTTTTTATCTCACAACTCACAACGCAATTGCAAGTTTACATCTTGTATATACTTGTATAAACGTGAGATAAACTCGAAATTCTGAGGAAAAAAAGTCTCTTTTCCCTCAGAATTGGACTTTATATCTCGCAATTGTGAGTTTATATCTCACAATTCAGAGAAAAGAAGTCAGAATTGCAAGATATAAACTGGCAATTGTGAGAAAAAAAAGTCTGAATTGTGAGATAAAAAGTCACAATTATCTTTTAAACTGATTTATTCCGTGGTGGAAACAAGCTTCCATACATGTCCACTTGAGTGCTGCTGTCATTAAAGTAAATGGGGGACCAACCAAATACAAAGATAGGGCTGCAACTAACGATTATTTTGATAATCGATTAGTTGGCCGATTATTTTTTCGATTAATCGGATAAAAGACTGTTTTTTTTTATTTATTGACAAAACACACTATTCCACATCCTGCCCAATGCTGTCCTTCAAACAATCATGTCAGCTGAGTGCTATGAAAACATACATAGTGAATATATCTACCCTTACAAAAATTAACCATGGTTTTACAATGAAAAAAAAACAAACAAACAAACAAACAAATATAATAAATAAATAACAGGGTTATTGTAGTTATTCCATGGTAACCAAAAATTAACCATGGTTTTGCTTCAAATCTATGAGGTCATCATACTACACTCACCTAAAGGATTATTAGGAACACCATACTAATACTGTGTTTGACCCCCTTTCGCCTTCAGAACTGCCTTAATTCTACGTGGCATTGATTCAACAAGGTGCTGAAAGCATTCTTTAGAAATGTTGGCCCATATTGATAGGATAGCATCTTGCAGTTGATGGAGATTTGTGGGATGCACATCCAGGGCACGAAGCTCCCGTTCCACCACATCCCAAAGATGCTCTATTGGGTTGAGATCTGGTGACTGTGGGGGCCATTTTAGTACAGTGAACTCATTGTCATGTTCAAGAAACCAATTTGAAATGATTCGAGCTTTGTGATATGGTGCATTATCCTGCTGGAAGTAGCCATCAGAGGATGGTACATGGTGGTCATAAAGGGATGGACATGGTCAGAAACAATGCTCAGGTAGGCCGTGGCATTTAAACGATGCCCAATTGGCACTAAGGGGCCTAAAGTGTGCCAAGAAAACATCCCCCACACCATTACACCACCACCACCAGCCTGCACAGTGGTAACAAGGCATGATGGATCCATGTTCTCATTCTGTTTACGCCAAATTCTGACTCTACCATCTGAATGTCTCAACAGAAATCGAGACTCATCAGACCAGGCAACATTTTTCCAGTCTTCAACTGTCCAATTTTGGTGAGCTCGTGCAAATTGTAGCCTCTTTTTCCTATTTTTAGTGGAGATGAGTGGTACCCGGTGGGGTCTTCTGCTGTTGTAGCCCATCCGCCTCAAGGTTGTGCGTGTTGTGGCTTCACAAATGCTTTGCTGCATACCTCGGTTGTAACGAGTGGTTATTTCAGTCAAACTTGCTCTTCTATCAGCTTGAATCAGTCGGCCCATTCTCCTCTGACCTCTAGCATCAACAAGGCATTTTCGCCCACAGGACTGCCGCATACTGGATGTTTTTCCCTTTTCACACCATTCTTTGTAAACTCTAGAAATGGTTGTGCGTGAAAATCCCAGTAACTGAGCAGATTGTGAAATACTCAGACCGGCCCGTCTGGCACCAACAACCATGCCACGCTCAAAATTGCTTAAATCACCTTTCTTTCCCATTCTGACATTCAGTTTGGAGTTCAGGAGATTGTCTTGACCAGGACCACACCCCTAAATGCATTGAAGCAACTGCCATGTGATTGGTTGATTAGATAATTGCATTAATGAGAAATTGAACAGGTGTTCCTAATAATCCTTTAGGTGAGTGTATAAGAATATCCTGTAAGTTTCAGAACTGAAAACTTCCTTGTTAGTCCATTAAATGCTTTTATTGACACCAGGCCCAGCAAACTACAGGTTTTTCAAAGTGGGGATCTATGACGTCAAAGGGTGGCAAGCACCGCCTTTGCAGAAGAAGATCAACGCCTACTTCATCACTGCCTGTTTAGCCCCGCCCACCGATTCACGCATGACATGCAATAGAATAGGTAGCCTAAGTAACATAGGCCTACGTGGTGTTAAACCAGATCCAGCTACCAAGCAATAAACATGCCGTTGAGGATTACAAATTATTGTGCAGTGCCTGGGCTCGACAGTAATGCAACATGTAAGTAACTGTGTTAATTCTAATGCCTGATCTGAAATGTAATTATTCATGTACAGTCAAATCTTCTTTGTCTGCGTGTCAGTAAATCAAACCAGTGACTAAACGTCAACTTGCGTTGTTTCTCTTAGAAGGATGAAAATAATCTGTTATTTAACGCTGATTAAAAGCGATCAAAGAACGCGCCCTTGGTAATCGCTGGAGCTGTCAATCAAACAGCGCGATTTTATCAGTGACTGAGTTCTGGACTCACACCAAAACTCCCGTTTTATTCAACAAATCTCTTAACTATAATCACGTTTGCACTGTTAGTTATGATGAAAGCATTCGTTAGTGTACAGAAACTGAGTTGCAATGACGAGATCAATGCTTTCATGCGCTCAAAATGTCTGTGATCGGCTACAATGATCATCACTGCAACCTTTCATGCCACGATCTAAATATAATGCCATAGATCTAAATATAATGCTATAGATCTAAATATAATGTCATAGATCTAAATGTAATGCAACACTTTTCACGATTAGTTAACCATGAGAGCTGTAATAGTAAAAACGCGCTAAAAGAGAGAGTAATACTTAGCTATTTCAAATGGAAGGACGTTAGCCAATCACAGCAGGGGGCGTTTACACTGAACTCTCACAGCAGACACGCCCCTTAAAACAGAGCGTTCAGAGCATAAGGCTAAAATCAGGGTCGGAAAAATGCCTTTTATTTCTAAATTATGACAATTTTTGATGTAAAAAGCATTCTAACATTATAAGTGCACCCCAGGAAACATCATAAAACAATAAAACAACACAGTTCATGACTCCTTTAACTATGGTATTTGTGTGGTTATACAAATGGTAAATCAAAAAAAAAAAACACAAATTTAGTGTTACCAGATTAGAGGAATGTTCTGCAGGAACACACACACATTCGCTATGGACACAGTAACTGCTACTGTTTATTTATCCTGTAAATAGGCTATAAGAAACGTCTTACATTTATATTCAATTACACGCTGTTATCTCTTTACAGTTACTACTCTTATAAAATACTTGAATCACATGACTTTTAAACCTAAATTTAGCGTCCAACAGCAGATATTTCAGCTAAATGAATGTTTTTGCGCCGAATATTAATTGTCTCCCTCTCGACTGCATTCTGTCTGTTTGACGCGCATGCGCGCACCCGCCCGCCGCTCATTTAGTGAAATTTGAAGTTTAACACAGACTGTCAGGACGCGCTTTCATGCAAAATGTAAATACTCGTGTGAATTAGTAACATTTACAGATGAGGATATAACCTGTAAAATGAACATTTTGCGCTGAGGACTCACACACATCTCATCTGTCAAAGCGCATGACAGGGTATGTTTAACACTAATGCATTTAGCTTGAGGCTCATGTTTTGGGCGCTTGGATCATGTACCTTTCCCGCAGCAGCTCAGCTGTTTCCACTTCACTATTTTTAGATGCATTTTGTCCATAGAAATGCGTTATTCAGTGCTGTAATTTGGCGCGACTGGTGGAAGTTTCGCGCGCACAGAGGGCAGACCCGACTAATCGATAATGAGAATTGTTGTCAATGATTTTCATTATCGATTATTATCGATTTTATCGACTAGTTGTTGCAGCCCTATACAAAGACATTCTCAAGTTCATAATAATAAATTCAAAGTAATGAATTCATATCACCATCCCTTTTAACAGCTGAACTTCATGCAAGCGTATTCACAATATCAAGAATAACATTTTGTAAATAATATCATTCTGATATTAAGTCAAAATCAACTCTTTTGTGAAAAATAATCGCTTTCATCAGAGTAAATATCACTGAGAAACAATCAAAGCAGATTCATTTATTTTGATGGCTTCTCTGTCCCAAAGCCAAGTATATGCACATCCAGGAAGTGAGATCTGGCAAGCTGGTCGCCAGCTGCAGCTTTTTTCCTCCGGGAGCCCTGAGACACAGCAGGAGGATGTCCATTTTGGCTAAAAGTAAGGCAGGAGGAGGTATGGGGTGTGAATATGCTTTCACATGCTCAGATCTTGAGTTCTGTCCAGACAGATAAGCAGCTTTACTGGCACTGAATCTCAATAAATCTCAGTAATATACAGTGTATGGAACTTTTTCTTCAATAACTACTGATGCTGCAAACATGTTATTTAAATAAATTATTGATCTGATTTAACTGATGCCAGCTGGGAATTGATAGGGCTATGTAATGACACAACTATCTACTATATGGTCTTGACCGCTGCCTTAAAGGGTAGTTGATCATTCTGTCATCCTCATGTCATTCCAAACCTGTATGACTTACTTTCTTCTGTGGAACATAAAAGAAAATATTTTAAAATATCTCAAGTGTATTTTCATACAATAAGGGGGCTTTTACACTGGGCACATTTGCTGTGGTACGATTCCGAGCGCAATTGTTCCCGGCGCCCCGGCAGCGTTTGTCTGGTTTCACACTCAATTTGATTCTATCGAACCCTGGTGCATTTGCGCACCCGGGTCCGCATGACAGCTTTTACATTACCAATTTTTTAACTAAACTGCCAGTGTGAAAGCACCCTGAAAGTCAGAGGGGTTCCATGTATGGACAACATTTCTCAAAACTTTTTTTTGTGTTCTGCAGTCAGGTTAGGAACGACGTGAGATTGAGTAAATGAGGATACAAGTTAAATTTTTCTGAGAACTACTGTATGCCTTTAACTAGTGAACACCTATTAGTCATTATAGTTTGTCTGCTGTCTACAAACATATACATTGTGCATCCATATGTACCAAATGGTTCCGAATAATGTCTTTTACATAAAGAGAGAAAAATCTAGAAGAAAGACCAACATGTACAACACAAACTATTTAAAAGCCAACAAAGACTACCCGCTATAAGCATCAGCGACTTGGTGCCAACTCGCCACGCTACCAAAAGCTTCATTACCTTCCCCTGCAGCTGGTTCATCCTCACACTACTTCAAACGCATGATCCATGGCCCTCTGGCCAGAGAGAGAGAATGAGAGAGAAACTGGTGAGGCAAACAGACTACACGGCAAGGTCACCTCATTACAACCCATTTGTTCCAGCTGTCATTAAAAATCACACACAGCGTCAGTCAAAGCAGCAACGAGAGAGGGGGGGGGGGGGAAAGAGAGCGGTGTAGTTGAAAATGACACCTATCAGATATACTACATAACACTCACCCACCCACGTCCACACACACATAAACACACACCACAAAATGCATTAATCACTGAATCCCTTCATGACCTTGTGGTTCACAAACACATCCCACCTCAGCCTCCATAACACACACCTCCCTCCATTTTGGCCTTCTCCTCTCGTCTACTCTCAGCTGCTACTCCTTAATAATGAGCAACTGTAATATTGGGAGCAGAAATTTTAATAATATGTTATCATATACGGCACAGTGATAAGTCTAGCTAGAGGGAGGGAGGGAGAGACAGATTTGGAGAGCTCTGCATGGTTAGTCATTAGTTGGACTGAAGTTTGAAAATGGCCACCCCAGAGCTTAATTTCCCCTTTTGTTTCTCAGGAGAGATAAAAGCTAAGTGGCAACCCACAGCATTGCAGAGCAGATGTGATAGTTTTATTAATAAAGAAAGTCCTGTTTAAAACAAAGAACTTCTAACGCTGAGCTCTTTCTGCTTTTTAATATGCTGAAAAAGGAAAGGAAGACAATTGAGTTTGGAAACCCCGGCTGTGCTTGGGAAGTACTGTTGAAATAGCACTCACTCTAATTTACAAAAACTCAATTGACATCACTAAAATGGATCTATCAAATGTGGTTAACTGCAAAAGCAAAATTAAATGGTTTAATATTGACCTTTTAATTATTAACCTTGTAATATGGTTCATTTAAATGTTTTGAGATAAATAAACTTAAAAAGAGACTAAGCTAAATTCAAACAAAATTTCAATTAGCAGATAGGAGTAGATACTGTAGTTTTTTTTTGTTTTTTTTTAATAATTAATACTTTTATTCAGCAGGCATGCATTAAACGGATCAAAAGTGACAGTAAAAACTTTTATAATGTTACAAAAGATTTCAAAATGATTTCTACTTCAAGTAAATGCTGTTCTTTTGAAGATTCTATTCATCAAAGAATCCTGAAAAAAAGTCTCACGTTTTCCATGAAAATATTAAGCAGCAAAAACATTGGTAATAAACTTTTTTTTCTTAAGCTCCAATTCAGCATATTAGAATGATTTCTGAAAGATCATGTGACACTGAATATTGAAGTAATGGCTGGTGAAAATTCAGCTTTGCCATCAATGGAATAAATTATATTCTAAAATATATTTAAACAGAAAACAGTTATTTTTAAATTGTAATGATATTTCCGTCACACATGCACGTATTTTTACATCAGCACTCCAATCTACCTCACAGTCACTGTTTCGCCGTTTCTCAATACCAAGTACGCAAAGTTCGGACTTGGTAAATTCGACTTAGGAGTTCAAACTCCTGAGGACAAGAGGACGCAAGTCCGGTAATTCTGCAAACTTCACCTCGCCCTCAGCCAAAACGATTTGACCTGGAACAAATTCATGAGACCAAAGATTGCCCGTTAGATATACACAAGACAAATTATATCTCATGTTTAACCACTACAGAGCCAGCAGCAAACGTCAGAAGACTAGCCTAACATTCACAGTAGTATTTTTAAATTATGCAGATTTTCTCCTCCGCTATTAGCACTTACTGGTAGGTGCGAGATGCATTCTGGGATACCTGGCCGCCTCAAGTCCGCACAAGTCACCTTTCGATGCATCCTCGATAAAAGGGGCGGAGCAAAAACACATCCAGGGATTTGAATTGTACTTGGCTAAATGTGAACTTTGAATTGGAACAGTACATGGGCAGCCACTGATGACATTTCACAAGTCCACAAGAACATAAGTACAGAAAAGGGTTAGGTAACTGAGAAACGTTTTTTGTCTGGTCTCAACTATGGACAACAGACTACTTATCCGCTGTATTTACCCTTTGGATCTCCCTGTGATATTCCAGCGATTTCCTTGTAAATCTCCAACAATCTCCCTGTGATACCCCAGCAATCTCCTGTAATCTACTCTTTGGAATATTACACTTACCTGTCTACTCACCTTACTCTTGTGAAGATGTGTATGCTCTCTCTACACTCCCACTCCATTCATCCATACTCCGCTATCTATTACCCTGGTAAATGAAAAGACTAAAATCTGCTCATTATTCTCACTGTTCCATTACTCATCTGCTTGCTGTTAAATTCATCACGGTCAATAAATGCCATTTTTGGGTTTAACCTCATCTCTGTCTCTGGGTTGGTGTTCCCTGACAGAAAACCAGACCCCAACAACATGAACCCAACAGGGTATTCACCTGTCCACCCGGTGACCTGCTCCTATCCCTCTCACAAGATGGCCGCCCTCTAGAAGACTATGTGGAAGGGGTTCCTAGAGCTGTCCCATCTGGTGTCCTGGAGTGACTGCACTCTGAAGACCGTCTTCTGGATTGGGTTTGATGATCATCTCTTCAAACAGCTACCAGCGGGAACTACCACCTCGGAATTACTCCCTAGTCCCTCTCCACCCCTCCTCACACCCCCCACCGAGCCAGAGCCCACCATGAGTCAAGAGCCAATGATTACCACAGACCCCGAGCTCAGACAGCCTCTTACCCCACCCACCACAGTCATAGATCCAGAGTCAGCGCCCAACAAGGACATGCCATGGATGAAAAAGGTCACCCCAGAGCCAGAGCCTGCAGCCCTACTCTTCTCAGAGCCTGAGCCAGTCATCGTGTCTGACCAGGTGTGAGAGAGCCAGTACCCATGGCCGTTCCAGTGGGGATTTTAGTGGAATTTGATGGTGTGGAGATAGATTCCATGTATGCCCCATTCACTGGTGCACAGTTGCTGCCTACGAGCATCGTCAATATAATGGGCGCATTGGTTCCCTCCTATTCCCAAGCCAAGTCTCCTTCATCACTGCTGTTTCCACCCAGCTCCAAGTCTCCTGTGTCTCTAATGGTCCCACCAGCCTCCCTCTCCTGCCGCCTCCACCGAAGCCAGTCAGTAACTCGGCCTGTCTCCGCTGTCTCCAGTTAGCCCCTCAGTTCCTCCTTCATTGGCGGCGCATAATGATTTCAATCTGCCTTATGCCTCCTGGTCCCCAGCTTTGACATGGTGTGACGATCCCCTAGCTCCACTTCTAGCCTCATAGCTCCGGACTACACCTCGGCCCTCCGGCCCATCGACTTCACCGTGGCTCCATGCTCTCTCGTCTCCACTGTGGACCGTCATCCCACTGGCTCCGCCGCGGGTCATCGTCCTGGCTCTAGTTTGGCTCGTTCTGTAGTGTTTGCCTAACTCCATCCTAGTTCCGCCGCGGGTCCTCGTCCTGACTCTAGTCTGGCTCACTCCATAGTGTTTGCTTCACCAACTCCTCCACTGCCCTCTCACTCACTCCATTTCCCAACATCCCTCCTGTCCCTCACCTGCACTCACTCTGCCATCACCTGCACCTGTTTCCCATCAGCACTCCAATCTGCACCAGCATAAGGGCATACACCTCAGTGTCACTTTTTGTCTGGTCTCAACTGCGGACAACAGACAGTTTAGACTCTTCCTCCAATCGAGATCTCTCTACATTCCCACTTCTTCCTACTGGTAAGTAGTATACAGCACTAGAACTTGTCAAATATCTATCTTTTACTTGTCATCAAACACTCCCCTGACTGCCATTATTAAAAAAAAAGTAGTTTCAATATCCAATCAGGATATTGGTTCAAAATTTAATCAGGCTGCACAAACAAACTAATTGCAATTCAATTCAGTTTAGTTCTCGTGGCACAGAAATGAAAGCATTTGTATTGTGACATTAACACCTGTATTTCGTCAACAACTAAACCATTCCCAGAGACTCATTTTATTTAGGGCTGTCATGATTATGAAATTTGGCTGACGATGAATTGTCTGAAAAATAATTGCGATTATGATGATTAATCGATTAATGGCTTTGGCGATTATATGGATTAATTGTCTGTTTTCGTTCATTAAATAATTGTGATGAATTTAATCCTTTGTAAATTATCATTTTTCAGTGTAAGATTAATATTTAAAGGTGTTAACTGTAAAGTAATTTATTCAATTCAGCAAATAACTGAAACAATCACAATAAACTGGCCAATCACAGAAAAGGCCAAAGAAAAACAACAAACTAATAAAAATATATAATCCTATGACAAAAAATATTAAACTAGGTGAATGCATAATTCAGCAGCAAAAAAAAATTCTTGAAAAAATCTTTGGTGCACAGTAATTTTATAAAATTACTATTTGTACTATTTGTATTATAAAATACATTCATGAAAAACTATTTTTATTATATGAATGTATTTATATTTATATATGAAAGTAAAGAATTATATATATACACACAAATAATATAAAATTAGAAGACGTTAATTTTAATTGTATTGTGCAGCTTTTTAATGGGGCAACAAGATATGATAGATACGACAGAAAAAGATAGGCTTTTAATAATCTTTCAATGTGCAAAACCATGATAGCCTAAAGGCCCTTTAACACTGAGTGCAAATAAACGGCGCAAAGGTACGCTGCGATAACACTCTTGAATCAAAACAATAGATCTCTATGGAGCTATTCACACTGGCGCAATCAATCGTGGCATGTCAAAGCGAGATTTTTTACGACCAGCATGTTGATTTTTTTTAGTACAACTCATTTATTTCCGGTTATGTATATTTTCAATGTGCTGTAGTCACCTAGTTGACTAAACGCCATCTAAAATGATTGTCCACAAGAAGATTTAAAAATTTTGACATTTTCAGAGACAGGAGAAGAGATATTCTGATGATTACTGTGTAAAGAATTTTCCAAACTCAACAGAACATGAAGTTTTAATCCAACCCAAGCTGATCTGAGAAAGCAGCGGCTGTTAAACATAGACGATTATTTCACCACAGGGTGTTAGAGCTCGTCTAAACTAGTAACCGCGATGCTGAAGTGTGTGAGACCTGATGAATAAAATCAGTACGATATTTATTTGAATTAAATATTTTAATTAATATTGTGTCATTTTTCAGTGTCAATCATTTTACTGTATGTAATTTACATGTTTATGCCCAAAATGCTTAATTAATATTCTAAGTAGTTGACTGTCATTCTCCTCTACGCTGTGTGCATTACTGTTTAAGATTCATTAAATATTTAACATCGGTTAATTTATTTAAGGCACGTACCGTGCGTTCATTCATTCAACTATTTTAAAAGATTGGAATATGAGCACTAACGCACACAAGCAATCCTTTTTATCAGTCAAATTCATTTAAAAATGTAAACTCAACAGGTATGAAATATGATCATTAAGAGAAAAACACTGTTAACGAACACTGGACTGCTGCAGGTTAGTGAGGAAACATTTATTTATTTTTCAGAATGCACAGCTAGAAAGAAAATATGCTTATAGGAACATTTCAGCAGGTTCAAGATAAAAACAATGAATCATGTTCTCTGTGTTAACATGAATTATCAATTGACAGCCATAAAACATAGTAATAATCTGCATTCTCATGTATGTAGGTTGGCTGAACGCGGTTACTGGTAACTCCCAAGTTGTAATAAGTAGAATGCAGAAGTAGTTGTGGAAGTACTCTATAGAGCGCAATAATTGCTTTGATTAGATCAAAAAAGGCGATCAGACGGTTATTTAATTATCGTGACAGGCCTCATTTTATTTACAGCTAAGGTCACATTCACTGAACTCTCACAGCTCAAATCTGACAGCACAGCAAGTTAAAACTCCATATATAAAAGTTGGTCAACAACAAAACACACAGATTGCATATAGCACATATACATTTAAAAAGATTCATCACCTTTCACTGTCTTTGCATCAAGTGCTCAGAAGTTTGTTTAAAGGTTCAAAGAATCAAGAACAAGTCAGGTTCAAAACGTATATTTTTTATGTCTGATGAAGAGAGGATGATTCACGTCGTCAAGATGCAAAGACTGAGGTTAAAAAGACCTCTTATACAGGCAGTGGGTGGCTGAGAGTTTATTCAGGGTTTACAATAAGCGTATGCACTTAAAGCTTAAGTACAGTATAAGCACATGCTTAAAACAGATGTAAAAGATAGTGAGAACTGATGCTTTTAAAGGGTATGATAAATGTTAGTTTCAGGAACAGTCGAAACATTGAAGCAAAGTATGTATAACACAACAAATATTTCTAATAAGGGATTGAAATGGTCAGTGGGTTTGATCACTACTGATTAAAATGAATATGATTAGACATGGCTATATGACTGAGTGGAGAACTTTTTGTTTTGTGTCAGATAAGTTTCACTTTATGCAGCATTTGATGTGATCATTCACAGCAAAAAGCTGTTTTCCTTTTGAATTAACTTCATTTTTCTTACTCCATGGGCAGATGTTTTAGATTTAGAAAAATCTTTCAGAAAACAAGACAAAATCTTGATTAATAATGTTTTGATATTTGTATTGGACAAAAATACTGAAGAAGACTTTTTGCAGTGTTTAGCCATGCAACATTTTACAAGTCAGTAATGAACTTAACTGTCTTGGTCGTTAGAAACAAGTTAGTTAGGAACAGAAAAATGTCTCGGGTTATGAGGGAACTCGCACTGCGTCGGTAACGACACTTTGGGGAACGAATACCCACTATGCCGCAACAAAATATGCCTGTCCTAGTACAACTTAGGACGAGAGCACTCGTGTGCCCGGCGTAGAAGGAAGGTGCAGACTGTAGAATCTCATGAAGGTATGCGGGGCAGCCCAGCCAGCCGCATCACAGATCATAGAAGATGCCATGCTTCTGGTAGAATGAGCCCTCTAGGCCAAAGGTGAAGGCAACCCGTGCACCTGGTAGGCCGAGGCAATAGCCTGAACAATCCAATTGCTGATCGTTTGTTTAGAAGCGGGGAGCCAGGCTGGGTGACCTGAAACATACCAACTACTAGTCTGACCTCCTCCAATGATAGGACATCAGAATGTAAATACACAGTGCTCTGACAGGGCAGAGCAGATGAAACCTCTCTTCTTCCGCCGACACATGGGGTGGAGAATGGAAGGCCTGCAGAACCGTAGACCATACCATGCTAGAAGGCACTTTAGGCACATAGCCATGGATGCAAGATGGCTTTGACTCCCTCAGGGGCAATGAGGGAGAGATAGAAAGGGCCTGGAGGTCCCCCACTCTTTGAGGGATGTACTAGCCAGGAGAAAAGCCATTTTGAACATCAGGTTCTTAGCTGATGCCGACTCCAGGGGTTCGAAGGGGGCCAAGGACAGCCCTTCGAGAACCACGGCAAGATCCCAGGTCGGGATTCTAGCACGAGTCGCGGGCCTCATCCTCCACGCGCCACAGAGGAACCGTACAACCAACTAGTGCCTCCCCAAAGGCCCATCACTTAGAGGAGTATGGAAAGCCGCAATGGCAGCCACGTACACCTTAAGTGTGGACGGGGTAAGACCAGCAGAGAAGCGATCCTGAAGGAACTCCAGCACTGAAGCCACCGGGCAGTTAACTGGGTCTACGCCACGCTCTCTACACCAACTGGTGAAAACATTCCATTTCAAGCCATACAATTTCCTCGTGGATGTATGTACTGGGCCCCCTCCTTAGGGGCCAGACCCAAAGTTTCCACAACTCTGGCTGGGGGTGAAACATTGAGCTTTCAGCCACCACTGTAGGGGCCTCATGTGCAGGAGGCCAAAAGGTATGACGGTGGGCGCAGCTGCCATGAGCCCCAGCAGCCTTTGAAACTGCTTTACAGTGATGACGCGGCCTAGCTTTAACCTGTAAACCATCGCCAGGATGGACTCGATACGTGCAGTAGACATTTGTGCCCACATCGTAGTCGAGTCCCACACCACCACCTTCTTTGTGTTGAGTCTCAACCCCAAGCTGTGAATGTGGCCAAGGACTGCCAGCTCTTGAGACTGAGTTAGAATGAGACAGTCGTCGATATAATTCAGCACACGGATGCCCTTGAGACTCAGTAGGGCCAGGGCTGCATCGATGCCCTTGGTAAAATGTGTAAGCTAGGCAGAACGGAAGAACCCGATATTGGAACGCTTCGCCCCCGAAAGCGAACCTTAGGAACTTCCTGTGAGAAGGAAGGATGGAAATGTGGAAGTATGCGCCCTTGAGATCTATCGTGACAAGCCAGTCCTCTGACCTGATTTGACTCACAATGATGGGAATATTGAGCATCTTGAACCTGAATGTGCGGGATACAGACACTGATTTCCTGAGGGCTCCAAGAGGGAGCGGATCTCGATCGCTCCCTCCCGGGGAGGACAGCCCTCAGAGACCCTGCTGGAGTTAGGACCTCTTTCCTGAAGCCTTCCTAGCCTGAAGAACGGTCCTCAGATTCGCCTTTTTGTCTGGAGGCTTCAGGTGAGAACACCGCTTAGGCTCCCAAGCTCTCTGAGGGGGATCTCTAGAGGCAACACTCTGCTTTTGCTCTTGCCGGTACGAGGAGCTCATTGATGGCTGAGGCTGCTCCCTGGCGGCAGCCTTCTTAGACCTTGAGCGGTGAGGGAGGTACTGCTTAAAGGCTGCAGACTGCTTCTTCGCCTCCTGAAGCCTGTCAACAACTGCATTAACGGTGTTGCCAAACAGGCAAGAAGGTGAGAGTGGAGCATTCAGGAGGAAGGCCCTGTCCTTCTCCTTGACGCCAGACAGATTTAGCCCGAGATGCCTCTTCGTTGCTACCAATGCTGCCATGGAGCGGCCGTTGGCACAGGCCATCTCCTTGGTAACATGGAGAGACAAATCTGCAGCCCTACGCAGTTCTGAGATATCATCAGGGGGCCCGGTCCCTCGCCCTCATCAAGGTCCTAGAGAAGGTCTGCCTGGTATGCCTGCATAATAGCCATCGTATGCAGGCAAGCACCAGCCCGACCCACTGCCATATAAGCCCTGCCCACCAAAGTAGTAGTATTACGGCAGGGTTTGGTGGGCAGCGTCGGGGCTTTTAAGTAAGACGCAGCGGGGGAGAGGTAGCTGGCTAAAGCCTCTTCCACCCGCGGCATCATCCCATAGCCGTTCTCTCTCGTCCCCAGAATGTTGCTGTAGTCTAATACTGGGGGGTTGGACAAACAAGAGGAATATGTTCTGTTCCATGACTTACACGAGTTGTGTAAGTCAGAAAATGAGTCAGGAATGAGTTCAGGAAAGAACGGCATGTCCCGACATGGAGGCTGTGACCTGTGCTGCTCGCCTTGCAATTCCTGCCTTTCACGTGCCCAACTAATGTTCAGTTAGGCCACCACACGAGTCACAATCTCAATGAGCTCCTCGTACACGGGGACATGAAGTGGTGAGCTTTCTTCAACATCCCCCGCCTCGATGCTGAGCACATTCACTTCCTCGGAAGCAGATAGTTCCAGCAACGGCCTCTCCCCCCGAGCCGAAGAAGCCGCTGGGCGGGCTTCTGCACGGGGAGTGAGAAGATCGGAGCTGGCGGATTAGTTTCATATGTACTTCAGACGTAAAGTGCACCTGTTACCTAAAGTGCAGCTTCCACTCTTAATATTTAAAGGTGCAGTGTGTGATTTTTAGCGGCATCTAGCGGTGAGGTTGTGAATTGCATCCCCCCCTCCCTTTTGGAGCACATAGAGAAGCTACGCTGGCCGACACAGGACAAAAATGTCGGCGTCGGAGAGAGCAGAGAGTGACTAGCGCTCTGTAGAGAAGTTTGTCCTTTTTTGGGCTGCTGTAGAAACATGATGGCTACTACACACTAATAAATACTACACACTAAACCTTTAAAGTGCAGCTTCCATTCTTAATTTCTACTTGGGAATGGAATAAATATACCCAATTTCTATTTGAATAAGTTTCCATTATTGTCTACAAGAGGAAAAAGTATGTGGAAAGTCTAATGTCACGAAAAAACTGGCTAGTTCAAACACGAACTGAACTTGGTCTGTATGCACTTTACTAGTACATCAAATGTTAATAAAACATACTAAAAATGAAATAACGACTCAATATAAAAATAAATTAATAAAATTATTTTACTATTTTTTTTTTCTACTGCTAATAACAATAAGGCTTTATTTCAGTCCACGTAGCGTTGGTGGCAAGTGTCTCATGGAATGTGTAATGAATGTGGCTAGTGTTCTGTCTGGATGTGGGCTGCTGGGGTTGGCAGGGCAGAACTGCCAACATCAGACCTTGCAATACTGCCAGAGAGTAGAGAGACCACATGGAGCAACTGCAGGAGCTTACACAGTCTGGCAAAGTCAAAATACACCCAGGCAAATACAAACACACACACAATGGGAAACAACGGTAAACACACAAACAGACAGCTGCAAACAACACCCTCATCTATAAATCCATGTACCGGCATCTATGGCACAACTTTGCTACACACACCTCCTTTGTGAAAAAACTGGTTATAGCTACCCTCAGAGCCCATTAACTTTCATTAAATAGAAGAGAACGGGCAGGATATTCTTCAAAATTCCAAGTCATATGGTTTGGAACGATATAAGCGTTGTGAATTCTTTATGCTTGTGTCTTATTGTCTGTTGTCATTTATCCTGTTAATGTGTTGGGGTTACGGAAAACGTGCGTTATACAGTTTGACGCAGATACGATTCTAGCGTAAGTGAGGTATTCTCTGTTATGCAAGTGTTTGTATGTTTCCAGACTTTCCACTCGTGTGCCGCATCCTTGAGTGCAAGTTAAAGTTACTGACAAAGTAAGTACATATCATGATTCTATGTTTAATGCGGAATGTTTCTGTATGCACTGCAAATATTTCTGGCATTAAGCAAGCATTGCCGCTGTTTCGCGATCTGTAGGCTATAATTATTAGTGTGTCACATCTAACACTCACGCTAGGACGGATGCTTATATCGCTAATATCTGCAATATGATTGCATATGTTTAGTTCTCCTCCGTATGTGAATAATACTAAATTCTGCAGTTTGTTACCTGTTATTATAATAATGCTGCATAATGTGATTTATTTTAATTTTATTTCCTTCCATAGTTTATAGTCTTGCTTTCTTTGTATTCTAGGCATATACAGCTCTGGAAAAAATTGAGAACATTGAGAAATCAATGTTAAGTGGTCTCTTAATTTTTTCCAGAGCTGTATATGAGAGTTGTTGATATTATTTCATTTGTGATTTACTGTTGAATCATACCAGTATGTAGACAAGTTATTTATTTCTGTTTGATTTGTTTATTACAGAAACTACCTCAGTTGTATACTGCCATGTGTACAAGGTTCAAACTTGCACAAATAAAAGGTGGAAACGAAATCTGATGACTCCTTCTCCCTGATCAGAGTGCTGAAGTGGTTAACACCATTAAAGAACTGGCATTCAGTGGGGCAATCTCCAACAATAAGGGTGAGTAAATGATGACAGAATTTTTTGGGATGAACTATCCCTATAAAAGACTATTTTACTGTTATTGAGAGCATTAAAGCATAAGAAATCATAAAGAAAACATGTTTTTTAGTTGTGAGGCATAAAAACAATGGAACATTTAAGCATTGAAAACTTGACAATTTTATGTAAATTATTTCATGTTGGAGCTTTTCTGTCAAATACAAGGCAATTCAAGGCAAATGGATGTTCACATTTTTCAAATGACTTTTTAAAATCTGTGAATTTTAAAACTCAACTCTGTGATACTACAACAGAACAATATTTACATACTTTTAGGTAAGGATACACATAGGATGAGATAAATGTATACTGAGCTCTGCATCCAGCACCAAGTAAACATATTTGCACATGAAAAAAACAGGAAAAGAAAAGTGCATGCGGTATGAGAAAATATGCGAGATTTGCATTATGCAAGGATGATATTTAAGCTTTTTTGACAGCGGAGGACAGAGACTGACAACATCAGAAGCGTTCTCACCTCTGTGAGTTCTGTGAGCCATCCATCAGATCAAGAAAGAGAAAAAGAAAGAGATGGACAGAGAGAAATAGAGACCAAAAGATCGTGATACAGCCAGAAGAAAGAAAGGACAGGGAGGTGCATACGTGGAGAGAAAGATAGCAAAGGGTTTGAAAGCATAAGCAGAGGTAAAAGAAGAACGGGCATAAAGGGAAAGAGTTTAAAAATCATTTTAGGGCAAAAATATATGTGGTAAAACTCATTGATAGAGAAAAAGACTCATTTCAGGACAAGAGAAAATGTATATATGTACCTGAATGTGTGTGTGTGCTGAAAGTGTGTGTGTGTGTACATGAGAAATCGGTGTGGAAAAGGTAATTCTTCGGCTGTTTACACCTCCAGGTGATAATGTGACACCTCCTTGGCCGAAGCAATGGATGGAAAGAGCGTCAGAGAGTGATAGAGGGAAAGAGAGAGGGATGTGTCCCCGGTGTGTTGACAGGAAAAGAGAGGTGTTGTGTGAAGTAGAAAAATATCCAGAGGGCCACTCTCTCCACAGCACCCTTCAGGCAGGTAATTAGTGCGGCGCTGGTGTAAAGCTACAAATACGAACGCCACCATCAGTGTTGTGACAGAAATGATACCTTTTCATTAACTGTTGTCTGACTGTATAACAAATAGCACTTTTCCTTTAAACAGGCTGGATAATTGAGGTTGAACTGCTTTATTAATCATCTGTTTTTGAGCTTTTTTGCACACTCTTCCAGGAGAGTTTAATCGCATCTTCAAGAGTACCTATAAACATGGTTGTGATCTTTAGAAAAAGCTAATTTTAATATATAAAGGAATACTCTGGGTTCAATACAATGCAAGTTCACCCAAAATGAATTCTGTCACCAGTTACTCACCCTCATGTCATTCCAAACTTCAGTAGCTTCAACAAGTTCATAAAGACATTGTCTTAAATCATCAAAATCAACAACATGTATGTTAGACTCTCCGACTAAGCTACTGAAAGAGAAGCTTCCAGAAGTCATAGATCCTCTTCTTAATATATTGTTTATTCATCATTGTCATCATCACATGTCCCAAAAACATAGTACTGAAACTGCTTTCATTGAAGTTACAAATGATTTGCTCTTATCATCTGACTGTGGTTGTATCTCTCTATTAGTTTTACTAGAGCTTAGCGCTGCATTTGATAATATCGACCACAACATTCTTTTGAATAGACTTGAAAATTATGTTGGCATTGGTGGAATTGCACTGGCATGGTTCAAATAATACTTTATCCATTTGTAGCAGTGAATGAAAAAGTATCATATCAATCACAAGTTCAGTATGGAGTA
Organism: Coreius guichenoti; assembly: GCA_039654105.1. Taxonomy (NCBI): domain Eukaryota; kingdom Metazoa; phylum Chordata; class Actinopteri; order Cypriniformes; family Gobionidae; genus Coreius; species Coreius guichenoti. The sequence goes on from CM077168.1 coordinate 29,172,477, forward strand.
CCGCAAGGCTCAGTACTAGGACTGTTGCTTTTCACCTTGTACATGCTACCCTTGGGAGATATTATTAGGAAGCATGGCGTTCATTTTCAGTGTTACGGTGATGATACTCTTCGCATCCTGACGAAATATACCAATTTTAAAAAAAAATGGATGACTAATAATTTACTACTACTAAATTCTGAAAAAACAGGTTTAAATTATTGGACCAAAAACCTCCACCCATAATAACCTAGAACTGTCTAACACTTGAAGGCTGCTCTGTAAAGTATTAGTCATCAGTTAGGAACCAGGGTGTGATATTTGATAGAAACCTTTCATTTGAAAGCCCCATTTCTAGTATTTGTAAAACTGCATTTTTCCATCGTAAAAATATATATAAATTATGACAAATACTCTAAATGACAAACGCAGTAAAGTTAGTTCATGCATTCATGACCTCAAGGCTAGATTATTGTAATGCTTTACTCTGGTTTCCCTGCATGGCCCAAAATGCAACAGCTAGAGTTTTTACCATATTAGCCCAGTTTGGTTAACACTGCATTGACTCCTTAGTAAACATTGCATACATTTTAATATCTTGCTAATTACTTACAAAGCTCTAACTGGTTTAGCTCCTCAGTTTAGTTTCTTATTGCATTCTTAAAATTCTGGCCAGTTGATAATACCTAGCATATCAAAATCGACTGCGGATGGTAGATCTTTATCCTATTTATTGCCCAAACTCTGGAACAGGCTGGAACAGTTTGGCTGCATAAAGTAGATCAACCGGAACCAGGAACACTTCCCACAACATCCGATGTACTTGTTACATTGGAAGAAGAATGGCATCTACACTAATATTAGTCTGTCTGTCTCAACCTTATCCCAAGGTTACAGCAGTCAGCCTGATCTGGGCCGTATCCAGATCAGATGGTGGACCTGCACCTAGAAACAACCACAACGAACCTCTGAATGTCAGTAGAGACCATGTCAACTAGACAATCCCCTGTGAAGACCTGGTCGACATGACAGCCATCGGCACAGATCCTCAGCAAAGACCATGAGAACCAGACAGACCCAGATGGCCAGCTTGAATCATTATTTTCCTGTTGATCACTGTAAAGCTCTATGAAACAATCTGTATTGTAGAAAGCACTATAAAAATAAAGGCGAGAGACTTGACATTGTAAACATAATCCATATAAATTGAGTTGTTTAATCAAAGTCTGTTTAATCCAAGTCTTCTGAAGAAACAGTTAATTTATATGATGAACAGATTCAATTTAGGCTTTTATTCATCTATAAACATTGATCAACACCCATACATAGAGCACATCAAATATGGTCAACAGCAGCTCAACCATACTTCACACAAGAGAACACGAGGTTGCGTGTCTGAGCTTCCACAACATCCAATGTCTCATCCATTTGTTCTCCTGCATCAAGCAAATGTGGTTGATCTTATAATGGAAATAAATGGGGCCATTTTCAGATAATATGAAGTATATAATATTATAAAAGCACTTACATCAATTATTTGTTACAACTTGTGTTTTATTAGTGTTATAAAATTGTTCTTGACATTTTTATGGTAATTTAGGTTTTAGGAATTATGTTGTCGTGGATATTTGGATATAACATTACACAGAAAAGGTTAGTAAGCAATTTTTTCACACTACAATCACAAAACAGTTATTGGTCTTGTGGCTACACTTTTAAAAACAGTGAGTCTTTAAACATTAACGATTACCATTGTTAGTGCTCCACTAGTAACCCAGCAACCAGCATCAAAAGAAAAAGAGGGACAAGTGGAAATTACTTTTTCCTGTAAGCAACATTATGCCACAAACTGTGTTTATTGAATTTACTTTTACTGAACCTAGAATATTCCTCAACGTGCATCTTCAAGAGTAAATACAAAAACTGTTGTGATCATTAGAAAAAAAAAACTAATTTGGATATCTGAGGGATATCTTCGCTACTTTTCACAATATGGAGGTGACAGATGCGGCACCATGACACGTCTCACTCAGAGCAGGTTTATAATAACATGCTCTCGATGCATTCCCCATGGCCAAGAGCCCCCACGCAAACCTTGAAGAGCGGTGAATATATGAATTCTGCACCGCTCGGCCTACGCTACTCAATCAGAAACGGATATTAGAGTTAAATTGAAAGAGTCTGTCCTCTTGGAGCTGAGGCTCAGATATGGCAGACTTATCACCATGAGAGCGGCTGGATGGGGGAGCAGGGGATAGCTTACTTTGGAAGCACAGTGGTACCCTGGTGCACACTGGGTAGTGACCCATGACGGTGCGCCTGTATCGATTAAAAGAGTGAGATAGAGAGGCCAACCAAGAGGAGCGATATTCCTCTTAGGAGTGATACATAATTCATTCCAGGCATTGTCTTTTTCTTCCTCCTCCTCTCTCAGTTTTTCTTTTATTGAAGGGTGCACACCAGGGTACTTTCAATTTTAGTGAGGGACTAGGGGTTGGCATTTTAGGATGCATCCCCAATAGGAACTTTGATCTTCATCAGGATATAAATGAAGGCTGACACTGAATGTGAATTGGAGGGTTAAAGAGGAACCTCTATATTACCCAACGCTTTTAAATCAAGCAACCCTGTTACCTTAAAGGCAGAGAGTGGGACGATGATTCTGAGGATGAGGGGAAGTGCTATCTAAAATGTAATGATCACCATTATGGCCCATAAGTGAAATATAAAAGGGGATTTTTCTCTTTGAATATGATACAAATATTTTTGCAGTGACCTTCTAAATAAAATTGCATACAGCACGATAATAAAAAAAAAGGAAAGAAAGGGTGCGGAGGAAAAGGCTGAGGATAAGCAAGAGAATGAGAGGCTTAAAAAAAAAAAATAACACAGGACAGAGCAACAGTCCACCACTACAGCTCCATGACTGGCACACTTGCTTCATCTGTCAGTCAAAGAGCAGATGTGAGTTTAATCTACAAGAGGTAAGCATCATCTGAACACACAGCCTCAGAGCAATTCATTCCAGGTCAAGATTTTTAAAGCTAGTTCAATGAAATATCAAAGCTTACTGTAGATTAACTGACTAAATGTTGATAGAGAGTTCTAAATGTATTTTAGATCATTTTAAGCAAGACCCTTAATCAGATATGAACAAATAAAACTACTTAAAATAACAGTGAAATAAACTAGTCTCTTTGAAAATGTCATATTAGAAGTCCATTTTAAGTACGGCATTTGATATTACATAGGATTTCGATTCCACTTATCAATTCCTGTGTGCGCATTTTAAAGTGATTTCAAACAATTTCCAAGCACAAGACGACGTGAAAGAGAGCTGAAAGAGAGCTGAACTCGGTTTTCTTTTCGCACACATTCAAAGTGTGCTCACAGAGAGCTGCCTCTCATATAGTGCACAATACTGAATTGCGTTCTCGTATGCATCTTCTTGCACTTGAACGCACAAATACACACAAAATTGCCAAAATATCTTTGTAAACACAGTCGGTTTAGTTTCAAGTGAACATAAAGAGCTGAGAAAGAAAACGCATGGGTAACAGATTACTGGATCCTGCATGAGGTCTTAAAGTGACAGCAGCCTAATATACCTGCTGCAGACTGTGTCATTAACATTAAGCAAAGAACAAAAAAAAAAAAAAGAAAATCACTCACTGATCTTGACAGAATAACTTTGGTCATTTTAATAAGGATTAATCTATATTTTATTTATTAAAAAGCAAACTATGCAGTGTTATTTTACATTTAAATACAACCTGAACTTTGTTCAGTTGTATTTATTTGTATGCTATTGCTAATTTAGTTTATTTGTTCTTATTTTAGTACCGTTTACTTGTCTTTAACAATGTTTGAAATTTATATTAGTTAGTCCAGTTTTTTTTGCTGTTTTTCTGTTAAAACCATAGGAAAATGTGTTCTTTAGGCTGCTGATTTTTGTTAATAGAAATCAGCTGCAACAAAACATTTTGCCAAAAGAAACAGAATAAATATGTTTGAATAAATGTTTTTACCTTACTGGAATCGAAACTGGGAATCGATAAGCAGAACTGGAATCGCTAAAATTAAAACGATACCCAACCCTACCCATTAGATGAGAAAATGAAAACGCAAAAGTAAGTAGCTAGGAGCGGAGATGCTGACCACAATTAAAATCTTTTTTTTTTTTTAAGAATTTTTTATAATGCTGTCATCCTTTCTATTTTACTTATTAGAGGTCAAATAAGTGAACAAGAAGTCAAACTTTCAGATGCAATGCCACTACCCACAAGACAAAAAGCTCAAGGAGCCTTGTGACAATAAGCCTGATGAGTTGATTTGCAGACAAAAAAGGTATAGTGGGAAATACAGGCTTAAAAAGCAGATAGAAGACACTATGACAGCGGAGTTAATGAGAAACCAAAGGATAAACTAAGAATCTGATCAAATAGCTTTTCACAGCAACACAATGGATGTGAAATCTGTATGAAAACAGACAATGTCATTGAAATAAAGGCATTTTTCTCAGTCGAAAATCATTTCAGTTGTCATTCTGTCAGCTGCCTTAAATTAAACTAGTAAGTTTTTCTTCACAGTTTGTGTGTTTTTTATGCCTCTGTGGTAGCAGATATGGTCATAAGCTAACTTGTTTCTAATGAAAATACTGAAGGGGAAAAATCAAACAAAGAGACATATTCATGAATTTCTCTTTTAGTGCAGCTGCATAATGAAATAAGTAAAGACTGGTTGAAGCCGTGTGCTAATCCAACTCCCAACAAGTCCTTTAGAAGAGGAAATATATTAATTATACTCAAAGAGGAACTACAAAAGCAAAATGGGGGCTTTGAACACAGAGGGCCCTAAATGTCACCCGCTTGCTTTGAAGTGAAGGGTGCCTGTCTTTGTTTTTCCTCCCTCTTTCTCTTTATCTGTGTGGGTCCACAAAACACAAGTGAGCGAGACAGAACACTACTGCTTTCAAGAGGGCATCTTGGACACACACTTTTCCATTATAAAGAAAGAAAATATAAACACACAAAATATGTACACACACAAACAAACACTAGATAGGACGAGCTGGACCATGAATACAATGCAATATTATTTTTATGCATGTAGCTGTATAAACCTCTCAATAAAGAATATCTATCACTGAGAAACAAATGGCTGCCAAATCTATGAATTCTGTATGTAAACATTTAAAAGAATATTACTAGAAACTGTATACGGTACTTCATTTTTTAATCATGTTTGTTATCAAAAAAATAATACAATTTGCAAATTTAATTAAACATCCTCAGCAGACTAACCTTAATATATAAAAAACAATAATGGTGTGGACAGTTACCTGCAATTTGTGCAAACAGGTCATTCAACTGTTTCCTGAGCATTAGATCTGTCCTATTAAAAACATGACTTTTCCCAAGTGCCTAATAATATCCAGCGTGACAATACAATGTTAAATCAGAGGTATACAACTGATAAAAACAAACCACCTTGAAATCACAGAAACCCTGAAGCAACAAAGCCTATGACTTCCTGAGTTTGTCAAGCAGGAGAGCCAAATAAGGCTCTGTGCAATTACAATCAGCATTCACCTTGACCAATCAATTCTTTTCACTACTTGTTCCCATCAAGAGCCTGCCATCTGAGGGCATCCAGGAGATGCAAAGAAGGGGAGAAAGAAGAACACAAAGCGGCAGAGGCCAGTGACAGACGAGGAGAGAGGAGAGGAAGAGTAGTGTAGATGTGTTGTTTAATGTAGAGAGTTGTAGTGTGAGAAAGACTAGAACATTCTGCCAGCATGTAGAAGACCTCCTGTGGCTGTAATCGATCAGATCGCCCTCCTCCTGAGAGACTACCTGAAAGAAACCAGCTGACTGTTGTTTTGGAGTGAAGAGTGGAATCTAGTCTTTGAAATGGGCAAAGCTTTGCAGGCAAAACAACTTTCAGGCAACGATTTATTGTTGGACGGTAATTCTAAATAACAATATTTGGCATGGATTTGAGAATTTGTGTAACTAACTAGACTAAACTACTACAAAAGAATCTTGACGTTTACAAATCAATAAAACAATGATAATAATCTAACAATCTGGCAATACCATTTTGTGCAAGCAGAGATACAGGAAAGGACCAATAACAAAGACAAAGGCTGTTTCTCAATTCCAAGAATGCAAAGAACGGACATGCGTTCTCGTGGAGACCAGTCTTGCCAGGCTACCATGAAAGAACGAACTCAGAAGGACGCAAGGACACAGAACGCATCCTTGTGAGAATTGAGATGTGCTGCGATCTTGTTGCTCAACTGACCATCCCAGCATATTATAAGTAGCGTCCAATCAATACACAACAAATACAACATAACATCACAAACAAATATCATAACCTATTAAAACAATTATTTCACATTATTATAATCATTATTTTCATAGTATTTTATATTGTATTTTTTTAATGCTTTGCAATGTTAAGATTCTTTTAAATATGCCAATAAAAATACTGCAGGCTTTCTCCAGGTCTTTATCACTTTATTAAAATTAAGCAAAACAAAATGACAAACATTTACTTTCACAAGCGATCACATATTTGCGAGCTTGAAGCAGGAATCTCTTAAGTGAGAACAAGAATTAAGTTTACAGGCTTCCGTACATGGTCTGCCCGCAGCATTTTCTGGAATTTCTAACGGTTCGATTCTCTCAAGTCTGCATTCGATGCAATCGCGATATCAAGAACACTTCTGGGTACTTTCATGCATCCTCTGTACTTGCGTTCTTGAGTACTGAAACTGAACTTCGACCGTTGGTGGTGATGAGGTATGAGAACACAAGGATGCATTATCGCTTAAGAATGCATATTGAGAAACGGCCAAATTAAACACTCCAAAAAACAGGGAGAAACAAGTATGACTTTAACACAGCCTGTTCCTTGTTTCATATTAAAATTTATCTATAGCAGGGGTTGATTAAATGCCATTTTTATTCATTTCATTCACTCACACTGTGATGTCTGCAGTGGTGGATGCAGGACTCAGTTTCCCACCATAGCATGAATTAATAATTTTTTGTGCGTCATGTGGTGATCATTTACCGTGAAATTCTTTCCTTAATGAATTTGAGTGTCACCATCATAACATTTTGTGAATGGATTTTTAAAAATGTATGCTGGGTTGAATATGTTTATCCACTGCGTGATAATACAGAAGGATTACTGCAAGAGGTAATTTGTCATACAAATGCAGGGGAATTCAACATTTATAAAATGTAAAATGTTACAATTAAATAAATATATTTTATATTAGTAATCTTTCTCATTCTTAGCATTTGTGTGGTGGCATGAGTAGCACAGGTTGCAGACTGCTGATTTGTAGAAACAGATTATGACAGTAAGGTGACAAGGACCTGTTGAACATGAACAAATTCCAATCAGAAATTCCTACTAAAATTCACAAATAATTATTAAGAATTTGCAAGTAACATTTAATTTTGAAGTAGAAAGGCTGAAATGTTTTTTTTTTTTTTTTTGTGAAACGTATTGCAATAATCTTTGTTTGATCTAAAAAATCTTTTGCAGTGTATCAGATTTATCAATATCATACAAATAAAAAAAAAAAAACAATGCATCAAATAAACATGTCGAAACACTTTTTGTGTCTAACTATTCATACGCATTTACTTATTGTACAAAATACAGTGGGGAGAACAAGTATTTGATACACTGCTGATTTTGCAGGTTTTCCAAAGCATGTAGAGGTCTGTAATTTTTATCATAGGTACACTTCAACTGTGAGAGACGGAATCTAAAACAAAAATCCAGAAAATCACATTGTATGATTTTTAAATAATTAATTTGCATTTTATTGCATGACATAAGTATTTGATCACCTACCAACCAGTAAGAATTCCGGCTCTCACAGACCTGTTAGTTTTTCTTTAAGAAGTCCTCCTGTTCTCCACTCATTACCTGTATTAACTGCACCTGTTTGAACTCGTTACCTGTATAAAAGACACCTGTCCACACACTCAATCAAACAGACTCCAACCTCTCCATAATGGCCAAGACCAGAGAGCTGTGTAAGGACATCAGGGATAAAATTGTAGACCTGCACAAGGCTGGGATGGGCTACAGGACAATAGGCAAGCAGCTTGGTGAGAAGGCAACAACTGTTGGCGCAATTATTAGAAAATGGAAGAAGTTCAAGATGACTGTCAATCTCCCTCGGTCTGGGGCACCATGCAAGATCTCACCTCGTGGGGCATCAATGATCATGAGGAAGGTGAGGGATCAGCCCAGAACTACACGGCAGGACCTGGTCAATGACCTGAAGAGAGCTGGGATCACAGTCTCAAAGAAGACCATTAGTAACACACTACGCTGTCATGGATTAAAATCCTGCAGCGCACGCAAGGTCCCCCTGCTCAAGCCAGCGTATGTCCAGGCCCGTCTGAAGTTTGCCAATGACCATCTGGATGATCCAGAGGAGGAATGGGAGAAGGTCATGTGGTCTGATGAGACAAAAATAGAGTTTTTTGGTCTAAACTCTACTTGCCGTGTTTGGAGGAAGAAGAAGGATGAGTACAACCCCAAGAACACCATCCCAACCGTGAAGCATGGAGGTGGAAGCATCATTCTTTGGGGATGCTTTTCTGCAAAGGGGACAGGACGACTGCACCGTATTGAGGGGAGGATGGATGGGCCCATGTATCGCGAGATCTTGGCCATTTTCTGGATTTTTGTTTTAGATTCCGTCACTCACAGTTGAAGAGTACCTATGATAAAAAATTACAGACTTCTACATGCTTTGTAAGTGGGCAAACCTGCAAAATCGGCAGTGTATCAAATACTTGTTCTCCCCACTGTAGTAACTAAAAAATCCGACAATGGCCAAACTTTTTATGATTTTACAAACTGAATATAAACAGTTATTATGTCTTAATGGATCGTAAACAGATGGGACAAAACATCAAAATAGAGCTGTGCATTAGTGTGAATGCAGCCAATTAGATCTGCTGCTATCTGATGTTATTAAAGGGGTCATGAATTGAGAAATCAACTTTCCCTTGAGCTTTTGATATATAAAAGGTCATGGTAATATAAGAATATCCTGTAAGTTTCAGAGCTGAAAACTTCCTTGTTAGTCAAAGAAAAGCTTTTATTGACAGCTGGCTCAGCAAATGATCGATCTGCAAATGTGCTTACCTGTGACGTCAGAGTTCAGTGAAACGCCGCCTCAAGACCAATGCCTAATTCTGTAGCTCCGCCCACCGACTCGCGCATGTAATGACATGACGTGATAAATAACATAGGCCTACGTGGAGCTAAACCGGATCGAACTTCCAAGCAATAAAGCATGTTTCAAACATGCCATAAGCTTCCTTCGGATTCCAATATTAGCAATGCATGGTTGAACTTTATTTTTAATGAAGATCCAGCTCACGTGGGTAAAGACATTGCATTTGTTCGCTTCATTTCACTGTGGATTCGTTTGTAAACAAGAGAATGGATTTGCAGACAGGATGAGATTAAAAAATGATGCTGTGGCTTCTGGATCTGACAGGAATGATGCAACACAATTATGTGAGTAAAAAATGTTTTTTATATGTGATAGTACTGCATTGTTACGTTTGATATCTACTGATTATATACGTGTCTAACTAAACATAACTTCCACGCTGTCACAGGCTGAGTATCCTTTGTATTTGAGGTGTTGTTGGTTCACTGTCCTGCGATTCGTGATCAGACTCGGACATGATTTGTTTGTTTGATAAAGACATTTTGCCAGCCCTGTGGGCGAATCATTCCGGTTGCCGTTTCTCCACACTGGAAGTTTTCAAAACAATTCCTCATGTGTAAGGGAGCCGAAGCTCATTATAATATGCAAAACTGTTATCCAATCATAGCAGTGGGTGTTTACTTCCAAGTCTTCAATGCGGCACTCCCATAAAAACCAAGCATTTCAAGAGCTAGGCTCAAAACCAGGGTAGAAAATAGCCTATTACTTATTCATTATGATGTTTTTGAATGTAAAAACCATGCGAACGTCATAAGTTGACCTCAGGAAACAGTATAAAAAAAAATGTAAAAAGCCAGCAATAATGCTGAAATAAAGAGAAAAATAACTCACTGCCCTTGATACTGACAACATTCTTTGTTTAGTGCTTGTGATTCTTTGTTGTTCTTTACTACTGATTATTTGCTTGTGTTTTGAAGCTATATTTACTTGAAAATTAAAACATTGACATGTGCCATTTTAAAATGTCAAAAAGTACTTAAAGGGATAGTTCACCCAAAAATGAAAATTGTGTCATTTACTCACCCTCATGTTGTTCCAAACCTGTTGACTTCCATGGTTTGAAAAGAAATACCATGGAAGTCAGTGGTAACCATCAACTGTTTGGTTACAGACATTCTTCAAAATATCTTCTTTTGTGTTCAACAGAAGAAAGAAATTCATTAACAACTTGAGGGTGAGTAAATGATGACAGAATTTTCATTTTTGGGTGAACTATCCGTTTAATTAAATAAGTAATTTAAAGGAGTTAAACGGTTAAAAAAAGTATCCAATTGCATTTTTTAAAAATTATTTGTAACAACTAATGTAATTTTGGAATCATGACCAAAATATAGGAAGACACGAGGCACTGAGAATTGTTTTGTAATCAAATCATTACCATTTAAATTGAATCGAATTGTGAGGTCAGTGAGGATTCTACACCTGGCCTCTACACTTCTAACAGAAGAATAATTATTAAATTAAAAATAAAATGTGCAAGGAAAATAAGCTTTGTCAAGGCAGTCCGTTATCCAAGTTGCTGCAAAAAGATGTAAACTATACAGTTGTTATACCTTTGCATAGGTTTTTAATCTTAAAAAAGAATACAAGGCACTGGTGTGTATAACTGTGGTAACAGCTAATTAATACTGGGATGAAAAAGACTTAAAATGAGATTGAGAATTACTGTGTGTGGATATGACAGTATGAAAATGTGCTATTGTAAGGCCTACTGGGCTGTTAGAAGTTACTAGTAGAATTGGTGACCAGTAATTGTTTCAGTTTTCAACAATTAGAACTATACTGCAAAAATGTATCTACATTTTTGGCAAAAGGCGACATTGATAATTAGAGACTGAGCACATTGTCATGTAAAATTTCCATCACCCTTATCAAGCAGCTTTATTTCATATACTGTTTGATAAATCACAAAAACTCTTTTGGTATGGATTGGGGCATCATGGGTAAAAAAAAAAAAATGTCTGTGTTTACCTTTTCTCAGTCTCTGCAGAGCTGTGTGTAGTCTCTCTCTCTTTCTCTCTCTTTGACAGCCTGTCTCATTTGTCACTTTCCTTAATCTCTCACACTTGCCAACACTTTCGTCTTCATCAAGCCTAAATCACTTGATATTATTCATGCTTGTTTTCCACAAATACCTCGCTGGGGGAATTAGCAAACAAAAACAGTGCCCACATTCTCCTAATCCCCGTCTACAGGCAGAGCCTCCACCAATACACTAGAGCTCTGGCCGGCTGTCGAACTGGCTGCCACTGTTTTGAAGCTCCTCTCCACAAATCTGTGTTGACACAGCAAGCGCTTACTGCCTTGTCACCTTGCCACAGATTGGGGACTGCCTCGTCTGGACTACAACTGTCTGAAGATATCAATGAGCTTGCATAAAACACATGATCCAAGAAGGTGGGACGTTTTGAATCAGCTGTGCAGGACTGCTATATATGTTTGAGCAAGCCAATGAGATTTTGAATAGAAACTATGGATTCCTATGGACCTATTCAAACCATGCATGAACATTTGTCGTCAGAAAAAGCCAATGAGATATAAGCTTTTGGTCATGTTTACAGAACCTATGTTCCTACACAGTCTTCTGCTATTTTGCCATAGAAGATGGTCCTGAAGTACCTGATACATGATGTTTTTGTTAATGTTTAATATTGAATGAATGTACATTGAACATTACACATACCTTATTATTTTAAAATATAATCTTGGCTTTTAAGATAAATGGTAACACTTTACAATAAAATCCTATTAGTTAATGTTACCTTTGCATTAACTAACATGGACTAACAATGAGCAAGACATCTGTTACAGTATTTATTCATCTTTAATAAAAGTTAGTTAATAAAAATACTGTTCATTAGGGGTGGGGCAAAATAATTAATTCACATATAAATCGCAATTCTATCTTCTAATGATTCAAATCAATTCACACAATATAATTATTTTTGCTCTCAAACACATTGTTTAAATGAAAAAAAAAAGACACGAAAGTAATTCCATAGTATCTGAGGCTAAATCAATAAATATTGAGAATGCAACAGCGTGCATTATATTTTTCTAACTCCAAACGGTCGCCCACTGATCGGAACCAGCTGATAATCACTTCCTTTGATTCAATACGTCTCTCAACTTGGATCACATAAACCGATCACATTATAATGATGTAAAAGACGCGCATATGCTCACGCTGTAAGAGGCGAATATGAAAAGTATGAGCGGCAGCAAGCTAGAGTAAAATAATAACGTGGTTACCAGGTGTGTATAATTTAAACTACTTTATTTAATATCTCCCGACCAATTGACACTAACAGTAGCTGCTGTTCAGTTTGCATACTGCTTCCTTTGACTTTCTGCTGAACTCTTCTCTCTCCTCATTAAAGCTCCAGTGAAGGGTTGCCAGATAATCACAAAAAAGCAAAACAAGCCCCTTAAAAACACAACATAATAAGCAGACATGGCTGCATTAAACTGTACCAGGGGAAGACATTTAAAGGTGCAGTGTGTAATATTTATGAAGATCTTGACAGAAATGCAATATACATATATATGTTTTCAGTGGTGTATATAGACCTTACATAATGAACCGTTATGTTTTTATTACCTTAGAATGAGCCATTTCTATCTACATACACTGCGGGTCCCCTTACAGTAAAGTCGCCATTTTGCGCCGACATTTTTGACCTGTCTAACAAGTAGGAAATATACAGAAAAAAGTTATCAAACTGTCTGCACTGGATAAATAATAAATTAAATATAGAATAACTACCTATTAAAGCCACAATTTTCTCTGTTACCTTTGTTCTGTGATTAACATTAATGGCAGACAGCATTAGTCGCTGCTGTTCCTTTAAGATCTGCCGCTGCCAAACATGACAGGGATCTGACGTGCTGTCACTCGCATCTAATTTTCTCCACAACTCTTTTAATTTCATTTAAGACGTTATTTAATTAATTTAAGACTGCTCTTGTGAGAATACTCGACAAAATGGGCATTTTGGCAAAATTTCGTGTGTTATTGTTCGTTCAAGCGTGAAGAGAACTCGATTCTGACGTGCATCTTTCAGACAAGGGACGTCACACGTGCGGCTCAATCAGCTCCCTAGTTCAGTAGTCAGGGCACTGATCAGGGAGTCGGCCACATTCATGTACACGATATACTGATTCACGACCTAGGAAACTAGGGAGCTGATTGAGACGCATCCAGGACATTCACAGACAGCGCGTTCTCTTTTGTCTTGTTGCGCTGGAATGGTTTTAAAGCATTTGCATGAACAATAGCGTGATCATAGAATGTAACGCTAGCCAAAGGATGATAGAAAAAAATGGATGCAGCGTTAATATTTTTAATGCATTAAAACTGAAAAAATTAATCGCGTACATTACCGCGCTAATTTTGATAGCACTATTTAAAACATAACATTAATTGATCTCACATATCAATATAGCTGCACTGACAACAAAGCTTGATTGTCAAGGCACACATGATCCAAGTTGGCCGTTATGCTTTCTCCAATGGTAGAGCCACGGACCGTTGTATCTCCCAATAATAAGTCCATCTCTGCTGACAGGCCTATTAGAGTACGGTCAGAGGCTGTGTCCGAAATCGCCCCCTATACCCTTAAATAGGGTACTATTTGAGGGGACAGCCATTTGTAGTTGTTTCCGAAACCATAGTGGACGTTATCGTGTGCATTCATTCAATCCCACAATGCAACGCAACAACGAGTGTACAAACGATGTACACTCAGCGGCTAGAGAATACCCATAATGCACTGTGTGGTCACGTCAAATTAATTCCCGCATCTCGCCAGGAGATGGCGCCCGCAGCTGAATCATCCATCCATTTTCCAAACCGCTGGTCCAATGTGGCTACAGTGCAATATCATGCAGGTATAAATACCTTTTTAATTGTTTAATTAAGGTTTAACTAAGGTTTATACATGCTAGTTTCCATGTCAGAGTTCAAGACAAATCTTTTCATCTTACTACTGGAGCTGCCAGTTTGCTAAGTTTCAAATGATTATTCAACACCAAGCACAAACTATGCAAAAGCGGCAGCCCTTACGGCACACTCAGTGTCCAAATTCACTCACTCGTTTTCATTCACTCCTTCAAGTGGACTATATTAGTGGAGTAATGTAGGGAATAGTGAAGGTATAGGGAGCGATTTCGAACAGCCAGTTTTCAACTTCATTGCTTTTCTGCATGGTGCGTTTCTCAATCAGCACCACCTATTGTACAGGAGTGAATTTTGGTTTCATGTAGGCCAGAGACTACGGCCAGCCTTGGTTTGAACAGAGCTTTGGTCAACAATTTATTCTGCATTTGGTGTAAATAGGCCTTGACACAGAAAAGATCACACAGCTGATAAAATCTTTCTCTCCTTTACTTCACTTCTCAGTTTCAAAGCCGGATAAGGCTCCATGAACAAAAACCCCCGAGCCCTAATCGAGATGCCATACAGTATGCCCAGAGTACAGCGCGCCCTGACATTGCTGTAATCACAGACCAAATTTCACACTCTTTCAAACTCAGAATTTTTACTGTGAGAAAAGCCTAGACACATATCCAAGTGCACAGAGGACAGCATGCTACCTAATCAAAGGCTTGCATAATGTCTCAAAATCACTGCGAGTGTGATTACATGATAGCACAAAGTTATAGTCTAGAAACCGGCAACTCAGCCAGACACTGGTTCAAATTAACAAGCCGGAGATGGTGAAAAAAAAAAAAAAAACGAAACCATCCGGTTGGGATTTCAGAATGATAAACTGGCTCATATTTTCATCTGTAATCACAGGTTAGCAAAATTGATGGAAGGTTTTCTTTTCTCTTCCATGTTTCTGTAATCTCAATCTATACCCAAGTACTGATATTGTTTCAAAATATAATGCTAGAATTCAGTCCAACTGAACCCAAACCAAGTATACAATAGCTACCTTTCAAAAGTTTGGGGTCAGTAAGTTTTTTTTTTTTTTTTTTTAAATATTAATTATTAAATAAATTAATTTTTTTTAAATACAAGGATCGTAAAGACATTTGCATTGTTACCAAGGATTTCTATTTAAAATAAATGCTGTTCTTTTGAACTTCCTATCGATCAAAGAATCCTTAAAAAAATTATCACAAAATATTAACCAGCACAACCATTTTCAACAACCTCGTGAGCATATGAGACTTCTTCAAACAACATTAAAAAATCTTACCGACCCCAAACTTTTGAATAGTAGTGTACATTCATAATATAAGAACAGAAGCATATAGATTGACTGCACCAGAAATAACATTTTCTCCAATCAAAATCTAGAGCGAATGAAAGGGAGTAGGAGCCCGAAGTGCCGTTTGATTGACAGGTGACATCCAGGCAGAAGCTGAGATTCTGGCTTGCCCATTAAGGAGGAAAAGGCCCACTACTGTTCTAACACAGACACATTCACATAAAAATGTAAAAACATAGATCCACAAATTTGAACCGGATCAATTTATTTTAAAGTATGCATTTTTTTTTTAATTTCTAGAATATTTTGAAAACTTTATCGCTCTCTGTTCCTCTCTGCCTTACTCTCATCCACAGCCTGTTAAGGAAGAGGAAATGTTTGATCACAGAACTAAGTGCGCTCAACCAAGGAGGGCAGTCAAGGATGAGAAGGAGAAAGGGGTGGGAGGCGAATGAGGGGAACAGAGACGCACAGAGTGTAAGCAGGGGAGGAGGGAATTAGAGAAAGGGAAGATGAGAGATAGAGAGAAAATTAAGAAGGGCAGGAATTAACTAAACTCAGAGAAGCGGCAGTGGGCCAAAATGAGGGTGTCATTCTACATCTGAGGTTTTGTTTTGAAGACAAATGTGTAATGTGCTTTCAAATGTGCTACAAAAATATGAATGTAAGCCAGTTAACACCAAACAACACTTTTGTGATTCAGTTCCTATTTAATGAGGATGTGAAGAGACATAAATGACTGCATCTCACCAAGTGTACATGCTCCCTGACGGCCAGTGTAACGATGACAAAAACTGTGTTCATTTATCAAAAGTCATTCATTGTGCATGATCCTCCATTATGGTGACTTATATTAGTTGGCATGCCTTCTTGGTTTTTAAACAACACCAGAAGTGTGTGTTTACCTCATGAAGCGAGTAATGATAATTTATATCAAAGAGGTTTATTAACACTCAGTTCACAAAAGAAATGAAAATCCTGGTGTCATTTCCTCACCCTCATGTGACTTACTTCTGCACAACACAAAATAAGATTTCTCTCTCTCTCTCTCTTTTCTTCCTAAAGAGTTCCACAGAAGAAAGAAAGTCATACAGGTTTGGAAAGATGTGTGACAGTGACTAAATGACAGAATTTTAAGCTTTTGAGGTGAAAGTTCTCTTTAATACTTGAAGAAATCTGTTAGCACACCCATTCATTTCAGTAGAGCCACAGTAAAACATTTACATTATTTTTTATTCAGTTGATGGCGCAGTAAGAACATCGCAATCCCAAACATTCACTATGATTGGCATGGATGGTTAGCATGGCCCAGCTAAACGCTGCAAATAGATGCCATAACATCACCATTTCCTCCACTGATGTCCACGCACCATGTTTTTTGAAGTAACATATAACTCTCAACTATTTCATTATATCATTGTAGATATTTTGCTCATTTTTGGAGGGCTCTAAAAAGCTTGAATACAGTAAAAATGGAACATGCTTCCACTTATGCTACACTTCACATTACAATGCAAACCCTGAACTCTTAATATCAACGATCTGCATTAAATGGTCTGTGACACTGACAATTACATAAATGGCTAAGTCAATAAAAATCCTTAAGGAAAATGCTATTGGACTGTCTGTCAAATGCTGATGAGATATGAATTATTGTACACTTGTGCTGAAAACTCATATAACCCTCATAAAACGCTCAAAGGATCAGTGAGAAGATACAGTCCAACACACACACACACACGCTCACATACACACACACACGCTCACATATATTTCACATCCAATTGGCGGCAAAGAGTGAGTCAGGTATATGTAAGCCCTTACTTTAGCTGGAGAGGCCAGGGTAATTATGGCTGGCATTTTGACAAGTGTTTGGTGGAGTGAAGGTCAACTGTGTCTGCGTGGGAGATCTATGCTAATCTGCCCAGCTGGAGCGCAGACGAGCAGCCCCTGTACCGCACCACTGCAATTACAGAGAGAGAAAGAGAGATAGATAGAGCAAGAGAGAAAGGGATGAGTGGGTGAGGAAGTAAACATGGGCGAGATGTCAGAGATGTGGACGGATGTGAAGAAATGTCAGCAGGAAAATAAAGACAACATGAGAATGAGGGAGTACAAATCAGATGAAGTAACCAGACTTTTAAACAGACGGCGGCTCAGTTTAACTTCCTCAAAGCGAACCGAGGGGCAAGGGAGAGGAAGATAAAGAGAGGAATAAATGAGGCTGTAGAAAACTGTCACTCTGACCTATGTTAAAATGAGAGTATGGCCATTATTGTTCAAGAAGGTCATGACCTATGACATGAACAATAGCAATTCAGGTCACGAGTCCTCTTACTCCTTTCTAACCTTTAGTATATTTTTCCTATGGCACACTGATCACCTTTTCTCTATTTTCTTTTATCTGTTTACATGAACTGCAATTCCTGTCTCTTTCGTCAATTCTGCTTTTGTAGCATGTGTAGATGGGCTTGACAGTGGCTCTGACTGTGTTCCCAGCAGGACATGACCATCAGGGTTCCATGTTCCATCTGCCCTAACCTGTCCGGACTCTGACCCATCTGGGGTTCTCACGGCCTGGGCACACCACCGGGGTCAACCCCTTAGAGACCCCCAAGATCTGCCCCAGAGATCTGAATGTCATTTAAACAAAGAATGATGACAAAGAATATATATATATATATATATATATATACACATACGTGCATGTGTGTGTGTAATGGCCGACATGGTCCTTGGTTTGTTTAAATGTGGATGTATGTGTTTGTGATATTATCTGAAGATACAGAAGTAATGCATTCACACAATATTTCATTCTGCAATAACCATTCAGACAGGCATTTATATTTTTAATATATGTCCCCCGTAGTCAATAATTTTATCACTTAAAACTCATCTTTGATCATCAAAATGACATATTTAAACGTTTTTTCATGTAAAAATAATTTCTTCATGCCTTAAAATAGCTTGAATGTAACTCTACTACACCCTTGCTTCATTTAGTATACGCCCAACCATGAATATGCAAATTGGTCCACGCCTCCGCTCAATCACACAAGCTTGGACTACCTGATCCACTACCTGATCCAGCTTTACTGTAGTAAACGTTGCACAATGGCAAGTGGAAATACTGGTTTAATTCAGCCATATATGTTTCAACCAGAAACTGATTCAGAAGAAGAAGAGTGAATTATACAGGTTTGTCTACAATTCGATGTATCAGAACGGTAACGTGTTTTATGTATCGCTCTCGACAACGTCGGACACTTAATTGTCCCACTAAACACTAAACTTAATTGATATGATTAGCCTTTGGCTTGAATACGTTATCAAACAGCTAATAATGTGTTGCTAATATTACTCAAACCATGTTCCCGTTCACCATCTCAGAGTCAGACAGCTGGCATCTAAAAATCAGTATCCTTAGAAACGTTTTTTAACAACTCAGAACATCAGTGGAGAAAGGCATATAATTTATCATAACATTGTAATATAAATCATACATAATTTACCTGTTATATTGCTAAATCTACCCGATATTTCATATCAACCAAAAAATATCCTGGAATAACCTGGCTTCTCTTGAGACTCCCCTGCTTCAGAGCGTTTATAGTTAATGATATGCTAAAGCCTGCCCGCACATTGACGGGATTGGTTACAACTAGTGATTAATCTAATTAATCGCAAATTAATCGCACATCAAATTTGGCTGAGAAATTACTCCCAAAAGATAATTTAAAGTCCTTATTGTGAAAAAAAAAAAATCAAATAGACATTGCAAAAAGTAGCTTCAGAAAGAAATATTTTTGTGTGAACTATACCTTAATGTTTGTTTTTATTAATATGGAAATATTAAATTATTTTTAATGAAATTATACTTTAAATAAGAAACTAAAACTGCCAGTAGGTGGCGGTAAATGTCTAATGGAGTAAGTCATTAAATCATTCATTCATTCAATTCGTTCACACAGTTGATTCATTCAATGGTTCTCTTTATGAAAATGGTAAATGTAAATGGTTCTCTTTATGGTCCATTGAATCATTGGTTCACCCGATTCGTTCAAAACGCAGATTCATAAATGAAACGCCACTGTGTAGGCTATTGCTCGGAGTAGGAGACGAACAGTTCAGCTTTGTCTTTATATTTTCGTTGGCAAAACTGAGAAAAAAAGGCTAAAAACAACACAATGTCATTTAAAACAACACAATATTAACTTATTTTATTAAACTTGTATAAGATCAGTATCACATTTGCACTCGTCTCGTGCTATTCTGGACAGAAAAACAGAACTCGTGTGATACTGCTTATATATCATGATGTAAATGTGAGGGCGTTTTCACACTGGCAGTTTAGTTTGAAACGGGGCACGGTTCACATGAAAAATTGGTAATGTGAAAGCTGTCATGTGGAGCCGGGTGAGCTCAGCTCGGGTACTGAATTCGAGACTGCCTGAAGGAGGTGGTCTGAGTTCGGTTGCACAACTTGCGCTCGAACTGTGCCGTGATTCACGAGAATGTGAAAGCAACACGGATTTGCTTGCGCAAGAAAAGTAACCTGTGCATGCGTTTTATCAGATGACGATGTATTTAGTTCAGCAAAACACATGTAAGGGATGATAGTGTTGATGATTTACCTTGGATACAAGAGCAAGAGTGAGCCTGTATCCGCGCATAGCACCGGTGGGAACAATCGCACTCTGACGCGGACCACAACAAATGTGCCCAGTGTAAAAACGGCCTGAGACTAAAACGGGCATTTTTGCCCCATATCTTGAATTTTATGTACATTCTAACTGCATTCTATAGGCTTCATCACACACACTGAGTTGTTGCCCTGCATCATATTCTTCATCAATCAACTGTATGAAATGTTTGATGACCTAAGTAGGTCTGGGGCAGGACAAGTGCGTTAAATGCGTTAATTTTAACGCTTTATTTTTTACCGTAACTAATTAATCTAATTAATGCGGTAAATCGACAGCCCTAGTTACAACATGTTTGTGACGTAGAGAACGTCTCGGTTACGTATGTAACCCTCGTTCCCTGAAGGAGGGAACGGAGACATACGTCGGACGTCACCGACGAATTGGGATCACTTCTGGGAGCCCCTATCAGCTTCGAGTGTATAAAGAACGGGCCAATGGCCATTGGCGTGCGAGATTTGCATCTCGCGCTCCGCCCCGCACCACGGGTATAAACAGGAAGCGGATGCAGCGCACATTTGTTTTTCACTGAGGAGCCGAACTAGTGACTTGGTCATGCAGTGATGGTACAGCAACTGTGGCGACGGGACGTACGTCTCCTTTCCCTCCTTCAGGGAATGAGGGTTACATACGTAACCGAGACGTTCCCTTTCAGTCGGTCACGTTCGACATATGTCAGACGTCACCGACGAATTGGGATCCCTATGGAAAACCACTTCCACTTACTACCACTTCCAGCGCCCAGTGAAAGCCCCTCAGACCCCCGTCTGTTCGGGGCGGTGAACTCACGCAGGGAGAGTCACTGCTGCTGTTCCGCAAGACCCACTCAGCAGAGTATTGGATAACGCTAGGAAAGCGTGCCCAGGGGGGCCGCTGCGGAAGCCACATCCTACCCGTAGGGAGGTATCATGTGGAATATACACGTATGGACTGGCCGTAGGCAGTACAACATACGGAAGTCCCAGGGGTGGCCCCGACCAATGCAGGCGGGGGACTACACCGCACAGAGACAGCAGAGCGAGCTCTGCCAAGGGAAAGACACGGGCTCGCTGTAGGGAGCCGTACCCTGGAAGAATACACATATGGGACCGCCGTAGGGGTCACAACATATGGATACCAACCTAACACAAGTTCCACCAATGCATATGAGTGTTAGACCTAGCGTTGGACGCTCCGCCACGTCTGACTGCCGCGGGTTGCGGAGGAACTCAACAGGGTTCGCCAACCTGGGGAACTCGACTGGAGCATATCAGCGCACGTGTCCGGTCCATGAGGAGGGGAATGGCGCAGCAAGCCGACACAAGAGCGGGCACTTCGGTGTTACTGGCTATTTGAAGCAAGCACACGGGAAGAAACCGGCTCTACAGGGAGGCTATAGAATCTAGCGTACGTGTTAGGTGTCGCCCAGCCCGCAGCTCTACTATCTGTCAGCGAGGTGCCATGCGCCAGCACCCAGGAAGGGGCCACACTCCTAGTGGAGTGGGCCCTCAACTCGAGCAGGCAAGGCACGCCTTGGGTTCATATGCCAAGGCGATGGCATCCACTATCCAGTGGGCCATCCTCTGCTTGGAGACAGCCTTCCCCTTCTGCTGGCCTCCGTAACAGATGAAGAGCTGTTCTGAGGTCCTGAAGCTTTGCGTTCTGTCCACGTAAGTCCGCAGGGCACGAACGGGACAGAGAAAAGCCAGGGCTGGGTCTGCCTCCTCCGAGGGCAGCGCTTGCAGGTTCACCACCTGGTCCCGAAGGGAGTGGTGGGAACCTTGGGCACATATCCGGGCCGGGGTCTCAGGATTACATGAGAGTTACCCGCCCCGAATTCCAGGCACGATTCGTCGACTGAAAATGCCTGCAGGTCCCCTACCCTCTTGATAGAAGCCAATGCAGTCAGGAGTACTGTCTTCTAAGACAGGATTTTTAACTCCGCTGACTGCAAAGGTTCAAGGGGTGCTCTCTGAGTGCGGTTAGCACCAGAGATAAGTCCCAAGAGGGTATAGAGTGAGAGCGAGGCGGATTTAGTCTCCTCGCCCCCCTCAGGAACCTGACGATCAGATTGCGCTTCCCCACAGACTTACCTTCAACTACCTCATGATGCGCGGCAATGGCGGCAACAACACTTTGAGGGTGGAGGAGACAGCCTTCGCTCCAACCCTTCTTGCAGGACGGAAAGCACAGAGCCGATCGAACATCTTCGGGGGTCTTCTCGACGAGAAGAACACCATTCGACGAACAGGTTCCACTTACAAGCATAGAGGCGCCTCGTAGAGGGGGCTCTAACATAAGTGATGGTGTCTATCACAGCCTGTGGTAGCCCACCTAGAACCTCCGCGTCCTGTCCAGGGACCAGACATGGAGTTTCCAGAGGTCCAGACGCGGGTGCCATAGGGTGCCCCGTCTCTGAGTCACTCAGAGGAATGGGCCAAGGAGGGGCTGTCGCGAGGAGCACTAGTTCTGGGAACCAGGTCCAGTTGGGCCAGTACGGCGCAACTAACAAGACCTGCTCCTCGTCCTCCCTGACTTTGCACAGGGTCTGTGCAAGAAGGCTCACTGGGGGGAACGCATACTTGCGTAGGCCCCGGGGCCAGCTGAGAGCCAGTGCGTCCATGCCGAGGGTTTCCCTGGTCAGGGAGTAAAACAACTGGCAGTGTTACGTGTCCGGGGCGGCAACCAGGTTTACCTGTACGGTCCCGAAGCGTCTTCAGAACAGCTGGACACCTGGGGATGGAGTCTCCACCCTCCCAAGGGCACTTGCTGTTGTGAGCTCGTCGGCTGCACGATTGGGCAGGGCAGGAAGGAGTGGTACGAAGCGACCTCAGATGCTTCTGACTCCAGAGGAGGAGATGGCGGGCGAGTTGCGACATGCAACGGAAGCGTAGACCACCCTGTTTGTTGACGTACGCAACGGTCGCAGTGTTTTCACACAGACCAGGACGTGCTTGCCACATAGTGGCCCCTTGAGGCTAGCTAGGCTTCCAGAAACCGTACCAACGGACCCACCTGCACCACAGACGTACTCGCGGTAGGGCAGCGAAGTGGAGGGCAGGGACCCGACCCAAGAGGCATAGCGTCCTGAGGTGGGGTCTGAGTGCGTAGCAGCACCTACCTGCCCCCATGGTTGGACAGAGGGTACGAGAGAAGGCATGGTAGCGTTCTCGAGCCTTACACTGCTGTCCGCTGGCGACTGAAGGAGAGGCTGAGAGTGGCAAGGCTTTGTGGAGTCGCACACTGTCTACCTTACCTCCTTCCTCAGCGGGGAACGAGAGTGGCGAGACATAGCGTTGCGCACTGTCGTCCTCGCACCGCTGAGAAGAGGGGAATGAGAGTGGCGAGGCTTTGTGGCGTTGCACACTGCCATTCTCGCCCTCTTGTGGGGAGGGCAATGAGAGCGGCAAGGCTTTGTAGCGTCACACGGTGCCATTCCTGGGCTCCCGAGACCCAGAGGTATCGGAACTGCTCTTAGAATTTGGGTACCACTGGCTATAACACCAGAGGCGGAACAGAATTTTTCTGCACCTGGCCCTCCTCCGGGGAAGAGCAGCTCCGACAATGTCCGGGTCACCCTGGCATCGTGGAACCGATGCCCATGGCAACAAGCAGACCGAGGGGCTGCCACTGAGGAACAGCTACCTCAGCCCGCTTTGAACTGTGGAGACTGCTGGGCACAGTCACCGACAGTGTCGCCGAAAGGGTCACCTTGTGAGATGGGAACATCGCAAAAGCGTACTTTGGCGACGTCAGCACCCCTTCAAGGTTAGCCCAAGGGTGTTTCTGGACCAGGGTGGACATCGTCTGGCCGAGGGCCAGCGCTGTGACTTTAAATATGATCAGTCACTGTGCGCAGCTCAACCTCGGCTCAGAACTACCCTCGTCTCTTTTTAAGAGTGCAGGGCAGAGGTGGCCTGCCAGTGGCACTGCCACCCCACCGATGAGGGTAGTGAGAGAGGGGAAAACTTTATACCGAATTATGGCCCCTTTGGTGTTCCATATTTTGGCACCAAAAAGTTCCACACTCCCAAAGCTTTCCAATGCACATCCGGGGAAAAGGCAAGGGGGCGGGAAAGGCGATTTACGCATTGCACTACGCCTCAGCCACCCGGGAAAGCATGGCTGTCAAGTCTGAATCTGATTCAGCATGAGCACACACTATTATAGTGGGAATCTCAGCCTCATCTTCATTTCCAGCACATAACAGCCCTCTCTCCGATGAAGCGATTGACATCTGTCCTCTGCTAGAGCCCCAAATGAAACGCTAGGTCCCTTTTTTAAAGACCAGCAATTCCATCTGAAAGCTACCAGCAGGCATGTGAGACAGTGAGCGTGGCCGTCAAACGGCACACAGCGCGCTGGACACTCAAGCCCCTATGAAAAAGGCAAGGCGAACAACGCGCTGACGTGGCCATGCTCTCATGAGAGAACATGACCACACACGAACAGAGTCTCAACATGCTCGCGATGCGATAGAGGAGTGGGGGCCCACGGAGATGTACTCCGCAGGGAAGCCCCACTGTAATCCTCAGGTCACCCAGGCTTATTAGCTGAAGTAGCCCTTTTCTGGTGCACCAGAAGAGAAACTAGATCGGGGAATAGGCGAAGGGACCGTTTGAGGTTTCGAGTCTCGACCGCGCATCTAAAGCACAGAGTGACGCGCTGGGTTGCCGTGACAACCCGCGCTGTCAGCTGGCAGCTAGACGGCACACGGTGCGCTGAACGCTCAAACCTTACGAGACGAACAGCACGCCGACGTGATCACGTTCTCCTGAGAGAACATGGATCACCCACGAACGCAATCTCAACATGCTTATGTGAGAGAGGTCGTGGCCGTCAATAAGGACAGGAAACAACCGCATTCAGAAACGCACGGGTGGAATGACGTCTTGAAAAAGACGCAGTGTCACACCCGTGTACTCTTTTAGGGGAAAAGCTCTTTTAACGTGCTGAAGCACCCGGGGAGATAGCCACGGCAAAAACACAGGGAATAGTGCAGCCTGTGTTTTGCACTCAGAGTAATGTGAACGCCCACCGAACTGACAGAGTTGCTGTAATAACAGCAGTTTTTGCTCTCAGTGAGCTCGCGGTCCTCGCTGCTGTGCCTTCACACCAACACTCAGAGCTTCTCCTCTCTCGTTCTGATTATCTCTGTATAATACAGGATCACTCTTCAGCAGCACACAGTCGGCTCCGAAGTGAATGAGAAATGTGCGCTGCATCCGCTTCCTGTTTATACCCACGGTGCGGGGCAGAACGTGAGATGCAAATCTCGCACGCCAATGGCCATTGGCCCGTTCTGTATACACTCGAAGCTGATAGGGGCTCCCAGAAGTGATCCCAATTCGTCGGTGACGTCCGACGTACGTCGAACGTGACCGACTGAAAGGGAACGGGTGATTTCAAACTGCGTTTTGGAGAATGTCTTTGGTTCCTTGCAGTTTTAAGGAGAAAATACTTAGCAATGATGTTGACTGATGAATTTGCACATGGTTTGTCTTAAAGCATATTAAAAACACCACATAGGCATATAAACAACATTAAAAACGTGAAAACCTACTAGTTTTTAAATCCAATAACTGGTATAATGCCAATGTTAATCTACAATTTGTGAGACAAATCACAACAAAATTGTTCACCTTAATAGCTCAACATGCATCAAACACCAGCAAGCACCAGGTTGTCACATGTTTGTTCTGTTTTGGTTTAGTTTGATCTTGTACATGTTTCCTTTGTTCCCATTTCCCCGCCACTAGTTAGTTTCCATAGTTACTGAATAATTTCATCTGTTAGCTCCCTTTGTTTGCTCAGTGTATTTAAGCCCTATTCCTGTTACTCCTGGTTGGTTCTCGTTGATGTATTCTGTTATTTTGCTTCTGTGATTTCTCAAGTGTTCCTGAGTTTGGTTAGTTTAATAAATACTGTTATTGAGATCTTCCTTGTCTTCATCGTGCACTGCTACTACACAAGACGTGACAGAAGAACCAACCACAACAAGAAATGTATCTTCCTGCAGTCAGATTGTTTTGTTTAGAGCAGGAAGACAAAACCCTCGAGGCCCACACAAGTGACTTTTTAGACCTAGCATGCCTTACCACTTTTCCTGACCACTCCCTGTGTGTGTTTTTCCTGACCAGTTTAAATGAGCGGTGTAAGGCACGTCTGCCTGATGATGGCCCTCGAGGGACACTTGCTGCTTTTGTGGAGTGGGTGTTGGCTAACAACAACTCCCCAATGACTGTCTGCATAGTGGATGAGGCCAATGCCAGCCCCACTCTGTACCCAGAGGCCAATGCCAGCCCCACTCTGTACCCAGAGACCAGCTAGCCACCCACAACACCCAACACGGATATTATGCCTGAACCCACTGCAGACACAGAGCCCGAGCCTGCCGCAAAGAGAGCACCAAAACCGACACCTGAGCCATACTTTGCCCCGGAGCCTGAGCCCAACAGTATTTCTGACCAGGTACGTGAGCCGGCTACATTGTCCTTCCCTCTGGGGTTGCTTGTGGAGTTCGAGGGCATGAAGGGAAGCCCCGCCCACACTCCTGCTGTGGATGAGTTGTGCCTGGCCCTTGGAAATTATTTAGAGGAATCTGAGGAGGTAATTTCTCTGATTCTCTCATCCCTGCTGGTTCTTCCCAGCTCAAAGTCTCCTGTGTCCCCGCTGGTTCCGCCCAGCTCAAAGTCTCCTGTGTCACCAGAGTTCCCGCCTAGCCTCCCTCCCCTGCCGCCTCTTCCTAAAACAGCCAGTTTCTTAGCCCACCTCCGCTGGTTCCCTTCAGCCCCTCGGCTCCTCTGACACTTCACTGTGTGGCTTTACCTCGGGTCTTCCGGTCTCCAGCTCCACCCAGTAAAGAGGATCCCTTGGCTCCGCCTCCAGCCACTGATCCTGTCACTCCACCTCAGCCTGTCGACTTATCGGCTCCGCCTTGGCTCCTCCCTGCCTTGGCTCCACCAGATACCACTGTCCTTACAGCTTCACAAGATACCATTGTCCTTACAGCTCCACCGGGCTCCCTCGTTCCTCCGGCTTCGCCTTGGTCAGACGTCACTCTGTCTGCGCCACGGACTTTCCGCTCTGTCAGACTCCACCTTCCCCCCGGCTCTGCCCTACTTTTGATCTGGCTACACCGCAGGCACTTGTCGCTGCGGCTCGGCCTCCGTCTCCAGAGCCATCAATGTTGTGTGGTCTCATCAGCTTTTCGTCTCCTCATGGTTTTGTCAGCCAAGTCTCCACCATGGCTCCTCCCTCCCTCAACTCCGCTGTGGGCCATTGTCCTGGCTGTTCTCTGGGTCCTGAGTTTTGTTTAGTTTAATAAATACTGTTATTGAAATCTTCCTTGTCTTCATCGTGCGCTGCTACTACATAAGACGCGACAAAGGTACAGTGAAAAACTACTTTTGATTTTAAAACAGATACAATTTTAGCAAACAATTTTACTTATCTTGCAATCATTTAACAAATAAAAAATTATACATGTCTATGACCAAGACACACCGATCAGGCATAACATTATTCCTAATATTGTGTTGGTCTCCGTTTTGATGCCAAAACAGCCCTGACCCATCGAGGCATGGACTCCACTAGACCCCTGAAGGTGTGCTGTGGTATCTGACACCAAGATGTTAGCAGCAGATCCTTTAAGTCCTGTAAGTTGCCAGGTGGGGCCTCCATGGATTGGACTTGTTTGTTTGGTCTGCGGCTATGCAGCCCCATATGCAACAAATTGCGATGCACTGTGTATTCTGACAAATTTCTATCAGAACCAGCATTAACTTCTTCAATTTGAGCTACAGTAGCTCGTCTGTTTGATCGGACCAAACGGGCCAGCCTTCGCTCCCCTTGTGCATCAATGAGCCTTTGCCACCCATGACCCTGTCGCCGGTTCACCACTGTTCCTTCCTTGGATCACTTTTGATAGATACTGACCACTGCAGACCGGGAACACCCCACAGGGGTGGCAGTTTTGGAGATGCTCTGACCCAGTTGTCTATCCATCACAATTTGACCACTCGCTCAAATCCTTACGCTTGCCCATTTTTCCTGCTTCTAACACATCAACTTTGAGGACAAAATGTTCACTTGCTGCCTAATATATCCCACCCACTAACAGGTGCCGTGATGAAGAGATAATCAGTGTTATTCACTTCACCTGGTCATAATGTCATGCCTATTCGGTGTAAAACCTTCTCAAATACAACAAAGAATAAAGAAACAAACTGCATTTGTGCCACAGATTAAAAAAAATTCTTAAAGGCATTCACAAGAGTTAACGTTTCATTTTATTTATGTTTAACAATAGATAGGCTAACTAGATATAATGTGGGGTCCAATGATCATTTGGCTATAATTTATCAGCTTAAATATATTGGTATATTTTATTGAATTGATAATGTTAAAATGTCACATTACCTATACATAATGTATATATAGCCACCATATTGCACATCCCTAAAATCTACAAAAACAGAATATGCCTCACATTAAAGTTTGCCTGTGCTTTTTTAGTCATACATAGCAACTACACTGAAACACTGAGACTGAAGCAGAGTATCTCCAAAAGAGCACAGCCACTCTACAGAAACACTGCCTCACTCACGCACACCTCCCACACAAACATTCCACTTTAAAGTGGCTGAAGCACAATGCATTCTGTTTTATCAAAAAAGCCTTTGCTCCTCTATCACAGGAAAATCTACAGTCGCACGTTCCCTTTCAGCATATGAATTTAGATGAGACCATTTTCTCTTTTGATTGATATGCAGCATTATGAGTTTAATATCGTCTGATCAGAGCATCATAAAAAATGCACCAGTGTACAACAGACTTTAATGAAATCTCACCCAAAAGACAAATGATGATGCAGAATGCCCCTTCTTGAAAATGTAACGCAGTTCTCTTGAGAGCATTTTTCAGAATGTTATAACAAATGAACAGAATATATGTGTGTATATGATATTTATGAATATGCAAGGTTGCAGTCATCCTGTTGGAACATCTATGCCATACACCACAATAAAGACGCAAAAAAGGTTAATTCAACTAAACAGAACAAAAGTGAGGTAATCTTTAATTATTAAAATTTTTTTAATTAAATATAAAATACTAAAAATCTGATATTCTACATTAACACATTTAGACAATTTAGTTCATGTTATTAATTAATTATTAATAACAGACAAATCAAATAACCAGTCAAAGAGTGAATTATACCATGTAATTATATGAATTACATATATTTTTAATTAGAAGGGATTAAATAACAACAAATAAACTATGAATTCAGATTAAATAATTCCACTCAATAAGTCTATAGGTTATGATGAATGAAGATTTTTGAAATGAACATGAACATGAAACAACTCCATGAATTTTAAGTATTATATCAAACAATAAAAAAACACTAGCAACCATCTGGTTTCATAAGCAACAAAATGCACTCAAGTCACTATATTAGACAAAATATTAGACCATTTAACCTCTGTCCAGCTGAAATAAATCTAACATGTTGATGTTCAGTCGAGATTTAGTGACATCTATGGTCAAGAGGAAAGATGTGCCACCTGACACTACATAGTAAAGAGGACAGAGCGCACACACACACACTTGACAAAGTATAAAGACAAAATAAGATGCATGAATTAACTTGAGGACTGCAAAAGGTGAGAAGGAGCAGAAGTAGGAGACAAGCAGAAATTAAATGTGACAGGCAGATAGGAAGAAAAAAGTATGTTAGAAAGAGAGAAAAGAGAGAGCGACGAGAGATGAAGAGAGAGATGACACATTGTAAGATTACACTGTGCAGTTTAGGGTGCCATTTCATCAACACTATGGATGAATCAATGGCCCGATAAATGATTGTGAAGGACACACACACACACACACACACACACTCATGTTGGTGCAACTACATTATGAGGACATTCCATAGACGTAATGGTTTTTATACTGTACAAACTGTACATTCTATCCCCCTACACTACCCCTACCCCTAAACCTACCCATCACAGAAAACATTCTGCATTTTTACATTTTTAATAAAACATTGTTTAGTATGTTTTTTAAGCTATTTTTATTACGAGGACACAGGAAATGTCCTCATAAACCACGTTTACGTTGTAATACCAGTGTCATACCCATGTCATTATACAAATTTGTGTCCTCATAAATCACATAAGCACACACACACACACACACAGATAAAGCATGGGTTCATCTTTTGTTTTGAGACCAGGGAGGGATTACCATATCCAGTCTTTTGTCCAAAGCTTTCTTTCCAGATGAATAGAGTACAACAGCAAATTCCTCAATCCTAATGAATGCACCCCAGACCCCCCATAAAGCCCTTCAGTTAGTTGCTGTGTTGCTACCAGCTTGAAAGACTTCAGCACAACTTTGCATCAGAATATCAAATCCCTGCCGTATACATAGACCCTACAGGATACAAGCCTACCATCTATACTACTTTACTGGAAATAGCTTGGCAGGAAGTGATAATTTTTTTGTCAGAGAAAATTAATGGTTACATGTTTGTGAAGCCATGGTTACAGAAATGAGGTGTCGTGAACTGCTCTGACATACAGTGCATTTCAAAAACAACTTTTAAGAGAGTGCACTGCATCAAACAAATAAGGACAACACTTTACAATAAAGCATAAATAAATGTTCTAAAGCATTTGCAACGTATTCATTCATCAATATTATGCAGTTTCATATTAATATTTTCATATTCCATATCTATATTTGCCATATATATTCTACATTGGTTCAGTATAAGATGTATCAGTATACACACGAATCCTGTGTGTAAATGTATTTTATCCAGCAAGATTTCTTTCTAACAAAATTGTAAAGGCCAACCTTTGGGATAAATGGGTGAATAACTTGTATTGCATAGATAGTTTTGACTTTTTTTTTTTTTTTCGATAAATCATTTAATTATAAGTGATGTACTCTTTGTATATGCATTTTGATATATTAATAATGTATTAACACTTAACGCTTGATGATTAAATAACTATTAACCCAAAAATTGCAAATCTTCTATAAATAGGTATAGTATGAAGTGTTACCCAATAACAGTGTAATGTTGTATATGACTGGCTAGAAAATTATTAATGCATGTTTGGTATTATAAACCAATTGCGAATAAACATTTACTTAAAACAATCAATCTTGTGGAAAAAGTGACATGAAATCAAGCGTAGTGTTAGTTCTAGAAAAACAACGCCTATCTCAGCATATCTATATATAGGGTCCATTCAGTATTATCAGCAGCTATCACGTTGCTCAGGAGCTAATTACCCTCCTCCATCCCCAGCTCCTCTTGTCGTCCAGTCAGGATTTGGCCTTCTGATATTCCTCTTCAAATCAGACTCATTTCTCAAATTATGTTGTTACATTAAATGACTGTCATTAAGAACATTAATGATATCGATACCTTATATTGGTTGTTTGGTTTACCCAAAGGGGGGTTATTGCTGCTCTCCCTGCTCTTATCCATGATAGGCTGCATGGATGGACAGGGAGCTCTTGCCCAGAACAGACCCATACCGCCAAACCAAACTGTATGCTAATTGTCAATCATCTTTGGTGATAGTGGTCCTGACAGAACTGCTTTTGTGAAGTCTGTTCCTCTATAGACAATCACTCATCAATCAGTTTTATATCTTATGTATAACTTTTCAACAAGTACTGTGATATTGTAGTTGTATGTATTTTTCTTCTTGCACTATAAAATTCAGACAGACGGACTTTATTGTCCCTGAAAGAGAAATACAGGAAGTTAAATATAAATTGACACATTTGTATGATATACAACACAGACAAAACACAAGGGAGCTGCTGTCATAGGCAGATGCTTGTGGCAGAACCAGAGGAATACAACTAGATAAGTGGAACATGTTCATTTCAGACACCCATGAAAACATTCTCCATTTCACGTGTCTGAATGAAGGGGGGTTATATGTACAAAGGAAGACTCCTGCCTAACAGGCTGATCTAATGTTCTCTAATGTGCTGAGGTCAACAGTACATGTGGTTTTCAGTGTCATTTAGAGCTGTGCTACAAAACATACACAAAAGACGATGCCTTTCAGTGCTTCTAAAAATCAGACTGCTGACCAAGTGGCCAGTTATGCCACATATATAAAGGTTTTTGCACAATATTTAGCAAGACCCAAAATCAAATCATTCAAGCTACTTTCTAATAACCCTTGAAAATTGCAGTAAGCACTTGAGAAGTTAAATAAGCGAGTTTTGGTTGTTTTAAATGTAAAAACACTGCAAAATCATGGACATATAAACACAGATCAACAGTTACAACCCAAACATAATCCTCAACATTCCACCATATTTTCCACTGATCACAAATACTGTGAAGTTGCTTAAATACCTAAGGGGGTGTATGTGATGTCAAAGGCACAAACATTGGAATAAACGATTAGGTGTGATCAGCGGTGTGTATACAGGAGTAATAAAGTGTGAGGAGAGATCCTCTCTGTTTAAATAAAGTAATAAATTGGTATTCAGGAACTAGGGTTTTCATAATTTATCTGCTGTGTGAGAGCGGCTGATCATGTTGACTTAACATTTTGTCTGACATTTGGGTCTGACGAGCCCAGCCATTAACTCTCTCAATATGCTACAAGAGACTCTTAAAGGGAGGAGAGACTGGAGATATACTCACTCACGCAGACGCACGTACACAAATAAAAGTCGAAATTCACACCACAGCAATTGGAGCGCATTCCCACAGATGCTGAAACATGCACAAACACATTTGGACACACACTAAATCAATCAGAACTGGGTCGAGAAGGACGAGATGTCCAAAGACTCCAGCAACCAAGACAGACAACACAAACAAATAGACTCGTGCATTATCTGTAGTGTTCACTACCAAGGTCAAAACACTGACAACCAAAAAAAAAAAAAACATATTCATTAAATATACTTCAAGTACTGGCTTGTTGGCTGCATATGTCATTATTTCAATGGGCGATAGTGAAAATTATTTTTAGCTGCAGATATAAACAAAGAGTAATAAACAAAAGCCCATAATGACTGTCAAATTGTAATAGAATTTCAACACATACCCAGAGTGCTTTATTTTTTAAAACAACTGGGTATTTCAGGTCCAGTTTGCAAAGGTTCCTGTGAAATCTTTCCCTTGCGTATCTCGTCTTATCTGTCAGGAAGCACAGTCAGACATGGAACAAATTCACATGAATCTGTTTTCCCTAGAAGTAATTATGATGGATCAAGGGAATACAGACCTTATGATGTCAGATTCCTTTTGTTTTTCCTTTCATTCTTTGCCTTTTCTTTTGTGCATTAAAGATCAAATATGAAATCCTGAGTGTTAAATGTTAAAACAGTGACTAAAAAGGGGTCTATTCTATTCCAGTTTATAAATGCTGAATTCCTGACACTAATGATGAAAATTCAAATGGTACTGCAAAACAACTGTTTTAAAATTCCAAAATGTAGCAAAGTCATAATTAAAAGGCATGGTCAGTATTTGCCAGTGTTGTGCGGCATTCAGAATTGAATTAACAGTGCTTTTTAAATTTCTATTCTGCAACCGGGATGCAGAATTGCAATTTAAATTAAAATCAAAGGAATTCATAAAGTATAACTGTAATAATTGTACATTTTTAACTTAGAATAGATTTGTTAAAATAAAAACTTGCCATGTTGACTTGAAAAACCCTTGTCTTAAAGTTTAAGTCTTGAAGTTTGAAAGTTTTAAAAGCCTTACAAACAGATCAATCTGGCTGATATGTCAGCTATAGAAATTTTGTTTTAAATAACCTACACTACCATTCAAAGGTTTTTTCCTTTATATATACATATATATACATATATATATATATATATATATATATATATATATATATTTTTTTTTTTTTTTTTTTTTTTTTTTTTTTTTTTTAAATCTATGGAGTAAATTTACCAGAGTGAAATTAAATAAATTCCAATTCAAAATCCAATTCAAATTCCTGTGGGTGGGACCAATACAATTATAAATCCCCACTCATGAATTGAAAGGAAGTCAAATCATCAATTCTGGATTTTGTTTGATTTCTTGCTTTTGCATGTGTAAGTGTGTAACTGTGTGTGTAAGTGTGCGTGTGTAAATTTCTTATGTGAACTGTGTGTAAAATGGGGGTTTAAACCTTGAAAATAACTAATGCTGCAATCAAGGTCGTGGCACTATGAGAGGATTCTTCCCCAATGTGTCAGGAGATGATCGGAATAGCAACTAGAATGCAGTAGTAGAACGTGTGTGTTTGTGCGTACCTGCCACTCTGGCCAGCTCGGCCGTGCTGATGTTTCGAGCATTGGGGCGCACTCGAAAGGTTACTGCTGGACCCAGAACCCTGAGAGACACAGAGAAGAGAGAGAGAGAGACAGGAGACAGAGCGAGAATGAGACAATAAGGAGAAAACAAGAAAGAAGAGAGATTATCAGAATGTCAGAATGCAGTGAGTGTGATGAACAAAACAGTTGCAGCTTTGAGTCATGAACATAATGTTTTATAATTTAAAAAATACATTGTTGCAGCCTCAGTCAACTGCAGTACCGCAACTCCACAGTTAATACATCAGATCACTGGGGAATATTGCGTTTTGGTTCATTTTCTTATGACAGATCTGTGCTGTTAGCTTCCCTTTCTGCTTTCGACATAAATTGACAAGCTTTTCCTCCATGAAATAAATCCTCACGGGAAACCTGATGTTATCAGAGTTGTCTAAAATGCTTAGAAGATCAACTCCATTCAGCAAACAGGTCCAAATGAAAAAAGTAAAAGAAATCATTCTTTAAAAAAAGCTCACAGGCTCAATACATTGTATATGAATCTCTTTGCAGCATTTGAATTGGTGATCCAGAAATGTTGTGCAAATGCATGATGGCATTTCGTACAAATGGCATTTGTGATTGAGCGAAACAGCTGTCTGGGTGAGATCCCAGCAGCACTCCTCATTCATTTATCTATTCTAACAGAGAATCCTGTGAAGTATAATATTTCATGGTGAATTGTTCCTTCAAAGGGAATGGAAATTATTTTTAAAAATGCAAAATATATTAAAAACTGACACAGTTAAAACAAACACGCATCCCCTCACGATTGAAAAAAACAGACTCAGGCAAACGGAAGAGAAGGATCTGATAACTAGCACGCCACCATGGCATCAAAACAGACCCGTAGATGAGCTACTGTTCATCTCAACATACCGGTTTATCTGTTTAAGATGACTAAAGCAGTGAATAGGATGGTTAGCTCATAAACATGCAGTTGTTCAACTAGGGATTTTCCCGGTTCCTGATTCTGAGGCAGATGCATTTATCTGGGCTGCAGCTCTGAAGCTGCTCCCACTGCAGACCAGGGTGAGGTGAGGGTCACAAATAGAGAGAGAAAAAAAAAAATAGGAAGAGGGGGGAAAAAAAAGAAAGAGAGGTGGAAGACTGGAGGAATGGATCTGACACCAGAACAAAATCCTATTCACACGTCAGCAGGTGGCCAAAGGCAACCTCTCATCCTCAGCAGAATTAACACACACAGACACCCAGATATCAGCTGGAAAAAAAGAGTGCTTCTAGTTTCTTGTGTCTCCTTTTATTCTCGTTATATTTTAAATTATTTTAAACCATGGATGTTAAACCATCAAGACATATATCATTTTTTAAAATTATATCCACAGTGGGAATAACAGATGATATGAGAAACAGCATAGCAATAATCTTTAAAAAAAAAAAAATGGAAAAAAAAAAATATGTGGGGTAAAACATTAAAGAAAAAAGCTTTATCTTAATTTTTTTTAAGATTAAATGTCTTAAGATTAACTATGTTTTTGTTTGTTTTGAAAAAGGAAAGCTGTATGGTTATGGATCTAAGAATTAGATATATAATGTATGGTTTTGATGTGTGTGTGTGCATGTGTGCGTGTGTGTGCGCGTATATATATTTATACACACACACACACACACACACACACACACACACACACACACACACACACACAACACACACACACACACAAAGTCACTGTTTGGATTTAAATAGGCAAATGCTTAAGAGGCTATGATTGGACCATTATTGCAGATATTATTATTTTTCTAGCATGTTATATGTTTGGCATCAGTTCTTCTAACCCTAATTGATACAAGATCTTGACCAAAATTTGATGCACATCTTGATATAAATAACATCACAACATTTATTTCCATCAAGAGGTGCATCAATTTTTAGTCAAGATCTTGCATTAACAACGCAAGAGTCAAGCCCTCTGTAAAGTCTACTCCAGCACATCCCAAAGACTTTCAATGAATTTAAGGTCTGGACTCAGAGGTGCCAATTCATGTGTGAAAATGATTCTTCATGCTCCCTCCCAACCATTCTTTCACAATTTGAGCCTGATGAATCTTGGCTTTGTCATCCTGGAATATGGCCATGATGTGTCTTCCTACATGGTTGTTTAAGAAACTCTCCATTAATTATGGTTAGAAGAACTGATGCCAAATATATAACATGTTAGAAACATAATAATCACTTCAACAATGGTCCGATCATTGACTATTTAAATCCAAACAGCAACAGCAACTTTTTGGCCAGGCAGTGTGTACATTTATTATTATTATTATTATTAGCATGTGGCAGGTCTTCAGTTTTGTTGTCTGTGTAACGTGACAAAAAACACCTTTTACATTTTTGTTTTTGTTTACCAGTGTCTTCATACATGCACTTTACCTTTTTAATATACAAAAACATAATTCCCCATTATATATACACACCCACCCTGGGAACATTATCACTCCACTTGTATTTACTTTCCCTACACCAATTTCCCCCATATTTTGCATTCCTCTCTGTTTGGTTCTTTACTCAGAGAATCTGGAAATGTCTGGATAAGAACACTGGCTGTTAGAGCTAAATAAACACAATGTCCCCGACTCCCAGTTATAACACCATCAGTGCTGATAAGCTATCAGTAAAATGCCACCAATGTCCAATACACAGAGGGAGAGAAGCCATAATGTAACGATACTGCTTCTGTTCAGCTCCCTTTGCACTGTGGGGGAGCGTGTGGGATGGATAGGTAGACTGTGTGTGTGTGTGTGTGTGTATGTGTGTGTGTGTGTGTGTGTGTATGGGGGGTGAGGGGTTGTAGAAGAATACATAAATGAGTGAGAGAATAGAAGAGAGGTAGAATTAGTGTAAATGAATGTGTGTCTGTTAGTGTTTCAATGTGTATAAAAGAAAAAGACTGTCTGATTGCAAATCCACGACTGTGTGTATGTGTTTTTCTGTGCCCCCTACTGTCTGCACACAGTACAGCCCTTACGTCATGTCTGGAGTTCAGAGAGGTGCTACACTGACTCTTTATGTAACTGCAAAACAGTGTGAAGCCCAAACATGGCAGCACCGCGTTTCGGTGAAGGAACATTCGCATGAGTGTGTGCTGAATTTTTGTGATTTTTAGCTGCATATTTGATCATACAAGCAGCATCTTGCTTCTCCACCATGTAGTCTGTTTGTGCACTTATTTTATCTTTAGTCCAAATAATACAGACATTATGACATAATGTTTTATATAAAAGTGTGCATCATCCAGTACACCTTTCCATTATTTCTGAGCTGACAAAAGATACATTAGCAGGTACCTGTGTAAATAGATATGAGCCACTATTCAAGAGAGGAAATTAATCAAACACACAGACACAGCTCACCTGGACAGTGTCCAACTACACACACCCCACTCCACCCCCCCCACCCCACTCCACCCCCCCCCACACACACACACTTATTCTCACACTTACTACTAGAGAAACAGAGGAAATCAATCGGCTAAATAAAAATAGAATACAAACCCGATTCCAAAAAAGTTGGGACACTGTACAAATTGTGAATAAAAACAGAATGCAATGATGTGGAAGTTTCACATTTCAATATTTTATTCAGAATACAACATAGATGACATATCAAATGTTTAAACTGAGAAAATGTATCATTTTAAGGGAAAAATAAGTTGATTTTAAATTTCATGGCATCAACACATCTCAAAAAAGTTGGGACAAGGCCATGTTTACCACTGTGTGGCATCCCCTCTTCTTTTTATAACAGTCTGCAAACGTCTGGGGACTGAGGAGACAAGTTGCTCAAGTTTAGGAATAGGAATGTTGTCCCATTCTTGTCTAATACAGGCTTCTAGTTGCTCAACTGTCTTAGGTCTTCTTTGTCGCATCTTCCTCTTTATGATGTGCCAAATGTTTTCTATGGGTGAAAGATCTGGACTGCAGGCTGGCCATTTCAGTACCCGGATCCTTCTTCTACGCAGCCATGATGTTGTAATTGATGCAGTATGTGGTCTGGCATTGTCATGTTGGAAAATGCAAGGTCTTCCCTGAAAGAGACGACGTCTGGATGGGAGAATATGTTGTTCTAGAACTTGGATATACCTTTCAGCATTGATGGTGCCTTTCCAGATGTGTAAGCTGCCCATGCCACACGCACTCATGCAACCCCATACCATCAGAGATGCAGGCTTCTGAACTGAGCGCTGATAACAACTTGGGTTGTCCTTGTCCTCTTTAGTCCGGATGACATGGCGTCCCAGTTTTCCAAAAAGAACTTCAAATTTTGATTCGTCTGACCACAGAACAGTTTTCCACTTTGCCACAGTCCATTTTAAATGAGCCTTGGCCCAGAGAAAACGCCTGCGCTTCTGGATCATGTTTAGATATGGCTTCTTTTTTGACCTATAGAGTTTTAGCCGGCAACGGCGAATGGCACGGTGGATTGTGTTCACCGACAATGTTTTCTGGAAGTATTCCTGAGCCCATGTTGTGATTTCCATTACAGTAGCATTCCTGTATGTGATGCAGTGCCGTCTAAGGGCCCGAAGATCACGGGCATCCAGTATGGTTTTCCGGCCTTGACCCTTACGCACAGAGATTGTTCCAGATTCTCTGAATCTTTGGATGATATTATGCACTGTAGATGATGATAACTTCAAACTCTTTGCAATTTTTCTCTGAGAAACTCCTTTCTGATATTGCTCCACTATTTTTCGCCGCAGCATTGGGGGAATTGGTGATCCTCTGCCCATCTTGACTTCTGAGAGACACTGCCACTCTGAGAGGCTCTTTTTATACCCAATCATGTTGCCAATTGACCTAATAAGTTGCAAATTGCTCCTCCAGCTGTTCCTTATATGTACATTTAACTTTTCTGGCCTCTTATTGCTACCTGTGCCAACTTTTTTGGAATGTGTAGCTCTCATGAAATCCAAAATGAGCCAATATTTGGCATGACATTTCAAAATGTCTCACTTTCAACATTTGATATGTTATCTATATTCTATTGTGAATAAAATATAAGTTTATGAGATTTGTAAATTATTGCATTCCTTTTTTATTCACAATTTGTACAGTGTCCCAACTTTTTTGGAATCGGGTTTGTAGAATAGAAAAATAGAATATAAACAGAAATAAAGTTAATTATGTTTTCAGTTAGAATTTTGGTTATAATTTTTCAATTAACTGTACATAAAACAATAGAAGCCAAGTAAATCTGCGTGTGTGTGTGTGTGTGTGTGTGAGTGAGTGAGTGAGTGAGTAAGTGAGTGAGTGAGTGAGTAAGTGAGTAAGAGAGTAAGAGAGTAAGAGAGAGAGAGAGAGAGAGAGAGAGAGAGAGAGAGAGAGAGAGAGAGAGAGAGAGAAAGAGAAAGAAATTAGTAATTGCATTAATATTTGTATTTATTGTATCCTTGTACATAAAGCTGCATTTATTAAGTGTGTGAGTGAAATGTAACCACATTAAGTTTGTCACTAAAAATACAAAAGTGTCAGAAAGCATTTGTTACTTTCCAAACAATTAAGCAGAAAGCTGTCTTTAATCTGTGCACTCGGAGAACATTGGTTATCATCAGAAATGTGTTGTAATTGAACTGAAGTTTACCACTGCAGGCAGGTCAGAATAACACCCACCTACACATACAGAGATGCAATCTCTCTCCCTCTCTGAACCATTTATATAAAGCTTGAACTTATATGCACAGAATTCAGAACACACTCATAATCACTGAGCTGTCACTTGAAAATAAGTACTTAGCCCAATCTATACTGTGAAATGGAAAAACAAAACAAAACCACAGGTTGAGTGTTCCATTAGTGCCATTAGTGTATCGACCAGCATGAGACTGTCTTCAACAAGTATGTTTGTTTGTTTGTGTGTTTGTGTTTGTTTGTGTGTTTGTGTGTGTGTGTGTGTGTGTGTGTGTGTGTGTGTGTGTGTGTGTGTGTGTGTGTGTGTGTGTGTGTGTGTGTGTGTGTGTGTGTGTGTGTGCTTACGAGAGTTGTAGAAAATCTGTTACATGAAGGTTGACTCTCTCAGCTAAGAGCTCCATGAGGTTCAGCCCCTGATCAGTGGACAGTGAGCTAAGACAAAAAAGACAAAGGAGAAGAGAAATAAAGAAGGAATAATTAGCTAGATTTGTACATTCTCGCAAGAAAATGTGGTGCTACAAAGCTATGGTTTTGTGGTTGGTTGCCAGGGCGTTTACAAAAATGTTCTGAGTAGTTTTTAGAATGTCGCCATGCAGTAGCTAGGTGGTCGCTTACTGGCAGAAACTCAAAAAAGCCCTTTCTTAAGTCTCTGATATTCTGGACTGACTCCAGTCTCTTCTTCACTCTAAGTCTATCAAATGTTTTTCAACCGATTTACTGTCAGTCGGGTGAAATCAAAAGTCCAAATTTTCTTTTAAACAGTAAATCATGTCCATAGCATAGTTATAGTACTATTTAGGGCTACAACAGAGGTTCTCAACCTTGGGATTGCAGAAATTAATACAATTATTCTAGGAATAACATGACAAAATCTGCGAAGTTTAACAATTTACATTTAAAATAAAAAGCACTTAATATAAAATGTGTGGTCTCTAGGCAATACATGAGAGCATTTAAACATTAACTATACAGATCTGGGTGCTGCTGGATGGATACATTATATACAATACAATATTGAAACATTGAACACAGCACATAGGAGGAATACAGAGAGCAGAGAGTGCATAAAACACATAGGGAATAGGACACAGGTGGCTTGCATGCTTTGATAAATCACCTGTATTTTCCAGCAATAAGGCAAACAATAAGGTGTAAATAGAATCCCTGTGAAGTGTGATGTCTTTATGATATGGCCATGCCAGCCTGAGTTAAAAACACACACACACACGCTCACACATCAGAAAACGCGCAAACACACACAAAGCGACTTGCACACAAGCCTAAAGAATAAGCATCCAAACGGAAGCGTATTCACACACATGAAAAAGAAAGTGAGAATTAGAACATGCTAAAGTACAACTGTATTCCTGATGCTTTTTCACACCTGCAACTCCTTTCCAATACACACTTTTAAATCTACTTTTTAAGAATATGCATTTCAGGTACTCCAAGTTAAATGGGACTGCAGTAAGTGAGCCAAAAAACCTGGAGTGTCTGTGAGATAATGCAGAGGCTGTGGATACCATCATTTTTCCCTTTGAGGGATGTACCGTACACAACGCACACACACACAACAATTTACACACTGAGACCAATATACATGAAGAGGACGGCTTAGGGAAACCAAACAAATTGCAGTATGGAATGAAGTAAGAAAAAATGAGCATGGACACTGAAACATAAGAGAAAATGTGACTAAGAGAGTGAAAGGCTCCATTCTGCATAGAAATGACAGTTTAACTGATTTTAAGCCACACCATAGCCATCTAAAACCACAGATGAATCCGTATTACCATGGTTAAATCAATGTACCTAAAGTTTCTATAAAAAATACAATGGTTTCTGTTATGAAAATGTAGCCTAAACATGTAGAACTGCCATAGAGCATGATTTAAATACAATCAGTTTTTATGCAGTTTTTGCAATATTTTCTATAACAAATGTAAAATATTTAAGTATACAGAATGAATAGGCTAAATGTGTGACAAAGATGTTGTTTCAGGGTGTTTCAGGCATAAGACATTTTAAGGCTTAGCACAGACATTTGTGAATGCGTAGGCTCTGATGAAATACTGGAATGCAATACACCGCAAAATCATTTGGAAAAAAATGTAAATGCTACATCAGTGATGAGTGATTTTGTTAGGTAAAACTTTAAATATGACTGAAGCAAAAAACAAAAGAGGTCCCACTAAACTGTAGACCTACAATATATACCATTTTTATTTACACGTTTGAATGTTTATATAAAAATATTCAGTACAAATACACTACCATTCAGAAGTTTTTGGTAAGTAAGATTTTAACAAGACTGCATTAAATTGATCAAAAGTGATAGTAAAGACATTTACAATAGCTACATTTACATGGACACCTTTTGTTTCAAGCGGAATGAATTCATTCCGGTTGATGAATCCGAACTTAGTGTTTACACAAACACTAAATAAAGTGATGTGGTTGATGTGTTATGTCACAAGCTTCAAGCTTCGGAATTGACACTGCACAAATATACAGTTTCCCGTTTGCGCATACTAACCATTCTCCTATGCTGCTTCTTTTCTTTGTTTTAAAGAGCAGACTTAATATTTATCTATTTCAGGTCAGATTTGGCCAATGGTGACTTTTTTATTTAGACTGTGCTACTAGTCCAATTACAATCAGATTATTAGGGTCCATGTAAACATAGCTAATGTTAGAAAAAGATTTCTATTAGGGGTGGGTATGGACACAAAATTCATGATTCAAATCGATTTTGATTCACAAGCTTATGATTCAATTTGATTCAAATTTTGATTCAAATTTTGATTCAAATTTTGATTCGAATTTTGATTCAATATCGATTAATTCGGATACATCAGGTACAGTACACAACTACTAGCCTGGCATGCATAATATAGCGTTTTTAGTCGTTTTCGCGGATGTGTGTGAACAGGGATTTTTTGTGTAAACGTACACAAGGAAGTTTTTATAATAAAGTTATAATACAAATTTTATAATTACATAATTATGTTTCTAATCTAATCTAATTTTTTGAAATATAAACACTGAAATGGGGGCTGTCATAAAAAATTTTTTATTTATACATACATTAAATATTGACAAACAGTATAATACATAATGAATATATAATATATATAATATAGTGTATGTATTTAGCATAATGCTCCTCACTAGAGTTAATTTTTCCAGCTGACTAATGAGTTTATGGCCACTGAATGACTTTTCAAAGGTAGATGTAACATTACATGACATATTGTTTACAAGCTGTTTTATTGACGTCTTTCCATGGTTAAAACACTGATTGAGCGATTACATGAGACATAATGAGAACTTCGTAAGTTACTTTCAATATACCTTATGATGTTCATTCATGTTTATTTTGTGCTGTAACTAGTAGTAAAGCGGCAGAGATGATCAGTTCACGTGCCACTTATTTTTGTTTCATATTAGAAGTAACAAAGGACAAAGCTTAATGTGATTTATTGGATGGGAGGTGCGATACAAAGTTCATTCATCAACTGAAAACAGCATAGACTAAAAGATAGATTCTTGGGGTTTAAGAATCTATATCGGTTCATAAAAATAAGAATCGATTAAAATCGAGAAATCAATATTTTTTTCAATCGAGCCCTAATTTCAAATAAATGCTTTCTATTCATCAAGGAATTGTGAATAAACATTTATCATGGTTTCAACAAAAATATAATGCACCACAC
Organism: Coreius guichenoti; assembly: GCA_039654105.1. Lineage (NCBI taxonomy): Eukaryota > Metazoa > Chordata > Actinopteri > Cypriniformes > Gobionidae > Coreius > Coreius guichenoti. Next base: position 29,216,377 of record CM077168.1, read on the forward strand.
CTGTTTTCAACAATAATTACAACTGTTTTTTGAGCACCAAATCAAGACTGTTATATTAAACTGTAAAAAATGTTTTTACTGTATTTTTGATCAAATAAATGTAGTCTTGGTGAGCAGAAGAGACATATTTCAAATGCATAGTGTAGATCCATGTGTCCTACATGAGTGCAAACATTTTGTTACTCAAGACAGTCTATGGAAGTGTTTCTATTCTTACTTACGCTTCAGTAATAATGTAGCCAAAGTCTCCGTCATGTGGACTTGAATATGCTGAAATATCCACCTCCACTCTCACACCCTTCTTTACCACCTCCTCTTTCTCCATGGAATTTTTTTGTGGCACTTTTCCTGGTTGAATCTCTGGTTTTACTTGCGGGGAGCCTTTAGAACCGTGCATCCACTGTTCTACCTCAGCGTCCACCATTGGCTCTATATCCAATGTGTCAGGTTCCATTTTCTTCCTCATCAGGTCCAGTTCTGTTTGTGTTGTCCGGCTTTGGACGTTCTCCAAACTAGCTCTCAACGGGCTTCCAGCATTTGGCTGGTTGATGTACCCCAGAAAAGGCTCTTCTGCTTGGGGAGGATGAGCAGATCCATGGCCAGAGTTATGATCCAGGAACTCAAGCAGCTGGCTGATAAAACCTTTGTCCTGGAAACAGAAAATTACTCAGGGAATTCTATTGACTTCATCACTGAGATACATCATAGTCAAATGCATATCAACACATTACCTTGTCATCAGATTTAAAGCCAGTTTCTTCCATTTGAGTTTCTGTGAACAGAATTTAAAATTGGTAAAGATCATGGGTCTTGATTGATCAAAATTTTCGAAATTTAAGGGCTGTAAATGGGTTTTAAAGCATGTGTAACAAGGACCTAAACAAATATTTGTCTTTGTTAAGGGATTTGTAAAATCTGTCAGCTGCGGTACCCTTATGTACCAGCAGATGGCAGCCTCATTTCCATAGACTGTTACTCCCGGACTCCACTTCCCAGAACCCACTGCTCATTATTGGTTTACTGGTTTCAGCTGTGTCTTGTTTATCATATTATTTACCCTGTCTATTTAAATGCTATTTGCCCTACATTCATGGGGAAGTCTTGTTTGTATTGGTTTGCATGTTGCATTCAGCATTCCTGAGCAGTCTCTTTGTCTGGTAATTACTTCTCCCTGAGTCTTGGATTCCTTGTTCCTGTCTGCCCTTTGTGGAGCATATGTGTATTTGGACTGATTATATGGACTGATTATATGTGCTTGACCCTCTGCCTGGCATGGACTACGACTTTTGGATTATACTTGTAAAATAAACTGCATTTGGATCCTCACTCCTTCTGCTGAATGCTGTTTACACCATCAAATCATTACAGGATTACTACCTTTATGTGTGGTGCCGTCTTCTAGTTTCTCCATTTGATGTAACTCTTGACTGGGTTCCCTCTTCACCTCCACTTCATCCTGTGTGGCTTCTCTACCTTTGACCCCTTCCACTCCATCCACCACCTGCAGGGCCTGGGTAATGACCTTGGAGAGCCGATCCAGGTCCTTTGGGGTTAAAGTATCCACATTGACGCTCTGACGGCCAAGCTGGTTAACCACTCCATCAATGAAATTCTCTAATAGAACAAAAAAGTAAAGATAGAAAAACTGTCTAACAAAGTTTTTTGCAAGTGTACAAAAAAACAAAAAACACCCTGCTCTAATTTGTATAACCATCTGACACACAATATATCTGGAGTCTGTGTTTCTCATCTCTACCTCAGTCTCTTTCTAATTAAGGTAAATGTATAATTAAATAATTGCTTTAAGTTTTAGGAAAGAAATTATCGTAATGATATCAATGTTTCTTCAGTCACTTCAGAATGATCCTGAATATAGATAATTATAATGTAAAAACTCATCCCAGCCAACATACTGCAATATGACCCTGTTTCTCCTTAACACAAAATGAGAATTGAAAAAACATTTGAGAATTTAATTTCCTTGTTCATATTTCCTAGCTTCTTTTTTAAAATATAAATATACACATTTATATGAATATACACATTTCTTCATTTCTCTTAATTTTTTCCAGAGCTGTGTATATATATATATATATATATATATATATATATATATATATATATATATATATATATATACATATACATATACATATACATATACACACACATACACACACACAGTGGGGAGAACAAGTATTTGATACACTGCTGATTTTGCAGGTTTGCCCACTTACAAAGCATGTAGAGGTCTGTAATTTTTATCATAGGTACTCTTCAACTGTGAGAGACGGAATCTAAAACAAAAATCCAGAAAATCACATTGTATGATTTTTAAATAATTAATTTGCATTTTATTGCATGACATAAGTATTTGATCACCTACCAACCAGTAAGAATTCCGGCTCTCACAGACCTGTTAGTTTTTCTTTAAGAAGCCCTCCTGTTCTCCACTCATTACCTGTATTAACTGCACCTGTTTGAACTCGTTACCTGTATAAAAGACACCTGTCCACACACTCAATCAAACAGACTCCAACCTCTCCACAATGGCCAAGACCAGAGAGCTGTGTAAGGACATCAGGGATAAAATTGTAGACCTGTACAAGGCTGGGATGGGCTACAGGACAATAGGCAAGCAGCTTGGTGAGAAGGCAACAACTGTTGGCGCAATTATTAGAAAATGGAAGAAGTTCAAGATGACGGTCAATCTCCCTCGGTCTGGGGCACCATGCAAGATCTCACCTCGTGGGGCATCAATGATCATGAGGAAGGTGAGGGATCAGCCCAGAACTACACGGCAGGACCTGGTCAATGACCTGAAGAGAGCTGGGACCACAGTCTCAAAGAAAACCATTAGTAACACACTACGCCGTCATGGATTAAAATCCTGCAGTGCACGCAAGGTCCCCCTGCTCAAGCCAGCGCATGTCCAGGCCCGTCTGAAGTTTGCCAATGACCATCTGGATGATCCAGAGGAGGAATGGGAGAAGGTCATGTGGTCTGATGAGACAAAAATAGAGCTTTTTGGTCTAAACTCCACTCGCCGTGTTTGGAGGAAGAAGGAGGATGAGTACAACCCCAAGAACACCATCCCAACCGTGAAGCATGGAGGTGGAAACATCATTCTTTGGGGATGCTTTTCTGCAAAGGGGACAGGACGACTGCACCGTATTGAGGGGAGGATGGATGGGGCCATGTATCGCGAGATCTTGGCCAACAACCTCCTTCCCTCAGTAAGAGCATTGAAGCTGGGTCTTCCAGCATGACAATGACCCAAAACACACAGCCAGGGCAACTAAGGAGTGGCTCCGTAAGAAGCATCTCAAGGTCCTGGAGTGGCCTAGCCAGTCTCCAGACCTGAACCCAATGGAAAATCTTTGGAGGGAGCTGAAAGTCCGTATTGCCCAGCGACAGCCCCGAAACCTGAAGGATCTGGAGAAGGTCTGTATGGAGGAGTGGGCCAAAATCCCTGCTGCAGTGTATGCAAACCTGGTCAAGAACTACAGGAAACGTATGATCTCTGTAATTGCAAACAAAGGTTTCTGTACCAAATATTAAGTTCTGCTTTTCTGATGTATCAAATACTTATGTCATGCAATAAAATGCAAATTAATTACTTAAAAATCATACAATGTGATTTTCTGGATTTTTGTTTTACAAACCCGATTCCAAAAAAGTTGGGACACTGTACAAATTGTAAATAAAAAAGGAATGCAATAATTTACAAATCTCATAAACTTATATTTTATTCACAATAGAATATAGATAACATATCAAATGTTGAAAGCGAGACATTTTGAAATGTCATGCCAAATATTGGCTCATTTTGGATTTCATGAGAGCTACACATTCCAAAAAAGTTGGGACAGGTAGCAATAAGAGACCGGAAAAGTTAAATGTACATATAAGGAACAGCTGGAGGACCAATTTGCAACTTATTAGGTCAATTGACAACATGATTGGGTATAAAAAGAGCCTCTCAGAAGTCAAATGGGCAGAGGATCACCAATTCCCCCAATGCTCCAGCGAAAAATAGTGGAGCAATATCAGAAAGGAGTTTCTCAGAGAAAAATTGCAAAGAGTTTGAAGTTATCATCACCTACAGTGCATAATATCATCCAAAGATTCAGAGAATCTGGAACAATCTCTGTGCGTAAGGGTCAAGGCCGGAAAACCACACTGGATGCCCGTGATCTTCGGGCCCTTAGACGGCACTGCATCACATACAGGAATGCTACTGTAATGGAAATCACAACATGGGCTCAGGAATACTTCCAGAAAACATTGTCGGTGAACACAATCCACCGTGCCATTCGCCGTTGCCGGCTAAAACTCTATAGGTCAAAAAAGAAGCCATATCTAAACATGATCCAGAAGCGCAGGCGTTTTCTCTGGGCCAAGGCTCATTTAAAATGGACTGTGGCAAAGTGGAAAACTGTTCTGTGATCAGACGAATCAAAATTTGAAGTTCTTTTTGGAAAACTGGGACGCCATGTCATCCGGACTAAAGAGGACAAGGACAACCCAAGCTGTTATCAGCGCTCAGTTCAGAAGCCTGCATCTCTGATGGTATGGGGTTGCATGAGTGCGTGTGGCATGGGCAGCTTACACATCTGGAAAGGCACCATCAATGCTGAAAGGTATATCCAAGTTCTAGAACAACATATGCTCCCATCCAGACGTCGTCTCTTTCAGGGAAGACCTTGCATTTTCCAACATGACAATGCCAGACCACATACTGCATCAATTACAACATCATGGCTGCGTAGAAGAAGGATCCGGGTACTGAAATGACCAGCCTGCAGTCCAGATCTTTCACCCATAGAAAACATTTGGCGCATCATAAAGAGGAAGATGCGACAAAGAAGACCTAAGACTGTATTAAGTTGAGCAACTAGAAGCCTGTATTAGACAAGAATGGGACAACATTCCTATTCCTAAACTTGAGCAACTTGTCTCCTCAGTCCCCAGACGTTTGCAGACTGTTATAAAAAGAAGAGGGGATGCCACACAGTGGTAAACATGGCCTTGTCCCAACTTTTTTGAGATGTGTTGATGCCATGAAATTTAAAATCAACTTATTTTTCCCTTAAAATGATACATTTTCTCAGTTTAAACATTTGATATGTCATCTATGTTGTATTCTGAATAAAATATTGAAATGTGAAACTTCCACATCATTGCATTCTGTTTTTATTCACAATTTGTACAGTGTCCCAACTTTTTTGGAATCGGGTTTGTAGATTCCGTCACTCACAGTTGAAGAGTACCTATGATCAAAATTACAGACCTCTACATGCTTTGTAAGTGGGCAAACCTGCAAAATCGGCAGTGTATCAAATACTTGTTCTCCCCACTGTATATGTATATATATATATATATATATATATACACACACACACACACACACACACACACACACACGTACACGTATATATATATAGAAGAAGCTCACCATCTACTGAACTAAGGGGCTGCTTATAAGCAGGGCTGCTTGCTGAAGATTTGAAAAACAATTTTTCGATTTGGGGCTTTGGAGGTTGCTTGGAAGCTCCTGGCAGTTCTTTTATTTTGGTAGCAGGAGTGCGCTGAAGGCTGAAGTAACGCAGCTTTCCCTGTGTTTGACCTTTACCGGGATCTTGTGCTCTCATGGGCCCAGCTTGATACCGCTGAAGCTCAGCAAGTGGGACTCCAGTACGATCCTGTTCAAAACCAGTGAAGAATGATTGACCTTGAGGAGGCTGTTCCACAATTGCCTGGAGATCAGGTCGGCCTTGTAGGAAGGAGATGTGGGGTGAAGGAGGCTTCTCTTTGAGCAGCATAAAACCCTTATGATTACGGGGTCCATCTCCCTTGTACTGAGGGTGAAGAATAAAAAAAAAAGTAAATATGTATATTAATTTAAAAAAATAAACAAACATCATATTGTAAATTTGACATACAAAACAGAAACACTCCTCTTTCCAAAATATTATGCATATGGTACCAGTTTGTTAAGGAAATGTCTTTGTAAAAAGTCATTAATCAAAGACTGATCAAAGGTAATAATGTTTAAAGTGCATGGTAATACAATCCATGAGTATCAGCCTCCCTCTTTTTTTCTGCATATTGTTCTGCTCTGCGTTTGAGAGATTATATAAAACAGTTATATTCTTCCCACCCCTGCAGAATAGAAGGCTAAACTGACTTTAGAACAGCAGGGTGGGCTTCGATGAACAAACCACCACATACACATGCTGGCTCCAAAAGCACTGCAGGGTACTAATGTTCAATAGTGCAGTGAACTTTTCAACTTGCACAACTGCTAACTTCAAGAACATGAATGGTGATGGTGTGTGGGTACCAAGCAGGTTCTACCTCACATTACATGTCCCCAGGTAGCTATGTGCTGGCAGTTGTCTAATGTTTGTTTTTTTGTTTGTAGTTTAACGCCATGCCAGATACCCCGGCTATATTCATGGCGAGAAAGAGATTAAAAAAGAATGATTAAAATAGGTTTTTAAATTTTATCTTAGATAAAAATTCTAAAACTAGATCTGGGCCGTATTTATCAAGCCTCTTAGAATTACTCTTCAGAGTAAAAAAATAATTGGCTCAAAGCTGTGATTAGCATCTCAGTCATAATATAAGTGAAGTGTAGGACTAAATCTTAAGTGTCAGTCTTAGAGATGATTCACGACACTGTTGTGCCACAAACGGGATTTTGGATGACGACAAAGGCATGGACCAATCACTGAATAGATTTCCTTATTTAAGAATATTCTCAGATAAATTCACATTGAATGGTGAAATTCCTAAGAGGAGTTTACATTCAACACACATTTGACAATAACGAATTTTTAAGAGAATACATTATGATATACACATTGGAAATGAAAGATAAATATGTTTTCCACAATGTCTTAATTACAAATTTTAAACCAGTGTGCTGTTAACTGACCTGCCTATATATAGCCTAGATTTTATGATATAATCAGCTACCATGGACTCCAAAAAAAACCCCGAATTGGTGGGAGGAAGAAGCGCTACTGCTTGCTGAATTAGCCGAAGAGCGGAAACATGTTATAAAAGGCAACTTCAGCCCAACATTAACCAGTGCTGACAAAGATGATGCCTGCTCTGTCCAAACGATACCGTTTGATTAACTGTCTCCTCAGTACCATCACAAGCCCATCAAAATATGCTTTAATGATAATTAACTCAGACACGAGGGGCATAAAGGAGGATCTTCACCCGTTAACAGAAACATATGAGTTAGTATGGAGTGCCCTATTCGACAGCGTGTGTAGACAATATGATCCCAGTGATTTTCAAAATGGACACAACGTTTTACACCAACCACAGGTCTGATTTTGTAAAGTTTGTTTGTTATACACCGATCAGTTGTCTAATAAAGAGCAGTGCATTTTGTTACATAGAAGTGCACTAAAAATGTTATGCATATACTATATTTTGTACAAAACAATAACCTATCCATGTATGCATGGTAGTTTATGGTATTGTTTACAGTCCCAAGCTGAAGTTAAAGGAATAGTTCCCCCAAAAATGAAAATTCTCACCCTCAAGTTGTTCCAAACCTGTATGAATTTCTTTGTTCTGCTGAACACAAAAGAAGATATTTTGAAGAATGTCGGTAACCAAACAGTTGATGGAGTATTTTTTTCCCTACTATGGAAGTCAATGGGGTCCATCAAGTGTTTTGTTCCCCATATTCTTCAAAATATCTTATTTTGTGTTCAGCAGAAGAAAGAAATTCATACAGTTTTGGAACAACTTGAGTGTGAGTAAATGATGACAGAATTTTCATTTTTGGGTGAACTATCCCTTTAAGTCCTCTTAGAAATCAGTTTACTTTTAAGAACAAATGCCATATAGTCAATATGCATCCTTATTTCAGTTGATATGCAAGTATACAGCCTTATTCCTACAGTGGGGAGAACAAGTATTTGATACACTGCCGATTTTGCAGGTTTGCCCACTTACAAAGCATGTAGAGGTCTGTAATTTTTATCATAGGTACACTTCAACTGTGAGAGACGGAATCTAAAACAAAAATCCAGAAAATCACATTGTATGATTTTTAAATAATTAATTTGCATTTTATTGCATGACATAAGTATTTGATCACCTACCAACCAGTAAGAATTCCGGCTCTCACAGACCTGTTCGTTTTTCTTAAAGAAGACCTCCTGTTCTCCACTCATTACCTGTATTAACTGCGCCTGTCCACACACTCAATCAAACAGACTCCAACCTCTCCACAATGGCCAAGACCAGAGAGCTGTGTACGGACATCAGCGATAAAATTGTAGACCTGCACAAGGCTGGGATGGGCTACAGGACAATAGGCAAGCAGCTTGGTGAGAAGGCAACAACTGTTGGCGCAATTATTAGAAAATGGAAGAAGTTCAAGATGACGGTCAATCTCCCTCGGTCTGGGGCACCATGCAAGATCTCACCTCGTGGGGCATCAATGATCATGAGGAAGGTGAGGGATCAGCCCAGAACTACACGGCAGGACCTGGTCAATGACCTGAAGAGAGCTGGGACCACAGTCTCAAAGAAAACCATTAGTAACACACTACGCCGTCATGGATTAAAATCCTGCAGCGCACACAAGGTCCCCCTGCTCAAGCCAGCGCATGTCCAGGCCCGTCTGAAGTTTGCCAATGACCATCTGGATGATCCAGAGGAGGAATGGGAGAAGGTCATGTGGTCTGATGAGACAAAAATAGAGCTTTTTGGTCTAAACTCCACTCGCCGTGTTTGGAGGAAGAAGAAGGATGAGTACAACCCCAAGAACACCATCCCAACCGTGAAGCATGGAGGTGGAAACATCATTCTTTGGGGATGCTTTTCTGCAATGGGGACAGGACGACTGCACCGTATTGAGGGGAGGAGGGATGGGGCCATGTATCGCGAGATCTTGGCCAACAACCTCCTTCCCTCAGTAAGAGCATTGAAGATGGGTCGTGGCTGGGTCTTCCAGCATGACAACGACCCGAAACACACATCCAGGGCAACTAAGGAGTGGCTCCGTAAGAAGCATCTCAAGGTCCTGGAGTGGCCTAGCCAGTCTCCAGACCTGAATCCAATAGAAAATCTTTGGAGGGAGCTGAAAGTCCGTATTGCCCAGCGACAGCCCCGAAACCTGAAGGATCTGGAGAAGGTCTGTATGGAGGAGTGGGCCAAAATCCCTGCTGCAGTGTGTGCAAACCTGGTCAAGAACTACAGGAAACGTATGATCTCTGTAATTGCAAACAAAGGTTTCTGTACCAAATATTAAGTTCTGCTTTTCTGATGTATCAAATACTTATGTCATGCAATAAAATGCAAATTAATTACTTAAATCATACAATGTGATTTTCTGGATTTTTGTTTTAGATTCCGTCACTCACAGTTGAAGTGTACCTATGATAAAAAATTACAGACTTCTACATGCTTTGTAAGTGGGCAAACCTGCAAAATCAGCAGTGTATCAAATACTTGTTCTCCCCACTGTATATATTATTGTTAGAGATTTACCTTCCAAAGCACTTGCTGCCCTTGAGGACTCTGTTTCAAGGAGGCAACATCAGAAGGCAGGAAACCTTGAAGGTACCTTTGTAGTGTCCTGCTCACTTCTTTCTGAGCCTTTAGCTTCCTGTTCCCATTGGGAATGTTTAAAATACAATTCCATGTTTAAAAATAAACAGAGTTTAGTCAATAAAAAGTGCCTAGAATACAAACCTGTCCATAACGGATTTTTCACTTTACTATTTGTCAACATTAAATAGTGCATTAGCGATTAATTAACAATACTATTACAGCATTTATTAATCTTGACTAATGTTCATTTGTACATATACAGCTAGATTTTAACAAGTTGTATAAATCAACATTAGTTAATGAACTGTTAATGAACGAACATGAATTAATAAAAGAACACAACAACAACTACAAAAAAAGTTTCCATAAACAAATTATTGTCACGGACACGTAACACAACGGAGGATTTAAGAGCTCACCCGGAATTGCCATTGAAACGAGAAATGGTGTTTGTAAATCCTCCAAGAGGAACCTTGGGTAGTTGTGAGAGCTCTTTTGAGATTACCTCCTGTGTTGTGTCATCCAGCCAAGTATATCCTATAATAAAAGGGACAGAGAGAAGCATAAAGTAGCGCATATATATATATATAAACCCCGCTTACACCTTGAACTGCTGACATTTAAAAAGACATTACAAAGACCCAACAAGAGAAACTATTTTAAGTCACCATAATGGTTAAATCACACTGCTGCTCATTTTGCCCACCAGCAGAACTTGCTGCTGATATTCAAAGTATTCACGTTAATTAGTCTGTATCTTTTCTTGCAGACTAAAGACAGTAATCTGAAGAATTTGTGTAGGTACCTCATGTATGCAGTCAGAGAACTTCATTCATTCATTCATTCACCTAAATTTAACATTCTGAGAAATGTTAAACTTCTGGTCAACATCAAATCTAATTCTGCATCTCGCCAAGAACGAATGACCAGAAATGAAACAAGACCGGGTCAGGCCAGGATCCATATTCTACCATCTCACCCACTGTCTTCAACTCAATAAAAATACTAACAACATATTCTGAATTCCAGGGAGGAGAAAGATAAATAGAAAAACACCAAATCCCATCTTGTGCATTCGAAAAACGTGTTCATTCAGCTTTCATGCAAATACTTCAGATTGTTCACCACACTAAGGGACACAGGTATGCTGTGATTGAAAGGATGGATGGGAGTAATGCCATTAACCAGCCACAGATGCGGAGGAATGAATAAAGATCTGAAGAGTATCTCCTTCAGCCCCTATAGATGTGACCTCATTAGCCTTCTACCAGCCTCCGACACTCAGTCCTGTTAATCTGTTTTCTTGGATACCTGATGTGTGGGGGGTGAGAGGGGGGTTGAACAATGTAAATCACTTATTTACATATAACTCGAAAAAAGGCAGAAGACAGATCGTGGGCTTACAGTGGGGGCTCGGCTCAGCTGGCTTACAGTTAAATATCATCTGCCACCATCTGTGAATTCTATACATCACAGCATAGCATGTTGGGTGAAGGAGAGAGAATGTCACATTAGAGATGCTGTGCCTTTTTGAGGATACAGGTTTAATAATATAACTGAAATATAAAAGGTTGTTGAATATATATTTCTCATCAATACTAAGGTTTTTTATTTCATCAACAATAACATGGCTAAAACATAAAACGTGCATCATGACAATGCTTAATTTTAAAGCATACAGTTGACAAAAATTTGAAAAGAAAAGGGTTACATGCTAACCAGAGTGTGTAAGACACGTTGTGAACCCACTCATTTCATAACACTAAATTGCAAACGATGACTAAAGCATAAAGAGACTACTTTGTTATCTATTACTTTGTAATTACCTGTATCAACATTTTAAATGTTTGAATATTTGGTTTAGTTTGGTTTTAATTTAGTCAACTAACATGTTATTTTCAAAACTGACTAAAAACAATTATGACTGTAACAAGGTTTGTTGATAAGGGAGGGAGGAGGCGGGAACCAGCGAACGTTAAACATAACTGTAATAATAAAATAAACAAAGAACAAAAAGAAAGTAAAGCAGCAGCCCCTCACAGACAACTGCCACATAAACTAAAAGCACCAACATAAAGTCCAGGCCTGGTCCTCTCTCGTCCTTCACTGTCGTCACTCCTACTTTTATCCTTCCGAGGCTGCTCCGTGGGACTCGAGACCGGTCTGGTGCACAGGTGATGCTCATTAAAGGGGGCATAACACACAGTTTCTGCCAATCTCATGTTAATCTTAAGTAGGCTACCTATAGAGTAGTATTGCATCCTTCATATCTCCGAAGAGTCTTTAGTTTTATCATATTTATAAAAGACAGATACACTGTACCGATTATTTCCGAAAATAGCCAAACTCGTGAAGGCGTGCAGTGGATGGAGCTAAAGAATCTCGAGCACACACACACTTCCTGGATAACTTTCGATTTACTATACATTCGTGTTGTTTACATTATATGCCCTTACGCGCGCCGACTGCCAACAAAACACAGACATTTGATGCAGTTTCACTCACCGCCTGCGGCTTCGACTCGTGACCGGGAACAAACAAGCACACTTGCAGAACTCCGTTGCTGCTCCGGAAAAACAAACTGCATCCACTGTTTCCTTAACACTGGGTTATTTAGGAAGCTGAACAAGGTTATCTTTCCCTCACAACCAGAAAAAAACAATTCTTTAGTGACATTGTTGATTTCGTGGTCTAAAAACAAAATGACAGCGCTGCCGACGGCTACCGTAACCCAAACGAAGCTCGTTGTTGACGCTCTTGCTCTAGTTCTGGTTGATGTGCGCATGCATATCCGGGAGAAGTGCACATACAAGGTATTCCGCCCTTAATGACGTCATAAACTTCCGAAACTTGTTCGAATCCTGAAGGAGTGTATTTGGCAGAGAAATACTCTGTCATATGTCCAACTCGTTGACATATTTTGATGTTTAGAATGAGAATCCAACTCTTTAACAGTGTAAATAAGTCAGAATGCATGAAATAGCATTAGACTCCCACTCCCACGGCTCTTGGCCCTGCCATGCTTGCCACAATGACATACTAAAATTAAAGTATATTGTCGTCAAAAACCAAAACTAAAGGCAAAAAAACTGCATAAAAATGTGAACAGCGTAAAATAAATAGCAAGCACAAGGACAGCTGAGCATTTATGTGTTACACTAGAATTTACCCTCTATGGAAACACACACGCACGTACAACGTCGTTACCTTCCTGTCACCCACAAGCACTGCACCGTTTTGCCTCAGCAAAGGTCCACCTCATTAGGTCTTGGATGGAGCCTGATATAATGTGCTATTACTAATTAGCAGCCTGGCCACTGATGCTGCTCCTATCAAAAAAATGGGGTGATGGTGGTGGGGGGTTGTTCTAGACATCTATTGCTTTGCTTTTCTTTTCTTTTTTTAATAAAGAGAACGCCATGATCTTCAAATTTTCAACAACAGACATGCCTTCCTTTCTTTGTTTTGACTGCCTTTGGTTGTGCGGGTCAATACACAAATGGGTGCACGCGTTAATGTGGAACCATCTTCCAATTAGTGATGCTGACAAACATTGATTTAATTCTGTTCATCATGAATTGCCTAATTTATTGTGATAGTATAATAGCATAAATTAGACAAGGGGGCAGGTGGGCTTTTCCTGGATTATATGGGATTTCCATAGTATCTTCATGATCTAATTAATTTAACTCAGGCGGCACATTTCACAAATATGGTACACACTATTATCCCATTACTTTAAACATTACAGCCACAAATCTAATATTTTTTGTTGTGAGATCAAGTAGATATGTTTGATAAACTGTTATCTAACATAAAATGAATTTAGCATGAAAAGTAGCTTATTTTAAATAGATTAAATGGTGGTACCCACCTATCTATTGAATTGATATTCAATTCATTGTTAACAATTACAGAACAATCATTAATTAACAGATTTTAGTATTTTCCAATGTTGGATATCTGGTCTCCATTAAGCCCTGAAAGCTTTATTAGTACCATCTTATACTGACAATCAAGGATCTGAGATCTAATATTCCCTATCCAATTCTGACGAAAGGTCATCTAAACCTCTTTTTCCTTCTACACACAACACACAAGCCCAATCTACTGCAAAAGTCATCATCACCCAGAAAATGGCAATGTATGCTAGTCAAACATCTGTTTACAACAGCATTTAGGAATTCCTCAAGAGAGGGCTTCTGAACAGATTAAGACTGCCTTTCTGTCTTAAGTGAAGCCCATGCAAAATGATGTGAACTTTGCTGCAAAGCAACAGATGCATAAAGATAATTATATTTAATAATAATAATTTGATATTCATAAGCCTACTGGAAAAGGGAACAGCCGAGAGCTCTGTAGAAACGGTTGACATTTACTGTACTGAAAACCACTTTTGGAGAATTTAATAAATAATAAAATTAGCTAAAACTAAATGCAAGTAATTGCTACAAATTTTGAATTGTATTGGTGGGTTTGTTTGATCAAATGTTTTGTAGACAGGTAATTAAAAGATATGCACAAGGACACATGCACTTCTGCAATTTGTTATTTGAGATTACAATGTAATGGTCCCTGTATTGCAATACTGGTTTTACCAGCCCTTCTGACAGTCAACTTTGAGTGTGCAATGAAGAAATGTAAGTAAAATGTAGGAATCGCTATTTAGTATGTTGGAGGGCTTACATACTGGCTAACAGGTACCAATCAAATGTGTTTTTCACAGCCTGATCTGTCAGATATAGTGCTTCTCTCATACTATCAAATAAACATCACATATAAATACATTTGTAGCACACCCAATATTGCTTGGCAGAGTATAGCTTTTCCCAGCATGCACTGTGGCTGCTGAAATCTAATTTGTTGCCTTATTATTGCTGTTGTATTGTACTGTATTGTTATTCATTTGTGTTCTGTTTACTTGTGTTTTCATGTTATTTGTTATGCCACTTGCAAGTTTTATAACAGTGTTTTTGTTCTACTGATAGTTACCATAGTTTCACACAACGTGACAGTTATTCGCCTTGTCACGTCTTTCATTTTCAGTTTGAGCTTTAAAGTTAAATATGAGGTTGAATGTGAAATAAATGATGTTAAAATACTGAGCTCCAAATAACTGTATTTTTTATTGACCTACAGGTCACATATCACAGTACCTAAAACAAACTGGACATCTAATAGTTACTGTTGTACTATTATATTCCACACATTACTGTGGAAAGAATTTGTGAAACTGATATTTCAAGAATTTGTTTTAAAGCAAATGTATTCCCAAGGGCTGTTTGGACATCTCACTTGCAAGCAAACAACCACACAGGTGTCATGGATGGTTTTAGCAGAGGCTAAGAGTTATATGTCAAAAATGTAGTGAACCATTGTGACCAATGCATTTTCTCCTCTATCCCCTGATCTCCTTCTCTGTGTCTTTCTCGCTCTTGCTCCCCCAAGTCTCATCTCTCGGTGGGCCATGGGAGTAAGTAGCTCTGATGCACGTCATGGTGAATCAGATTGCTTCACTGAGCTTCTATCTGAACATGGAGTTTCTTCCTGGATGATGGTAGGGCCAGAGGTCACTGCTAAGCCTGAAGGGCCATGTTACACATCTATACACGTCTCATGGCACCAGTGTCTGTTCATTAGCCTCGTATTGTGTTACCTGAACCCACCACCAGAACACACATAACTCAGGTACACTATATACTGTACTTACAATGAACAAATCTGTACATTTACTGTATACCTATTCTGGAGAATAAACAGTAGATGCATACATTTTCTGTAAAGCTGCTTTGAAACGATATGTATTGTGAAAAGCGCTATACAAATAAATGTAACAAAAAAATAAATAAATAAATAAATAGTCACCATTTTAAGAATGTATCAAATGTCGTCATATCAAAATGTATGAGGAAAAAAGGATTATCTGTATGTAGTTAGTATATTATCTAGTGTGGATCAGAATACAGGAATACTTAAGACACGTTTTTTCAAAGTTCAATTATTTCAACACTGCATCTTAAAAATGTGGCGCTCATGGATAAGACGAGACAAAATAACCAAAGATGCCTGTCTTCAATACAAATACAAATAGACTGAACACAATAACACATCCTAAGTAAGTCTACCTCGGACAGACTGCAAAATGGATTTATAGATTGTAGGCTAGTTATACACCAAAAGATAAGTAATATATTCACTTCAAAATAATTTTTTTGTCTGCCATAATAATGTAATACTTTTGGATTACACTATCATTCAAAGTTTGGGGTTAAAACGATTTTCCGTCACGCTCACCAAGACTGCATTTATTTGAACAAAAA
Source organism: Coreius guichenoti (assembly GCA_039654105.1). NCBI lineage: Eukaryota > Metazoa > Chordata > Actinopteri > Cypriniformes > Gobionidae > Coreius > Coreius guichenoti. The sequence continues at coordinate 29,232,288 of CM077168.1, forward strand.
TACAGTTAAAACAGCAATATTGTGAAATATTATTACAATTTAAAATAACAGTTCTCTATTTTAATATATTTTTAAATGTATTTTATTCCTGTGATGGCAAAGCTGTATTTTCAACAGCCATTACTCCAGTCTTCAGTCACATGATCCTTCAGAAATCATTCTAATGTGCTGATTTGCTGCTCAAGAAACATTTCTTATTATTATCAATGTTGAAAACAGTTCTGCTGCTTAACGGTTTTGTGGAAACATGATACATTTATTGATCAATTTAATGTACCCTTGCTGAATAAAAGTACTTTTTTTCGGGGGAAGAAAAAAAAACATACATCTAAACTTTTAAGTAGTAGTATACATTCATCTGGGTTCTTTTTTAGCAAATAAGTAAAGAATTGTGATTCATAAAATTAATTAAATCAAAATTTACTGAAAGTTGATTGTCAGACCTAGTATTATAATAAAATATTGCTGGCTTTGAGCCTCTAAACAGCACGAGAAATATTATGCTTGATGTAACTTAAACATTCAGCTTAAAAAAAAAAAAAAAAAGAACAAATAACTTCAAATTATTTCAAAGAATCAGATCTGAGGTATTTCAGCTGTCCATTATGTGTGACCTCATCAGTTCAGCCATTAAATTCATCTTAATTCCCTCTCTTTCTCACTTTCTCCTTACCAAACTGTCTGTCTATCACCTCCTATCTGTTCCTCTCTATTCATTAATAGCCTTCTTCTCCAGGAAACATCTGTAACTTCCCATTATCTGTAGACACACTGACCACGGTTGAAGATCAAAGAGATGGCACGACACATTACGAGCAGGCTATAATGTTCAAATCTAGGAGCTGAGGAAATCTGAAGAACCTCTAAAGACAATGGCATGAAATATGGGGCAGCTCAGAGCAGAGAGGGCTGTCAGTTCCATGATGGACCCGTATAACAAAGAGAGAGCATTCTTGCCATCCGGTCAATGGTATCGATCTAATGACATTGTGCAGGGTGTGCGGCGACGGCTCCACAAATTGCGCGATTTCTACAGCTGCTCTAAACGCGCAATAAAGAGAATTGTGAGTCGATGGCATTGATGTTCTCTACATCTATCTGCCTATCTACATCTCTCCTGTGAAGAGGAACGTGGAAGGATGTTGGTCTGCTAAAGGGTTCTGTAAGGATGACAGAGTGCAATGTGATGATTGCAATAATCTCAAACACACAAAAAATGTGTATAAAAGTATCTCATAGATACACATACAAATGCACACGGATCAGAGAACAAGATAACTGCACACATTTAATGGTTCACACATTTGTCATCTGTCTGCTAAATTGGGCACCAAAAACATAGACGGAAGCACAAAAGCACAAAACATGCACACAACACACAGCCGTTCAATCACACACAAATGCACACAGGGGAACATCTAAAGACGTCTGAGATCTCCCTCGCAAAGTGCTCTGAAATTAAAATAAAAACACTGCAACACAGCCCGTCAATCAAAAGCCGAGGTTTCAGACACCATCTGCATCCAAAAAGAAAAAAAAGGAGAGAGGAAGCTGAACACAGCCTCTCATCCTCCTGATCCCTCTCTCTTTATTTGGCTTGGGTAATTGGAGTAAGTCGGCCATCTCTCTGGCTCTCTAATATTCATTACCATGTTGGTAATTTACCCAAAGACGGTTGCGTGCCTTCCACGCTTTTCAACTCTCATTTATGGCTGTTTGAAAAGATCAAGCTGGGAGCAAGCCTCTGCAGCCTATTAACAGCTCAGATCCTTCACCGAGACAGACAGGATGGAGCATGCTGCCCCCAAATGGCTATGCTGGAGACTGACAACAATAAGCTTTGTTTTCTGATTGGCGTCACAAAAAACTGCTCTGAATATACACTGCACTAAAATAAAGCAGTGCTAACATTCTTATTTACATCCCACCAAATAACATTATGACAAGGGAGGTAAAACAAGACCCCTAGAACTATATTATAACAACTATTATGGAGGAAGGTCTAAAAGTGACAGTTCACCCAAGAATTAAAATCCTGTCATCAATTGCTTACACTCATGTCATTCCAAACCTGTAAGACTTACTTTCTTCTGCAGAACATAAAAAGATATTTTGAAGATTTTTTTTTCTTTTGAAATTCAGTCAGGTCATGTTATTTTGGACCTCAGTGTTCTTCAAAATATCTTCTTTTGTGTCATACAGGTATAGAACGACATGAGGGTGAGTAAATGATGACAGGATTTTCATTTTTGGGTGAACTAACCCTTTAATAAGTCCTCTTACCTTGGAGTTCAACAGATCTATTTCATCTAAAATGTTTTGTAGATTGTATTACAGCTAAATGAATGTGACATCATATAAAACCATTGTTTGTACTCTATGAATTGAATTTGAATGCTCTGAAAGAAAATTACAAATGATTGACTAAAAGTCTATGTGTTATAGGGTAATAGACTCGTATTAGATCGTATTAGAGGTGGGCAATCTTACCAAAATTTCATCTTCCCAAAACTTCATTAATCACAAACAATCATGATCCATGATCTGAATCACGATCTTCAAATTTTTTGAGATGTACTATCGAGAATATCCAGACTGGAACAAGCCTATGGACTTGTCTAATGTCTATTTGCACAATTTAAACCAGTATTGCATTAAACAATCAGTTGTCAAAATAGTCATTAAACCGTGAGTTAAACTTTAACACTACATAGTCTTTACTATATGGTATTTGCATTAGGCTTTAAGACCAAATGCATGGATCTAATAAAATGACACGCATCCGATTTCTTTCCCAACTGTTTATTCACTTAAAACATAACTGACTGTCTTTATCTAAATACTCGGCAAGACATTTTGACATATTTTTGTGTATATTTGACCGTTTAGGCACGCACCTGAAACCTCAAGTATACTTTGCTCATCCGTGATCCGCTCTGTCTCACGGCGCTCACACAGAAAGCATGTGGGGATCAGCCTCTTTCGCAGCTTAATGCACTTTTTAAAACTCTTTTTAAAATAAAGCATGTCCCACAGTAGACTGCATTTTTCAGTCACGTTACATGATTTGACTGATTTGGACGTTAAGTTCAGACTTTTAAAGAGGGGTGAAAGCACATCGCTTTAAAAGGAAAGGAACGCCATGCGGCACAATGATCATTTCATCTTGATTATCACATTTTCATAATCGTTGGAAGCCAAAATCGAAACCGAAACTTAAATTTGATACATCGCACAACCCTGCTGCTGTTGAATTGTTTTTCATTGTTTGGAGTGGACAATGAAACTATTTTCTTCTAGATCTGCTGTATAGCCAAAACAAACTTTGTTGCATCATTTTTCTGTTATCACTGTGAAGCTGCTTTGAAACATTCTGCACTGTAAAAAGCGCTATATAAATAAAGGTGACTTGACTTCAAATGCACCACAACGTATGAAAGACAGATGATATAACTTGGCCAGTCAGCACAGTCATCTAGTAGGCAGTCATTGCTGTATTTTAACATTATTACGAGGACATAAAATATCACAATCTTTATGATTAGCTTGAAAAGTAGACCGTGGACGTCTGCAAGATTGATCATGATATAAAATCGCCAGATCGCCCACCCCTAGTTTGTATGTAACATATATAATGTATACAGTAGTTTAGCTATGAATTGAATGAGTTTAAAAAGGAAATTGTTTGTAATGAACTGATTTAGATAAACAGTTGAGCGTGAACACACACACACACACACAAATCTCCCCACTGATCAGCCCACTGAGCATCAAAATCACTTCAATGTTACTAGTAAGCTTTTCACTCAAACACAAAATGTTTGTGATGAAACCATATTCTAGCAACACATTCAACAGATGTCCAACACAGTGAGTACCCAGAGTTTGGTGTGTAAGCGCAAATGTCTTAGGTAAGACAGATATACAGATCAGAGGTCTGTTCAAACAATTTGTTCAGCTTGAACAGATTAAGACTCACATCTCTGCAGAAGTTCTCCAGTATCAGTAATAGTACATTCAGTCCAGCCCTGCTAACACAGTGTATCATTGAGAAACCTTTCTGTCACGAAAGCCCTCAGACGTCAAATTCCAAGCCCCTGAGCAGTGGACGAGTGCTCAGTCTCATCCTTTAATCCTGCTCTCGTTCATCTGTCCATGTGACAGACAGCAACATCGTGCCACAAAAGATGAGTGCACGTTTGGCTGTGTCAGCTTTGACTTGACGAGCTCTGGAACTGATTGTGACACGATTCTGCCAAGGATAAAACTTACTAGCTAAGTACATTGAAACCAGAAACTGCTGTCAGTGAAGTTTTAAAGATTTTCATGATTTTGGCCAGTATTTCAATCAAGTACAGCAATCAAGGTCGATATAGCTAAAGTAGCCAGTGATTACATTTACACGATTCATTTAGCTGACACTTCTATCTAACACAACTTAATGCTACAATATAGCAAGATATTATATGAACATGGTATCATAATAGATGTGCTGTAATACAAAACTTCAATCTTGGCTAGAAAGATACAAACTAGTACAGACATGTAGCAAAAAACAATAGTGAACAAGTAAATATTTTACATTTTTTTTACTTTAAAAGTATACTACAGTTCAAAATTGTGGTCAGTAAAAACAGTAATACTGTGAAATATTATTACAATTTAAAATAACTGTTTTATATTTGAATACATTTTAAAATGTAATGTATTCCTGTGATGGTAAATCACATCATTACTCCAGTCTTCAGTGTCACATGATCCTTCAGAAATCATTCTAATAATCTGATTTGATGCTCAAGAAACAAGTTGTGCTGCTTAATATTTTTGTACAAACTGTGATAAAATGTTTGCCAGAATCTTTGATTAATAGAAAGTTCAAAAGAAAAACATTTATTTGAAATAGAAATCTTTTGTAACAATGTAAAAGTCTGTCAATTTTGATCAATTTAATGCATAATTACTGAAAAAAAGAAAAAAAATCTTACTGACCCCAATGATAGTCTAAGTATTTAGAAGAGATAAACATACTGTATGTTTTCATGTACTTCACAGTTTTACTGTAACTCTTTTGCTTTTTTATCTATTGTAGTAACACTGTCAGATAAATAAGTGTCAGTAAATAAACAGGTGAAGTGAGATGACAAGTCAACAGGCTAATGTCAGATCTAAAAAAAGGGTTAACACACTGAAAGCTAAAGCTACTGACAGCTGATAAGAACTGAATAATTAACAGTCAGGGAAGTTGGTAAACAATGAGATGTGTAATTAGAAAACAGACAATGGACTTGTGAATACATAAACAATAATTTCCACAGTGAAATGTATCTTACACTTACACAAAAAGAAAACAATTAAATGTGATACGTGAACGTGATAAACACGCACACAAGAGTGCTGTTAGAAAGGTTAACAAAAAAGGCAGGTAAAGAAAGAGATGTGATACCTCTGTGGGCCAGCTTCTGAAGAACGTTCCTCAAATGCTGCACTGCAGATGGAGATACATCGTAAGTGTAGGAAAATGACCCTGAATAACTCTGACATCGACCAAACAGCCCGTCTGCAAAATAAACACACAGACAACCACATCACATACGATAAAATTACCATCTATTATACAGTGCATCCAAAAAAGTATTCACAGCGCTTCACTTTTTCCACATTTTGTTATGTTACAGCCTTATTCCAAAATGGATTAAATTCATAATTTTTTTCCTCAATTTTACAAACAATACCCCATAATGACAACGTAAAAGAAGTTTGTTTGAAATCTTTGCAAATTTATTAAAAATAAAAAACAAAACAAAAATCACATGTACATAAGTATTCACAGCCTTTGCCATGACACTCAAAATTGAGCTCAGGTGCATCCTGTTTCTACTGATCATCCTTGAGATGTTTCTACAACTTGATTGGAGTCCACCTGTGGTAAATTCAGTTGATTGGACATGATTTGGAAAGGCACAAACCTGTCTATATAAGGTCCCACAGTTAACAGTGCATGTCAGAGCACAAACCAAGCCATGAAGTCCACGGAATTGTGTGTAGACCTCTGAGGCAGGATTGTATCGAGACACAGATCTGGGGAAGGGTGCAGAAAAATTTCAATGGGCACAGTGGCCTCCATCATCCGTAAATGGAAGAAGTTTGGAACCACCAGGACTCTTCCTAGAGTTGGCCGCCCGGCCAAACTAAGCGATTGGGTGAGAAGGTCCTTAGTCAGGGAGGTGACCAAGTACTCGATGGTCACTCTGACAGAGCTCCAGCGTTTCTCTGTGGAGTGAGGAGAACCTTCCAGAAGAACAACCATCTCTGCAGCACTCCACCAATCAGGCCTGTATGGTAGAGTGGCCAGACGGAAGCCACTCCTCAGTAAAAGGCAGCCTGGAGTTTGCCAAAAGGCACCTGAAGGACTCTCAGATCACGAGAAACAAAATTCTCTGGTCTGATGAAACAAAGATTGAACTCTTTGGTCTGAATGGCAAACGTCATGTCTGGAGGAAACCAGGCATCGCTCATAACCTGGCCAATACCATCCCTACAGTGAAGCATGGTGGTGGCAGCATCATGCTGTGGGGATGTTTTTCAGCGGCAGGAACTGGGAGACTAGTCAGGATCAAGGGAAAGATGAATGCAGCAATGTACAGAGACATCCTTGATGAAAACCTGCTCCAGAGCGCTCTGGACCTCAGACTGGGGCGAAGGTTCATTTTCCAACAGGACAACGACCCTAAGCACACAGCCAAGATAACAAAGTAGTGGCTACGGGACAACTCTATGAATGTCCTTGAGTGGCCCAGCCAGAGCCCAGACTTGAACCCGATTGAACATCTCTGGAGAGATCTGAAAATGGCGAATGGTGAATACTTTCCGGATGCACTGTAATGAAGAAAATAAATAAATTCTCCTTATTATGTAACTCAAGGTATGAACAGTACAGTATGTACGCAAACCACCCTAATAAAAGACATTATGTTGTGCAAATATCAAATAATCAGATATGGCAGAATCACAATATATGTAATACTTTATATCATGTAAACAGCTTTTTGCTCTTTAAATGTGCAAGAAACCATAATAGTCTGATTTCTTTAATCCTCTAGTTTGTGATAGTGACCATTATAACAGATGTTAGGCTTGAGGGAAAAGCACAACTGTTTGTGTCTACTGGCCGTCAGTTTATTTTGTAAGGCTGAAGTTTTTGCTTGGGGTCATAATAGCCACTGGGGTTTAGGGTATTTTCTTTCTTTCTTGCTTTCTTTTTTGACACTTTCAAGATAAGCACACAGGCCATCAGGAAACACACCCATATAGAGAGACACACACACATTATCTGGCCCCTTGTTTATCTCCCCATCACCAGGGACCCAGTGCCACTCAATAGTCTGTTGCTAGGCAACCCAAACCATGGCTCAGATTGGCTTCATAATTCAATGGCTATCTGGGCGAACAGGGAGGATGCAGGGTATAGCAGTGGTCCTCACAAGGAATACTAATGACCACAAGTGTTCCTTCACCATGTAAGAGCATTTTTCATATATTTTCTGTAAGTGCTGCTCATCTGCACCATGACGTGATCAGACTAATGTTGTACACGGTCAATATAATCTGCCTTATTGTTTTATTGTAAATAATTCTGCCATTGTAAATTCCAGACTGACTCAGACTAGGAATTCTAGGAATCATGTAGGTCTTTGGCAGAATGATCCTCTAATATGCGAACATGAGCATGTTAGAACACACAGAGGGAAGAGTGAGCACGAATAAGACCAACAAAAAATGAATAACACAATGAGAGGAACTAGTTAAGAATAAGAATTTAAAATGAGACAACAAATAAAGCTTCAGTCTTCAAAAGCAGCTTCAGTGTACGCAGACTAAACATCCTACTCTGCCTCCTTTTGACTTGAAACCTGCCATGTCTAAACTTTTTACATATGCACCAGACACATGACATAACCACCAGCGAACAGACCTTTTCACTGCCTCCGTGTCGGTTTCCATAGCAACCTCCCTCACTGTTGGCTGCCTTTTTTTTCTCCAGCCGTCTCCGGGAATAATCACACTCTAATTACAGTCATTGCGCTCAAATATAGACTCGGCTGCGCTTTCTTCTATCCCACGATTCCTCGAGCTCTACACTGTACAACCATAAAACAGAGCCTTAGGGAAATAGAGTGAGTGGTAATATAAAATTTATCAGGCAGTTTGAATTATCAAACATGATACATTTGCTTCTCACTTGGTGGTAAATGATATGCCTCTAGAACTCTGCACTTTGTCACTCCTTTGCAAAATGCTCTTTATACTGGCTACGATAAGCTTAATAACAGCTCTGAAACCCCTGGCAGGTCTGTCGTCAAGAAAACCCTAGAGCGCTCTATGATCAGTATTGTGGCCATTATGTCCTTTGAAAGATCAGAGCTGAAGTGAAAATGAAGAATATAGATTGACATTTCACAACATTTGACCCATTCAGAGAAGGTTTGGATCACTCAGTCTTCCTTTGTCATTTGATAAAATATCTGGCCAGAGACAAGATGTCAAATTCTGACCTTAAACACAGACAAATCAATTATATTCAAATCATCAGCATTTCTAAAACTTAGTATGTTACTGAAAATGACTGTTAAATATGTCAAAGAAACAAATGATAATGTCAAAAAACAAAGCTTGTAATAGTAGTCATATTGTTCACAGAACAGACACTGTGTCACACTTGTATAATATTGTATGATGAAAAAAAATCTATTTCTCTTTCTCCTAGTGTTAATCATTATATTATAGTGACAACACGTAATTCAATACAAATACCTTAACGTGCTGTAATTCTTGTGATCTACCACAAGGTGGAGACTTAAGCAAAAAGGGAGACTGCTACAAGTTCACAGCACAAACCTCCTTTTGGGAAATTAATGTGTTAACATATTCATGGTCAATATGAGCTGTGGATACTAAATAAATCTAAATCCATTATTAAAGATGATGGCTCAGATTTATATATATATATATAGGGATCAATGACATGACGTGCATATTTTTGTATCCAAGTGCATTATTTCCTTTTAAAATAATTTGATAAATTCATGACATAAATCACTTTATTCTGTAAAGCGTATTTACTTTGAATTCATTTTAGTACATTTAAATAATTATTATTATTATTTTTATGTTTTGTTATCTTAAACCCCCCAAAATATCAGGTGGTGCAACTGTCTGAACAAATGAACAGACTAAGAAAACTAGGGTAAATGTACCTATTAAGCTCACCAAAGTCTACATTAAGACATTTTAGTGCACAGGGTATTGGTTTCAGTACAATAAGTTATGTTCAAATAAAATAATAATCTCTCACACAATAATATTTTATTTTATTTTTAATGACAACAGCATTTCAATTAAGATATACATAATTAAATGCAAAAAGTCTGGCTGTGCTTAATGGGTACATGTTTGTACCCTTTAAGAACACCCCTGTTGCCATTAAGCTCACAACATGTTTTTTGGGGAAAATTCTTGTTTATTTTAAACAACATTTTTAAAGAATAATTTTATAAAGATTAACTTGAAGTGACTTGAAGTGATCAGTTAATATTTAAAGTCTGTTTATGAAGTATTTACATAGACGTTCAATGTGGATGAGCTTAAAGGGAGCACACTGAGCTTTATTGGAACAGCAACATTTTTTTAATTAATAAATATTATTAAATTAAATTTAAAAGGACAATTTTGCTAAATAAATAATCTAGGTCATGTATTAAGTTCATACAAATTTTAATATGAACAGCTATTATTGAAAATATCTATGAAATTATACTTTTTCTTATTGATATCACACTGAAGCTGTGTGATTTTCATAGTAGTGCACCCTTTAAGCTCACCTTACAATAATATGAAGTCTTTAAAACTTACAGCAGTGTAAAACATAAATAAACTGTAAATTTATGATATAATTGATTTAAAAGTACAAGCCAGTAATGCCTGTGAAGTAATATATTAGTGTAGCACACAATCTTATATAGCTAGTAAGCTAACAATGTTCTGTAGCACCTGCGTTGTGTTGCTAAAACTATCTTTTGGATCTAACTGTAATTATTTCCCACATCTAGGTTCCAGGTTATAATATGCAAAAGTATAAATATTAATCTCTTAATTTTGCAGTAAGAAGTTATACTTATCGAAAATAAAGGCTTAAACATCTAAAAAATGCACATTTAAGGGGCTCCTCTTTTAGTGAAAGTTTTCAGACAGCTTTCAAAATGGCTGCTAGACAGTGTGAACACATGGATACCCATAACTCAGTGTGCAATGGTCTGATTAGTTTGAAATTACAGGAGGTATACAGTAACAAACACATCAATTGGTTAAGACATCAAGTAGGATGATAAATTATTTTTTTATTTTTATAATCTGAGCTCAAAGATAGTAGTGTGCTTAATGGGTACGTTTACCCTAAATTGTGGATGCCAGACTTGCTGAAAGGCTTTCTTTTCTCATATCTTCTGTTTCCCCATGAGTACACATTATAAAGCACTTCTTCTGGGAAGAGACAGGACAATATTGCAGCAGAAAGTCTGTTTAACCTTGTCTTTCCCTTTCCAGTCAGTTGAGGTCATTGGATCTGCTTTACTCAGAAATCTTTAAGGGAGTAAAATTTAAAACAATTTAAATGTCTCCTGCCCTCCTCTCAAGTTATAATTCTTAACCCATCACATTAAACCCATATTTAACTGAGCTGCTGTCACAAGATGCGTGAGGATCTCAAATGAATTGCTGTAATATAGCCAAAGATTCACAAATAACAATAAATCACAACTTCCTCCTTGATGGTTGTTTCAATAAGAGAGCAGGTCATGAGGATGCAAACAGAGTAGGCATGCACCGATACCATTTTTTCAGAACCGATCCGATACCAAAAATTCTGAGTATCGGCCGATACCGATACCAATCCGATACCAGTGCAGTTTTGTTTAAAAATTGAATGTAGAATTTCTATACCTCAGTGTGTTGAACTGATAATCACTCTTTTGTGTGTTAAACACAATCTACTAAATACAGACAACTCCATTATAAAGAAAAACAACATATTAAAAAATACATACAATCACAATCTATGACAAAAATACTACTATAAACTAGATGGTGGATAAACCAGATTAGTAGATAATTCAGCAGCAAAAGTTACTCTAGAAAAATCGTGAGTGCACAATAATTGTATAAAATCTAAACATTTAGTGAAAAAAAAAAAAAAACATTTAGTGGGGATCAAATAAAAGTGAATAAGTGTAGCACTAAATCTGGTAAAATGTTACACGTTGTAAAATACATTCATGAAAAACAAGTAAATATATTTATAGAAATAGGGCCTATATACTAAGAAATTAAAAGACATTTATTTTAAATGTATAGCGCAGCTTTTTTAATGAGGCAGCAACATATTGATAGGGCAGAACAAGAAAGGCTATTAATAATCTTTCATAGCGCAAAATTATTTTAATACGAAAGGCTCCAATACAGAGCGTATACAAAGCGCGTATGCGCATCCCGTGCGCAGGATGATGCGCTTGAAGCAACACAGACTCACAGCGCGCAGCGCTCCGTCCGCATTGAAAAGTTCAAAACACAAAGGGAAGATATATCGATGCATAGTGTAGGCTATCTATCTGTGCAATATTTTATTGAGCCTTTTCTTTTAACAGTTTAAAAATTCAGTTACCGTGCGTGTGAAGAACAATATAATCTCTAGTCCAGTGTTGTGATCTAACAGACACCCGGTAGAAAGTAACACGATTTAGAAACCGCAATAAACTCCAGCCAGATAAAGTCATTTTATGCGAAACCATAGCGTGTTATCCACAGATCAAGCATAATAACAGGAACATTGAATCATCTTGGAGAGAGTTTCATCGTGTTGACTGACGCGACACGCAGTTTGAAAGCTGAATGGAGAATGACTGACAGCCGCAGCGGAGGGAAGCATTTACGTGAACTTGAATTTAATGACTCAAATATTCATCTGTACCTCACAATAAACTATGGAATGGCTTCAGAACACTTAATATAGTGCACGAAGCGTTGATGATGCTTTATAATGTTTTTGTGCCTTTTGTGGGGCACTGGGGCTTAACAATAACATACGCAATATTATACGCAGAGTATCGGATTTGGATCGGTCCTGTCTGACCGATACCCGATCCAGCAAATAATAGCGGTATCGGTGAGTATCGGATCGGCGCATCCCTAAAACAGAGCTCTTGGGAATGAGGCAGTGAAACACGGTGTTGCAACCAAATCGATAGTAATTCAGAATTATTTTTTCTTTTTTCCTACATTTTTTCCGTCTGCTGGTCAATCGAGACCTAAGTCATGAGATGGGCAAATAATGACAGAACAGGAGGCTGCAGTTGTGTGTGAGATACAACAGCCACAATGAACAACAGAGAGCTTGAAAATCATTCAGAAACCTAGTCAGCTGTTCAAAGATGTTAAAACCATTACTATAATGAGTCTCAGACAGACCACACGAATCACAGCAGAAAATCGATTTCACCGTGCAGAGTGATATTAATGAAGATAAAGAACAGCCAGTGCCACAGAAGGGGAGTCCATTTTTGCAGCATTATGAACCACAAATTCAGTAGTATCTGGATATGTTGAGGCCTTTGTTCATTGAGGCAATTAGTTCATTTGCAGATCTCACTAAAAGTTAAGACAATCTAACAGTGTAATGGTTACGAAGACATTATGTATCTTATTGACAATGCAATATTATAGTGTTCGAACGATATGGATTCTTTGATTCCTGCATCTGGATGCGTATCACAAGCAATCGTGCCTGCACAGCCTTCAAAGTATACTCAACCGCAAATGAACGCGGATGGCCGTGTCTGACACATGTGCAGAGCAATTGTGACTTTTCTTTCTCTTCTGTCTTTCTTGCGCATGCGCTGTTGTACGCGCACCGTCCACGTGGTCTCAAAATTTGGGCTGCACGCGGACGTCCGTGAACCCTCCTGATGACGAAAATTACGCCATGCGGTCGGTGCGCGGATGCGGACGGCCAAAGTATACTTTGGGCTTTAGAGAGCAGGGTGGTTGACGGCTGATATAAAGCCGACATAAATATCACACTATTTCATTTAAAGATAAATAACATGCTGCATGAAATTTATATTTATTTTACATAATATTATAAATAATTTAGAATGCTAGAATATTTGAATAATTGATATAAAGATATTACAACAGATCAATGCTTGTCTCACCAGGTAAGCAAACTCCTATGAAGGAACACTACAAATATTGGTGTATAAAGTGGTGCTGGTGCTTTGTGTACGAAGTGGTTTTTCAGTGTTATTCTAGATGAAAGCCAAAATCTGTGTTACTCAAGCTAAGACCGAAGATACAAAATATAGCATATTAACTAACTACAGGTTCCTTCTAATGATAAGATCCAATGATCCTTTGCCTTTTACTGATTAGAAATACATCTCTGTTCTTCAAACTGGCAGTATAAATCACCATAATGATTCCCCTTACTAACATTTCATTTCACTAGCATCACAGCATGGAATACAATATGCCGTTTCATTTCTTTAGCCAGTTTTTCCTTTTCAGTTCCTTATGTTATCCCATTTCTGCATGCTTAACTGAAAATGCTGCAATTTTAAAATAGATATGGCACTTTATGAGGACTTTTGTTCACACATCAGAGTGAGAGCTTAGGTTACAATACAGCAAGCCAATAACACCATAATAACTATTTCATAAAAACAACAAGCCTGGCTTCTTGTTTTGAATAGAACTCAGTTCATATTTCAATTACTAAAACATTAAACAATGAATTTCATGAGAGGCAAAAAAAAACAAGAAAAATAGTGAAACTTGTTCATTGTTCATGCATCAACTCTACTCAGACTAAAAGCAAATTTCAGGAGAAATTTTAAATCATTTCAAATCTTTTTTTTCAGACTTTAAAGTAGTTTTCATGCAATGTGAACTGGACACTACAAGAACATTAGTTAGAAATCACTTCATTTTTAAATTTGGAACTTTTACATGATCATCATAAACATATCAAAACAGCTACTAACCTTTTTTTCAATGAGCTTAAGTCTAGTATCGATTTTGAATGATACCATAGTGAAAATGGCATTGGGAACTTTTTCAGGATCTTACAATATCCCGTCCTTCAGCAATTATGCTTCCAACACAACAGACGCTGGTCTAATGGCAGGAAGCAGGGTTTTAAAGATAAAGTTCAGAGTACAGAGAATGTCAAGCGGTTTGGCACTAGTCTATCAGTCTGTGAAAATACACATACACTGCTCCTGTCCAAACAGAAAAGGTTAGATTGTCTAAGCAGATAATGACTTGCATTCTAATCTTGAAAATACGAAGTGTCCTACGTAGGCTTGTAGTTATAGACTGCTAGACAATTTTTATCTTTTTTTGAATGATCAATCGTCTCTGGGAAGAGCCGTCTAATAGGTCAAGGGACTAATTGGCAGCTTTTCTGCAAGTTTATATAGTTTCTGGAAACCCTGGGCAACCACGGTCAAACCATCAGTCACTTACCCTTTCCAGCGACAGGTTTAGCTTGTTTAACTCTTATCTATTTAATTGCATATGTAAATAATGGCCTCTATAAATGTGATCGCCGGTCCTTTTTATTGTCCTGTTAGTTTATCCTGCTTTCTTCCTTTGAAGAATTTCACTTGTCAACCTTTTTCATACCATTATAACAATGCAAGCCATAAAAATTGCAGTTGGCAGCAAGTTTATGGTGAAATAATGGAGAGGAAAATTGCTAGCACATAGCATGTCCTCAAAATATGAATTGTGTTGTACCACACTGTATGTGTCTGATTTTACTTTCGCCTTTTTAACATTACATCTTAATATTATGCCCCTTCATACTGAAGCAAATAATAGACTCTACTTTACGGATGATCTTAGTCTGTAATTATCATTCAGAGTGGAAGAGAGCTCACAGAGGATCAATAGCTGGCAGCTAAACAAGAACAAATAATTAAAAACTGAAATGCTTTTAAAAGAATGTGTTCAGGCTCATATTTCTGCCTCTTTTCAGCATTACTGGGGATTTGAACTGACATGCCATATGTTATGTTATCTGGAAGCCAATTCATGTGCACTGTGGTATTTGTTTTAAGTGATTAATAATAAAATAATTTACTTTAGTGTATTCAATCAATTCAAACAGCATACAATAGAAATTCCACTCCATCTAACAATAATGATGCACTGATATGAACATTTTGACCGATACTGATAACCGATAATTCTTTATATTTGAAAACTGAAGCACTTCAACATAAATTAAACATTATTGAATATGTTTAATTTATGTTGAAGTGCTTCAGTTTCAGTAGCCTAATTTGAACCAGTGTAAGTTTTAAAATTAATTTTACACTCCTACAGCCAATTTTCTTTATAAAAATAATCTATTGCCTTACAAATAAATAAAATAATGCCTAAATAATGCAAACAAGTCATTGGACAACATTACTTGCGTATAAAGAATAAAAATGTATGTGCCATGGATAAATAAAACGGAATAGCCTGTGCACGAACAATAATGAAATTATTTGGTAACTTTACAATAAGGTTTCATAAGTTAATTAATGAGTTAATCGTTAACATGAACTAATAATGAACTGCACTTCTACACCATTTATTAATCTTTGTTAATTTCAACATTTACTTATAAATTATTAAAACTAAAAGTTGTATTTGTTAACATTAGTTGATACATTGTGAACTAACAAACAATGAACAGCTGGATTTTTATTAAAAGGCTCACCAGCATGGGGCAAAAGGTTAAAGGCTACTTAAAGGTTGCACCTTGCCACCTCAAACAAGATTTTTAAACAAACAAACCACTTTTATGATTTATTTTCACACAAAATCTGTTGCTCCATCAATGTTCAATAAAAAAACATTTTATTCTGCAATCATACACTATGGGAGTATACATTTTTCTTAGGGTGTACATTTAACTCCGTTGTAGACACACACACAAAATAAACATATTAATATTAAAAATTAAACTGCACAAAAGGCTGCAAATGCAAAAGCGAACTTAATTGCGCTAGTCACAAACGTGTAACTCCATTGTGGATGCGCATTGTGAATTCATAACATTCCTTCACAGTCGTGTTCTCATTATAATTTTATGTAGCCTATATGACACACTGCAAACTGCACGTTGCACTTAACTGTATTTTCCTTTTCGAAATGATTCCAATCATATTTTAAACAATTCAAAACCATCATGGTGAACAGTGCCCATCTGAAGTGTCTCAGCAAGGAAGGAAAAATGAAGGAAAAAGGAAAAAATCCATCCATTATCTGCTTTAATATACAAACCCGATTCAAAAAAGTTGGGACACTGTACAAATTGTGAATAAAAACAGAATGCAATGATGTGGAAGTTTCAAATTTCAATATTTTATTCAGAATACAACATAGATGACGTATCAAATGTTTAAACTGAGAAAATGTATCATTTTAAGGGAAAAATAAGTTGATTTTAAATTTCATGGCATCAACACATCTCAAAAAAGTTGGGACAAGGCCATGTTTACCACTGTGTGGCATCCCCTCTTCTTTTTATAACAGTCTGCAAACGTCTGGGGACTGAGGAGACAAGTTGCTCAAGTTTAGGAATAGGAATGTTGTCCCATTCTTGTCTAATACAGGCTTCTAGTTGCTCAACTGTCTTAGGTCTTCTTTGTCGCATCTTCCTCTTTATGATGTGCCAAATGTTTTCTATGGGCGAAAGATCTGGACTGCAGGCTGGCCATTTCAGTACCCGGATTCTTCTTCTACGCAGCCATGATGTTGTAATTGATGCAGTATGTGGTCTGGCATTGTCATGTTGGAAAATGCAAGGTCTTCCCTGAAAGAGACGACGTCTGGATGGGAGCATATGTTGTTCTAGAACTTGGATATACCTTTCAGCATTGATGGTGCCTTTCCAGATGTGTAAGCTGCCCATGCCACACGCACTCATGCAACCCCATACCATCAGAGATGCAGGCTTCTGAACTGAGCGCTGATAACAACTTGGGTTGTCCTTGTCCTCTTTAGTCCGGATGACATGGCGTCCCAGTTTTCCAAAAAGAACTTCAAATTTTGATTCGTCTGGCCTTTTCCACTTTGCCACAGTCCATTTTAAATGAGCCTTGGCCCAGAGAAAACGCCTGCGCTTCTGGATCATGTTTAGATATGGCTTCTTTTTTGACCTATAGAGTTTTAGCCGGCAACGGCGAATGGCACGGTGGATTGTGTTCACTGACAATGTTTTCTGGAAGTATGTTGTGATTTCCATTACAGTAGCATTCCTGTATGTGATGCAGTGCCGTCTAAGGGCCAGAAGATCACGGGCATCCAGTATGGTTTTCCGGCCTTGACCCTTACACACAGAGATTGTTCCAGATTCTCTGAATCTTTGGATGATATTATGCACTGTAGATGATGATAACTTCAAACTCTTTGCAATTTTTCTCTGAGAAACTCCTTTCTGATATTGCTCCACTATTTTTCGCTGCAGCATTGGGGGAATTGGTGATCCTCTGCCCATTTGACTTCTGAGAGACACTGCCACTCTGAGAGGCTCTTTTTATACCCAATCATGTTGCCAATTGACTTAAGTTGCAAATTGGTCCTCCAGCTGTTCCTTATATGTACATTTAACTTTTCCGGCCTCTTATTGCTACCTGTCCCAACTTTTTTTAATGTGTAGCTCTCATGAAATCCAAAATGAGCCAATATTTGGCATGACATTTCAAAATGTCTCACTTTCAACATTTGATATGTTATCTATGTTTTATTGTGAATAAAATATAAGTTTATGAGATTTGTAAATTATTGCATTCCTTTTTTATTCACAATTTGTACAGTGTCCCAACTTTTTTGGAATCGGGTTTGTATTTTCTTATAGAGCCAATAATGATAACATTAAAAATGAACAAATATCGGTCGATACCGATATGGTGGCAGATATATTGTGCGTCACTAAATGATACTTATTAGCATTATCATCTACATGAGTCAAAATACATGTATTTTTATTAAATGATAATACTTCATAAAATAAATAAACATCTATTTTGCCTTTTATAAAAGGAATGTCAAACAACTCACATAAGATTCAAATTTACATTCACAAAGACTGAAAAGAAAACTAGGCTAATTGCAGGCATAAGTATAAGGCTTGTCACTCATGATGGTCAAGCTGTCACATACCTCCTGACAGACATGACTATGGGTGCATCTCAATCAGCTCCCTAGTTCAGTAGTCAGGGCACTGATCAAGGATTCAGCCCATTGACTGATTCCCTGATCAGTGCCTTGACTACTGAACTAGGGAGCTGATTGACACGCACCCTATGACTCAAAATTTATATCATTTATTTATAATCTAACTTTTTTTTATGTGGACAATGAAAATCACTTTTAAAACTACTGTAGACATACAGTATATATCCAAAAGAAAGCACTACCTGCTCCCACACAAACACAACTTCACCTGAATTAAAGTGTAAAAAGAAGTTTTTATTGATGTCCACACAATGCTTTCAGTGTGCAAGTCCTTGATAATCACATATTTATCTAATAAGCTTAGAGCTTTCTCACAGGCACATCCTCAGAGTTAATGTAGAAACTACTGTCAAGTGCATATCCACAGTAGTCAACAATGGTGCAATCTTCTATCTCAAATGTAATTCAAGCACACAGTATAAAGGAGTATGACATGACAATAAAATATACCCACTCACATTCTCTTAAACACGCACTTCCTAGTCTTACAGATCCAGACTTTTGACTACCGGTGTAAAGTCTGGAATCTGGTCCACTTCACAGCTTATTCTAGCCAAGAACCACCCACTAAAGATGAGAACAAACCATCTGACTATTATAACAGGCAAATAATCAGAGATGGCTTCATTTTCACATGATGTTTAGCGGAAGGCGAATCTGAAATGGACTGAAATCACAATTATAGACTGGCAGGCAAAAGTGGTTGATGGCACAGCGGTCCCTGTGGATGTCTGTACAGTAGGGGTGTAATGATTCACTCGTTTTCTTGATGCATTGATTACAAATCCTGACGATGCAAATGGATTGATCTTAAAACTTTTTTTTTAATCATGAATCGTTGTTCTCGGTCAATAATCGATTTAAAATGCTAAGAATCTTATTAATCGCGATATAAACATTAAATTACTACATGCGCGAATTAATGGAGACGTTGTGCGGCGTCGTTGGTGCCCTCACAGCTCTCCTTCACAGATACGCGCTGCACTCTTTACCGCCTTTCACTGGATTGCGCTCACATTTCTGAGCAGCGTACGTTTGAGCTCTCCTCAGGACGGCCACTGCTATCATATGAGCAGATGACAGCCATCTATTGAGACAGCAATAGTCCTGAGTCAAACCGCTCAAGCCATTGATAAAGCTGCCAAGTCGTTGCGTGGTCACTACTGTTTAAAATAAAATGCTTTCATTGCGTGGAAAAGTTTTACAGAAATGGGTCATACCATGACATTACCTGAGCAGTTGAAGTAAAACCCCGCTTATTCGAGGGTGCGCATTTATGGACAGAGCAAACACAATGTAAGTGTCTAAAATGCATACGCACAGTTCCGATAAATGATAAATGAAATTTAACTTAATGTAGTTAAACTGAATGTACGAAGGAAATTGCTGAGATAACTACAACATTAACAGCACGCGGTTTATCTATCAATCAGATACGCATTAAAGTTGCGTCTGTTACTATAGCAACAGTAGACACCCGGCGCACTTTCTTTCCTTACTTTTCCGTGAAGAAAAGTTAGTTTAGGATTAGTTGGGAAAGTGCATGATATTCTAGGGTAGTCTCTCCATGGAAGCATTGTATGTTTAATGTACCTGGAAGTTGGAACACTTTAATAAGGTTGTGTAGCCATTGTAACACTATCCTACACAATAGTTAGCATGAACTAACAATACTTTTAAAGCCTTTTTAAAATTTGGCTTATGTAAATTTCTACAAATGCCAATTTTTAAAGGCTATTAAAATAAAGTTATGTAGCATCATTAAGAACATGAACTAACATTAACAATGGACAAAAGTTTTGGGTTTTTTTGCCCCCACTCTCTGACCCCCTGAAGGTCGCTGTGTAATTGGCACCCTGACTAAGACACACTGGGGGAAGCATTTAAATAATCCTATGAATGCATATAAATTTTTTTTAAAAAATCAGAATCAAATCATTAATTGAATCGTATCAAATTTTAATGTGAATCGTCTCAAATCGAATAGTTCTGAATTTGCAAAAAACGTTCCTGAATCGAAAACCTATGAATCGTGAATCAAATCGATTTGCTGTCTACCCAAAGATTCAAAGCCCTACTGTACAGACATTGCCAAAAAAAATTAGCTGAAAATGTATATAGTGCAAAAGCGTGGATTACTCAAATGAACTGTAATATACAATTGTGCTCATGGATATCCAGATTATTTGCTAATTTGATACCACAAACCTTAAAAACTCTGGCGAATCCAAAACGATTAGTTCCTCCTCAAAAGTGCACACCATGTACACACAGCAGTCACATAACTTGTGAGAAATGATTATTGTCAATCCAGAGCTAATGTCCACACAGCTGACATGTTTAACTATTGTAGCATATCCACGTTGTGTGCACGAAACAGACACTGAACAGAGTCAAAACGTGCCATAGGAGAAGCACTAATTAAATGTCTGTTTCAGACACAGATTTCGGCCCTCCAAAATCATTTTGGCCCAAACACCGAAAATAGCTGTTTCGGGCGAAAATGTTTGGTAGCCGAAATTTCGCCACATCCCTACTTATAAAGAGAAGATTTGCAAGAGTGCAGAACTCAGCACTGGATGAAAACACTGGCATTTTGGGAGGTGAGTGGATTCAAACTTAAACACGTCTGATTGGCCATCACGTTCAAGAAATCAACAGATATGCTTGTGGATGGCTACATTACTCAATGCTGCAAAAACACGTTGTAAATTGAAATCTTTGACGCTCTCAAGAGTGCAAACACCATATCTCTTTAAGCCTATGTTGCTTGACATTTCATTTGTGTTTCAAAGGTGAAAGAAAGTTTCATGGGTTTGGAACAACATTAAGGAGACTAAATGATAACCAAATTTTCATTTTTGTTTGAACTAAACCTTTATGGACTTGCTGACAAACTACTGCGAAAAAAAAGCACTGAATCAGTCCACATTCCAAATCTCTGGTCGTTCGTGTCAAGATTATTAATTGAACTGTCAGACTGTACCACCTCTTTCTGACTGATGACTGGTCCTAACAGTGCTCTGGAGCTCCACGTTTTCTCCACAACTCGTGTGTTTGCTTTGTTTTGTTGTTTTTTTTCAGCTGCAGGCTGTTCTCACCCGTGCCAGAATACTGGGTCCAAGCACCAGCTTCCTGTCTCCAGACTGCTCAATGGAGGAGTCATCTGTGAATGTCTGCAGGTGGCATGAGCAGGTGTTGTACTGGTTCATCTACTGTGTAGAGATTAAACAGGAACTGAGACAGGACAATTCTCTGAAGTGCCAAAACTGTGACAGTAAGGTGCTGCAGAATCGCCCACCGGGGGTGATTCCCACTCTACTCCAGCTTCTCCAGGTGCTGAAGAGGTAATGAAGGGGCTGAGGGGGTCTCACATGAAGGTGAAAATACCATCCATCAAAAATAAACAAAGCCTCACTCCAAATCATTCTCTGAAAACAGATTGTGCAACAACACAAACAAGAGATGGAGAAAGAAACCAAGGGGAGATAAAAGTCCCCTGACATTCCTTGGGATATTTCCTTCATAAGTCCTTACTCCTGAGGTTTGACAGCACTCCCTGAGTACTTGGGTTTTCACTTTTCACTGCATTTGTTTAATTGAAGTGAATGACTTGAAATTGTGCTCATCTTGTTTGGGCTCCATATGTATTCCACGTCAAGAGAAATTCGTCACACACAGGGTTCCAAATACAGCACTGCACAAATGAAAGAATTTAACTTTTGAACTGAATTTGACTTTTGACCAAGTTTGCATTTCGGTCAATGCACTGTGCTTCTTTGGTACAACCTGCTTCTTTGAGTCAACAAAATATATGGAATATATTTATTATAAATTATTTATTCATGCACATCATTATTTTTAAGTTCATATGACATTATAATCTTTAATCAAAATAACTTCCCCTCCCCCTTGCAGACATCTCTTCTCTGAAATGTTTAATGGTGCGAGGGCGGGACAATATGTCTCTCACATGAGATCACGGCAATATTAAACCACAATCATCCATTGAGTCAATCAATTTCCAATAGACAAAATCAAGTCCCGCCCTAAATTTTTTTCTTGTTCGAGAAGCCGTTTCACTTGCACATACGTCACAGTAGGGAAGAAAAGTCTACAGCAACTTTTTCATGATGACTTTAAGCATTGGATGTTGACAAGAAACCATTAACTTGGTTGATAATCACGACTAGACCTAAACCACAAAGCCAAGAAGAGAAGATATTCAATGCTGAAGCTCAAGTCTAACAGAAAACGATCTGCAATCAGGCGGCACAAAACCTGACACCTAAACCTTGATTGGTTCTTTTCACCTGCTTGAACTTGAAAGGACTTGACTTGATGGGTGTTCTTCGGAGCCCCCTAAGTCCCCATTCAGTCCCTCACTTTCTTTCCCAAGGCCACACAGACATTGCTTTGCAATATGAGAAAAGTTGAAGGCTAGTCCTACACAGTCACAACCTGGCCTCACTTCATAATATGAATAATCCTACCTTGTCATCACTACAATACTAACGTAACCATTCCTCATTTAAACTTTCCATATTTCCAACTTACTGGTTGAATTTCACTCTTTAATTAAAACATTTAATTAAAACAAAATAAACTTTGATTTGATTGTTCAAAACAAATAAATATGCTACTGTAAATAAAAAACTTGGGTTAACCTGACACTTAACTTCTCACTAAATATCACACTGTAGCCTACAGACACACGCACAAACCGTTTACCTCGCTGAAATTTATTTTTGCGACATTTATGTTTTGTAGTTTTTAAAGTGTCAGTTTGATAAGAGCAAATATTCTCAAAAAAATAAATCTTAACATGAGATCATTAAAAAATTAAAGATAGTTACTCTCTGTAAAGCTCATTGTGGGTAGTAGAGTGACAGTTCGTTTTGGAAGAGACTCTATCTGTGAGCTTTTTGCAGTTTTAATGCGAAGAATTTACTTTAAATGGTGCAAAATGTAATCTTTTAATAACTCACCATTGATGCAGACTTCATACGATTCACATACCTCATCTTCAAACAGACAACCTGTGAAAGAAAAAAACATTATCATTGGAATGCAAAGCCATGTGAAATGTGTGAGGAATTCATAAAAACGGCTTGTACAGCTTTTCTGCTGATCAGTATTTGGAATGCAACCCCCAAATAATCAGCCATACCACTTCTAATTAGTAGGACTTCTAATTTGTGCAGTAAAAAAGCTTTGAATTAACCTTATTTTTGATAAATACGCTTTGGTGCGACACTCGATGCTGTCACTTTTAGCGCTTGCAACAGCGCGATTGCGAGTGTGATATATTGATTTTCCACTATACAATAGTTCAATAAACAAGTTAGTATTCAGTAACTTACATTTTAGTAGTGATGGCAATTTCAAAACAGTACTTCATGAAGCCTCGAAGCTTTACGAATCTTTTGTTTCGAATCAATTGGTTCGGAGCGTGTATCAAACTGCCAAAGTCACGTGATCTCAGTAAACGAGGCTTCGTTACGTCATCACTGTTTCGAAACAGTTCGAAATTTCAATGGTTCACCGCTAGGGGGCGATGATCTCTGTGAACCCATGAATCATGAGCAGTCACTGAGAACCATTGAACAAGTGTCTGTGGGTTTTACCTGATCTCTGATCAGTTTTATACTTTGTAGACATTTTAATTAGACATTAGTATAATTAAAAGGAATAATAGTAGTTAATAGTCTCGTATTGGCCTGTTTATCTGAGCCATCCATGGAACAAACAAAACAAGCTATGACAATTGATAAAAGAACATAAAACACTTCATATTTAATTTTATTAGATGATTAGTTAATTGCATTTGAAAAGATTTTACTTTCAATAAAACATTTGAAATAGATTTGTAAAAGGTGTTTTTATGCATGCTTGGCCTGGGTTTTTGTTGCATTTACGCTATTCTAACCAGCAGGGGTCGCCGTGGAGACGGGTGTCAGATTGATTCGAAGCTTCGACACAATACGGCACATTTGCTTCAACTGTTTCAGTGTTTCACGAAGCCTCGGTCTGCCCATCACTACATTTTAGAAGCAATATCATCCGAATATTTTGCTTCACTAGCGCAAAATCCACCGCTTCGCGTCTCTGGAGAACACACAGTTGTGGCCATCCTAAATGAATCAGTATTGCTGAATGAACCGGTTGAGCAAATGACTCACTTGTTTCGTTCCTAAATGATTCAGCTGTGTCTCATTTCGAAGGCTGCACCCTCCGGAAGTCGCATTTGTCGGTCTTATAAGTCATCAAAATGTCTCATTTTAGAAAAACAACCATCATAAAATTGACTAGTCGTCTACTGTAATTTCTTGCTTACTTTGGAATGTAATGCTTACTTTTCTGAAATGAGACCGCCTCAATGACGTGCAGCTGACAAATGAGACACAGTTGTTGACTGAATTGGCTGAGTAAATGATTCAATGACTGACTCATATTTGTTTCGTTCCTGAATGAGTCAGTGTTTTAAAGAATCGGTTGAGTGAAAGAATCATTGACTCACCTATAAAGACACTTGTCGGCACCTACTGTCGTAACGGCGTAACCAGGGGCGGCTGGCCAATAGAGGGCGCTAGGGCGAGCTCAAATCTAGTCCGATAAGGGCGATTACTTTATCGCCCCAAGCGCTACTAAAGAAACTGGATGCGGTCATGCTAATGCCTTATTTTCGTCCTTGTTAGCGGAAACTTCGATTCGAATCCCGCTCGGAGAGGGTCGAGTAGGACCGGTTATATATGTGCGCTCAGATAGCTTTTTCCACGAGCACATTTCAGTATGCTAGCATGTCTGGTGAGTGTTTAGTTTGAGAGGGTAAGTGGTGTTTATGTACAAATGGGCATCAGACAGTCCAAGCACAGACACTCCAAGCACAGACACAAACACTCAATCTAACAGAGGAACTGTTCACTGATGATCTCGAGCCGCCTTCAGATCGCTATATTCAGCACATTTAGAATGTTTTATATTTAATTTGTATTTTACTGTGTTTGATAATTCTGAATGGATTTGTATATATCTGTAAGGTTAAGGCGGCTGGTATTGCAGCTTGACGTAATATATTGGCTATATATATATGCTGTGCAAATGTAACATTTATTTTTCCTCACAGTTTTTGCTGTTGCACTGCATGCATAAATTGTGAACTATGAAAATGAAAAGGTGTTTTTAATTTATCTTAAAAAAAATGCTTGCTGAAAATACAGTTTTGTGAGAATCATCCTCAAACTTAATCCTGAACTTGGTAAAATAATTATCTTTATTTAAAATATGTTTCAAGCCTTCAAAATATGCTCTGGCTTAATATGTTTTCCTTCTGTTAACTTTTTTTCTTAAACTTTTTTCCCCTTAAACACAGCCCTACCTAGAAAATTCTCCAACAGCCGCCACTGGGTGTAACATTAAATTGAGTGAAAAAATAAGAGTGCAAAATCCCTATGCTGTTGAACTGTATATCAGCACTATAAATTTAAGATGTTAAATTTGATCATTTAAATTATCACTCTTATGAATTATAATGTCATTTATTTGCATATACAGCTTAAAAAGTCATTTTAGAGCGGATCAGTAGGTCTATAAAGGGGAAAACAAGAAGGCATAGAACATTTTTGAAAGAAAGAAGAGAGCAAAATGTCAGTGGAGTGATATATATAAAATAATAGCAGACGGACAAGATGTTACGCATAACAAAAAAGGAAGAGAGGTGTGATGCTGCAGCTTGCTCCACTGAATTCATGTCATTCACAATCTTTAATGGTTCAGTGAGCTGCTCTTGATTCTATCCATTGACCTCAATATAGAGTCATTCATCACAGAGCAGCACCACCTTCCACTGAAGCATTTCCGGAGTACATAGAGTAAGAATAATTCAGAAATAATGAAAAAAGAAAATGACAAAACGTTTTTGTGATTATTGTGGACATCATTTAGAGAGATGAGGCAGGATTAGATACGAACACACAAACTGCTGAGGCTAAACCAACCAGAACACAAACTGTGACACAAAACAGTTTGCTGTCTCCATGGAGACGGTACTGAAAGGGAGCTCTTATAGGTGACAAGAGGAAAGATTACAAAGCTTTGTACATGTGCTAATGTGCCAGTGTGTGTGTGTGTGTGTGTGTGTGTGCGCGCGCGCGCACGGACATGGCCAAGGGACTCTTTAGCAGCTGTCCTTTGATAAAGCACATGGGAAAGACAAATGTCCCTAAAAGGGAGAGAGCCAGTGAGAATCAGAGGTCTCATTTTGCCTTTCCCTTTTTCATTACCATACATTTATTACATTGTTCACAGTAGAGAAATGTTTCATGTTTTTCCTCCTTTCTCAAGCCTCTGAGATGACTTTATACCCTACACATTTGCTTTATTATCCGTCTTTCTCTTTTCCTGCCTTCACAGCTATCATTAGTGTAAAAATCATAATTCATAAAAGAGCCAAAGTTAATATCACTGTTGCCGACCCAAAAATAAAGAATCAACAAACTAGAGCAAAATAAAGTCTGTGAAACGTCTAGGTTACTAATGTAACTCCTGTTCTCTGAAGGAGGGAATAAAGATGTTACGTCTGTGACTGACAAATTGGGATCTTGCCTGAGAGCCCAATCACCTTCGAGTAGTAACAAAACAAGCCAATGGACATTGGTGAGTGAGATTTGCATAGCGAACCACTCCCCGTGACACGGGTATACAAGGAAACTCATTTAAGTTTTGCGATGAGGAGCCGAGATGGTGTCCCTGCCATTCAGCGGTTGCACAGGGATTGTGGCGACGGGACGTAACGGGTTGCATTAGTAACCTAGACATTCCCTATCAGTCAGTCACATTCGATGTTACGTCAGTGACTGATGAATTGGGATCCCTAAGAAAAACACCACAATCACTGTGCCTTCCCAGTGCCCCATGTAAGCCATTTAATGCCTGCACCTGCTGAGGCGGAAAAAAGGACAGGGCTTCACACGGAGAATGTTGATCACTGCTGTTCCTCTTACCCTATACAGTGAGACTAATGAATAACACTGGGGAAGTGTGCCTATTCCAAATGGAAAGGGATGCTACGGAGGCTACATCCTGTCCATAGGAAGGTAACATGTGGAGTTATACATATGGACTGGCCATTAGGGCAAGCATTAGGGCTGCAAGCGAGACACAGAGCCCGTTGCTCCCGCCTATTGGCTGTAGCCAACACACGGGAAGAAATCTTGCGAATGCATTAGGTGTCACCCAGCCCGCAGCTCTACAGATGTCTGCCAGTGAGGTGCTGTGCACCAACGCCCAAAGGGAGCACGCTAAGACGATGGCGTCCACTGTCCAGTAGGCCAACCTCTGCTTAGAGACAGCCTTTTCCTTCTGTTGGCTTCCATAGCAGACAAAGACCTGTTCTGGGGTTCTGACGCTCTGCGTGCGGTCCACGTACAAACACAAAGCGCAAACGGCAAGCAATGCAAGGGCTGGGTCTGTCTCCGCGGGGTAGCGCTTGCAAGTTCACCACCTGGTCTCTGAAAGGAGTGGTGGGAACTTTGGGCAAGTATCCAGGCCAGGGTCTCAGGATTATGCCCGAATTCCAGGCACATTTTGTTGACCGAAAATTTTTGTTGAAACTTAAGTGTTCCCAACTAAGTAAGCCAGAGGCAACAGTGGCAAGGAACCAAAAGTCATCAGTGACAGAATGGAGAAACAAACTTGGGAGAACTCAGGCTCAGTCAGGGGGCCAGTTCTCCTGTGGCCAACAAAAAAACATGAGTAAAACATTATGATTCAGGCTGAAAAGAAAGCACTGCTCTGATCTGGCATTTATGGGGGTCTTCTCAGTGAGAAGAACCCCAATCAATGAAAAGCCTCCACTTCAAAGCATAAGCGCGCCTCGTAGAGGGGGCTCTAGCTGAAGTGATCATGTCTACCACCGATGGGCGTAGGTCACTTTTTTTCCCATCCAGAGACCACACGTGGAGGTCAGAGGTCTGGACGCGGGTGCCATATGGTGCCCCGTCCCTGAGAAAGCAGGTCCTTCCTCAGAGTTATCCACCAGGGAGGGGTTGTCGTGAAGAGCATCAGTTCTGAGATTCAGGTCCAGGTGGGCCAGTAAGGCGCAACCATCAAGACCTGATCCACCATCAAAACCTGCTCCTCATCCTCCCTAACCTTGCACAGGGTCTGTGCAAGTAGGCTCACTGGGGGAAACACATGGTTGCGTAGGCCCCAGGGCCATCTGTGTGCCAGTGCATTCGTGCTGAGGGTCTCCTCGGTCAGGGAGTAAAACAACTGGCAGTGGGATGTGTCCGGAGAGGCAAACAGGTCTACCTGTGCGGCTCCGAAGCATCTCCAAATCAGCTGGACCGCTTGGGGGTGGAATCTGCATTCTCTCGGGAGCGTGAGCTGTCATGAGGGCTCATCAGCTGCACGATTGAGCTCGCCTGGAATGTGAATGGCACGAAGCGACCATAGATGCTTCTGACCCCAGAGGAGGAGATGGCAGGCAAGTTGCGAAATGCGACAGAAGCGTAGACCACTTTGCTGGTTGATGTCACATCAGTCGATGTGTTGTCCTTCCAGACTAGCACATGCTTGTCCTGCAGCAATGGTCTAAACCGGTGCAGGGCGAGCAGTACCGCTAGCAACTCGAGGCATTTGATATGCCACTGCAGTCGAGGTCCTGTCCAGGGGTCCGAGGCTGTGTGCCCGTTGCATACAGCACCCCAGCCGGTGGTGGAGGCATCTGTTGAGACAACAACATGCCTGGTCAAAAAACGAGGTCTGACCACAAGCTGAAAGCTCGGCGACAGGCCGGTGTGTGCCACGGTGCCATGCCCATCTGCCCCAGGAGCCTCTGAACAAGTTTCAGTGGAACCGCTGTCCTGACCTTGAACGAATTCAAGCAATTCAGCATTGACTGAGCGAGCTCACTCATGAGACGCGCCGTCATGTTGACCAAGTCCAAAATCCATACAGAGAAAAGAGATTTGCTCTTTTCCCAGTTAACCTGAAGCCCTAGATGGCTGAGGTGCCTGAGCACCAGATCCCTGTGTTCACACAACTGATCTCGTGAATGGGCCAAGATGAGCCAGTCGTCGAGATGGCTGAGAATGCGAACACCCACTTCTCTTAGTGGGGCAAGGGTAGCCTCTGTGACCTTCCCCCGCCCCTCGAATACAACGCGTAGGAACGGCCTCAGTAGGTCTGCGATCTCCGCACACAGGACAGGAGCATCCTTGTCTGCCTCTGAGGTAAACCAGACGCAGCTGAACCTGGGAGGAGGCCGGGCAAACTGAATTGCACAGGTGGACATCCACTGGCCGAGGGCCTGCGTCATGACTTTCATCGCCCAGAGAGTAAGGTCAGTCGCCGTGCGCAGTTCCTGCATCAACCCCGGCTCAGAACAACCCTTGAACAACATCGAACGTGACTGACCTCATATCTACTCAGAAAATCGTCCTAAAAGATATTAGACTTGAAGTGCAGTGCAGCTATTGGCATGCTGAATCAGAAAGCCTGCTATAATAAATGGCTTGTCAATGGTGGAGGGACGGCCAGGTGAAGATTCTATTAAACATAAAGACAGTCCCACACTAAACTCTGCTCTACACACTGCTTAAAGCTCTGTAATTACTCCTGGGCACTCAAGTCTTATCAAACCACTCAGCCACTTTTATTAGAACTTGTCAGAATTCTCATCAGCATTCCATATTAATTACCCCCGTTTCTCACACCGACGTCTGTCTGAATAAAACGCGCTCTGCCTGCTACTAGCTCCTAAATCAGATTGACAAAACCATTTGTTACCTCGGAAGAGTGTCCACGCATACAGGCCGGGCTGTGCTTGTTGGCTCCTGAGGTTGATTAAAAGGAAACATAATTAAACAGTATAGCTGTAGTCTATTAGTATATTTTTTCATCATAGGGAAGACAAGGGTCTCCCATGGCACAGCACACTAAAGAGAAACACTTCGGCAATGGATTACCATGTTCCAATCTAAATAAAACACTTGTTTTGTGGATGTTAGACATTGTCAGTACAATGAGAAGGCAATATGTAATGCATCACTGTTTTTGGGGTCATTATTACAAAATAAACCCAGACAAGATTATCAAGGTATTATAATATAGTTAAAGCTTTCGCTAAGAAAAAAAAAAAAATGGTCCAGACCATGTACAAATCAATTGGTCTAACAACAAGAATTTTGCATTATTAATACTGAAGACCTATGAGCTCATTTTCACTACAGAGATGAGATGCAAGATGGTGACAATTGTGTTTGGATGTAATGCGAGAGCGAGTCTGTGGTGTGCCACAAGGGAAATTGAGTCCTCCTTTGAAATCGGGTCTACATCAACCGTCAGTTAATTCATAAGTACACACAAATTACTACACGCTGCATAATAAAACAAATGGGACAATGACATTTCAGTTGATAAACTGTTAATAAATAATAATAATAATAATACTTGAATAAAAGTGATTGTGCGGGCACTTAAGAGTTGTTTTGGCACAATTTTCTTGTTTAAATTCTCTGATTGGTGGAGATTTTTTGCAGAATCATGGGTAATGCAGTTTTTCACCAGGAACTCCGCTGTTAAAGTTGGTAAACTTTTATTCCCTATTGTGAAGTATATCTGAGTAAAATGGCTTCTGGAATGAAAAAAAATGTAGGGCGGGACTTCAGTTTGTCCATCAAGGATTTGTTGGATTGATAGATCATTGTGGTTTGGGATCTCATGTGAGTGACAGGTTGTCCCGTCCTCGCCCCAGTAAACACGTCATTAGAGAAGAGATGTTGTTGCACGAGGGAGGGGAAGTTATTTTGATTAATGATTACTAGGACACATGAATTAAAAAAAATGCACAAATAAATCACATTTTCAAAATAAATCTATGTTGGATAAAAAATTAGAATTTTGATTTCATGGTGACTTTAAACAAGTTTATACTGATGATTTTGTGCTTGAGTCTGATGAAAATGTCCTTACTCTGAGCCACAGGAAGCACACCAGGTGCAGTGACTCTTCACCCCTGACACAGAAAGACGCTTTGACTGAAGCCTACAGGCTGACATCTTTATGAAGAATCTATTTTAACCCACCCACCACTAACATTGTGCCTCATCTCCCTAGAGGTTCAGTCTGTGAGGATGAACAACAACAGCAGTGTATGTGAAGCCTCATTCTATGGTGATTAAAGCAAACCTGCAGAACTGCATACTGAATGATGCTGGCATAAATTTGTGTTTTTTTTAGGCTGGGAGATTTAAACACACTTATATTCCTGTTTTTTATGGATGACCAATGCCTTTTGTTCTAAATAATAGTTTATATGCACGACAATGCTTGCACTTCATACTAATTCTACCTTCGTAACTATATGATGTGAAAATGGATTTTGGTGAGGTTAAAAATAACCAGTGCCAAGTGACCTGGATTCTGAATTATTAATTCACATCACTATGATCCATGGAGGACAGGGGACTCTATTCACTTATGACTGCACTTGTTTAATCATTTTTGTCTTGGTATCATTGTGGACTATTTTAATATGGATGTAAATTGAACTAACTGCTATATAATTACACATTATGTTATTCTCAGCATATTTACAATATCTGTTAAATGGTAGCACTATAGGTATGAATATGACATTAAACAACAGCTTGTTGCTTTCTAGAGATATTTCATAAGTGGAACATTCTATAGTCTACAAACCCGATTCCAAAAAAGTTGGGACACTGTACAAATTGTGAATAAAAACAGAATGCAATGATGTAGAAGTTTCAAATTTCAATATTTTATTCAGAATACAACATAGATGACACATCAAATGTTTAAACTGAGAAAATGTATTATTTTAAGGGAAAAATAAGTTGATTTTAAATTTCATGGCATCAACACATCTCAAAAAAGTTGGGACAAGGCCATGTTTACCACTGTGTGGCATCCCCTCTTCTTTTTATAACAGTCTGCAAACATCTGGGGACTGAGGAGACAAGTTGCTCAAGTTTAGGAATAGGAATGTTGTCCCATTCTTGTCTAATACAGGCTTCTAGTTGCTCAACTGTCTTAGGTCTTCTTTGTCACATCTTCCTCTTTATGATGCGCCAAATGTTTTCTATGGGTGAAAGATCTGGACTGCAGGCTGGCCATTTCAGTACCCGGATCCTTCTTCTACGCAGCCATGATGTTGTAATTGATGCAGTATGTGGTCTGGCATTGTCATGTTGGAAAATGCAAGGTCTTCCCTGAAAGAGACGACGTCTGGATGGGAGCATATGTTGTTCTAGAACTTGGATATACCGTTCAGCATTGATGGTGCCTTTCCAGATGTGTAAGCTGCCCATGCCACACGCACTCATGCAACCCCATACCATCAGAGATGCAGGCTTCTGAACTGAGCGCTGATAACAACTTAGGTTGTCCTTGTCCTCTTTAGTCCGGATGACATGGCGTCCCAGTTTTCCAAAAAGAACTTCAAATTTTGATTCGTCTGGCCACAGAACAGTTTTCCACTTTGCCACAGTCCATTTTAAATGAGCCTTGGCCCAGAGAAAACGCCTGCGCTTCTGGATCATGTTTAGATATGGCTTCTTTTTTGACCTATAGAGTTTTAGCCGGAAACGGCGAATGGCACGGTGGATTGTGTTCACCGACAATGTTTTCTGGAAGTATTCCTGAGCCCATGTTGTGATTTCCATTACAGTAGCATTCCTGTATGTGATGCAGTGCCGTCTAAGGGCCCGAAGATCACGGGCATCCAGTATGGTTTTCCGGCCTTGACACTTACGCACAGAAATTGTTCCAGATTCTCTGAATCTTTGGATGATATTATGCACTGTAGATGATGATAACTTCAAACTCTTTGCAGTTTTTCTCTGAGAAACTCCTTTCTGATATTGCTCCACTATTTTTCGCCACAGCATTGGGGGAATTGGTGATCCTCTGCCCATTTGACTTCTGAGAGACACTGCCACTCTGAGAGGCTCTTTTTATACACAATCATGTTGCCAATTGACCTAATAAGTTGCAAATTGTATAACTTATATTAAATAAAATATAAGTTTATGAGATTTGTAAATTATTGCATTCCTTTTTTATTCGCAATTTGTACAGTGTCCCAACTTTTTTGGAATCGGGTTTGTATTATATTTATGAAAGTGTTATGAATATTATGTTCCTTTTACCATTTTATTGTAAATAAATAAATAAAAATCATTTTATGACTTACTATATTAAGTACCAAAATATTCTCATGGATTATTCAGGTCCGCATATGTTAATATGTTTAATATTTTAACATTATATAACACTTAAAGTTGACTTGATTTTTAAGCACAAAATCATTTTGAACCTATGAGCTTCAGACAAGCAATGTTGCAATGGATGACAACTAGGTAAACATTTTATGGATTGTGTTTGTGTTTTAGTTTGTTATAAGTCTTTCTTCAAATTCAATACTATGTCATGGATTAGGGTCAGATAGGAGCTACTGATGTTGATATCCAAAATGATTCATAAGCTCATTCTCAGAAATGCTATATTTTTAAATGTGCTAAAATTTCTTATATACACTCACCTAAAGGATTATTAGGAACACCTGTTCAATTTCTCATTAATGCAATTATCTAATCAACCAATCACATGGCAGTTGCTTCAATGCATTTAGGGGTGTGGTCCTGGTCAAGACAATCTCCTGAACTCCAAACTGAATGTCAGAATGGGAAAGAAAGGTGATTTAAGCAATTTTGAGCGTGGCATGGTTGTTGGTGCCAGACGGGCTGGTCTGAGTATTTCACAATCTGCTCAGTTACTGGGATTTTCACGCACAACCATTTCTAGAGTTTACAAAGAATGGTGTGAAAAGGGAAAAACATCCAGTATGCGGCAGTCCTGTGGGCGAAAATGCCTTGTTGATGCTAGAGGTCAGAGGAGAATGGGCCGACTGATTCAAGCTGATAGAAGAGCAAGTTTGACTGAAATAACCACTCGTTACAACCGAGGTATGCAGCAAAGCATTTGTGAAGCCACAACACGCACAACCTTGAGGCGGATGGGCTACAACAGCAGAAGACCCCACCGGGTACCACTCATCTCCACTACAAATAGGAAAAAGAGGCTACAATTTGCACGAGCTCACCAAAATTGGACAGTTGAAGACTGGAAAAATGTTGCCTGGTCTGATGAGTCTCGATTTCTGTTGAGACATTCAGATGGTAGAGTCAGAATTTGGCGTAAACAGAATGAGAACATGGATCCATCATGCCTTGTTACCACTGTGCAGGCTGGTGGTGGTGGTGTAATGGTGTGGGGGATGTTTTCTTGGCACACTTTAGGCCCCTTAGTGCCAATTGGGCATCGTTTAAATGCCACAGCCTACCTGAGCATTGTTTCTGACCATGTCCATCCCTTTATGACCACCATGTACCCATCCTCTGATGGCTACTTCCAGCAGGATAATGCACCATGTCACAAAGCTCGAATCATTTCAAATTGGTTTCTTGAACATGACAATGAGTTTACTGTACTAAAATGGCCCCCACAGTCACCAGATCTCAACCCAATAGAGCATCTTTGGGATGTGGTGGAACGGGAGCTTCGTGCCCTGGATGTGCATCCCACAAATCTCCATCAACTGCAAGATGCTATCCTATCAATATGGGCCAACATTTCTAAAGAATGCTTTCAGCACCTTGTTGAATCAATGCCACGTAGAATTAAGGCAGTTCTGAAGGCGAAAGGGGGTCAAACACAGTATTAGTATGGTGTTCCTAATAATCCTTTAGGTGAGTGTAGTTCAGGAAAGTATCTAGATGTTTTATTCCATCAACAAGCACAGAAGCAGACCTGTCATCTTTCAGGGTCACTTCATCCTGAGGATCCATTTCAAATTCAGCCAATGAACACACCTGACCTTTAGCACCCTCATCTTCACTATTCACCACGCCACAGATCTATGTCTCTGAACCGTATTTTTTCAATATTAGTAGAGAAAGAAATGAGAAAAACATAACAAAAAAAAAAAAAAAAAGGCATACTGAGATCAGTTTTTCTGAGAAAAAAAAGTCTTGTGTACAACAGCTTGTCACTAGAGCAGTACCCTCAAAGGGAAAACTTTGCACCTTATTTATCCCTACTGATACCATAAGAGTGCATATTATTAACGCAAGGGTACATATTGTTACTATAAGTTACAAATATGCACCCTTTATAGATAAAGTACAAAGTTGTCCCTTTTGGGGTACTACCGTAGTGACAAGCTGTTGTACCCACAATTATTGCACTTTTTTGTATGAAGAGCTTCATCTCACTGGAGGAATGATATGTAAAAGTTTAGGTGTGTACCAATCATACAAAACACTTCATTAATAGACGCTATCTCTTCTCTTCCAATTACCATCAATCGTGATATATGCCAAGGACACGACTCTCTCATTCTTCAACCTTATGTTGGCTTGTTTTCAGATTCACACTGTCCCTTGGTGTACCTTACTCTGAATGAGCTTTTGGCAGGTAAAGCAAAGAGGCAAATAAAGAAATGAGAGAAAAAGACAGAGGAAGGGGCTGCAGAGAGAGGGAAAGGGGAAATGAGAGTGGAATGGACAAGAAGCAGTGTTGTTTGCAGCTGCATACTCGGCCACACAGACAGGGTGCATGACCTGAGTGTAAATTAATAGCGCATCTTGAATAGGACAGTTTTGTACTCTCATTAAAAAGCCACCTCAGTCAAGGTGAAGGCAAAAAACTTGTAATGACACTTCTAAACCAACCATATTTGTTTTCTCAAAAAGTGAGAACAAAAAAGGTCATAGCTCACCTTCACAAAAAAAAGATAACACGATGTTGTCTATGTTGAACATAACATAAATAACATAACATACATAACATATATTTTAAAGATACACTATGTAACTTTTTTTGTTCAAAATTAACAAAATTTAAATATTAAGTCAATACATCAGTCCTTCTCCCAAAACATGTTTTTGTCTTACCCTGATTCACTATGGTAAGCCTATTATAAGTGTTTATATTTTAGACCTGTCGGACCATGTAAATGTAAATTGCATACATACTGTACGTCATTTCATTATGGTTGTTGTAGCGCAGCGCTGTAATTTATTTTCAAGGAAAATAAATGTCAAGGAATGTCAGCTTGAGATCA
The DNA here is from genome assembly GCA_039654105.1 of Coreius guichenoti. Classification (NCBI taxonomy): domain Eukaryota; kingdom Metazoa; phylum Chordata; class Actinopteri; order Cypriniformes; family Gobionidae; genus Coreius; species Coreius guichenoti. The sequence continues at coordinate 29,268,781 of CM077168.1, forward strand.
TTCCCATCTAAACTGTTTATATCTCTTAAGCCCAGTATTCATCCGCACAGTTGCACAGAGCTGAAGCACAACCAAAACAATGTTCTTCCGCAAAATGCATGCAGTTTTGTTTTTTAACCACTGGAGGGCCAAAAGTTACATAGTGTACATTTAATAATATTATTTTTATTGTTTCTTAATGACTTCTCTTACTAAACGGTTTGCTATAAGCAAACTTTTTGCTACATCTTTGGGCGTGTTGTGGCTTCACAAATGCTTTGCTGCATACCTCGGTTGTAACGAGTGGTTATTTCAGTCAAAGTTGCTCTTCTATCAGCTTGAATCAGTCGGCCCATTCTCCTCTGACCTCTAGCATCAACAAGGCATTTTCGCCCACAGGACTGCCGCATACTGGATGTTTTTCCCTTTTCACACCATTCTTTGTAAACTCTAGAAATGGTTGTGCGTGAAAATCCCAGTAACTGAGCAGATTGTGAAATACTCAGACCGGCCCGTCTGGCACCAACAACCATGCCACGCTCAAAATTGCTTAAATCACCTTTCTTTCCCATTCTGACATTCAGTTTGGAGTTCAGGAGATTGTCTTGACCAGGACCACACCCCTAAATGCATTGAAGCAACTGCCATGTGATTGGTTGATTAGATAATTGCATTAATGAGAAATTGAACAGGTGTTCCTAATAATCCTTTAGGTGAGTGTATGTTATTCTAGAACTTGGATATACCTTTCAGCATTGATGGTGCCTTTCCAGATGTGTAATGCAACCCCATACCATCAGAGATGCAGGCTTCTGAACTGAGCGCTGATAACAACTTGGGTTGTCCTTGTCCTCTTTAGTCCGGATGACATGGCGTCCCAGTTTTCCAAAAAGAACTTCAAATTTTGATTCGTCTGATCACAGAACAGTTTTCCACTTTGCCACAGTCCATTTTAAATGAGCCTTGGCCCAGAGAAAACGCCTGCGCTTCTGGATCATGTTTAGATATGGCTTCTTTTTTGACCTATAGAGTTTTAGCCGGCAACGGCGAATGGCACGGTGGATTGTGTTCACTGACAATGTTTTCTGGAAGTATGTTGTGATTTCCATTACAGTAGCATTCCTGTATGTGATGCAGTGCCGTCTAAGGGCCAGAAGATCACAGGCATCCAGTATGGTTTTCCGGCCTTGACCCTTACGCACAGAGATTGTTCCAGATTCTCTGAATCTTTGGATGATATTATGCACTGTAGATGATGATAACTTCAAACTCTTTGCAATTTTTCTCTGAGAAACTCCTTTCTGATATTGCTCCACTATTTTTCGCCGCAGCATTGGGGGAATTGGTGATCCTCTGCCCATTTGACTTCTGAGAGACACTGCCACTCTGAGGCTCTTTTTATACCCAATCATGTTGCCAATTGACCTAATAAGTTGCAAATTGGTCCTCCAGCTGTTCCTTATATGTACATTTAACTTTCCTGGCCTCTTATTGCTACCTGTCCCAACTTTTTTGGAATGTGTAGCTCTCATGAAATCCAAAATGAGCCAATATTTGGCATGACATTTCAAAATGTCTCACTTTCAACATTTGATATGGTATCTATATTCTATTGTGAATAAAATATAAGTTTATGAGATTTGTAAATTATTGCATTCCTTTTTTATTCACAATTTGTACAGTGTCCCAACTTTTTTGGAATCGGGTTTGTATGTGTGTGTACTGTGTATAATTATTATGTATATATAAATACACACACATGCATGTATATATTTAAGAAAACATATTTATATATAAAATATTTATATGTAATATAAATGATATAAATATATATACAGTATATACATGCAAATATTTCTTAAATATATACATGTATGTGTGTGTATTTATATATACATAATAATTATACACAGTACACACACATATTATGTAAACACAAACTTTTATTTTGGATGTGATTAATTGTGATTAATCCTTTGATATATACACTGGGAAGAACAAGTATTTGATACACTGCCGATTTTGCAGGTTTGCCCACTTACAAAGCATGTAGAAGTCTGTAATTTTTATCATAGGTACACTTCAACTGTGAGAGACAGAATATAAAATAAAAATCAAATTGTATGATTTTTAAGTAATTAATTTGCATTTTATTGCATGACATAAGTATTTGATACATCCGAAAAGCAGAACTTAATATTTGGTACAGAAACCTTTGTTTGAAATTACAGAGATCATACGTTTCCTGTAGTTCTTGACCAGGTTTGCACACACTGCAGCAGGGCTTTTGGCCCACTCCTCCATACAGACCTTCTCCAGATCCTTCAGGTTTCGGGGCTGTCGCTGGGCAATACGGACTTTCAGCTCCCTCCAAAGATTTTTTATTGGGTTCAGGTCTGGAGACTGGCTAGGCCACTCCAGGACCTTGAGATGCTTCTTACGGAGCCACTCCTTAGTTGCCCTGGATGTGTGTTTCGGGTCGTTGTCATGCTGGAAGACCCAGCCACGACCCATCTTCAATGCTCTTACTGAGGGAAGGAGGTTGTTGGCCAAGATCTCACGATACATGGCCCCATCCATCCTCCCCTCAATACAGTGCAGTCGTCCTGTCCCCTTTGCAGAAAAGCATCCCCAAAGAATGATGTTTCCACCACCATGCTTCACGGTTGGGATGGTGTTCTTGGGGTTGTACTCATCCTTCTTCTTCCTCCAAACACGGCGAGTGGAGTTTAGACCAAAAAGCTCTATTTTTGTCTCATCAGATCACATGACCTTCTCCCATTCCTCCTCTGGATCATCCAGATGGTCATTGGCAAACTTCAGACGGGCCTGGACATGCGCTGGCTTGAGCAGGGGGACCTTGCGTGCGCTGCAGGATTTTAATCCATGACGGCGTAGTGTGTTACTAATGGTTTTCTTTGAGACTGTGGTCCCAGCTCTCTTCAGGTCATTGACCAGGTCCTGCCGTGTAGTTCTGGGCTGATCCCTCACCTTCCTCATGATCATTGATGCCCCACGAGGTGAGATCTTGCATGGTGCCCCAGACCGAGGGAGATTGACCGTCATCTTGAACTTCTTCCATTTTCTAATAATTGCGCCAACAGTTGTTGCCTTCTCACCAAGCTGCTTGCCTATTGTCCTGTAGCCCATCCCAGCCTTGTGCAGGTCTACAATTTTATCCCTGATGTCCGTACACAGCTCTCTGGTCTTGGCCATTGTGGAGAGGTTGGAGTCTGTTTGATTGAGTGTGTGGACAGGTGTCTTTTATACAGGTAACGAGTTCAAACAGGTGCAGTTAATACAGGTAATGAGTGGAGAACAGGAGGTCTTCTTTAAGAAAAACGAACAGGTCTGTGAGAGCCGGAATTCTTATTGGTTGGTAGGTGATCAAATACTTATGTCATGCAATAAAATGCAAATTAATTATTTAAAAATCCTACAATGTGATTTTCTGGATTTTTTTAGATTCCATCTCTCACAGTTGAAGAGTACCTATGATAAAAATTACAGACCTCTACATGCTTTGTAAGTAGGAAAACCGGCAGTGTATCAAATAGTTGTTCTCCCCACTGTGTATATATATACACTCACCTAAGGGATTATTAGGAACACCATACTAATACTGTGTTTGACCCCCTTTCGCCTTCAGAACTGCCTTAATTCTACGTGGCATTGATTCAACAAGGTGCTGAAAGCATTCTTTAGAAATGTTGGCCCATATTGATAGGATAGCATCTTGCAGTTGATGGAGATTTGTGGGATGCACATCCAGGGCACGAAGCTCCCGTTCCACCACATCCCAAAGATGCTCTATTGGGTTGAGATCTGGTGACTGTGGGGGCCATTTTAGTACAGTGAACTCATTGTCATGTTCAAGAAACCAATTTGAAATGATTCGAGCTTTGTGACATGGTGCATTATCCTGCTGGAAGTAGCCATCAGAGGATGGGTACATGGTGGTCATAAAGGGATGGACATGGTCAGAAACAATGCTCAGGTAGGCTGTGGCATTTAAACGATGCCCAATTGGCACTAAGGGGCCTAAAGTGTGCCAAGAAAACATCCCCCACACCATTACACCACCACCACCAGCCTGCACAGTGGTAACAAGGCATGATGGATCCATGTTCTCATTCTGTTTACGCCAAATTCTGACTCTACCATCTGAATGTCTCAACAGAAATCGAGACTCATCAGACCAGGCAACATTTTTCCAGTCTTCAACTGTCCAATTTTGGTGAGCTCGTGCAAATTGTAGCCTCTTTTTCCTATTTGTAGTGGAGATGAGTGGTACCCGGTGGGGTCTTCTGCTGTTGTAGCCCATCCGCCTCAAGGTTGTGCGTGTTGTGGCTTCACAAATGCTTTGCTGCATACCTCGGTTGTAACGAGTGGTTATTTCAGTCAAAGTTGCTCTTCTATCAGCTTGAATCAGTCGGCCCATTCTCCTCTGACCTCTAGCATCAACAAGGCATTTTCGCCCACAGGACTGCCGCATACTGGATGTTTTTCCCTTTTCACACCATTCTTTGTAAACTCTAGAAATGGTTGTGCGTGAAAATCCCAGTAACTGAGCAGATTGTGAAATACTCAGACCGGCCCGTCTGGCACCAACAACCATGCCACGCTCAAAATTGCTTAAATCACCTTTCTTTCCCATTCTGACATTCAGTTTGGAGTTCAGGAGATTGTCTTGACCAGGACCACACCCCTAAATGCATTGAAGCAACTGCCATGTGATTGGTTGATTAGATAATTGCATTAATGAGAAATTGAACAGGTGTTCCTAATAATCCTTTAGGTGAGTGTATATATATATATATATATATATATTGCTAAAAGCAATTACCCACTAGGGGGCTCCAGGCATCAACCTATCAGTATAAATTAAAGATGTGAGCGACATGGTGGGACTATGAGAGTCAGGAATAGACAGTGTGACCTTTCCCTCTGTCCTGCTGAATGATTTAGATGTATACACAACAGAAATTGGAGGATAGAAGACATACAGAGAGATTTTCCTCTTATATTGGAGTGACCAAGAGCTATTTCTCCAAGGGGAAAAATGCCTGTGGACCCACACTCACAAGACAGACCGTCAAAACCCGAGGAAGAGATGAAACCGAGAGAAGTGACACTCAACGAGGGGAATGTGATAGAGAGACCTACCATTCTAATTAGCCAAGTCAATTCACATGTTTAGACATGAGCGACAATCATTATGGACAAGAGAGACCACTCACTTCACACGAATACCAAAACTAACTGTCAAATGAAAGGTGAGGGCGCATCAGGTCCGGTTTGTGTTCTGGGCATTTATGCGAGAGAGATGGGAAAGGTTTTAATCAAATGCAATATCTTCCCAGTTGGTGTATTTAAAGGAATAATACAAGGTAATTGTATGTTAATAAAAGGTTCAATACAAGTTAAGCTCAATCAACAGCATAATTATTAAAACAATTTTTGACCTGTCCATTGTTTTACTTATTAAAAAACTAGGGTTATGGTAAGACATTTGCAAAAGTGAATGTGACCAATATTTGGAGGATTTAAAAGCAGAAATGTTTATAATAATAATATAAAATTACTAACATTAATTATTGTTAAAATGTGTGCCTTATTTTGTGCCGTAAAGCAGTTAAGTCATTTTTACAGTTGTTTTACGCATTGCATTATCATGTAAACGCTAAATGTTAAATTGGACTTAACTTGAACCAAGAAAAGGTTACCAAGTGATTTTGTCCAAACTAAATTCATGTTAACAATTATTGTGGCTATTGAAACACTGAGTATTAAACATTAAGGGTTTGTCCCCATTTGTCCCCATTCACTCAAAAAAAAATTTATAAAAAAAGAGATAGCTGGAAATGAATTATTTTTGTGGTAAATAACATTTATGCCACAAGTGCTGTCGATTCAGTTTAACTGAACTGAATATTCCTCAAGAATCTCCCGAGGTAAAAATGAATTTGCATCTAGCACAGCAGTGGTCTAAATGTCCATTACCTAATGTCCTCATTAAGAACCTAACTATTTTAGAACACCATGCCATAGTGCTAAATAATACCTATTAAAGTGACATTGAGAAGAAAAAATGTGCAAATGTCCGGCAACTGAGCCAGCGTGTAGAAAAGATCTCTTGGGCTCCGAGCAAAATATTGCTATTGTCAGTATGTACACGAAAACCACAAAAGTTGTGAGTCAGCCTGGATGAGAAGTGAAATAAAATGCACTGCTAGGCTTAATTTTAAGAAACTGATATCCACCTGGGCTTTGGGCTGTGATGCATGACACACTGTTGGATTTAAGTTTGCAAGTTGTATAGTTGTAAACTTGTATAGTTTGCCTTGAATGCAGTAGTATGTAGGTCAGTGGGGAATACAAGATCTGCTAAGAAAGGATTGTGAAAAACACATCCACATCTATGTCATTGGGGAAATAATTCAAGAATTTTAATAATTTACATAATACTTATACAGATTATATAATTTTTGTTGAAGCAAGCATGATAGAATTCCAGAAATACATGAAGACTCAGGGAGTTTCTTCAGTAATACATTGAACATATGGGTGTGTTTCTTGATTGTGAACACAGTTCCTTGACTGGCCATTGCCACTGATTATGATTTGGTCTTAATGTCTTCTCAAATATTAAAATCTGGGCCACTAGTCTTATAACAGGAGATAATTTTAACCACCACAGACATTGAGGGACACTGATTAATGATCGACCAATATTGATTGACTTTAACTATAATATTTGGTCCCCCCCAATAATGAATATGTGGTTGCAGTCTGTCTTTCTTTGTCATTTTATGGTTTAGAAATCCTAGTCTATGGTAAAGTGACCTCAATACCTTAAAAAACAAAACAAGAAACTAACGGACCTCAGTCTGGGTAAGAAGAATATTTCGTTTTTCGCAAATGAAATTGAAGCTCTGTGGGGTACTGTACGTTCAAGAGGTTGTAAAGTTTGTTTCCAATCGCTGATCTCATGCGATTGAAAGAGTTTGGTTGCAGAGAACACACACACATGAAATGACAGCAGGTGATGCCATCACTTGATGGATGAAATTTGAGTAATTTGCTCTTTTGTGAATAGTGCAACATTTGCCAAGATCTAAAAAAAAAAAAAAAAATTCACTGATTATTTACGCAATCTGTAAAATGGATTATGCCACCGATGATATATGAGAGAAGTAGATGTGCACACACACACACTACTTGGGCTAAGTGTTGTATAATGGCAGTCTGCGTTACCTGTGTGTGCCAGAATGCCAGACACTGTGGGGTGCTAAAAAGATGCTGGGATACACTCACAGATAACAGCTTGTGTCTGCACACATAAGCAGAAAGGAGGACTTTGTCTCCATCTCACACTCCAACAAAGACAGATGACAAGACCACACGCAGATACAAAAGCTCATCTAGCAAAAACAGAACAGAGATGACAGACGCATTCAGCTCAAGCACTGCTTCAAGAACAATCAGATTTCATACTGAGATGATTAGCAGTGACACTCAGAGCTTCGTGAGGCTCTCCTGAGAGTTTCATTGAGAAACAGCCAACAAACATAGACATACCTAATGGAATAGCTTACTGAAAAGTCATTTACTCACCCTCATGTTGTTTCCAATTTGCATGACTTGTTTCTTTGGAACACTATTTTGAAGAATATTTCAACTGGTGTTGTCCATATAATGAAAGCCAGTGGGGTTCAAAACAACACAGAACAACCCCACAATGAATGTTGAAAATCTTTAGGCTACCATTCACCCGATTTTATTTATTCTCATGTTATCTCAAATGGAGATTTGATTGGTGTTGTTTATTTGCTAATCTTGACTAATCATAATTTAAACATAAATTAAATTACATTTTGATGCTGAAGGCCATAGGCCCCACCATTAGATAAGCCTGATGAGACCCAGGCTGTGAATTCAGCCAGGCTGTCCACATCTGACCGTATTATCTCTTCTAACCTTCCTGACAGAAGCTTTATTAAATTCACTGAAAAGATGTACCTCACAGGGCTCAAAGAAATAATCTCTCTCTTAAACAGACCTCAGTGAATGGCTTGGATGAGATATGGAGACAGAGGTAGATAATGAATTATGTAATACAAAACTGATTGAGATAAATGACTGGGTGTCATGTCTATCTCAAACTTTGTCCATCCATGTATGTTTAAATGGCATCTGACTTAGAGTAGCCTATATATAGCTTCAAGCTGACTTTCCTGATAAATTAAGCTCAATCAACAGCACAAAAAATAATGATGTCCTTTGGTTTCTTTTATATACAGTATATATATATATATACAGTCATGGTCAGAATTATTGGCACCCTTGGTAAATATGATTAAAGATGGCTATAAAAAATAAATCTGCATTGTTTATCCTTTTGATCTTGCATTAAAAAAATAGCAAAAATCTAACCTTTCACTGAAGTAAAACAATTGAAAGTGGGGGCAAACTCACATTATGAAATAAATGTTTTTCTCCAAAACATGTTGACCACAATTATTGGCACCCCTAGAAATTCTTATGAGTAAAATATCTCTGAAGTATATTCCCATGCAACATGAGGAGGAAAGTTTGAGTGGCCAAAGACTCTCCAAGGATCACAGCTGGAGAATTGCAGAGATTAGTTGAGTCTTGGGGTCAGAAAGCCAAAAAAAAAATTATCCAATAGCACCTACAGTACCACATGTTGTTTGGGATGGTTTCGAGAAAAATCCTCCTTGCTCATCCAAAAAAAAAAAAAAACTCCAGCATATTCAGTTGTCAGACACGACTGGAACTTCAAATGGAATCTGGTTCTATGGTCAGATGAAACTAAAAAGTTTCAGAGTTTTTGGCAGAAAACCCACCAGATGGGTTTGGTGCGAACAGGGATAAAATGTACCCCATGCCCACGGTTAAATATACCGCTGGATCTTTAATGTTGTGGGCCTATTTTTTAGCTGGAGGTCCTGGACATCTTGTTCAGATACATGGTATCATTGATTCTAGTAAAGAAAATCAAAACCTGACAACTTCTGCTAGAAATCTTATAATGGGCCTGGATCTTCCATCAGGAAAACAATCCCAAACAAACATCAAAATCAACACAAACATTTGTCACTGAGCACAAAATGAAGCTTCTGCCATGACCATCCCAGTTCCCTGACCTGAATCCTATAGAAGATGAGTAGGCTGAACTGAAGAGAAGAAGCACCATCATTGATCTGGGAATCTGAAGGATCTGGAGAGATTCTGTATGGAGGAATGGTCTCTGATCTCTTGTCAGGTGTTCTCCAAACTCATTTGGCATTATAGAAGAAAACTCAGAGCTGTTATCTTGGCAAAAGGATGCTGCAATAATTGGGTGCCAATAATTGTG